>CM062834.1:21771812-22413820 GCA_031772345.1 Himalopsyche anomala | reverse complement strand
AATGACGTAGGTCTGGGTTTAATTCCCGGTAAGATCACAGTGAGTTTGAGAATTATTCAGTTCAAAGTTGTCATCGAAGACTGGGTGTTTTTGATATCAATTCACATTATTTCCTCTCCTCTCATCCTTACTTCCTACTTAAATAACTGGATGTAGCAATACCGATTAGTCAACCACTACTCACTACTACTACTATTATCTGCAACACATGACCCAGCCAGTTTCAACGACTCTCCTTAACCACCGACGTGACGGGGCGCTGTCTGGTACATTCTTTAATTACCCTCATTATTCGACGCAAGCATCTGTTTTCAAAGCTCAGTATAAGGTTTTTCTTAGTATTTGTTAGGTGCCATGATTTGCTATCGTAAAGTAGTGCTGGTAGAATTCAAGCGTTGAACAAATGGCATTTGGTTTTAATCTTGTACAACCTAACTAGAATCGAACTAGTATAAAAATTAACTTGATAAATAAAAAAAAATTAAAAACGTTTTTTACATTGTTGTCTCAGCACAAAATTATTGGTTTTTTTACCTAGAGGCACCCACAACTCGTGGACCAGCCAGTTCCAACGTCTCTCCATAACCACTGACGTGTCGGAGCTGTCTTTTACGTTCCTTAATCTTCGATTTCCTCACAAAATCAAACCACCTCACCTCCATTATCTGATACAAGCATCATCATTTTTTAACACAATTCGATCAATTGAATTACAATTCATTCCCCCAAGAAAAACACGCTAGAATAAAATATTATTTGATTAAGATAAATAGCAAAAATAAAATTCAACTTCTCGGTAAAAATTCTTATTAAATATTTCAATATCTACGAAACAAATAGGAAATACACTGTACGAGAAAATGTTTAATGTTTGGTTCTGTGTGCCGAAAGTATTGACTCTGCAGCATTTTTCGAGATAAATCTGATACGGTTGAGTAAATATCTAGTAACTGATACACAAGCCAATAAATATTAAATAGACATTCCTTCCAGGTAGAGAAAACTGCTACAGATACACGCAAGATTTCTGCAATGGTGTTATCGCGGGTAATCCGATATACCAATGTCTGAAAGCTCTTTTGTGACTTGGGTAGTATGTGCTTTTTCTGATTCAAAAGCTTCCTGTTATAATCAGATAATACATGGGTGTTATGTCGGGTCTACGGCGCAGCGGCTTCTATGCTGGATTTCACGGGTTCCAGTCTCAGTGCGAACAGAATTTTTTCGATTGTTTAATCGATTTCTGTTTCGAAGGTATGTGTGTTTGTGATGTCTGAAAATTTTATCCCATCCTTCAGATCCTTCAATAACTGATTGTAGTGAGAGCGATTAGTTAGTTACCATTAGTCCTGTTCTCGCCACATCTCTTCTACTCTGGTAGTATTCTTAGTAACTAAATATTTCGTACATCTTGTTTTTTGCAAAACTAAGATAAAGCCTTTTTATAAAAGTATCTAAACAAACGTTTTTTCTACAAGAACTACATGTTTTTAATATTTTTAATTTAAAAAAAAATTGACATTACAGCTTACACCAATGCGTCAAATATTTTTTAAGTTAAAAGATCATACGAGATATACTTGATGAGAATTTTTAAAAGTCACATGAGATTAACTCAAGAAGAATTGACTTCACAAACACCCATGTCTAAGATCTCAAATTGAAATTGAAAAAATCCAATTTGACATTGACCTTACCGGGAATCGAACCCGGACCCACCTGATCGGCAGAGAAAGCTCTTACCAACTAGACCAAAGCGGGCGACAAGCATAAGAATATAAGACAGATGGATAAGGCTAGAATAGGACTAGTGGTATCTAAACGCTGTGAGAGGTAAATTTTTACACAGCACAATGCATATCTTTTTAGATAGTATACTTAGCTGAGTTAATGTCAGTTGAATATATATATTTTTTTTTAATTAAAAAAAAAATTTTGACATTACAGCTTACGCCAATGCGACAAATATTTTGAAAGTTTTAAGTTGAAATATCATACGAGATATACTATAGATTTTTTTTCAATCAGATGAGATTAACTCAAGAAGAATTGACGTCAAAAACATCCATGTCTTAGAACTCAATATAAAAAATTAACACATCCAATTTTTGACATTGACATTACTGGGAATCAAGCCCAGACCCACCTGATCGATAGAGCAAGCCCTAACCAACTACACGACAGCGAGTGACAATAAATACACTGAAAAGATATCACATATATAAAAAAATAACATGTATAGAACTAAAATAGTCTGTAATGCATATTATTAGTAGACAAAAAGCAGAGGATGAATTTTCTCAACGAAACACGATAGTGGTATAATATTTTATTTATGACGCCATAAATCACAAACATCTGAAAAGCAGTTTTCAAAAAATCATACTTAAGCGAGACTTAGAGTCGGCAGTAATAACTGCCTGTCATAAAAGGAACGCTTCCTTCAAAACGAATTGGACAGTAAGACGAAACAAAAAAAGCCATTATTTTCACTACATTTTATTGTATCCTTTTATACACTTATCGCGGTAGAGCACCCTTTTGCCGAGCATTATCGCATTATTTACCCACGAGGAGAGTAAGCGGACCGAGTAGAGGAGATGGGAAATAAACCATTTTGTAGAGCGTAAATATCAATGTGTATAAAACGTTTCTTCAGTGTGGACTCACAGACTCTATTTCAGATGATTTCTTTCTATTCATATTTATTTTTTATTATTATTACGCTATGTCCGTAAAAAATGGACAATAGCATCTTATAAATAAAACATTATTTTTAGGCATGTCTGTCCATCGGTCGTAAATGGGTCGTATAGATTTCTTTAGGGTGTAGTTGGTTTTACTGTAGTATAGATTGTTATCCGAACATTTACCAATCGCTTGGCGAAGAAAATATTAAATGAATTACGCATAAAAAATAACGATATTTGTTATTTGTATAACATTCGCTTAAAAACTTTTTTAGTATACACTCGCGGTCGGCAAACTTTTTGGGCTTACGGACCACTTAATTCACAATTTTAATCCAGCGGACCACTAACTGAACTTTTGTGTTAAATATTGTATATTGAAATAAAAGTGATCAAATGCGTCTAAAAATACACCTAGCTCAAAAATAAAACTATTAATTGTAAATTTGAATCATTCAAATTATGTACACTCCCACAGATTTTGTCACTAACGACCCGGGTTTCGCCTTTCGGCATCTTCAGGCGAAACCCGGGTCGTTAGTGACAAAATCTGTGGGAGTGTACATAATTTGAATGATTCAAATTTAATATTGAAATTCCACCAAGCACCTTCAGTCGAAATCTTAAATTCTATTAATTGTAATTTAATTAAAAAATCTTTCACTTTTAATGTGTTCACCGTCAATACTTGGTGGAATGGCATTATAATAAAAATAATAAAAGATTTTTAGTACTTTTTCTACTTAAAATTTATTTGATCAGGACCGGTTTTGCTTCTCACGAGCATTATCAACTGATAAGGAAAATAAATTAAACAGTGCTATTTATACAAGTTTAATTGAAATAAAAAGGTGTAAGCAATTACTAACAATTAAAAGGATTTACAAATTACATTATAATTACAAAAAATTAAAATGTATATAACATACAATTACACTTTTTTCCCAAATCTCCCTAAACCCCTTTTACTTCCACCACTCCCTATATCACCTGCCTGGTTGACGACGTCAAACCCTATACAGATGAAAAGAATACTGACCACAAGTGATAATGAAGATCATACAGGCACTGAAGAATACGTTTAAAAAACAACATCCAAATATATGAGAAGAGAGATAAATAGAGCAAGAGCTCTTTTCTCAAAAAGTAAAAGATGTAAGACACCAGTTAGTCAGTTGGGTAATCCTATTACAGTAATGATACCTAAGGGAGTCGAGCCTCAGCGGAAGGATTCATTTTACAGCTTATGCCTTGACCAGATCCTGACATTCCTAAGGCACATAGAACTGTGGTTAACAGTATAGAAATAAACGCTGCAATACTGATTTAGCCAATTCATTTCCGAATATAAATTGTCGGGTCTTATGGCGCAGTGGTAAGCATTGTGGGCTTCCGAGCCAGATTTCATGGATTCGAGTCCCAGTACGAACAGCATTTTTCGATCGATTTGTCGATTTCTGTTCGAAGGCACGGGAATTTGTGATGTCTAAAAAAATCCGTCTCGCTCTTCCGATCCTTCGATAATTGAGCGTAGCAAAAGTAATTTGTTAAACACTATTACTATTCTAGACTTATTCTTCTATCCTTACTTATCTCTTCAAAAAAGAAAGATTGAGCGACTGAGTAACGAACAGTTCTCGCAGAAAAACTTCCATTCCTGTTCGAAGGTGTTTGTGATGTCCGAAAATTATCTCCTACCTTTCAGAGCCTTCAATATCCGATCGTAGTGAGAACGATTAGTTAACCACTTGCTATGTCCTAACCTTATCCTTCTATCCCTACTACTCTCGACGTTGTGCGACTAAGTAAGTTCTACGTTAGTTATATTAGCTACGAGACAGTTTTCATAGAAAAAATTCTGTTGAGAAACCTATATTTGGTGGCCATATGCTCTACATTGAGAGAAAACATGAATAAAATAATAATAATACATAATATATATATTTGATCCTCTTTTTGCACGGTCAAAAAGAAGGTACTGATTTTGAAAAATAAATTGCAATATTCGATACTGTTTGTTTTTTATTTCACTTACTTGCTCAATGTTATTTGCGTTCGTATCTAAAAATTAAATTCACTGGCTTACCAAAATGCAGACAGTTAAATTAATCTTTCAAGATATGAAATAATAATATAATGCACTATAAAATTGTCTCAGCAGGCAATGTAGAAATACATATCACCTCAACGCTACGGTGTGCTCTTTTCTGTAAAAGAAAAGGCAAATACGACGGGAAATATATATGAAATGACTTGTTTATATGATTGCTTTTGTTTCGCGCGACTGTAAATATATCGCCTTCCACGTAGACGTCTTTTTCATACGAAACCAGACAAATATCCGCCATTGCATTCACCACTATTTTTATGTCTGTAATAAATTTTATTTCACACCGCCATTATAGAAGACTCCAATAACTGAAGTTATTACAACAAGAACAATAATGTAATCAAAAAATTAAATGGATTTTGGTCATAATTTGATATCTGTTTCTTTTTGTCGCCTGCTGTAGCCGAAGCTGTTTTAGTAAGGAACCAAATAACTAGTTATTGTGCATAAATGAAAGTTGTTAATTTATTACACATTAAGCATGACTAAAAAAAATAATCGCCTACCATGGCCCAGTTGGTTAGAGCTTGCTCTACCGATCACGCAGGTCTGGGTTTTATTCCCGGTCAGATCACAGTGAATTTAAGATTTATTCAATTCAAAGTCCACATTATTTCCTCTCCTTCCGTCCTTCTGGTCCTTTAATAACTGGGTGCAGCGATAGCGACTAGTCAACCATTAATTTTGTTCTAGCCTTATCTATCTTTCTCTACTACTCATGTTGAAAAAAGTGAGGTTGAGCGACTGAGTAACAAACAGTTGTCGTTGAAGAAACTTCTGTTGATATACCTCCATTAGGAGGCCATGTTCTCCACATTGGGAGCGGACATGGATAAAAAAAAATCGATTGGAAATTTCTTTCATTATCAAATTTGTTTTACGCGAAAAAATAAAGTCGGTTTCATAATTTATTTGTTTATAATGAAAAAAAAATGTATGCTTATTCAGAGTTAAAAGTTTTCAATGAAAAGTTTTTTAAGTGCAATATTCAACTGCGCGAACTTTGAAATAACAAGACAATAGTTATTTAATGTTGGTTTTGCAATATTTGAATGCTTCCCGCATGATGAACTTTTCAACCCCTTTTTACAGCAATATTTTTCTGTTTCAATATTCATTTAAAAAAAGTTTATGTTACCAAAATGAGTGCAGGTAATGTTTGCAATCATTTTTCAGTCTTTCATCCAATACAATATGAGCTTTTGCATATTTTTTTTGTTTGAAACGATCAAAATAATTCACATTTTTTAAAATAAATAAATGAAAATAAAATCTGTACAAAAATGACTTTTTCTGCTAATAATGTATTTCAGAAAATAATATATTAATTTAATTAGTATAAAAGTTAAAATTGTCTTTGGGTATTCAATAAAGAATCATCGTTAAATTTGAATCGTTCAAATTATGTACACTCGCACAGATTTTGTCACTAACGACCCGGGTTTTGCCTTTCGGCATCTTCAGGCGTGCACGGATGAACTTGAACAGACCCGATCTGAAACCCTAACTGAAACCCGGGTCGTTAGTGACAAAATCTGTGGGAGTGGACATAATTTTAACGATTCAAATTAAATATTGAAATTGCACCAAGCACCTTCAGTCGAAATCTTAAATTAAGAAACATCGTGTTACATTTTTTAAAATGATAAATTGATTCTCAGCATTCATTCCTTTTTCCTTGTAAATTCTAAAAGTTTCCAAAAAGTCTCTAAAATACTTATTACCTCGATTATCTCAACATACGAGTTTCTACGAGATTTGCTTTTTTCAGTTGGTCAATCTCTCTTTTTTCCAAAGAGGGTAGGAATAGAAAGATTGAATTAGGACAGGACTAGTGGTTAGTTAATCAGTCTCGCAACGTCCTGTTTTTTGGATAAGATTGGTGGGAGGGGGGAATTCAAAACATCACAAACATCCATGCCTTCGAAAAGAAATTCATAAATCGATTGGAAAATCAATTTATAAAACTGTCCGTAATGGGACTCGAGCCCATAAACTCCGTAACCGAAGCCAACGATGTCGACCACTCAACTACACCAGTGATTTATTCAAATATATATATATCAATTTGAACAGTAGTGTCTTAGGAATTCATACAACAATTATTATCATTGATCGCGCAATCAGGTGTGATGAAAGTCTAATAGTGACTTTGACATTAAAGCCGGTTTAATTAATCAAAAAATAAAATGGATCAAAAATAATAAAAGATATAAAGATTAAAATTCAAATTGGAAATGGAAACGTAAATAATAATATTCATAGAATCCTGTTGAAGTGGATATCACCCCCAGGACAAAGTAATTCCATCCAGTGTTTAAGTTTTAAATCTTAACCTTAGGCGCAAGATATCCTTGAAGGCTGCGAGGGGCAATAAAATTGTATTTTCTGGCTGAATTTAGAAGCCTGATATAATTTTCAATTTCGCGCTATGCTTTATATTGAATTTAGATATGTTTCTAGCGACCCCGTTGCATAGGGATTGAAATATTTAGATAAACTAAGGATGTCACTTCGAGTAACGATTGCGTGAATATGTACTCGTTATTTACTCGAGTGCTTGATTACTGAATTCCAACGATAAGTTGATTATATTTTACAAATAAATTGAAATTCTTTCTAAAACGATCCAAAAAAACAATATTAAAATATACGTGCTTAATATATATACGAAAACATTATTTTTACAGTTTCCGGCTTAAAATTATCTTTCACAAAAATGATCATTGTACATACACAAAAGTGTTTGTTATTGGGTCATTATAAATGAAAAGTACTTGATATAAAATAGATTATTCCACATATTGTGCTACAAACTGTGACACGTGTTTCGCCTCTTTTAGAGGCATCCTTAGACTACCTTACTATTCGTATTTATTTATTGATTTGGCATTTACTTGGTAGAGCTCCATTTTAATAGGGTAAAAATATCAAGGTATTTCAAATTGTAGAACTGAAATACCTTGATATTTTTACCCTATTACTATTCGTACTTTAACAAGCATTTGGATAAGTAAGAAAGTCTGAGAATGCCTCTGAAAGAGGCGAAGCACGTGTCACAGTTTGTAGCACAATACGTGGAAAAATCTAAGTTATTTTAAATTTTATATTTAAATGAACTTCCACAAAGTTACCGCCGAATCCATCGAAAGAAAAGTTTTTGGTTATGATTATTCAGGTCATTATGAAAAAAGCTATGCTTGAAATAGCAGTTTATTTAACTTGTCTTAAAATAATAAATCGTTTCATCTTTCTCAATTTTTACCTAAAAGACTTTTCAACTTGATATTTACCTTGCTAGAACATGAACCCATACACACCTAATTTAATGAGTATATTTTTCACCACCAGACAGCAGAGGGTAACCATTAGCTAATTATTTTAATAATTATAAATTAATTAGAGTCAGGTTTGTTTCACGCGCATTTTTAAAGATATCTGTAGAAAGCCGCAATTGAATGAGGTACAAAATGCCAAACGTTTTGATTTCGTCGATGTGGTGCATATAGCTTTCTAATGGAGGTATACCAAAAGAATTTTTTCTACAAGAACTGTTTGTTACTCAGTTGCTTAACCTTTCTTTTTTTTGGAGAAATGGTAGAATGAAAGGATAGGGCTAAGACAGAATCAGTGGTTACTAATCACTCTCGCTATGCCCCGTTATTTTTAGACTGAAAAGAAGGAGGGAATTTGATAATTCTTCTCGTGAGCTAAACCAGTCCCAATCTTGGTAAATAAAAGCGGAAATAAGTACAAAGAAATATTGTGTTTCTCTAAAGGGGAGGAAATTTAATTCTTAAAACATATTATTATGTTTTCCCCATATCCGCTCCGCATATGGCCACCACATGGTTCCTTCAAGTTTGTCTGTATTATTTGAACTATCATTAAAAAACTTTAAAAAAAAATTCGAATACTCGGGTGTCAAAAAAATCACGACTTGGACATCTCCAATCTCAATACAGTGCGAAGGAGCTCTATCCGCGCTTTAACAATGTATTCCAAATTTATAAGGGTTGTTACAAAGGAAATTTGATATGAATGCTTTATTGTGGACATTTGTATACAAAATTTAGAACATTCGCATAATCGTATTGTGTGCAATTCCTTTTTTGTTCGTTGTCCATTAAACACAAAACTTATATTAATTGAATTTCTTACGTTTTTTAAAATTACTTAATAAAGAAATTGTTTTACAAAGTTTAAGTTGAATCAAGTGTCTAATATTAGTGTTTAATATTAAAGCCTAAATACAATATCGACTGTGGAAAGGAAAAAGGACGTAACCCTCAATTTTCCAAAATAGCTTTTTTTCGATAATCACAATGTTTACAAATTGACACACATTTTATCAAAAGTATGGAAGCTAAAAATGCCGAATAAGTATCTAAATTTAGCTTTTAAGTTTGAAAAAGATGACCTTGTAAAAAATTAAAACCACTGAAATAAAGATTTTTCCGAGACAATTTCTTTAATTAATATTAGATTGTGTCAATTAAACACCAGTTTAATTGACACAATCTAACAGTCTCCGTGCACTTCAAGGTTGTGTATAATTCATAATTTGTATATTTCACAAAATCATCAAAACACGTTTTTACCGCCTCCTGTAAAATTTGATATGTGTGGGTTACGTTCTTTTTCCTTTCCACATTCGATATGAATCTTCCTCTCTTTGTATTCAATAGTGTGAACTGGTCATTTTGAAATCCTCGAAAACTGACAGATTACTAGTTTAAATGTTCATGTGTTTTTAAAAGTTACATATTTCACGCATCGAGATTAAAAACAAGCAGCTCTCGTAGAAACACTTCTCTTGAGATAAACTCCATAAGGAGTCCATATGCTCCACATTGGGAGCGGACGTAGTAAAAAAAAAACAGGTTGTGCATGCCTGATTTATACATTCACTGAAATGCGAAAAATATCATGTTTACTTTAGGTACCATTCCATTTCTATTCGGGGATAAGGGAAATGCTCACAGCTCACCAGTAGAAAAGTAAAGCAATTTCATAGAATAACAGCTTATTGTTTTCACTGAGCAGAGAAATACTCAGTGGCACAATGGATCAGAGTGCATCCATGCGGGACACGAAAAAACCTCATTCCGATTTTCGGCTGTCGCATTTTTTACCACCCCGCACTTTGGTTCGTAAAAAAACCATTCGGGGAAACTAAAAACCGGAAAAACCACTGAGATTTTATGAGGCAAAGTAAATAAAGGAAATGTTCACCCGATTCGATAGTTGATTCTTTCTATTTGAAGTATTTATAACCAGTTTTTTTATTATATATTATCTGTAAGTCAATGAAATAGATTCCGGATGGTTTGAAGTCGATCGTAAATAGCACAGAAATAAATACACTATTTTTTATACGTTTGATACGTTACACAAAAAACCGTGTAAATGAGTGATTTAATTCATAAAATAATTAAAGACTAGTTGTTAGCCCGTTGGTCTCAACTGGGGGGATTTTTGTTGCATTTTTAAATTTACTAGCGTGAAAAATAAATTGCAAACCTGTTTATTGAATAAGCCAGAAAATATTACCATAATAAATTCTCTAAATGGACTTTTTTAAGAATACACCCAATTCTCTAAAGGAACTTAAATACACCGGGATTTAAAAACAAAATATGCAAATAGCAGATATATTAAAATATTTTAATAAAAATTATAATTGAGCTGCCCTGCTGAGCTGCTATATCCAATATCGACAGCCCTGCAGTATTTATATTTTATAATTTTTATAATATTATAATTCAAATGTTTTAAGTATGCAAACAAACATATTTCTGAGAAGAAGAAGAAGACCCCGGGACATATGTTCCGTTTGTAGTACAATACGTGGAATAATCTAAGTTACTAGCTATTAGCCCGTTTACCTCAACGGGGGGGTTTTTGTTGCATTTTTAAGTAGTCAGAAAAATTATCGGGGACAATCATACAGACGGACGGACAGACGGGCGGATGGAAATTATCGATTATTAATAATACAGATTTTTTTATTTTATATCATTGATTATCATTTTAATTCTAATATCAACTAAGGTAGAATTTTCACTGTTTTAACAGCAAACTTTAAGTAGAAAAGAAAATCTTTTTAACGTATTTTTCCTCGTTGCTTCCAGATTGCCTGGATAAAACACGAAGACCAGACAATTTTGACAATCCACTCTCGGGTGGTTACGCACAACCCTCGAGTCAGCGTTGCTCAAGACGGGGTCGGAACTTGGCAACTTCGCATAAGGCAAGTAAAGGAAAGTGACAAAAGCTGCTATATGTGTCAGATTAACACGAACGTCATGAAGAAACAACTCGGGTGTGTCGATGTACTAGGTAAGCTTATTAGTGATATTAAATTATTAAAATTAATTAATTTAATACAGAGCTAGTCTTATATCAGGCCTGTAGTCTTGATTTTGTTTGCTACAATCACTTTGTACTGTTTCTAAAATTGTCTTTTTAAGATATAGATTCCTGTCATGTCCAAATCTGATTCTAAGCAAACTAGCAAGAACGCATAGCTCACAAATAGCTCTGCCCTAGATTTATCACTCTATTCTTAGTCACTCTTAGATTTTATACACGATTGTAAAACAAAAAAAAATGAAAGTGAAAATGGATACAAAAGTATGTCAAATAGTAAAGTTTATGGTATGGAAAATACAAAGATTAATATTGCTAGGCTATAAGACCAGCAATATAAAACATTTAAATAAAATTGTCGCCCACTTTGGTCTAGTTGGTAAGAGATTGCTCTACCGATCAGGTGGGTCCGGGTTCGATTCCCGGTAAGGTCAATGTTAAATTGATTTTTTTCAATTTTAATTTGAAATCTAAGACATGGGTGTTTGTGAAGTCAATTCTCCTTGAGTTAATCTCATGTGACTTCCAAAAATTCTCATCGAGTAAATCTCGTATGATCTTCCAACTTTAAAAATATTTGACGCATTGGCGTAAGCTGTAAAAAAAAAAATCAACTAAATATATCACTTCACAAAACAATTCATTTACATATTAGGACTAGGGTATCCAATTAAACGTCCAAAGCAACTTATCGGCTTAAACCGAAACTATTAAAAAAAAATAGTACCACTCATACCATTATTCCAAAACAAAAAAAATAAAGTCATTTTGATAATTTAAATATAATATGAACTAAAAAGCTGCATAAAAAAATATAATTACTTATTTTATTCTTTTCAACTAAGTTTGCTCCTAATGTGAATAACGTAGAGTTCAAATAAAGTTTATATTAACACAAGTTTTTTTCGAGAACTGTTTGTTACTCAGTTGCTCAACTTGCTCTGATGAGAGTAAAAGATATAAGAATAGAGCTAGGAAAGAAGTAAAAGTTAAAAAAAAATGATTTTTCTAAGCCCCGTTATTTCAGAATTGGAATGAAAGGAAGAAATGTTTAAGCCACAAATACGCATGCATTTCAATAAAAAATGCTGTTTGTACTGGCACTTGAATCTGTGAGATTCGACACAAAAGTCAACGAAGTTGAATAAAAATCCATTGTACTAAAAGCGGAAAGAGTTTTTCAATAAACACTGGTGCAAAATAAACCGGTTTTGGCTTAAGCCAAGTTGGATGCACTAATTAGGACATTTCTGACTTTTTGGAATGAATAATATTTATATATATATAAGCCATGGTAAAAATGCAATGTTTTCGCTTATTTAAATTTCCGTCGTCAAAAATCTACTGATAGGAAAAATGAAAACTATTTTTGTTTTAAATATATTTTAACTGTTACCACATTTTGCCGCCTGTGTGGTCGAGTGGTCAACGTTGTTGGCTACCGCTACGAAAGTCACGGGTTCGAATCCCAGTACGGGTAGTTTTATAAATTGATTTTTCAATCGATTTATAAATTTCTGTTCATAGGCATGGATATATGTGATGTCTTGAATTCCCTCCTCCCACCCATCCTATCCTATGAATGAGGCGTATCGAGAGCGATTAGCCAACCACTAGTCGTGTCCTACCCCTTTCCTTCTATTACTACTCTCTTCGGAAAAAAAAGGTTGAGCAACTGAGTAACAAGCAGTTCTCGTAGAAACACTTCTGTTGAGATAAACTCCATTAGGAGTCCATATTCTCCACATTGGGAGCGGACATATTAAATTAAAAAAAAATACATTTTGTTCTAAATAGTGAATAAATTACTCAAATTTCGTGATTACATGTATTACTAGCTGTCCCTACGAACTTCGTACCGCCTCATAATCAATAAATGTTGTGTTGGATTAGTTAAATTCAGTTTGAATGAATACTCAAAATGAATTAAGTTCAATAAATGTGCAAAATTAAAAATGAAAAGTATTTTAATTACATTGAAATGATGTTATTCACGTGGCACAGTCGATAGATTTAAAGGAATGCAGTGGACCAACGATTTGATTTTGAATTGTGAAGTTGAAATGATACACATCTTTGTTATTTGCTGCAAGAATTGCTCGTTCACTCAACCAATTATGATGTTTGTGATTAGCAATGATATTCAGAAACACTTTGTTGATTGTCCTTCGATGAGACGAAATTTCAAAAATTTGGCAAAAACGAAATCAATCCATTCGATTCGTCGACAGGAACACGGCCGTTACAGATAGTCAGCAAATGCTTGGAGAAATCTGCGGCAGATGGTCGTTTAGAAATGCAACTCGCATGTTTGTCGTTAGCTGAAGTTTCTTAACATAGCGCCACAGAGTCGATGTTTTAAGTCAAGCGTTTATTTCATCGGCAGTGGTCGATCTTGGAATAACTGGTAGTGTTTGGCGAAAATCGCCAGATAGTAGAATCATTGCGCCTCCAAAACATTTTGAGTCATTGCGCTGATCTTTCATAGTTTGGTTGAGTGCTTCCAATGCGGAGGAAAAATAAGCCACCATTTCCCTCATCAATTGCCTTCATTAAAGTATCGTACACTTTCTGTTAGGGGTTCAACAGTGGTACATTCGTTCGAAGTGATTGGTTCAATGCATCTCGATCATATTCACGTTTACGTTCCGATTTTCGATTGAAAGCGTCGTTCATTCCTCGATCTGGCGACGCATCATGCATCGCATGAGGTAACAAATATCTTCGATCAAAAGCAACGCCTGGTTATGTATCTCCTCATTCACCTCGAGATCGGGATTCCCTGAACTGACGCGAATTCGGTGTAAAGTGTCTTCGGACATGTCATCCTTGTACTTTTTCCACAATTCACGTGGATTCGATGGGAAGCATGTCGAAAAAAAGATAGCAAATAATGTGCGTATCTGACTTGGAGACGCAGAAACCATTGCTTCAGCGATTGTCATGTCCCAATGAGTTTAGTTTTCAAGCAAATTGAGCTATTGACATGCGGCACGAAATGTTAGGCATACGACGCCATTGACAGTTCGAAATGATTCGAAATGTCTACCCGAAGGAAATTATTGGTTGTTTTTCAGATTTTTCATGTTCACAGAACTGAAAGACTCTTAGAAAACCATTCCGAGCACTCTTACTGATTGGTTTAGAAGTACTTGGCATAGCTAATACCTCTTTATTTCACTGTATTTTAAATAATAAAATTACATCTTCACAATGTTGACAAACGACTACTTTTGTTTGACAGTAACTGTCAAAGAAAGACTGTTGCTAAGAAATGTGTTGGTCTAGGATAAATTCGTTCTCAATGCTTGTCACCAACATAATGACAGGGATCTTTTCAAAATTATTCAAATAATACTTTTTTATAATTTTACGAAAGTTCATTCTAAATTTTCATATTTTTTATATTACGAAATGACATAAATTCTCATTATAACAAAGAACGCAACATTTTCCAAATCTTCAATATTATATTTATGAGATTATCTTTCATTAGAAAAAAAAATATTTTTGTTTAATGTTCCACACATACAAACAGTTATACAGTCAATCCTGTTTTTATGCGGTATATGGGTTCCACGAAATATCGCAAAAAAAAAATCGCATAAAAAAAACTTGACTTCCATAGAAATAGTGGGGTGCGTTACTTAAATTTTAAAATCCGCATAACTTTGAAACAGCGAGTTAAAATATACACTAAATCGCAATGTATAAGAAAATTAGGGGAAAACCACGGCGTAAAAATATTAAAAAATAGTCACTGTATTACAATTATATGTGTGTTTTAAAGCATGTGGTTCTAAATCACTCTTTTTCAGAAGAAATAGTATGCGCATCAATTTCATAAAACTATGGTTGTTTTCTAACAATAAAATTAGTGATCAGAGTTTGTTCAGATTTTCTTTTTCGATAATTAATTGTTTATGCAGTTTGTTATACCCATATAGATAATATATTCTAAAGTTATCGTTGAAACTTGAATGCGCGATCAGAATTTGAATCATTTAGAAAGAAATGATCTTCTAATTTACTGAAAAGTTGGATACCTTCTTCAATTATTTTCGCAGTGAAGGAACTGGAATTTCTTTCAGTTCGTCATTGTTTTCTGGTTTTTTGTCAATAATTAAATTTAAATTATGAACATCTTCGTCACTTATAGCTTTATCTGTAAGTAATTCGTCGATATAATTTTCGCTAAAGGTATCAAACCTTTCTTCGCCAAGTTCAGGTGCTAAAGTAATCATTTCAGCTGATATTACCGATGCTTCAATGGTTTCATCGACTGTAACACACCTAATTAGGTGGACTTAATTCAGCGATGGCAGATGCAACATGATTTAAACAGTCCGAAATCGTATTTTTTTTTCAAATGTCGGTTGTGTTTATGATTCTCTCTATTCTATCCAATATACAATATATGCTCTCGAAGTAATATTTAATATTTTTATATATCGTAACATATTGTACATCTTAAAAAATTCATTTCTAAAAAACCTCATTACTTCTAAATCGCATAAAAAAACCGCATAAAAACAGGATTGACTGTATATAGGGATCAAAAATAAAATAATGATTTGATAGTATTCTATGACAATATAATATACATGAAAAGTATACTGATTTTTTTTTACAAACCTTCTGATTTTATGTACTTTCATTCGTCTTTTCACATTTCAGTATATATTTTAGCGACGGTGATGAACATGAGACATAAATTCCTAAAAGTTTTTTTTTTGAATGGATATTGAAGATTTAGTTTCGATTTAGTTTAAAGTTGGCATTCCTAACTTGATTAACAAAATGCCTCACATGAGGTAACACATGTCTTCGATCTAAATCAAAGCCTGGTTATTTATCTCTTAATTCACCTCGAGATCGGGATTCATAGAACTGACACGAATTCGATGTAAAATGTCTGTAAAATTGGCATGTCCCAATAAGTATAATTTTCAAGCAAATTGAGCTCTTGACATGCAAGTAGAAACATTCGTCATTTTTCGGATGAACTGTGTAAATGCGACCAAGAGCATTCGGGTGATCAGGAACCGCATCGCTTTGCTTTTGACGTTAAAATTTCTTCGATATAGCGTTCCAAGTGTATTAAAGTGTCATCTCAGAGTAAAGCAACGTTCGTACAAAATATTGTTGTCAAAAATTTATCATACCTAATTATAAACATAACCTTATTTCAATATTGTCCGATTTTCTTTCGTTTTCATTTCATATCATCGATTTCTTTTATTCTTATCCATATTCTAAATTTAAAATTTCAGTCGTACGCAAAAGAAGCAAAAACAAACAAATATAGAAAACAGTGCGATCTGGTGGATTTTTCTGAAACCAGCTTACGACATTTTATCGTTTGATGAAGCTATTCGTCATTTGAAAATTTTATTCTGTATGAAGATATTTATTTTCTTTATAATTTCTTTTCCGTGATATTTTTCCGATGTTTTAATGCTTATTCTGCTATTCTAGGTAAATAAGAATTTTATAAATCAAATATCATTGAAATCCTTGTAGTAATTCTCGAGATATACGTGGTGTAACTAACCCCACTTTGTTTTATATATATAGATTATAAATATTATAAATGTTTCTTATAATTCAGAGCTTAATTATTCTTGATAACATCAAATTTTGTACGCGTATGATTTCAAATAAAATTAGTTTAATATGTTACAAACGGAACCGAATTATCGGTCCAAAAGGCGTATAAATAAATTATTCCAATTACACATACGTTTGAGGCCATAACACTAAAAAATGATTAACAAATTGCCTATTCAAAACTCTTGCTCTGTTGCGCTTAAAACGCACCCCAATAATATCACCAAGCTACAAATATTTAAGGTTATTATTCACGGGCCACCACTTAACCCTGTAATAAAGCTTATTGGTCATAAAAAAAGCCTTGCCGTGAACCAGCGCATTAATTAAGGCTTTAAAACTTTTTGACGGTGGGAAATTACGCCCTGCCATGCACAATATTCGACTAAATGTGACGCTAAGCAGAGATCGGAAATTATGGTTATTGTTGTAAGAATCTGTCAGGGGGTGTTTTTATATATCCGGTTGAGCTTTAACCAACTGCAGAAGTAAATAAGCTCGCGTTCTAGGTTTCGTTTATGATGTTTGGAGTTTTATTAACTGAATGCTTTGTTGTTAGATTTACATGGATATTTCTTTAAAATATCAACGTATTTAGTTCTAACGTAAAAGTTTTTAGTAGTTACTTTTAATATTAGTTTATAGCTATTTCTACCACTTGAATACCAAGCGGACACAGGTGTCCGGAACGTAATGATTACTTGGTATTCTTATGGAATATAAGCAACATTTTGATGAATATGTATAGTGCCATCTATACTAAGTTGCTTGTGTTGCCCATAAATAAGTTTAACCAATTGAATACCAAGCGGACACAGGTGTTTGGAACATATGCAAGCGAACACGGATGTCCAAGACATTTAAAACTAAATACTTGGTATTCTTATGGAATATAAGCAACATTTTGATGAATATGTGTAGTTCCATCTATACTGAGTCAATATAGGTTTTCAAAATATCGAATTCGAGTGTATATTAGGCAAAATTACTTTTCTCAAAAATACACAGTATCTCTGGGACACATTAATGATTTATTTGCGCGGTGTTCAAACGGTTAATGACGTATAAAAAAATTGTAAGCATCAAGTCTTAATTCATCACATCTATATTTAAGGTCATTATAAGTCAGACATATACATACATTATTCGAGTCTTCTTGTCCAATTGTCTTTTGGTCAATTTCTACTCTCACCCTAAATTTAATGTAGATGCGATAGTATTACTAGTGTCAGTAAAAGAATGTACGATGTTTTTTTTGTTTAAACATTATTTTATCGTTTCAAATGTATTTATTGATTGAATTGACATTTACTTGATATGACTCCATTGTAATAGGGTAAAAAAATCAACTTATTTAGTTAAAAAGATTTTTATAATATTATTGTATAGCTTTTTTGGCATGCGAAATCGTAAGAACTATGCTTAAGCCTGCATCTGTTCAGCTTTACATACTGGCTTTGAAGATATACACAATACATCTTTTTATTTACTCTAACATCCTAATTTATTTTTTGAATCGTTCAAATTATGTAAATTCACACAAGTTTCGTCACTAACGACTCGGGTTCCGCCTTTCAGCATCTTCAGCCTTCAAGTGCAGTGATGAACTGACGCTTAGTAAATGAATTTATCGTGTTTATATAATAAATAAATATATCACTGAGCTTAAAGCCATTGCTGACAAAAAGGATTATCCCATGTAAATGCCCACAGATTTGAATGGTGGATAACTTTAAGAATTCTATTTATTTTTGTTGATGTTTTGTTTTTTTTATGTTGATATTTGAAGATCAGTTATTTTTAAATTGTTTAGTTTAAACCAGCATTACAAATGAGGATTTTATTTCCAAGCACGGCTCGTTCCAAAATGGTTACAAAATGAAACATTAATTTCGTTTGACACAATATTTTTCAATATATGAAAAAATATAGAGTGACGTTTTAAGCTTTTTTGTTTATAATATAATGAAATATTAAATACCCAAAGCTTGCTAGTCAACAAACCTGAAATGAAATTTTGTCTGATAGACCTGGTGGCTATATCCTGTATACTATAAAACCTTTATCCGTTATACAAACATCGTCCAAACTACATCGAAGTCTACGTCTCTATTGTGTCGTAGAGAGATAAGGTCGTAGGGCCTACGACGTAGACGTGTGGGCCAGGGTGAAAGTTTAACTCGTAGCGCCGTGGCAGTGGTGGGCAGGGTGTGTTGATAAAGGTCGACGTTTTGATATTGGTCGGGTGACAAGGTGACGCAGCGTCGCCGTATTCTTGTGTCACATTGTCCCGGTGTCGCCGTGTCGCGGTTAGGCGTGTAGCCTAGTGTCGCCACATGGCTTGACACTGACACTGTCAATGGAGAAAATTCGTCTTGGTCACATATGATACAGATACACGACACAAGCATCGTTTGAATAAAAAGTAAATATCTCTTTACAACCTTTTATTAACGGTCTATTTTTTAGGATAACAGCAAGGATAATAACAGACGTATAACAAGTCAAATCCAGCTCAATCATTCGTCTGTTCCATTCAAACTTAATCAAGAACATACATCATTTGAGATTATTATTTTCAATCCCGGCTTACTCCATAATTGGTGAAATAAGAATCATGAATGTAATTTAGTCAATTAAAACACATTTTCAAGTATTTGTTGAAAGCAATCTCAAACACGGCTTGATAACATACAAATTTCAAAGTAATGTAATACTAAAAATGCTTTATAAATTTTTACACTTTGCTTTTTGTAACTAGGCGGTACATATCACTTTTTTTATTAGACGTGTTTGGCAGCATAATTCTAGGTTTTGTATGTTTATACCAGAGATGTGGAGTCGCGTAAAAAAAGACGACTCCAACTCCAATACCGACTCTGACTACAGCTTTAAAATAATTAACGATTCCGATTCCCAGGAAATTTTTCAATAATTTCATTTCAACTGATATAAATGTATCATCAGATCATCTTTAGTCAGCCAAGCATTAAATTTCAACACTTTTAACTATTTTGTTTAAATACAAATCATTGACTATATTTTTCAAGAACTCGAGTCGCTCATTTTTCACGACTCCGACTCCGACTCCACAGCCCTGGTTTATACCCAAGCTGACGAAATTACCCTGATCTCGTCATACCGCTCAGCATGTGTCGTTATCTACCATCAAAACTCGTAACATACAGTCAGCCCAATTATAATTAAAATTTAGTATTTACAAAACAACAAATTATACTTCTTTGACGATGACCGAAAATGACAACAAACACATTTACAAATTTTTTATTCGCTTTCAATTTTATTTATTTGACATAAAAAAATAAAAACATATTCTAAATGTTGTTGAAGTAAGGTCATGGCTTCGGCGTTGTTGTTTTATTGACAAATCCTACCCTGGTTATGATACTCGGAAAACCCTTGTAAAAGACAAAGTTAAAAATATTAATTTTATTCAAATAAACAAGGAAGTCTACTTTAAGATTTCGACTGAAGATGCTTGGTGGAAAAGTTTATCCGTGCACTTGAACGCCTGAAGATGCCGAAAGGCGAAACCCGGGTTGGTAGTGACAAAATTTGTGCGAATGTACATAATTTGAACGATTCAAATTTAACGAAATCTACGATCAAGTGAGCTTGGTAAACACTATCTTATAACTTTTCAGGAGCTCAATATAACTTAATAAAAAAAACGTCTGTTGATTTAATATAAGAATATTAGAATAAAAATAATATAACATTTTCAGTACTTTTTTCAGTACAGTATTGCATTAGGACCGGTTTCGCTCATTGCGAGCATTGTCAACTGATAAGAAATACAATGAAACAGTGACAATATGTGAGAAATACAACGATACAGTTTATAATAATGCCATTCCACCAAGTATTGACCGTAAACAACTTAAAAGTGAAGGAATATTAGGTTTTAAAACATTGATTTAAATTTACCGCTGGATCTATGTATAGAATATTAATGTCGAAAAGTGTATTGAAAATACAATCAAATCTCTTTCGTTTACCTTTTGCGGTCAATGGTCGATATTATTATGAGCGAACAGTCCTGAATAAAGTGTATTTTTTCTTTTGGTAATCTGCGCAAGATTAAACGCCTCTTATTTATTGTGCTTTTTTGGAAAACGTAATAAAAACGTTAATTACGTTGCTTCCTTTCTACGGCATACTTTTTCGTTCTTGTGGGGTCGTTAACAAGGTTTTGATAGTTAATTTATATACAGAGCGACAAAACACTTTGTCACACATTTTGACAGAACTGTAATTTAATGCAAGGAAAAAATAAATAACCATACGAATGAGAAATGTCTCACTATCAGCTACATGGTCTAATGGTAATAATTTATTAGGCTGTCAAATTTTTACAAGGAAAGTATTATTTTCCTAACGTTGACCTGAATTTGTTTTTTTGTCACCGACCTTCTTTGAGTTTATTTAACTATTTTTTACCTCGTTCATACTCAATATATATCGACTGTGGAAAGGAAAAAGGAAGTAAATTTGAATCGTTCAAATTATGTACACTCCCACAGATTTTGTCACTAACGACCCGGGTTTCACCTTTCGGCATCTTCAGGCGTTCAAGTGCACGGACGAACTTGAACTGATGCTTAGTAAATGAGTGTTTAGTGTTTATATATTATCGTTTTCTCATATAAACACGAAACATTCATTTGCTAAGCGTCAGTTCGAGTATATCCGTGCACTTGATCGCCTGAAGATGCCGAAAGGCGAAGCCCGGCTCGTTAGTGACTGTGTGAAAATCTGTGTGAATGTACATAATTTGAACGATTCAAATTTAATTCAAATTTGATATTGAAATTCCACCAAGCATCTTCAGTCGAAATCTTAAATTATGTAAAGGGACGTAATCTACAGTTCTTTCAAAACAGGTCTTTTTCGATAATCACAATATATCAAACTTGATACACGTTCTATCAAATGGATGCAAGTTGAAAATGCCGAATAAGTATCTTAATTTAGCTTTTAAGTTTGGAAAAGATGATCTTGTAAAAAATTAAAACTAAGAAAAAGACTGAAATAAAGGTTTTTCTAAGACAATTTCTTTATAACTATTAGATTATGTCAATTAAATACCATTTTAGAAGTTTTCGTGTACTTCAAGGTTGTGTTTATTCCATAATTTGCCTTTGGCCCAAAATTATCAAAACACGTTTTTTGCGCCTCCTGTAAAATTTGATATGTGTGGGTTGCGTTCTTTTTCCTTTCCACAGTCGATACTTATATCAGCATATTAAAGTTGGAAAATTGAAAAAAGTGTAAGATAAAATTAACGATATAATATAAAATTTAATATAATACAATATAATTAAATTTAAATTTAATACAATATAATTAAAATTTAATTTAATATTAAAATGAACTTCCACAAAGTTATCTCGGAAACCATCGAAAGTATTAAAATTAACAACCTTTCGAAAAAAAGGAAAATCAAAATATGTTGTTAGTAGTTTTAAGCAACACTGTTGAGTCGCCTAAAAAAGAAGACTCCGACTCCATTTTTGATTAATACCGAAACATCGAAAATAGGATCGAAAACCAGTGGGGTACAAAGTGACCCTAGACAAATTGCAAGAGCAATTAACTAATCACTAGTTCTGTATTAAGCTAATCTACTTTAAGCAACTGAGTAATTCACAGATTTTGTAGAAAAACTTCAGTTGTGTTACTTCTATTAGAAGATTGTTTTGCTTAACACTATTAACGGAGATGGATAAAAAAAAATGAAATACAGTAATAGGGTAAAATATCAAGGTATTTCAGTTCTACAGTTTTTCAAAAAGTTAAAGGTTGATAGCTATTTCGGCTTACGCCATCGTCAGAACTATTTCAGAACTAGTTCTGACGATGGCGTAAGCCGAAATAGCTATCAACCTTTAACTTAAAAAAAAACTGTAGAACTGAAATACCTTGATATTTTACCCTATTAAAATAGAGTTCTACCAAGTAAATGCCAAATCAATAAAGAAATACAGTAAGTTTGACTAAAATTTGATATATTTTTTACATGAAAACAGTAAACCCCAATTGCGCGAAATCAGTACCGCGTTATTGGGAGTCGCGTAATTGGGGGAGTGAATCTTATACAAATATTAGGGGTTACGTTATTTTTTCGATAAAATGCAAAACTGCCAAGACTAAGAATAAATAAAAAAATATATAGACGAAATGCATAGAGCTCGCTAGCCTTTGACTGTATGCAACACACCGACAGTCTCCGGCTGTGTGTACAGCAGCAACGACAATATAATGCGATCGCGCAATTGGAGGATTTGCTGTGAATATTTCTGTTCGGTGCGTAATTCGAGGTAGCGTAATTGGGGGTTCCACTGTATAAGTTAAATATAATATTATATAAAAGCGTAAACGATACCATAAAAAAATGGAAAAATAAAAATAAATTGTGTTTTTAATTTATTCAAAATACCATGACGGCCCATGTTAGGGGTTGTCTTCACAATATTATTTTCACAAAAGCGTCTCTAGGATTTTTCGGCCAGTTTCTCAACAATGAACTACTGAGCAAGATAATATAAACACATCCATCAAGTGGTAGGTGGTTGAGAAATTCACCCTTAAATGAAAATGAAAATTGCCCCATCTTTTGAGCAACATGCTTGCGAAAATGTCTTGTTGAAAACACGAACTCTTGTTCTGCATAATATAAAGGAAAGATTTAAAAATATTTCCGGCACCGGAGACAAAATATTATTTTTTTACCGGCGTATTTTTATCATTATTAGGCTTAAAGAATTAACTGCATTTTTTTTAGATAATATCATTCTCAGTGTACTTAGTAAGTTAACTGAAGTACAAGTATCACAAACCATTACTAAGATACTGTAATAAAATTATAGCTCATTAGTTAATCATTTATTAATGTAAATGCCATTTGTATTACCATTATCGTTTGTTTGTTTTTCTATCATTCCCTCCGTGCCTTCCATTTTTATTTAATTTTTATTACAATATTTAATATCAGAATAGTAAAATTAAAATTATTCGTACTTATGCAAGCATTTGTGAAAGTAGTCTGTCTGAGGATTCATCTGAAAGAGGCGAAACACGTGTCACAGTATGTACCACAATACGTGAAATAATCTAAGTTATTTTATATTTTATTAATAATTATTATGTTTTCAACACGTTTTTTTTTCTAAAACCATCTTACGATTGAACTTATAATCAATCCGTGAATCTGTACATAATATATTTCGAATGGGGGTTGTTTCTCTGGCTCGGGACATGTCCAACCGACGTGGGTCAAAGGGTGATGGGATTACATCCAGAAGGCATGTGTCTTTTCCATTTATCTCCTGGCCTGAACTAGAATTAGGCTGCCTTGCACGGATTTATTTTTTGACGTATATTTTGTCTGTAAAACTGATTCTCACGCTTGTCCACAGTTGTCCGGGTCAATGTTTTTTTGTAGTAAGTGATAACTTATTTTACAGGTAAAACTATGAATTATTACCAGCGCTTAAAGATAACATCGTACTGTGTAAAATCAAAGGATGACGTGTCAAAATAGGCATATAATTAGTTAATATGCTTTACTTACTACATGCAGTTAATTTTCTAATAGAATATTAACTAAAACCTATAAAAAACATTGTAATTTTTTCATGAGTTTCATTTTGGGTACAGTTCGAGTAACTGTTTGTTACTTAGACGCTCAATCTTTCTTTTTTAAATAGAGTAGTAGGGATTGAAAGATAAGACTACGACAGGACTAGTGGTTGACTTATCGCTCTCGCTACACCAATTTATTAAAGGATCAGAAGGATGGGAGGAGAGGAAATGATGCGATTGACATAAAAAACACCCAGTCTTCGATCACAACTTCGGATTGAATAATTCTCAAATTCACTGTGATCTGACCAGAAATCAAACCTAGACCTGCATAATCGATAGAGAAAGCTCTAACCAACTGGGCCACAGCAGGCAACAATTTGCTTTACAACCTGCTATTATTTTTCTACTAGAATATTAACTAAAACCTGAAATAAAAAACATTGCAATTCCTTGTAAGCTTGATTTCGGATACAGTTCGAGTAACTGTTTGTTACTCACCCACTCAACTTTTCTTTTTTAAAGAGAGTGGTAGAGATAGAATGATAAAGCTAAGATATGACTAGTGGTTAACTAATCGCTCTTGCTGCGCCCGGGTATTGAAAGATCGGAAAGGGAATTTTTAGACACACACATATGTCTTCGAACAGAAATCGAAAAAATACTGTTCGTACTGGGACTCGAACCCGCGAGATCCGGTATGGAAGCCCACAACGCTAACTACTTAGACTGTATTGTTTGATATTAAGACACTAAGTGGCTTTTTTTAATTTATGCAAAATAAAAAAAAATAACCTTTTTTTAATATAACTCAGTGGTGACCAAATTTTCAATTAATGATTTTTCCAGTAAACCAGCGTTTTGTGATATAATTGAAATTCATTGAGAAATATTCTGTCTTTTTAGTTCCACCTGATATATCCGACGGTCTAACGTCTGGGGATGTTACCGAACAAGAGGGCGACAACACAACCCTCGTTTGCAGTGCAACTGGAAGGCCACGACCAAGGATCGTCTGGAGACGAGAAGATGGAGATCATATCATACTCAAAAAGGGTCACAGAGATATTGTCAAAGGTAAAAAAAATATATATATAAAATTAAATTAAAAACAAATGAAGGTGCTTAGTATTCATTCAGACAGTCAGCATTATCTTAAAAGGAAATTTAAAGCAACTGACTTTAAGCTGAGCTTAAACATATCGTTCCCTATGTGGAGCATATAGCCGTCACGCGGCACCTCCATCATTCTCTGTCTCCTGCCAATAGCTTTGCTTCCTCCCATGACATGCCAGCATCCCTCAGTTCCACCGAGTACATCCCATGGACAGTACCCGACAGTAAATCTCACTGGTCAAAAGAAGAGGCAGGCAGGACTGAGACTTTCCGGAGGCATCCGCAGCACGTGACCCAGCCAGTTCCAACATCTCTTCGTAACCACTGACGTGACGGGGCGCTGCCTTATTCATTATTCCTTAATCTCCGATTTATCACAAAAAAATTAAAGAACTGGTTGTTAGTTAATATATATATATATATATATATCTTTGTTATTACAGTTATTGTGTTAGAATTCTATCTGATAATGCTTCTCAAAAAGGCAAAACGCGTCACATTTTATAACACAGCAATTGAAATAACGAAGTTATTAATTTTATTTTATTTTAACTAACAACTAGTTCCTCTTTCACTAAA
Organism: Himalopsyche anomala; assembly: GCA_031772345.1. Taxonomy (NCBI): domain Eukaryota; kingdom Metazoa; phylum Arthropoda; class Insecta; order Trichoptera; family Rhyacophilidae; genus Himalopsyche; species Himalopsyche anomala. Next base: position 22,387,738 of record CM062834.1, on the reverse strand, counting down.
TATGCTCGATTTATATCAGGGATGGGGAACCTTTTCTTCTCTAAATGCCACATTCATTTTTATGATTCGACATAAGGCCGCAGTAAACATTGACTAGGGAATCTTTGGCTGGAAAAAAAATCACACCAATTTCTAAAGCCCAGAAATTTGCGAATTTCTCAAAATTATCAGCGTGGGACCTTTTTTTTTACAAATTTACAAAAATGTACAGAATTGGCCAGAAGGCCGCAGGTTCCTCACGCCTGATTTAGATTATATAATTAATTATGCTCTGCATTGAAAATTTCATATATTTAGATGTTTTTTCATTAAATTTATATACTTCGTATCGGTTCGTAGCCCAATGGTCAACGCCGTTGGCTTCCAAGACGTATCTCACGGGCTTGAGTCCCAGTACGAACATATTTTTTTTCAATCTATATACCGATTTCTGTAAGAATGTATGGGTTTTGGTTTTGTCAAAATACTCCATCTTACCATTCCAATACTAAAATTACAGAACATAGCGATAGCGATTAGTAACTACTAGTTTCTAGCCCTATCTTTTTATCCCTGTGCTATATTTGAAAAGAAAAAGTTGGACAACTGAGTAACAAAAACATAGAAAAAAACTGTAATTGTGATATCTACATCAAGAGACCATATGCTCCGCATCGGAGCAGACAAATAAAAATATTTAAAACGAAAATAATGTTTAAATTTTCTAATAAACATATTGTTTTCAAATTCAGGTCGATCAATACATTATTACAGGACGGAGCTTGACCATTTGAATACCAAGCGGACACAGGTGTCCGGAATATATGCAAGCGAACACGGATGTCCAAGACATTTAAAAAATCAAATACTTGGTATTCTAATAGAATATAAGCAATATTTTGATGAATATGTGTAGTTTCATCTATACTGAGTCAATATAAGTTTTTAAAATATCGAATTCGAGTGTATATTAGGCAAAATTATTTTTCTCAAAAACACGCAGTATCTCTGGGACATATTAATGATTTATTTGCGCGGTATTCAAACGGTTAATCTAATTAGTAGACAGATTATGCAGTTGGCAGAAACTATAAAATGCAATAATTTTGTCACATTTCATCATTATTAGTAATCAGCCGTAGCAATTAAGCGTGCATGGTAAATAACGCTAATTGGATTTAAATTTATACATGTTGTATTAAATTCAACACAGCTACAACTTTTTACAAATTTTTGACTGTAACAAAAAAATGAGATAGCTATTGAATAAAACTGCATATTTCCTACAACAAAATTCAATTGAAAATTATTTTATTGTTTCCAATTATACACAACGCCACTATTAATTTTTATTTAACAAATATTTTAAAATTTAGATCAGGGGTGTGCAAGTCGTTGCTTTTCCTTTTTATTTTTGAATGGCTCTTGAATACTTCATCATAAAATTAATATTATTTTTTTTACTATGTCCGTTCTCAATGTGGAGCATATGGACTCCTAATAGATTTTACCTCAACAGAAGAACTGCTTGTTACTCAGTTTTTTTTTAATTCCCTAGGGTACTCAATGTTGCACCCACCACCAACGGCAACGGTTTCACACTCTTCATATAGGGTGTATTCCGTAGCGCAACAACGTGAGTCGTGTTTAAAATTTTGCCAGAAATGTCCAGAGAAGAAATTCTTCAATACTTGATTGCATGCACTTCAGTGTGCAGAAATTAAAAGTTAATAATAAATGCAGTTGAAAATATTAGATTTTATTTATTTAATTCAACTCTTTTTCCAAAAGACGCGGAGAATTCTTTAAATTCTCTATAATTTGCCTAAGATGCAACCAAGTCGGCATAACCTACGGGGCCGTTACTCAAGTGCTCAACCTCCCTTTTTCCAAAGAGAGTAAGAATAGAAAGATAGAGCTAGTACAGGACTAGTGGTAAGCTAATCACTCTCGATACGCCTCATTCAAAAGATAGGATGAGTGGGAGGGGGGACTTCAAGACATCACATACATCCACGCATTCGAACAGAAATTAATAAATCGTTGAGAAAACTTAATTTTTATAATTATTTTACGGTTTATACCGTACAGGAATTCAAACTCATGACTTCCGTGACCGAAGCTAACGTTGACTACTCGACCACACAGGCGGATAAAAAAATAGTATATAGTACACTTTTTTTAAAGTAAATCATTGAATTTAACAAATTTGAACAAGCTTTTTATTCGACGAAGAAGACAAAATCGCTTTATGAAAATCAGTTCACTGGTAAAAATTTGGATTTAAATTCAGAGTTAAATATTAAGTCTAATAATTCTAAGGAAAAAAATACTAATATTTAAAATTTTCATTCTTTTTCTTTCTTCAAACTCAAAAATTAAATTAAGATACTAATTCGGCATTGGCAGCTTACAACCCTTTTGATAAAATGGGTATTAAGTTTGATACATAGTGATTATCGAAAAAAGGTTTTTTTGAAAAAACTATGGGTAACGTCCTTTTTCCTTTTTACAGTCGATATATTAAGGTTATAACGGAGTCGTTTTTTTATACACTAATCCACAGCTTTGTGCGTTTCTAGTAGAATAAGTCGTTTGTTAATATCAACATACCCATGAATATGCTTTTTTTATTTTAAAAATGACAAATGCAATCACAAAACATCTTTCATGTTTATCACGTCAAATTTTAATAAAATGAATCGAGCTGAAACATTGAATAAACTCCGAAAAGCTTTCAGCCATAAAACTTGTTGTAATTTTTACACGAAATCCGCGAATGCAATTTCACGACGGGTCAATGATTAATGAACCGCCCGTTAAATGAAAAATGAACATTATTCGACGAATCGATTCACCCAGTACACAAATCAAAACGTAATTGGATTACTCAATGAATATAATGAATAATTGGAGCTAGCGTTGTATACATCCTGAAAGCTTTTTTGATTCAATTTCGATATTAATCCAAAAGCTCGTGAATGATTAATGTTTGTAATATAATGTTATTGTTATATTTGTAGTCAGATTTTATTATTGGATATAATTGAATAATCAGCTTGAATCTGATTGCTGCAACAATATTTCGTGAAATAGGGAATGTTTGATATTATTATTTTGTGTCATGGGTTAAGCTATCATTTTACCAATACCTTAAAATTTTATTGATAGTAATATGCGATTGAATATTCAAATAGCCTCGGTTTACATATGTTGCAGTTAGGGTATCCAATCCCAGAGCCTTTTTCCAATCCCGGGATTTGGGGATTAATAAATTTTCAATCCCGGAATTGGGATTAGTTTACCGGGGAATTTGAAATCCTCAATAACCTATACTTTTTTCTCAGATTATCTCCAAACCTGATTTTTTTGTTTTTTTAGCTCACCGAAGAATTTGAAATCCTCGATTTGGTAGACTTTTCCCCCAGATTGTCACAGAAGCTCGTTTTTTTTTTTAGCTCACCGAGGAATTTGAAATCTACAATTTGCCAATTTCGTCTCAATTTTCGGGATTTGCTCAAAATTTCTCAATCCAGAGCAGAAAATTTAACGGGATCCCGGGATTGGATGCCCTAGTTGCAGTATAATATATACTTGTTTGCTCAAAAGATATATCGTAACATATTTGTTTTCAAAAAAGTAATTAATGTGTGTGTTTTTTTATGTTACATTTTAATCCTAGTCCCCTCTCAATATGGAGCTTAACCCTCCAGAGACGAGAGCTTTTTTCGATAAAAAAATATTTTTTAAGCCATATTGAAGTCACGGATAACTTTTATTCCTAACAAAAATTTAAAAAAAACGCAAAGTCGTTGCATAGAAACCCCGATTATGTGGTAATTTTCATCCTTTTATTACCGTGTAATATTGTGTACGGACAGTAGTAAGGACAAAAGTGACCGTATGAGCACGCAAACATTCGAGATTATCATATAGCTAAATGTGAATTTTTTAAAAATATTTACAATTTGAATTCTTTAGATCAACATAATTTCAATTCAAATATATTAGCAAAAGAACTGTTAATAATTTGATGTGTTGATAAAAATAATAACTCACAGTTTCAAAAAGTTCATTAATAAAAACGGAAATTCAAAAAACCGCATGTGCTTTTGGTGGCCGTTTCTGTCCCCGCAGCTGATGACTTACTGAAGTCTGTACCCTTCTTAACCAAATATGAGTGAAAGCAACGATATTCAGGTAGAAAAAAGAATGAATAGTGGGGTCAATAGGCAACGGTGTTTACTGTGACCATATCGTCACACTCGTCCTTGGAGGGTTAATTGCTTAGAAAAGTTAACATATATACACCAACAGTGAAAATATTTGTATGCCAACTTAAACATAATTTAAAAATGTTTGTGAAGTCAATTTACTTTCTTATACTTTTCTTTGTTTCGTTAATCATTTAGTTTTCTGTATTTTCCTGTATTTTCCAAAAACAAAAAAAAAACAAAGAATAATAAAAAAATACGTCATTGATTGTTTTTCAAACAAAGGCAGAAACTTTGTATATCTTTATCGATAAATAACCAGTCTAGAGTGAAGAGTGCTTTCAAGAAAATATTCATTTTCTGAAAAGCTTAAGATTTTTTATTGGAAGGTTTAATTGAATAACTGTTCAATATTACCGTTAACAAGGTGGTAACGTTATTACATATTTTATTAATAAGCAATTACGAAATGTTATTTATTTATTTTTTATTCTTTTACATATAATTCGACTAGTATTTTAATTGCTTTTTATAAAATTTTTACTTTGCAAAGATTTTATCAAAATACCCTATTTTTAAGATAAATCATTCATTGTTAATAAACATTATTTTGACTGTTATCAAACACGAATTTTAAAAAAGTATACTAAAAAGTCAGCTCCTATGGCGTAGCAGTTAGTGTTGTTGGCTTACTTGCTGGATCTCACAGGTTCTAGTCCCAATTCGAACAGCATTTTTTCGATCGATCTTTGTTCGAATGCATGGATATTTGTGATGTGTAAGAAAATCCCTCCCACTTTTCATATCCTTCAATAATTGGGTGTAGCGAGAGCGATTAGTTAACCACTAGTTCTGTCCTAGACTTATCATTCTTTTTTTACTACCCTCTTTAAAAAAGAGAAGTTGAGCGACTGATTTACGAACAATTCTCGTAGAAAAACTTGTGTTGAGATACCTTAATATGTTCCACATTGGGAGCGAACATGTATAAAAAAAAACTGACGTGTAGACTTTGATCTAAATAAAAGCATTAGGATGGTATACGCTATTTTTACTTTTATATGATATAAATTACATGAAGTCTCTCAATAGTACTTCAAGTCACCATATCACATTGTGAGCTTTTTTACAGCTGACACCTTCGCAGGTGAAAACCTGACACTCATAAAACTGGAGAGGCGGCAGATGGGAGCTTATTTGTGTATAGCCTCTAACGATGTTCCACCAGCAGTCAGCAAAAGGATCACTCTTAACATAAATTGTAAGTTCAAAATGAAAAGCTCTTCTTCTATCTTTAGTTACAATAATTACAAAAGTCATGTTAAAATTCATAAGGTTAAAATACTATAGAACTATGAAATAAAAGCAGAGCTTCTGTATTGAGATTGTTTACATATATATATATATCGACTGTGGAAAGTAAAAAAGACGTATCCCACATAGAAAATTTTAAAGGAGACACAAAAAAAGTGTTTTGACGATTTTAGTCCATATGCTAATTATTTTTTTTAGATAAATTAAAAATTTTAAAAAATAAATATTTGACATTACAGCTTACGCCAATGCGTCAAATATTTTTAAAGTTTTAGAGTTGAAAGATCATACGAGATATACTCGATGAGAATTTTTGTAAGTCACATGAGATTAACTCAAGGAGAATTGACGTCACAAACACCCATGTCTTAGATCTCAATTGAAAAATTGAAAAAATCCAATTTGACAATATGATCTTACCGGGAATCGAACCCGGACCCCCCTGATCGGTAGAGCAAGCTCTAACCAACTAGACCACAGCGGGCGAATTATGAAATATATACAACCTGGAAGTGAACGGAGACTTCTAAACTGGTGTTTAATTGACATAATCTAATATTTATTAAAGAAATTGTCTAGAAAACCTTTTATTTCAGTCTTTTTTCTTGGTTTTAATTATTTACAAGACTTTCTTTTTTCAAACATAAAAGCTAAATTTAGATACTAATTCGGCATTTGTAGCTTACATCTTTTTGATAGAACGTGTATCAAGTTTGATACATTGTGATTATCGAAAAAAACCTTGTAATGACAAAACAGAATACGTCCTTTTTCCTTTCCACAGTCGATCTGATTGTTTGTACAGTTCTCAGGTTTATTTATTTAGTCCATTTACATTTGACTCAATTTAATTTCTTAGAAAAAAGCGTAGCTTTAATAGATTGTTTACAGAAGTGAAATGTAAACATTTTGAATGCAGTCGCTCCAGTAATAAAGACTCCGAATCAGCTGCAGGGGGCGCCTCTTGGGACAGACGTTCAGCTCGAGTGCTACGTAGAAGCATTCCCTAACACAATCAACTACTGGGTCAAAAACAGGGGCGATATGCTACTAACAGGGTGAGTACAATTTGGATCACGTAAGAATTGTGGAACAAGTTTTATTGTTTTTTCTGTAAATGCTTACTGGAAAATATTGCAAAAAAATACTTGAAATTATTGAAACTGGGTACATACGGGCTTTATCCGGTTTTCGAAGTTTTACAAAAAATGGATAATTCAATTAAAATTGCGAGAAAAAGTTCATTTTTAGGTTGTTTATGTATATACATAATAATGCACAACAAGAAATTATTTGGTGGGTGTTACTTTTCAGAAAAAATGATTAAAGAAAACAAAAAGCGTCCACTGATCGTTTTGTATCAAAAATGCATGATATCGAAAATACCCCTTCGCTGGGTTATGATGTGGGGCATATGGTCTTTAAGCCATCAAATAAAAGATCCAAATTTTCTGTCCTTTTTTATAGATTCGTTTATGGAAAATTTGGCACAACCGGTTTCAAAGTTGAAAAACCGGTTTTTGAAAACCAACAAGCTTTAAGAGTCCATTGTATCTATTTTTTAATAACTCTAAGGAAGATTCTACCCATCCAAATTATATAAACAATATACATTAATGCTACTTCCACTTTTATTTAAAAAGATCGGGATCGATTTGACTCATAAAGAGCATTATTAACTGATAAGAGAAAAAAAAGTACACACTGTTATTTATACGAATCAAATTGAAACAAATAAGATGTAATAACCAATTGGGTATAAGCAATTTAAACTGAAAGTACATATACATATAGACTGTGGAAAGGAAAAAGGACGTAGCCCACACGTAGTAAATTTTACAGGAGACACGAAAAACGTGTTTTGATTATTTTGGGTCATATACAAAATTATGAAATATACACAACCTTGACGTGAACGAAGACTTTTTAAACTGGCGTTTAATTGATATAATCTAATAATAATTAAAGAAATTATCTAGTAAAAACTTTTATTTCATATTTTTTTCTTGGTTTTAATTTTTTACAAACTCATCTTCTTCCCACTTAAAAGCTAAATTTGGATACTAAATCCACATTTTCAGCTTGCATCCTTTTGACATAACGTGTATCAAGTTTGATACATTGTAATTTTTAACGTTTTACAATGATGATATTGTAGTTATATATTTTAAAATAAATCGATTTAAGAAATCACTTTTAGGGTGTTAATACTTGGTGGAAAGGCATTATATTAATAAAAACACAATATTCTTTTGCACTTAATTACACTTTATTTAAAAGGTCAGGACCGGTTTCGATCATTGCGAGCATTTTCAACTGATTTAAAAAATAAATTAAAAAGTCGTTCAAGATTCGAAACGGTGGACACCACAACCGAGTATGTGCAACGAATGTTTGAAAGCATTTTCCAACTTAGATTACTACTTGTCTGACGTTATCCAAATCCATTGAAATGTGTTTTTCATTCGTTTTACCATAATTTAGAAATAGCACTAATGTTTTAATTACATAGAGAAATCTTTAAAAGTTTATTTTTAACTGCTTCATTGATTGGTATTATAACTGTCATAAGTATCAAAGACCATTTCTCACTATCAATCTGTTACTTACCAACATTTACATGAACAGTTACGGTATAATATATACAATTTAACACTCACGGCTCGGAGACTAGAAAAATACCTTTTTCGGGACCTCAGTGGTTTCTTCATTATTGGCCTTATTCTTATGAATTTCAAAAAAAAAATAGTCTAAGAGCTTTAAAATATCTCTCTGCATCATTCCTCATACGTCTTTTATAAAAATCAGTGGTTTTTAATAAATAATCATATTTTAAGTTGCGCGTAAAAAAGACGTCATCCCAGCACACATATGTAATTGCAACTGACGAGATTTAGCCCACCAATCATTGCACATGCTATTTTACGAGCGACTGCTTATCGCGCCGTCTCAAGTTGCCAGAACTTATATAAAATGAGGCATCGATGTAAGTAAGATAATGTGTATTTTTTGAGAATAGTATTCGAGGATACATAAATTATTATTTTTAACTTCGTACACATCAATCCGCTTTTTGTTCTAATTCAAGGATCTTTTTTATTTAGTTGAATTATTTTTTTCTTTTCCGTTTTATTTAATAGAGACGGAACAAGCGATCGAATATTTTTTCTTTCTTCTACAAAATGTCCAAAAAACTATGATATAAGAATACCTAAATTATAAACATTGTATCACCAATATTAAAATAAAATATATATTTAAGAAAAAGTGGTTATTGGGGTCGTATTTCATGAGCTTAGAACAGGAAACGTTAATACTCACATTAATGAAAAAAAATAGAAATCAATTTTAAAAATAAATAAAAATGACGTAACAAAAATGAGTATCAGAAAATATTAATACCATGGAAACAGTGACAACAACTTTCTCTCATATATCGTATATCCTTTATTCCTTAACCAATGAATTACGCAATTACTGGCCAAACAGTGCTTTATTGGTGCTTCGGAAATCCATTCTATAAAGAAAAATAATAAATTGTGCGTGTAAGTAATTGGAATTGAACAAAGAAAATTCCTAATAGATATTATTTATATTTTTCTTTTTATATAATAAAATCTCTTGTCATTCCTTATAACTATATTTTTTTTTGTCGACGTCGATTAATTCAAAGATTATTTGTAGTATCTTATTACTGTACAATATAATATCACCATCGTTAAAACAAAAGGAGTGATTGAATCTATATTTTTCTTGATTGTGCTTATATATAATATATATATATCGACTGTGGAAAGGAAAATGGACGTAACCCACAGCTTTTTTTTCAATAATCACAATGTAACCAACTTGATACACGTTCCATTAAAAGAATGTAAGCTGTAAATGCTGAATTAGTATCTAAATTTTGCTTTAAAGTTTGAAAAAAAGATGGGCTTATAAAAATTGAAATCAAGAAAAACGACTGAAAAAAAATGTTTTTCTTGACAATTTCTTAAATTAATATTAGATTATGTCGATTACATATACTGTAAACTGTAAAAATACAAATCGCCGATTTGTCTATTAAAACATCTCATTTTATTCATTTAGCCTTTTAGTTGCCGTAGAAAAAAAGTACGTTATTACCTAGCACGTTGGCTATATTTTGCAATAATTAATTTAATTAGTTATTGACGAGTTAACTCGTAACTGGCGTTTTGAGGACGAACATTTTTACGAGATATCTTGTCTGTGGCAGCCATCAAGTTAAAAATACGAGCTCAATATCAACGGTGATCTATGACAGTGGATTTAACAGTGCTTAAAGTATTTTTTAGCACAAAACTATTTTTGCATTTTAATACATTTTTAATATAGGGTAAAAATATCAAAGTATTTCAGTTCTACAATTTCTATATGTTATACGTTGATAGCTATTTCGGCTTTCGCCATCGTCAGAACTACTGAAACATAGTTCTGACAATGGTGAAAGCCGAAATAGTTATCAACGTAAAACATATAAAAACTGTAGAACTGAAATATGTTGATATTTTTACCGTATTAAAATGGAGTTCTACCAAGTAAATGCCAAATTAATAAATACATTTTTAATACATAACATTAAAAATGTTGAAAATGTGAGCTTTGATTCTAAGCGCTGCTAATACTAAGTAGAGTTTTGTTATATATAATATTTCATATTTTTTATTACATCCTGTTTCTATTTATGTAATATCCAACCCTTATTTTTCTCTTCACTTCTATACAGCCCTTGATTATTGCCATGGCAATAATTGAATGAACCTAATCATTCTCCGGAATTCTTACGCCGTAATCAGCGCATTTTTTATCTAATAAAATGTATTTTTTCCCTAGGAGAAAGCATATGATCATCGAGGAGAAAATCGGCCCCTACAAGGTTCACCTCCAATTAACAATCATGAATTTCAGCAAGAGAGATTTGGGAACGTACATGTGTGTTGCTACGAACTCATTAGGCAGAGCTGACGGAACGATTCGACTGTACGGTGAGTACAATCTTTATATATTGAAAGAATCTTTTCGAATGTCACACTAAGTACAAATATTATTTTTGTTTTCCGTTTGAATACCGCGCAAATGAATCATTATATGTTCCAGAGATACTGCGTGTTTTTGAAAAAAATATTTTAGCCTAATATACACTCGAATTTGATATTTTAAAAACCTATATTTATTTATTTTTAAAAATTAAAATTATAGTACATGACATAACAGCTGACGCCAATTCACCATGTACTTGACAAATATAAAATAGAACTACACAATACATCAAAATCAAGAAATAAAATAGTACAATTTAACAAACAGTTCACAAATACTATTACTAAAAATGTCCACTTCTCTAGGCAATGAGTTGATCAATCGAACGGCCCTAAGAACTGGTGACTCATAGTCATACCTCCTAAGTGAGGTATAAGTTTTTAGAAATAAAAGTTTTTGTTCATAGTTTCGTCCACGTAAGAATAAATTCGCCGCCTGTGTGGTCGAGTGGTCAACGTCGTTGGCTTTGGTTACGGAGGTAACGGGTTCAACTCAAAGTATGGACAGTTTTATAAATTGATTTTTCAATCGATTTATGAATTTCTGTTCGAAGGCATGGATGTATGTGATGCCTTGAATTCCCCCCTCCCCCTATCATATGAACGGGGCGTATGAAGAGTGACTAGCTAACCACTAGTTTTGTCCTAGTCCTACCCTTCTATTCCTACTCTCTTTGGAAAAAGAGAGGTTGAGCAACTGAGTAACAAGCAGTTCTTGTAGAAACACTTATGTTGAGATAAACTCCATTAGGAGTCCATATGCTTCACATTGGGAGCGGACATGGTAAAAAAATAAATAATAATAATAGTCATGAGAATTTCAGGATTATTAACTAGGCCCTGAAGGAGAAAAATGCTTTAAGCTTGAAAACGATCTTCGAGCTTCAAGAAAGTGAAATGATAACATCCCTAAAGGAAATTTGGTGGGGTAGTATTCCTTTAAGGAATTATCAAAGGGGAAGAATTAAAAAAATTTGAAATAATAATATCTTAGATATATTTTATATATATATTGACTCAATATAGATAGCACTATACATATTCATCAAAATATTGCTTATATATTCTATTAGAATACCAAGTATTTGATTTTTTAAATGTCTTGGATAACCGTATTTGCTTGCATATGTTCCGGACACCTGTGTCCGCCTGGTATTCAAGTGGTTAAAATTATTCATGGGCAACACAGGCAAACATTAACAGCAAAGAAAATTATGAAAACAAATATAATTAGTTTATATTAATAATAATTAGTTTATATATAAAATTTTATAGAATATATTAATTTGAAAACATTAATAAAAAAACAATATTCCTTTGTACTTTATTCCACTTTATTTAAAAGGTCAAGACCGGTTTTGCTCATTGCGAGCGTTGTCAACTGATAAGAAAATATATAAACAGTGGTATTTACACAAAAATAAATTAAAATAAAAGGTGTAAACAACAATTGACAATGAAAAGAATTTACAAATTACAGTATAAGTGACTCATTTCATTTTACACCTTTTATTTCAATTTATTTTTGTATAAATAGCAATCTTTAAGCTCATTCGTGCACTTGAACGCCTGAAAATGCCGAAAGGCAAAATCCGGGTCGTTAATGACAAAATCTGTGTGAATCTACATAACTTGAACGATTCAAATTTAATATTGAATATTCACCAAGCACCTTCAAAATCTTCAATTCGAAATCTCAAATTAGTCTAGACACAAGATTAAAAACAGTAAAGAGCATGTCGTGTTTAGTTAGTGTCATTGACCGATATGGTTTTTTACGAATAATAATCCGAAAACCCCTAATCGAAAAACATCCAGTTGGACCTGACAGATAGCATTTTAATAAAGTATTTTCGTCGTAACCTGTTTTGACGTATGCAATTAATATTTTTGTTGATAAACAAAATGCTTTGAATCGAGAATGCGTGGAGGTAAAGCGAACTGCCCATCATAAATATTTTTATTTCGAAATTCGGCGAAGTATAAATAAAAATATATACAAAGGCAGGCTAAGCCAATTATTATTATGGTAGATATAAATTTATAAATTGGTTATTTCTGATTTTGTAAAGTGATATTTTCGTTTTGTTTTTGACTTATTGTAAATGCATATTTTATATTTAGAATAAGTCGACTGCGGAAAGGAAAATGGACGTAACCCACAAATATCAAATTTTACAGGAGGCACAAAAAATGTGTTTTGATGATTTTCGGCCATACGGAAATTATAAAATAAACACATCCTTGAAGTGCACGGAGACTTCTCGGTACTAAATTGACATAATCTTATATTAATTTAAGAAATTGTCTAGGAAAAACTTTTTTTTCAGTCTTATTTCTTGATTTCAATTATCATTAACCCATCTTTTTTCAAACTTAAAAGTTAAATTTAGATACTATATCGGAATTTGCAGCTTAAATCCTTTTGATAGAACGTGTATTAAGTTGGATACATTGTGATTATCGAAAAAGGCTGTTTTGAAAACTGTGGGCTACGTCCATTTTCCTTTCCACAGTCGATATGTGAATGGAAATTCTGAACAATGTAAAAATGATTTTTTTTGTTGATATTCTGTTATTCCGCAAATATCGTCGTTGTGATTTGAGAAACACTTTGTAAGAAGATTGACAAACTGAAGAGGATAGGGTACAACGTTGAGAACACTAGAAAATACTGACATATATCAAAGATTATCAAACATATTGCTGATCATAACAAATCGTTAAGTTATTAAAAAGGTTGTTATATAATGTCGGGTCCTATGGCGCAGTGGTTAGCGTTCTGGGCTTCCGTGCAAGACCTCACGGGTTTGAGTCCCAGCACAAACAGTATTTTTCGATAGATTTTTGTTCGAAGACATAGGTTTTTGTGATATTTAAATGTTCCCTCCCACCATTTCCGATCATTTAACAACTAGGCGTAGCGAAAGAGATTAGTTAACCACTAGTCCTGTTTTTTCTATCCCTTCTACTCTCTTTGAAAAAGAGAAGTTGAGTAACTGACTAACAAACAGTTCTCGTAGAAAAAAAATGTTAAGATACCTCTATTAGAAGGCCATATGCCATACATTGGGAGAAAACATGGATATATGAATTGTCTGGTATCAAATGCAGAACTTGTCCATACATGATGTATGGAACATTTCTGCTTTTGATACCACACGTTTCATATATAATTTTATTTTTTTGTCCTTATTGTTATTATATAATATCAAATTCGATTACTTTGTTACGCAATACGTTGTGTTACAAATTGTTACACGTGATATACCCTCTTTATTGCAATGATTTATGGTTCTCATAAAGCTCACATTAAAAGCTTATCATGGTATTAATAAATGGAATTTAATATGCTTTCATGGCTGAGTATTTTACATAAAATAATAATTATATATAACTAAAATCTACACTTTCCACGAACTAATTAGTTGCAAACAAATTATTGTGCTCGTTCTACGAAGTATCATTAATTAACACTCGATTAAAGGTTGATTGATGTTTTGTTATTTTATACCCAAATTAAATTTTGATCTAAAAATATTTCGAAATTCGGACGGTTGATTATGTCAGATTTTATTTTAAAGCACTTTATTTTAAGCTTCATTAATAACATCAAATACGGTTTGAAGGCATGAGTGTTTTGATATCCTTGAATTATATCCTGCTCTTTCAATTCTTAAATAACAGCGCGTAGCGAAAGCGTTTAGCTAACCACTAAACCTGCTTTAGCCCTATCTTTTGTAAGACTCTTTTTTCCGCATATATATTATATAATGATCTGAATTATAATAATTTCTCGTATAAACTTCGGTTTAGATCAGTGGCGGCCGGTCAATGTGGCATTGGATCAATGCACCCTTTGTATATGCAGGAGCGGTTATATTTCATGAAATAATATTCAAACATAACATTAATACCATTCACTTATTTTTAATTCTTGATGTATTTATTGTCTAAAATAAAATTTTCTTAAATATTTATTATACACAATAAAATACATGAAAAATTTAAAATGAGTGAATGGTATAAAAGTTTTTTTTTTAAATTTTATTTCATGAAATATCACCACCTCTGCATATACAAGTGGTGCACTGATCCAATACCACATTGACCAGCCGCCACTGGTATAGATATTTTAGAATAAAATTCCATATACTTAAAATTGGGGTAAATCTTATACCACCCTTTTAAAAAACAAACGTATCAAAATAATTTAAGAAAATTGTTTCCTTTATAATGTGTGTAATGGTATTAGGTTGAGTCTCAGAGCAGATAGGTATCATAAAGTAGTGTTTCTCAAAGAGAAGAAAAGCGTAAAAAAGAGCCTCTTGTCCTCAAAAATATAGGTCAAGTGTCTTGGGATAAGACATTGCTTTCCCAATAATGATCTTGTAGATGCATCGATATAACTGCCTTCGCTGTATTTTAGATCAGCTTGTAGGCTTTCGTATATTTTAAACACTTTTTTCAAACTGCTATGATCGATTCCTTTGGCAATATAGTCTGTTGAATAAGATTGTACGGAAATCTAATTTCCGTAATATTTTGTGTATAAATCTTAACTTACCGTTACCTTACTTAGAAAAGGTTATATTTGCACTTTACCATGTTTTGAGATACGAAAGTTTGAATATTTGATTGGTCATATTTTGAAATTGAAAAGAAAAAATGCACTTTTAATGATGAGCAAGTATAATCATAATTATTTTACTAATTTTAAGCAAAAAATATTTAATTTAAACACTATATATTTGGAGATAATCAGTGCTTAAAACTATAATAAGAAACTTTTTGCTCTGAACTGACAACAATAATTGAGTTTGATAAGGGTTTGACAGTTGCCACCTACCGATCGATTGTCTAAGTTGAATGTTGTCGCAACTTCGTTCAAAAGATTAAAGTTTTATAATAATATACTGAGTTTTAATATTGTAAGACGAATGTTTTTTATACATCGATTATAAAAAGTTATATTGTTTATTAAAAGCTTGTAAAATTACTGTATTAAAGAAAGTGTGTAGATAGAACTCTAGAATCCTGCTAACTTCTTTATTTAAAAATGCGTGACTCTGAAATTAATACATATGTTAGATTGTGTTCAATACAACATTTTCCAACCAAAAGGGCATTTTATGCCAAAATGTCAATTAGAACCTTTTCAAATAAAGTAACGATACATAAGTGTTATGTATGACTGATACAAAGTATAGCGATTATTGTTATCATTCGAATTATTTGTAAAAAATAATCTAATTTTTATTCTGCAAAAAAGACTTTGTGAGATTTAAAAAACTAGTTTTTTAGTTATATTTACAACATTCGAAAACTGTTTTTTTTTCCCAATTTAGTAACCTTATTAAATATTGTAATCAATGTCTTTTTTATTATTTAAATTATACATTCAATATTTTGGCTTTTTACCGATATGGTGACAAACAAAACGAGACGGGATTTGTATTTGAATATTAAGTACTGAGTACACTTTATCCTTTTTTTGCGCGATACATTGGTTTCATAATTTTTTTTTTTTTTTAAATCAATAAGTTTTTAATTGGAAAAATTGACTGGTTTGCTACAGTTATATCACATTTCCAAAAGCGAAATAAATAACATTTATAATTGCAATTAACTATTCACATAGAGATCGAAAACGATAAAAAATATAAAAAATTTTTGGCCGAAACAACCTGAGTTCTAGTTTTTCTGATTCCATAATGACAAAACAGTTATCAATTTTAACAGCGGTCGACAACCGACAGTCCACAGAGTTATTCCAGTGGCATTATTGGAGAAAAGAACCTATAAAGATTTTCTCTCTTATAAAGCCTTTAATAGTTGTTATTTAGCCGGCTGCTTGGTCAAGTGGTCAAAGTCGTTGGTTTTTAACACGGAGTTACAGGGCTCAAATCCCAGTACGGACAGTATCTATGCATTGATTTTCAATGGATATACGTACTTCTATTCGAAGGCATGGATTTATGAGATGTTATGAATTCCACCTCCAACCTATTATATCCTTAATTAACGGGGCACAGTGAGAGTGATTATTTTACCACTAGTTTTGTTTAAGCCCTATCTAATATCTTTCAATCACTACTCTCTTTGAGACAAGCAGTACTCGTGGAAACACTTATATTTTGATTTACTTAATAAGAATTCCATATGTTCTAGCTAGAGTGGACATTAATAAAAAAAAGTTATTATTTGATTACTTAAGAATTACATTTTTTTTTATATATATTTTTAAACCTTGCTATATTTTTTTCTGGCGATATTTTTGAGTTAAAGAAATTAATCACTTGTCACCAAAGTTATCAATTTTAATTTCATTCGACAGTAGAAAGGCAAAAAGACGTAACGCATACAGTTTTTTTTTTCCAAAATAACTTTTTTTAATAATCACTATGTTTGCAACTTAATACACATTCTATCAAAAGGATGCAAGCTGAAAATGCCGAATAAGTATCTTAATTCAGCTTTTATGTCAAAAAAAGAAGGGCCTGTCAAAATTGCGACCAGGAAAAGGGACTTAAAAAAGGTTTTTCTTCAACAATTTATTGAATTAATATTAGACCAAGTCAACAAAAAATCAGTTTATCAGTCACCGTGCACTTCAAGGTTGTGTATATGTGGTCCAGTTGGTTAGAGCTTTCTTTACCAACCAGGCGGGTCTGGGTTCGATTCCCGGTTAAGGTCAATGTCAAATTTAGATTTTCAATTTAAATTTGAGGTGGGTGTTTGTAATTTCAATTTACCTCGAGTTGATCTCAATATGATCTCAAGATCTTTCAACATTAAAATATTTGGCGTATTAGCACTAGCTGTAATTCCCAAATATTTTTTACTATAAAATTTAATATAAAATTAAATCTTATTAATATATATATTTCTTAATTTGAATTACGTTCAAAATCATCCAAATACGTTTTTTGTGTCTCCTGTAAAATTTGTTATCGATTACGTACTTTTTCCTTTCCACAGTCGATATTAAAAATGAATCGCTGAATTCATCAAAAATTTTAAAGATACGTGATTGTTGCACTTATGAAAATGATATCAAACAACTAGTTATTTACCATCATTTGGAAGTCACAGCGGATGTTAACTAGATGGCTGCCACAGACGAGATATCTCGTTATTTGTTTCGTGCTCAACACGCCAGTTACGAGTTAACTCGTCAACAACTAATTTAATTAATAGTTGCAAATTATAGCCAGCGTGCTAGGTAATTGCTTACATTTTTCTACGGCAACTAAAAGGTTAAAGGTTTCTTACAAAGTAATCATTTTGTATTCTTGTACGGCGAATATTTTTTTTTCTCTGCCGTATTTTTCGCGAAAGTTTCATGGATTTTAACGGGCGATACGTATGAAACGCTATAAAAATATGACAGTAGTAAAACTTGTCATATTGCACGAGTATTTAGGACGACTATAAAAGATATACACCCTTCGTGGAAATGTTTTTGTCCTTCGCGTCAGTCCACATTTGAAAAGAAATTTCCGTATTGTGTTTACGTAGGCGGGCGCTTAAAATACTATGCATGTGTTTATTTTTATATATGCGTAACTAGGGCTTGTCAGTTTTCAAAAACCGGTTTTTTTTTGCCAAATTTATGACATTCGAAAACGGGTTTTTCAACTTCGTAACCGGTAGTCCGAATTTTCCATAAACGAGTCTATAAACAACGGACAGAAAATGTGAATCTTTTATTTGATGGCTTCAAGACCATATGCCCCATCATTACCCAGAGAAATGGTATTTTCAATATCAGGAAATTTTGTTACAAAACGATCAGTGGACGCTTTGTGTTTTCTTAAATCATATTTTCTGAAGAGTAACACCAAATAATTTCTTGTTGTGCATTATTATGTATATATATTAACAACATAAAAAATAACCTTTTCCGTTATTTTTATTGAATTTTTAACTTTTTGTAAAACTTCGAAAACCGGATAAAACCGGTTTTCGAACAATATTGACATTCGACAACCGGTTTTTTCAAAAGTCGGTTTTTGTATAAGCCCTATACGTAACAATTGATTTTTGTACAGATGATATTTTTTTAGACATCGACAGTTGAAAGTACATATGTGATATGTCCTCTTTGTCAATATTGGGCTAGTAATTTAATTCATAAACATTTTTTTTGAATGACCAATTTTTAAAATAATAAAATTGGAGTTTTTTTGGTATCATTTAGGTCTGTGTTTCTCAACATTTTTAGACCCTTGTCCTATTTAAAGTGTCTTTATTTTTCTGTGCCTCCATACCTATTTTGTACTATTGAACTATAAGCAGTGGTGAAGTGGTAAATAAATAGGTACCAGGTCGGTCATTGATTTATTCCCTATTTTTTTGTTTTTTTTTTTATATCCGTCTGAAGTTAAAAAAAACCACACGTTTTAACAATTAATTCAATGAAAAAATGATTTTTAATACATGTATGTACTTGAAAATTAAGTTACAGGTCAAATAGGTGGCAGGGCGCATTCCTCATTTTCAGGTGCCAGGTCGCTGACCTGGACCGACCTGGCCCCACTACACCACTGAGTATAAGTTTTATAAGAAATTTTGGGACCGAAGCGAAACGACGTGATACTTTATTTTACATGAACTTCGATTCTTTAGCTCTTTTCAGACATTCAAATTTCTAAAACACAACAATTTACGGTTTAAGCCCATCGATCTGGATTCATAACTCAAAATACACATTTTTTTGCTAAATTTTTTCTGGCAGTATACTAACGATATATTTATTTCAATGGCGTGGATTTGAAGGAGCTATCTATATAATTCTTGTATAACTGAATAAGTTATTTTTCAAACAATTTAAAGCAGCTATTTGAAAAAAAACTCAACACTTCATCGCATATTGATACTGGATTATATAACCAAGATTCAGAATTGGTGATTGAATTCGAAAACATGCTCCCCTTACTTTGTTTGGAATGAAACGAGACAAATATTACAATGCATACTTACAGATCAAAGCGACTCTGTGTCCATTCAAATCGAATGCGAGAAGGGTAGCTAAAATCAATCAGTAGCAAGGATGAAACAATAGGATCAATTCTAAATTACTTAGAACATGTAACACGACACTATGCTTGTTGAAATATACCCTATTGCATTTTTTATTCGATAATGTTTTTTTATATCAAATCTTCACTTTACAAATATAAAAAACCTACACATTGCTACCATAAAGCAAATGTGAGAAAGATCGATTTTAACCACTTTTAGAACATATCGACTGTGGAAAGGAAGCAGAACGTAACCTACAGGTTTTTCAAAACAGGTTTCTTTTCAATTATCACAATGTATCAATCTTGATACACGTTCAATCAAAAGGATGCAAGCTGCAAATGCCAAACTAGTATCTAAATTTAGCTTTTAAGTTTGAAAAATATGATCTTATAAAAAATTAAAACCAAGAAAAAAGACTGTAATAAAGGTTATTCTTAGAAAATTTCTTTAATTAATATTAGATTATGTTAATTAAACACCAGTTTAGAAGTCTCCGTGCACTTTAAGTTTGTGATCAAAACACGTTTTTGTGCCTTCTGTAAAATTTGCTATGTGTGGGTTACGTCCTTTTTCCTTTCCACAGTCGATATGCAAGCGAACACGGATGTTCAAGACATTTAAAAAATCAAATACTTGGTATTCTATATATAGAATATAAGCAACATTTTGATGAATATGTGTAGTGCTATCTATACTGAGTTAATATAGGTTTTAAAAATATCGAATTTGAGTGATCATAGGCAAACTTATTTTTCTCAAAAACACGCAGTATCTCTGGGAAATATTATTGATTTATTTGTGCGGTATTCTAGTAGTTAAGATAAGTATGCACAAACATTTAAATATTTTTATTTAAAAATTAAATGCCACATTTAAAAAAATCTTAAATTTATAATTACCATCATTCCTCATACATTTTTTATAAAAATCCGTGGTTTTTTAATAAATAATCATATTTTAAGTTGTGCGTAAAAAAGAGTCGACCCAGCACACATATGAAATCGCAACTGACGAGATTTAGCTCACCAATCATTGCACATGCTATTTTAGGAGCGACCGCTTATCGCACCTTCTCATGTTGCCAGAACTTATATAAAATGAGGCATCGATGTAAGTAAGATATTGTGTATTTTTTGAGAATAGTATTTCAGGATACATAAATTATTATCTTTAACTTAGTACACATCAATCCGTTTTTTGTTCTACTTCGAGGATCTTTTTTATTTAGTTGATTTTTTTCTTTTCTGTTTTATTTAATAGAGACGAAACTAGCGATCGAATATTTTTTTTTCTTCTACAAAAGGTTCAAAAAACGATGATATAAGAATATCTTAAATATAAACATTGTATCACCCATATTGAAATAGATGTTTAAGAAAATGTGGGTATTGGGGTAGTATTTCTTGAGCTTAGAACAGGAAAAGTTAATTTGAGAAACTTTGGTCTCAAAAAAGACTCAATGTTTAGGAATACATATCTTTGTAAAATTACCTACTTTACCATGAAATTTATTAAATTAAAATACAGATTTTCGTAGAAAGATAAATCGCTTTCTAAGTTGATTAAGTATAGTTAACCTTCCATCTATAATACTATAATATACGCATAAGAAGCAAAAATGATTGAATAAAATATCATAATATTATCACATATTTCAACATTACTCACAATAATAATAATGATGAATAAATTGGTTTCGGTAATTTCGTTTTTTTTCTCTCAGCCCCATGTCAAAATACAGCTAATATCAAATTTCTTACTCAAAAAATGTTAAAGAAAAAGGCTGAGAAATATTAAGATGGATTGAGATTGCCTGGTGTAAAATGTCGACAGCACGCTGCACGGTGTGTACTTCCTGGGGGTGGAGCTGAAACAAAAACAAAACAATAACAACAAATACTTAAAACATCTTAACCCCGATTAAATGTTGTGCATAACTATGAAATATGCTAGCATGAGTCTATTTAACCTTTTACCTGTCGTATAAAAAAACTACGTAATTACCTAGCAGGCCGGCTATAATTTGCAATTATTCATTTAATTAGTTATTGACGAGTTAACTCGTAGCTGGCGTGTTAAGCACGAAAATTTTACGAGATATCTCGTCTGTGGCAGTCACCGAGTTAAAGAAAAACTCTTATTGATACCAACATGTTTTTTTACTATCAAAAACAATAGATTTTAGACGTTCAAATTTAAAAAGGTTCACCATGTTACCATGATTCTCCATAAAGAGTCCATTACCAATTCTTGGCATAAATACTTGATTTGAAAAATAAAACATTTTTTTGTACTCATCCTACATTTCTTGCTAAAATCATAACTGGTTTCTTTCATAACAATCATTATCAATTGAGCACTTAATGTGCGAACCCTGTCCTTTCATTATTTTTTCTGAGTTGAGCGATCTGTTTTTAACTTTATGGCTGCCACAGACGAGATATCTCGTTTTTTTGTGCTCAACAGGCCAAAGACGAGTTATCTCGTCAATAACTAATTAAATTAATAGTTGCAAATTATAGCCGGCATGCTAAGTAATTACTAGTAATTATCTACGGCAACTAAAAAGTTATGCGGGTTTAAGTGCACGCGATTGGTAATTTAAAATTCACGGAAGAAAATAGATACATACTTTTTTTTATCCATAAATCAATATTTTTTGATACTTCGTTCTCAAACGCCAGGAAGTTAAACTTTTCCATATGCTTCGTGAAATGTGATCATACGTCCCTTTTTTAAGTAGTCTATCATGTTGTCCCTATGCAGAGCTTAAAATGACCCGTTTTCAGAAGAATGGCCACCTTTTTTTTTTTTGGATATCAAATTTATGGAGATTTAAGTACTAGGACGCGTTATCGTCAAGGTTTTTCTGGTCTCCTTCATCGCGAAGTTTTTTTAAAAAATGTATTCATCGTTGCTGACGGAAGGGCGTGATCGTTACAGAGATAAGAAGTTCACGGGAACTCCATATGCCTTATTTTGCAAATCACATTCTATATGCTTCTCCTCATACTACATCCGTACATGTACACACACACATGCGTATACATACAAACACACATACAGTACACAAGGAAGTCAACCTAAGAGAGTATTTCATATGCTAATCGTTCTAATCAACTATTCAAAATCACGATACATCAAAACACTAACTCAGTACACTATATCCAAGATTCAGAAGTATTTTACGAGTATTCACTTAATTACATTACATTGAAACCCCCAATTACACTACCTCGAATTACGCGTTGGCTTGAAATATTCGCCGCAAATCTCCCAATCGCACTGTCGCATTCCATAGTCGTTGCTACGAAACGGTCGTCTGTGCGACGCATACAGTCAAATTTTGGCTAGCGTATGTGTATTCAACATGTACCAGGCTATACATGTATAGCCAAACGACTGTCTATGTGTTGGGTTTTAGCGCGATTTGCAATTTATCACTTAGTAACTAAATATTTCGTCCACATTTATTATTTTGCAAATCTAAGGGAAATCTTAGTTTTGCATTTTTCGCGGAAAAACCAAATCTCCAATTTTGTATGAGATTCACTCCCCCAATTACACTTCCCCGAATTACACTGTCCTGACTTTAGTGTAAATGGAGGTTTTACTTTACAAGCAAAAAGTGACAGAATGGAAAACTGCAAATGTTTTATGAACACTTTTGTTATTTGAATCAGACCAATAAAACCTATGAAGAAATATTTGTTTTAAAAAAATCGAATAATGAGGCAGGTGTATATATATTTTTGTGACAATCTTTTATGATTCATTTATGATAATTTTCATTTAGTTCTACACAAATAGAAATTAAAATAAAATATATTTATAAATAAACATCTAATTATTAAATAGTATGCACAGACGCTAAAACTATGATTTGGTTGAGGTAGAATGCATAAAATAATGTCATTTTCGCTCCACCCTTAAGCCAAGCTCAGAGCGTAGGCGTTCATTACTTGGGGGCGGGATTCGTTATCGAGATCGCTCAGCGTTATGTTTCTAGTACACTTTACACCCCAACTGATCCAGATGCGTACATCAAGGGGTTAATATTCAAAACTGGCAATATTTTCTTACTGATATTTTTTTCAGAAAGTTATCGTTGCTAAAGTGATATTTTCTCGCATGCATTTTAGTAGAATTTAATAATACTGATAGACAAACTTCTTTTAACTTTTCCGGTTCTAAGCTCAAGAAATGCGACCCCAATACCCACATTTTCTTAAATATCTATTTTAATATGGGTGATACAATGTTTAGAATTAAGGTATTCTTATATCATAGTTTTTTGGACCTTTTGTAGACGAAGAAAAAAAATATTCGATCGCTAGTTCCGTCTCTATTAACTTTTCCGGTTCTAAGCTCAAGAAATGCGACCCCAATACCCACATTTTCTTAAATATCTATTTTAATATGGGTGATACAATGTTTATAATTAAGGTATTCTTATATCATAGTTTTTTGGACCTTTTGTAGTTTATATAAATACGATAAGATAAGAGATAAGCGCCCGCTTATCAGCGATCGTTGGTAAGATAACTAGACTGAAGCGCGCCAGTCGCGCATTGACATTGGCATTGGAACGACGTATATTTTACGCGCAACTTAAAATATGATTATTTATTAAAAAACCAAGGATTTTTATAAAAAAATGTATGCGGAATGATGCAGAGAGATATTTTAAAGCCCGTAGACTATTTATTTTTTTGAAATTCATAAGAATAAGGCCAATAATGAGGAAACCACTGGGGTCAAAAATGACCCCCATCGCCAGAGACGTATTTTTCTAGTCTCCGAGCCGCGAGAGTTAAATAAAACAGAAAAGAAAAAAATCAACTAAATAAAAAAGATCCTCGAAGTAGAACAAAAAACGGATTGATGTGTACGAAGTTAAAGATAATAATTTATGTATCCTCGAATACTATTCTCAAAAAAAACACAATATCTTACTTACATCGATGCCTCATTTTATATAAGTTCTGGCAACATGAGAAGGCGCGATAAGCATTACAGATAACAGAGAGATAAGCGGTCGCTCGTAAAATAGCATTTGCTAAATCTCGTCAGTTGCGATTTCATATGTGTGCTGGGATGGCGTCTTTTTTACACTCAATTTAAAATATGATTATTTATTAAGAAAACACGGATTTTTATATAAAAAAAATGTATGAGGAATGATGCAGAGAGATATTTTAAAGCCCTTAGACTATTTTTTTTTGAAATTCATAAGAATAAGGGCAATAATGAGGAAACCACTAAGGTCCCTAAACGACTTTCATCGGAAAGAGGTATTTTTCTTGTCTCCGAGCCGCGAGTGTTAAGTAAAAAAAAATCATATCTTTTAAGTCGTAGTTGGAATCAGGAACCGACCATAAGTCTAATAAATGCATATTTTTTTTATAATTCCTTTTATACCATGTTTTAACGCCTAATAATACTAATTTAATAATAATCAATTGATTCGATGCAGATGAAGGGGTGAAATTGTTATATAAGAACACATGTAAACATAAATTATTTTATCAGAAAATATTGGAAATAAATAGGGCTCAGGTTTCCAGTTTAACAATTTTAAATAAACAATTAAATCTCCCGAATTCCCCATTGCTATACTTCTTTAAATGATTATAATTAATTATAATCTCAAATACTTAATATCAATTAATTGTCTAATTATAGATCGGTTAAAAACCCACATATTTAATTTTCCACTTTTGCATGTTATTGTCTGTCAATTTAGTAATATCATTTATAGATACGCGATAATTATAATCTACCCACTTAATTCATTAAAACTAATTAATGTCATAAATTCTCACAAAGTCATATCAATTTGGTTAACAATAATTATACTGTGCAATTCAATTTTGTGTTTGTATATAGGCGATACAAACCGTTTGCTGCTTGTTAGTTCGAGTGCATTCGTGCACTTATTAAAACCTAAAGATGCAGAAAGGCAAAACCCGGGTTGTTATCGACAAAACTTATGGAAGAGTTCAGAATCAAAATAATTCAAATGTTTAGTTCAGAGGTGGGGAACCCGCGGTCTTCTGGCCAATTCTGGAAAAACGAGATTTGAAGATATCTGGGGAAAAAGCGAATTGAGGATTTCAAATTTCTCGGTGTTTACTGCGGTCTTATGTCGAATCAGAAAAATGAATGCGGCCTTTAGAGAAGAAAAGGTTCTTCACCTCTGGTTTAGTTTGATGTACTTTTATAACTATTCCGTCATTTTAAATTACAAGTTACCTTTATGCGAGTGATTAACATTGGACAAAAAAAAATACGGAGACTAGTTTTAAAACATGCCATCTTTTTTTGGCTGAGCCAATACACGTCTTTTATGTTCAGCATCGCAGAAACGTATGTCAAGATGTTTCCCCAATGCTTACATTTTACGACCAGATTTGATATTCTGCGTAGATATGGCAGGCTTCTTACCGCTTCAAGCCCAACCGTCACATAATAATTCCATAATAGGTTTTGCTTGAAATGGTATTTTGAGCTAGACCTTGTTTGAAAAAACTAACATGGATGAATATTTAGAAAAATGCTATTTTTTAGAATGCAGATTGTATTATCAATCTGGTTTATTTTACTAAGAGTCATTAAATTTTATAATAAAAGCTTTTTTGATACAAAAATAGTCAGAAAGTTAGTCAAAGGTAATTAAACATGTACAGTGGAACCCCCATTTACACTACCCCGAATTACGCGCTGGTTTGAAATATTCACCGCAAATCCCCCAATTACACTGTCGCAATACATTGTCGTTGCTACGAGACGGTCGTCTGTGCGGTTAGCGTCTGTGTATTCAACACGTGCCAGGCTATTACACGTATAGAAGGCGACTGTCATTGTATTGGATTTTGCCGCGCTTTGCATTTTATCACTTAGTAACTAGATATTTCGTCCATATTTTTTTTTCCAAAATTAATTTTAGTTTTAGCTTAGAATTTTTTGCGGAAAAAACTAAATCTCTAATTTTGTATGAGAATCAATCCTCCAATTACACTACCCCGAATTACACTGTCCTAACTTTAGTGTAAATGGTGGTTTTACTGTATTAAGAATTCTGTTGTGCTACGAATTGAGACACGTATTTCAATCTTTTGGAAGCATTCAAAGATAGAATATTGCGATGTGTATAAACAAATTAAAAACATTGAAAATATAATATATTATAGTTGGTAAGTCCCAAACGAAATAAGTTCAATAATGGTGAGCCGTTTGTCATAATTCAAATGTTATTTATTTATCAACGTTTCATTTATTCAAGAACTCTTCGCTGTATAATTCTAAGTCATAATTATGTATTCGATGGAGTATTTCAACATTTAATTTGTAGTAAAATTGTGTTTTTTTTTAATTATTCTGATTCGTGAACACGTGTCACAATTTGTAGCACAAAAAACATATGGAGTAACAAAGTTATCAAACTTAATCCAAATAACCGATTTTTGCCTTATTTATTACATTTAACTTTTATGAGAAACTGTTGAGGTGTTATTTTTCTATCATAAAAAAAATAAAAAACATCCTCTGTAATAGAAATTTTCATCGTTACTTTGCGTCTGGTGAAAAGTTGTAGTTCTGAAATGACATTTTCTCAAAGCTTGCTGGCAACATCGCTTTCTTTTTTTAATAAACTTTAATAATTAGTATTTTTACTTCAGGTAAACTTTCCATTATAACGAAGGCGACATTTCAAAGTATTTTAATCGAGCTTTTTTTTATTATTTATACTTTACATTGATAGCTTAATGCAAAACAAGAGATGATTAGTTTATCGTCGAGTGAAAGCGAGGGATGAAAATTATTTATTTACTTTTATTAAAAATAACAAAAAGAAATAATCTTAAAAAATAAAAATAATCAAACATTTTTAATACTTTGTCCACATAAAATTTCTTCTTTTACTAATCGTCAGTTCGAGTTCATCCGCGCGCTTGAACGCATGAAGATGCCGAAAGGCGTAACCCGTGTCGTTAGTGACAAAAATTGTGAAAATTTACATAATTTGAAGGATTAAAATGAATAATTATTTTAATAAAAACACAATATTCTTTTGTACTTTATTACACTTTATTTAAAAGGTCAGGACCGGTTTCGCTCATTGTGAGCATTGTAAACTGATAAGAAATACAATGAAACAGTGATATTTATACAAAAGTTATGTAAGAAAAACAAGGTATGACAAACAATTGGTATTACTACAAAGCAAATAAATTGAAGCAAAATACAAGAAAAATAAACTATAAATAAAAAGTTGAAGACCTCTTAGCAATGCAAATTATAACATCAAAAATTAATTAAGTATGAGTTATCATTAACAAAGTAAAACATTGAGCGAAACCGGTCGAGATCCAATAAATTTTATGTGGAAAAAGTACTAAAAATGTTTTATTATTTTTATTATAATGCCACACCACCAAATATTGACAGTAAACACATTAAAAGTGAGAAATGATCTTGTTTAAAATTTGTTTGCAATTCTAAAACCTATTTACAAATAACATCGTCAGAAGTGACAGATCTATTGAGCCATCCAAACGTTGAAAGTGAAGTGTTTTGACGACTAGCTTAAACAAAAAAAAACGAGATTTTTAATCAGTTTTGAGAACATTTATATCAAATAATTATTGAGAAACAAATAACGATATCTTTTAAACAGCAACACTCAACCTGCCGCTCATTCAGATTGTGTGTAAGGCTAAAAACAATTATAGCCACCAGATATTTTTTCAAACATGTGGTATTGTTTGCAAAAAATTACGTTAACGAAAAGCATGTATTATATTATGTAAATTTTGCATATATTTTTGTTTATTAACATTTACTTTGTATCTAATGTAGCAAAAACAGTCATGTGGCTCAGACGGAAAAAAATTGAGTATCGCTGATTTAAAACTATAAAAATGATTAAAAATCTTTATGGGCGAAATTATTTACTTGAAATAAATATACCTATATGGTAAATGAGAAACCATTTTCTATTTATATATCTAATTTTTCATAAATGTCACCGGTCATTCATATTCTGATTTTCTATTCATATTATATTTTCCACCTCCCATAATGGACCGACGAAGCGAGCTGAAACTAGTCATCCTTTCGTTTTTTTCAACAAAGAAGTGTATAAATTTTACAGTTGACACCGGGGCCTACTCTATTTGGAGAATTCATGTGACGGAAAGTTAATTAAATATATTGATTGAATTGGCATTTACTTGGTAGAATCCATTGTGATTGGGTAAAAAACATCAACGTTTTTAGTTCTACATAAATTGTAGAACCTAAATACTCACTTTGAAAAAGAGTGACGGTGAGCGACTGAGTAACAAACAGTTCATGTAAAAAAAAACTTATGTTGAGATACCTCTATTACGAGGCCATATGCTCCACATTGGGTGGGAGTGGACATGGATAAAAAAATAAAATAAATAAAATTTGATAGAATTTTGACACGTGTTTTGCATCTTTAAAAAGGATCATCAGATGAAAAATTGCTAGGCTTACAAATTTACTAACAATAATTGATTCAAACAAAGTACCGCTAAATCCATCGGAATTATATTTTTTATATTATAATTAACCTTTTCACTGCCGTTCTTTTCATTCGATAAAAACTCACGTAGTGCTATTTACATAACGTCACTTTGTAGTCAAATAAACCAGCAAAGCACTATGCACACTTTCAACATTTTTCGCTTGTCCCATACGTTTGTGGGTATTTTTTATTTCACATTTTTTTTTATTTTGCGCGTGAACTGAGTCAATCCATGCATACTTTTGCATTTCGCTATATGCGTTGAGGGCACCGCTACATTGTTGATAAACTTGTGGGCACTAAATGGGTTGAGGATAATTTTATTTCCGTATCAAAATATTGCAATCAAATCAACATTTTAGCATTTTTTTAAACATGAAATGCAACCATTTAGGCCTTGAACAAAAACAGTTGGATTGCAGTCCACAATAAATGGCATGGTAAAGTTTAAAAGTTAGACTCAATGCTTTCAAAATTGTTTCTTTCAGTTAAAGAAGTGTTATTTGAAATAAGAACAACATTGTGGTATAGAAAATCGTGTAATGACTGTATTTTAAATAAGAAAAAATAATATTTTATTACAATTTTTTTTTTTTTTTTATCCGGGGACTTTTATGAGGGACTAGAAATAAATATTTTCAACGAAATAATCTCGTATGATCTTTAAACTTTGAAGTATTTGGCGCATTGGTATTATCTGCAATGCCAATTATTTTTTATTTTAAAAAATATATAAATCGTTTTCATCGCTACAAATGTCTTGACGCGTCTTATGTCCAAGGATCTAATGAAGCCTTTTATTTGTTATAACTGTCTTGACTTGTTTAATTTATTGTTATTATGAAGCCCGTTATCTGCTTGCGAGAACAAATAATTGGTTCAATAATATGGTATTTGTACATTTAAGTATACAGTGTAAAAAAAATTAAGTGTACAATCAAAACTCTTTGTCATAGTAACAATTTTCTGTGTATTGTTTTTGTTTATAGAAATCAAAGTTCCCACCAAGCCGCCAACGACTACAACAACAACCGAAGCGTACACAACAACAATTAGTAAATATTTAAATTTTAATGTCTTTTTTAAACCACCTTTGCACCATTTTACACGGTTTTATTTGAATGTAAATGTCAAATGGTTTATGCAAATGCTTTAAAATTTTCTACATAAAAAGAACATATTTTTGTCTCATATAAGGTATCAATAATGTCGACTGCGGAAAGGAAAAAGGACATAACCAACAGTTTTTTTAAAACAGGTTTTTTTCGATAATCACAATGCATCAAACTCGATACACGTTCTATCAAAAGGATGCAAGCTGAATATGCCGAATTAGTATCTAAATTTAGCTCTTCAGTTTGAAAAATCTGACCTTGTAAAAAATTAAACCAAGAGAAAAGACTGAAATAAAGATTTTTTCTAGACAATTTCTTTAATTAATATCAGATTATGTCAATAAAACACCAGTTTAGAAGTCACCTTGCATTTCAAGATTGTGTATATTTCATAATTTGCATATGGCCCAAAATCATCAAAACACGTTTTTTGCGCCTCCTGTAAAATTTTATGTGTGTGGTGCATCTTTTTTCCTTTCCACAGTCGATGTGATTGTATTGTTTCATTTCAATGTTGAAAATCATGCATTTATCAGTTAAAAACCAGTTTAAACTAAGATATATTGGATGTGTGGGTTACGTTCTTTTTCCTTTCTACAGTCGATATAATTTCTGTTCGCCACCGTTTTATCATCATATTACTCCAATGTGGTGCTATTCCCGCTCGTATAAAACTTTTTGTGGACGGTCTTTACTCAAAACGTGATTGTGTTGGATATTTCAGACTGTTAAAAATAAGAAAAATGCATGCAGGAATATCGCTACTGGTGTAATAAAACTGAAATAATTGACACTAGACAAAAAAATAATTTAAGAGTAAGATACAAAAAAGTCGTCTAATACTTACATTGTAATGTGAATATACTAGTTGTTGCTTTTAAGCGGTTAATTAAGTCTCATAATGTTTATAGCAATTCATAATGATTTAATACTATTATTAATTGTTATATTTCTTTCGCCAGGTACAACCGTTTCAACTCAATTGACTGTTGCCAGGAGAAAAATACAAACAACAACTCGTAAGTAATAATTTCTGTACAATAAAAAATGGTTCTTTTAGAAACTAACAACTCCAGTTACTTATTCTGTACATTTTTCTAAAGTCAAAAGAGAAGCCGCTGTATGCTTTTAGTCATTCATGTTAAAATATTAGAGAACCAAACTCATTAAAAAAAATTAAGCACTTTAAACAAAAATGTAAGCTCACAAAAAGAATTCCAATTCTTTACCGATAGAATAAAATGAAATACTCATATATGGAATTCACACTTCCATACACCTAGATAAAACCTTACATTTTGTTTATCCGTGTCCGCTCCCATTTTGGAGCATATGGCATCATAATGGAGGTATCTCAACATAAGTTTTTTATACGAGAACTGTTTGTTACTCAGTCACTCAACCAACTTGTTCTCTATTTCAATCTACAAAATCAATAAATTTTCGATTTTGAAACCTTTCTAAATAAAAAGAAAATGTATTTACAAAAAACACTTAAGTCTCAAAGTCTACTTAAATCCAAAAAGCCCACAACAGTGTTTTGCACTTTGCCAACAATTTTGATTTTTGGAGTTAAGTAGGTTTTGAATCTTAGGCGCTCAACGCTCAATTCAAAAGCTTAAATTTATAAGCCTTCTAATTTTTCAACTACTAGTAAAATATACAAAAATTAGGACGTAGCAAAAGTGGTTTACTAACCACTATCGTCATCCAAGCTGTATCCTTCCATCTTTATTATCCTAAAAACAAGTGATTGAAAAAAGATATCATCATACAGACAGTTCTCATCAGGTAGTTTTCTCTTCATGATTTTTGATACGCAAACTTCAAATTTGTTATAAATATGAGTAAAACATTCGTCATGAGAAACTACGAGTTGTTCGCGGTATCTCGTACTCTTTACTGTAAAATATCGGTTGAAATTATTCATAAATGGGACATTAATCATGAAAAACAGTTAAGTAAATGTTAACTTTCCGAATCAAATGTCATATTTGTTGGAAGTAAAATATTTCCACGAAAACATCCAAATTGCAGCACTGCTAATGACGTTCTTAAGAGTTCTCTGGCAAACTTCACAAGAATACGAGAACAAGTTTCCTCGACGTCGCTTAAATATGTAACTTTGTTAGGGTGTTTAACGAAGTGATATCTTATTTTTCATGCTGTATGGGAAACCGCTTTCAAAGAAGCTTTTAAAAGTTTTCTTTTCTCCATAAACTGGCGACTAATTTACATAATTTGTGATAAAAGTTCAAAATAGTAATAGTATGTGGAAAAACTATCACAAGGGTAGAGTTTTTCTTTTAAAAATGACTCTCAAACTTGTATTTTTTTATGTAAGTGAGTCTATAGATAATACCTTTGTGTTAGTGGTTCTTTTTTGTCAAATAACTCACGACTCCAATTACTTATTTTATTCTGTACATTTTAAACATTAATATAATACATAAAAATTAACATATAATACATTCAATAGTCGTGTATAAATTAGAATTCGGGATTGAGAAAATTTTTGGTCGGCGATTTTGAAATCATGGGAATCTCATAAATTTGCGGATTTCCCAAAATTTCCAGCGTGGGAGCTTTTTTTTTAACCTCTTCTAAGAATTTTCGAATCCAAAATCACAGTTTTTTGCGGATTTACCAAAAAAAGGAGCGCAAAATCTTTTTTTCGATCTTCCAAGCTTCATTTTCTTAACTCTCGCGGCTCGGAGACTAGAAAAATACTTCTCGGCCGATGGGGGTCTTTTAGGGACCCCAGTGGTTTCCTCATTATTGGCCTTATTATTATGAATTTCAAAAAAATAAATAGTCTAAGGGCTTTAAAATATCTCTCTGCATCATTCCTCATACATTTTTTTATGAAAATCCGTGGTTTTTTAATAAATAATCATATTTTAAGTTGCGCGTAAAATATACGTGGTTTCAGTGCAAATGTCAATGTGCTACTGGCGCGCATTGCTTATCGGCGTTCAGTCTAGTTATCTTACAAACGATCGCTGATAAGCGGGCGCTTATCTCTTGTCTTATCGTATTTATATAAACTACAAAAGGTCCAAAAAACTATGATATAAGAATACCTTAATTATAAACATTGTATCACCCATATCAAAATAGATATTTAAGAAAATGTGGGTATTGGGGTCGCATTTCTTGAGCTTAGAACCGGAAAAGTTAATCCCAAAATATCGGAATTAGTATTGTCGTAATCCCGGTATTTTGGGATCTAGGATCTCAAGATTGGATATCTTAATCATGACTTATAATAAATTGACTTTCTTTGCATAATGCGCGCATCATTTTGGTATACTTAGTTCAAGTAGGCATATTTTGTAAATAATAAACGGATTGTCAAGCAATAAATAAAATAGAGCACAAATAGCAGAAACAATTTAACTTATATATGTATTTTAAATTATTTTGATTCTGGACTCTTCTGTTAGTTTTTTCGATAACAACCCTGGCATCTTTGGGTTTTATCAAGTGAACGAATGCACTTGAACTGACGAGCAGCAATCAGTTTGTATCGTTTATAAACAAACATGAATGTAAATTGCACATTATAATTATTGTTAACCTAATTGTTATGACTTTACGATAATTTATGACACTAATTAGTTTTAAATTATTAAATGGGTAGATTATAATTATCGCGTGTCTCTGAATAAATTATTGAGTATTTTGAAACTACTAAATTGTCAGACAATAACATGATAAAAATTTGTGGGTTCTTATGGAAGAGTACAAAATCAAAATTATTCAAATTCGATATTGAAGTTACATCAAGCACCTTCAGTCGATGCTATGCTCTTAATTAAATAATATGTTTTATACAATCAACGTGGTCGTTTTACATAATTCTATGAGACTGCGTGTCACGGATATTCAATTACTATACACCGACTCGTTGAGCTGCGTAGCAGACCATTTATAATCAGAATTTCCTGTTGCAGATCCAGCGAGCTACGAGCAACCTACCCCGTTGCACCCTGCGGAAGACAATTTGATTATACCAAGCGACCGTAGCGCGCCGAACGAATACTACACCGCTCCGAGTGGAGGAAGCTCTCGCTACGCCGTAGCCGCTACGGCAGGCGTAGTAGCTTTAGTTTCATTCTTCCTGTCACCGGTTGAAAGCTTCTTCAGGTGATAGCCAGGCCGGAACTTTGCTGCCAGCTGATAAATGGTTTTCCGGCTTTGGTCAAGCGCACTGTGGGTAAACTTGTAAGTTTTAAGAGGAAAATGCAAAAATGTTAAAAAAATACACATTATAACATTTAATTATTTTAATTTTTAATGCCAAAAAAACTCAAACTTTATTTAAATATATTTTAATGATTTTTCTTCGCATTTATTTTCTCAAAACTAAATAATGTTGTAGTTATTTTTATTCAAATGTTTTTGCAAGCTAACTATAAAATGAAAACATTTTTATTGACACTTTCTATATTGACTGTGGAATTGAAAAAGGACGTAACCCACACATGTCAAATTTTACAGGAGGCGCAAACAACGTGTTTTGATGATTTTGGCACATATGCAAATTATGAATTATACACAACCTTGAAGTGCACGAAGACTTTTAAACTGGTGTTTAATTGACATAATTTACTATTAATAAAAGGAATTGTCTAGGAAAAACCTTTATTTCAGTCTTTTTTCTTGGTTTAAATTTTTTACAAGGTCATCTTTTTCAAACTTAAAATCTAAATTTAGATAATAGCTCGGCATTTGCAGGTTGCATCCTTTTGAAAGAACGTGAATCAAGTTTGATACATTGTGATTATCCAAAAAAAACTGTTTTGAAAAAACTGTGGGTTACGTCCTTTTTCTTTTCCACAGTCGATATTATAACATTTTAATTTAAAATGAAAACCAAATAATTAATTTTCTCTTTACTAACTTTAATATTTTCAATGGATTCGGCGGTAACTTTGTGGAAGTTAATTTTAGCTCGATGAATGCCACAGACAATGACACAATTTTCTGTTTGTAACTTATATGCTTAAAATTCAGAGCTTATGTGGTAGGTTATTGAAATAACAGCAATTAACAACTCTACAAAAATTAGCAACTGGACAAAGCTTTTATTAGACCAACCCAAGTTTATCAAAGCTTGTAAAGATTATCTGTTTTAAACATACATTCTTAGTATAAAATATAAAATAAGAAGTGCAAACTAAAAGTTGTCGAAGTTTTATTGCAATCGGATCAGCGGTTTTCCAATGTATAGAGACTGAAAAGAAGGCAAACAAACAAACATTCATTTTTATATATACATAAGATTACTTCTACAAAGTTACCACGAAAGTATACGTTCTTGGCATTGAGAGCTGATGTAGAAAGTGATTAAAATTACTGCAATAAATAATTCTCCAAAAAACAGCAACTGGACAAAGCTTTCGTGAATTTTTTCTTTACCATCGTTTATTTCGGCCAATTAAAAAAAAATATTAAACTCAAGTTATTGTATAAATTGGAAATTTCGAATGTAGAGTTTCTGTTTCGAAACGTTCTCACTGAGTAAATTTTCACTACAGTGTGCGTCCATCAGTGAATCTTTGTTTACTAAAACACTTTCGCTGGAATGGAACGGTGAATGTGTGACGGCTGAATAAAAAAAATGCTTTTCAACGCTAGTAATATGATTCTCTTATTCGAGTCAGTTTTTGTGGTACTCTTTTAGCGGTTTTTCTATAAATTTAATATTACGAATGTACGTAAAGAAAATGATAAATGACTTTATGAGAGAGATTGTTTTACTGATTTCCTCGGAAATGTGGAAATGCACGTAAATCTTTGAATGAGATTATTTTTTTAACACTATTTGGACATACCCTAACACGCAAAAATGGATTAATAAACTGACTCAAAGAATTTCCCGGGTTCTTTTAAAAATAGCTGTACAGTGGAACCCCCAATTGAACAATTGTGGAATATATAACAATTAGAATTATTATAAATATATTATTTGTAACGAGGTACATTTTTAAAGATTTTTTTCAATATGGATAATTCCCGCTGTTTAAAGTTTACAAATTTCTTCAAATTTGCTAAAGAAATTCACAATCGCTATACAGTGGAACCCCCAATTACACTAACCCGAATTACGCACTGCCTTAAATATTTACCGCAAATCACCCAATCACATTTAATTGTCGTTACTACGAGAGGGTCTTCTGTTCCGCGCATACACTCAAATGTTGGCTAGCGTATGTGTATTCAACACGTGCCAGGCTGTACACGTATAGCGGGCGACTGTCTTTGTGTAGGACTTTGGCACCCTTTGCATTTTATCATTTGGTTACTAAATATTTTGTCAATATTTTTTTTGTTTGAAAAACTTATTGAAATCTTAGTTTTGCATTTTTTGCGCAAAAAACCAAATTATTAATTTTGTATTAACACCCCCAATTACACCACCCCGAATAACACAGTCCTGACTTTAGTGTAAATAGGGGTTTCACTGTACTTCTTTTTCAATTATTCTTCTTATTTATTAAAAAATAAAACACTTCTTTTTACCACTTCTACATTTATTGATAAAAATCAGAAACATTTTCCCTCGACATATTTTTAATTAATCTTAAAAAAAATCTTTATATTCTGAAATAAGTTTCCAAATAGTGTTTTCCCACATAATATTGACAGACAAAACCTTATGAGTGATTTTCTTATTTAATTTAATAAACTGTGAATGGCTACATCAAGTCCTTATAAAAACATTCACACACTGTAAAAAAAGGACAGGACTGATATAGAAAATATGTTTTTTAATTTAAAATTAAATTATTGCTACTTTTAAATTTATTTAAAAAAAAAACTGTATATTTTTATTTTCTTCAGTGCAAAAAGTTTTTTTTAAGTAATAAATAAAAATTATTTGAGTAATTATAAGTATATGAATAATTATAGTATTAATGAAAGTCATCAATAAAATGTTTAACTGTAGATTCGTAAATATTTAATAATTTAATCTTATTTAATTTGACAAAAGAAAATATTACTGTAAATACTTTTAAAAAAACTACGTTTCATTTGTAAAAAAAATATTTTTTGCTTTCAATAATTTCTCTTACAGTTTATTTTGTATCATAATTATATTAACGATTGAATTCAGAAAAAAACATTTAGTAAAATAAAAATATCAGTGTTTTATTTAAATATCCATATCTAGGTTAATAAATATCCCAATGGTTTTAGTAATAAACGAATTATTAAAATAAAGCAATGTTTTTTTTTGAACAAATATAAAATCAATTTAGTAACACGTAGAAAAAATAAAAATTTGAATACCTAAATTAAAATAAATTATGTATGTAAAAAAATGTTACATGAAGTTGTTAAAATAATATTATATAAATGTGATATAGTGTTATATTAGAAAATAAACAACGTATAACATAGTCATATATGTTAAATAAGAGCTATCAGAAAACACAACAATTATTGGTAACATTTTAAGATTTCGACTGAAAGTGCTTGGTGGAATTTCAATATTAAATTTGAATCGTTCAAATTATGTACATTCAGAGAAATTTTGCCACTAACGACCCAGGTTTCGCCTTTCGGCATCTTAAACAGAGCGAAATTGAACAGTCTTCCGATTTTAAATGAACAGCTACACATGCCTGGCTCTCCACTTTTATACCCCATATAAATGTAATCATAAAACCTTTTCCGACAGACAAAAAAAAATATTATTCTTAAAACTACTCACGATTCAAATCTGTGGGCCTTCCCATGAGCTAATCGCCAGCAATGGCTTTAAGCTCAATGATACATGTATTTCTTATATAAACACGAAACATTCATTTACTAAGCGTCAGTTCAATTTTATAGGTGCACTTGATCACCTGAAAATTCCGAAAGGCGAAACCCGGGTCGTTAGTGACAAAATTTGTGTGAATGTACATAATTTAAACGATTCAAGTTTAAGCATTGGTAAACTTTTCACGTGATAAGCCAAGTACATTAAACTCGGAAAATGAAGTTGAAAGTGTTGATACTAGGGTATCCAATCCCGGAGCCTTTTTCGAATCCCGGGATTTCGGGATTGATTGATTTTCAATCAAAATACTCGACTTGCTATACTTTTTCCCCATATTATCTCCGTAAGTCGTTTTTTTTAGCTCTCCGACGAATTTGAAATCCTCAATTTGCTATACTTTTCCCCCCGCTTATCTCCGAAAGTCGACTTTTACTTTACTCAAGATTTCTCAATCCCGAAATCCCGGGATGGCGACCATGTCAGTCCCAGGTTTTCGGGGTCAGAAAATTAGATGGGATCCCGGATCCCAGGATTGGATGCCCTAGTTGATACTTCATGTAAATGTCTCAGATAAAAAAATACTGTTGAAAAATAGCATTCGCCAATATTTGTTTAGTTTATTTAAAATGTGAATTAAAATTAACTGCTTGATTCTGGTAGCTCTAAAAAATATTGTTATCCAAACCGTGTTAACCATAAATTGTATAAATAAAAACGCTTGTTTATTTTACCATGTGAAATAAAAAAAAATTATAAGTTTATTATGTAACAATTGTAAATAAACCAAAAAATATTAATCAATGTTGTTTCAGTGTTTAAAGGTATATAGAAATAAGAATATATCAGTGATTATTTAATTCCAGTTTTTAGTAGTTTATTTTAAAAGCTTACGATAACATTTTAATTTTTGATGTACATTTGTATATGTTTCTTTTTTTCTCCTAAAATTAAAAAACAATGTAAAAATACATATCCTTCCATGTTTTGTATAATTTAGGGAATATGAAATAACATATCGAAATAAATTCTGTATGAAAAAACTATGAGTTTTTTTCTCTGTTTTTTGTTTCATATTTTTAACCTTCAGAGGCAAATTAACAGGTTAAGTTATTCACCTTTACGGTTCAGTGTCAATACTTTGTGGACTTTACATTAATAAAAACACAATATTCCGTTGTACTTTATTCCACTTTATTTAACCCGTAACATGCCATCCTAAAAAATCACGTTCATTGCCATGATGGCATTTCAGTTTCACTGTTTATTGACAGTATTTAAACCTAAGTTAGAAGCTAAAAAATAATTTTAAAAATGTATATATGCTAGAATAACTAAAATGATAAATACTTATTGACAAAATTAAGAGAAATATTGAATGATTTAATGGCTCAACTATTTACGATTGCATCATGGGTATGGAGGTGTTAATAGGTCAGGACCAATTTCGCACATTGCAAACATTGTCAACATAAGCGGAACCGGTTCTGACCTTTTAAATAAAGTGGAATAAAGTACAAAAAATATTGTGTTTTTATTAATAGAATGCCTTTTTACAAAGTATTGACCGTGAACACCCTTAAAGTGATCAAAAAAATCACTTGATCAACAATTTCTTTATTTTGTATTTTATTTATTAGGCTTTCTTCGTGAATGGGAAACACAAGAACCATACATCATTTTTTTAATATTTAAAACAAGCAAACACTATGACTTGACCAAAACTTGCTTCTCATAGAAGCAAAACTCGTGTTATATTTTATTTAGAAGTGGAACAACCTAATAGTGTTATTCAGCGGTGGGCTGCTAATTTCTCAACAAGGGGCTCAGTAAATCTTATCCATTTTTACTCCCAATGTGGAGCATATGATATCCTAATGAAAGTATCTCAAAAAAAGTTTTTTTTTCTACGAGAACTGTTTGTTACTTAGTCCTCTCTTTTCCAAAACAAGTAGTACGGATAGAATGATAAGACTAAGACAGAACTAGTGATTATCTCGAACCCATGAGGTCCGGCAAGGAAGCCCACAACGCTGAATGAAAACATGAAGGGACAATTGGTTCTTGTTTCATAATAAAATTTAACCATCTACAGAAATTGCAGTCAGGCGCTGATCTGATCTAAGACGAATGATTTTCTTATCCTAACAAGGGGCTCGCCAGCCGCGCTGAAGTTTAACAAGGGTCTCGCGCAAGCCCCCCCAAGCCCACCCCTTGGTGTTATTGAAAATAATTTATGACATATTTGATATATACTTCGCTGATGAATAACAAAACTCTATGACCGTAGTGGAAAACACACTGTATAATATTTTGAAATTGCCACCCTTAAATACGAACCAAAAAAGCATTCGTTTGGTTACACTCTACTACAAGTTTGCAAAGTATTTGTGCATTTGACACATAGACAATTTTATTCGAAGCGGAACTCGGTGCACCGTTGCAGTTGCCATGTTTGTTCTCGCTCTTATAATCAATGCGGAGGGGCGTTTATTTGCAGAAGATCTTCGCACACTATGACTGTTTGTCTATCTTTTTTCTTTGAATGACACTTGAATAATATAGTTAACAGTAAGTGTGATATTCCGCAAGTTTTTTTTTTTTTTTTTTTTTTATTTAATTAACATTGCAAAAGGTTGACAAATTATAAATTTAAAACTTTTACAATGGAGAAAAAAAATAGTACAATTTAATATTAAAATCAGTAGAAAAAAAAATGACAAAGAAGTCAACTGAGTAAGCTCCGACGAACTCTACTTTAATACATAAAAAATAGTATTCGTCGGAACTCACCCACGTCTACGTGGAATATGTCGACATCCGAAGCAATATTGTTGAACACCGTTAAAGCTCTCCCCAGTGGCATCCCCACTGGCAGGCTGGTTCTACACCTTTCTCATGCAACGTGGTGGGACGACGTTCCGGCACCTTTTTTCTCAGCGTTTTTAATGTTTCAAACCAATTTGTATTTTTAACCAGAGCTTCCCAACCTGGGGTCCGCAGGTTTTTCGAAAAATGTTCATTCTTACAACATTCTTTGTGATAAAATATGAACATGTGAAATTAAAAAAAATCGGGGATCCGTAGATTATTGTTTTCAGATTTAGGGCTCCGTGGCATGAAGTAAGTGGCAAGGTTGGGAAGCTCTGTTGTAAACCATTGGCTCTTTTTCTCGTTCTTAAGTCCCTTTTGAAGTATATTTTTTACATAATGCAAAACACTTACACGTTCACTAACTCTTCGACCAGAACCAGGAGTCTAATTTTCAAAGACCTAATTTATCCACTAATCCTTCTATCCTTAATCTCTTTGAATAAAGAATACTTAGGCAACTTAGTTACAAAAATTTTTCGTAAACAATACAATTTTTTTTGAGATACTTCTATAAAGAAGCCATATGCTACGCATGAAGA
This sequence comes from Himalopsyche anomala, assembly GCA_031772345.1. Taxonomy (NCBI): domain Eukaryota; kingdom Metazoa; phylum Arthropoda; class Insecta; order Trichoptera; family Rhyacophilidae; genus Himalopsyche; species Himalopsyche anomala. The sequence continues at coordinate 22,346,283 of CM062834.1, read as the reverse complement.
AAGTATATGGATGATTTTTTTTTTAAAAAGATCATCGGGTCTCCTGGCGCAGCGGTAAGAGTTGTTGGCTTCCGTGCCGAATCTCTCAGGCTTGAATCTCAGTACAAACAGCATTTTTCTATATCTGTTCGAAGGCATGGTTGTTTGTGATGTCTGAAATTTCCCTCCCACCTTTCCGATCCTTCAATAACTGGGCATAACAATAAAGATAGCGATTCATTAACTACTAGTCTTGTCCTAGTCTTATCCTTCTATTCCAAAAAGCAAGTATCAAGCAATTCTCGTAGAAATACTCCATCCTGATCAAATCAATTAGGAGTCCATAAACATTGGAAACGGAATTTCTATCATAGTAAATACATACTACCATTTCCGCTCCCAATGTGAAGCATATGGCTTTCTAATGGAAGTATTTCAACAGAAGTTTTTTTCTACGAGAACTGTTTGTTACTCAGTCGCTCAACTTCACTTTTTTTCAAAGTAAGTAGTAGGGAAAGAAAGATAAGATCAGAACAGTGCTAGTGGTTAACTAATCGCTTTTGCTACACCCAGTTATTAAAGGATCAGAAGGATGGGAGGAGAGGAAATAATGTGAATTGACATCACAGACACCCAGTCTTCGATCACAACTTTGAATTGAATGATTCTCAAATTCACTGTGGTCTTACCGGGAATCGATCCCAGAAGTGCGTGAGTGATAGAGCAAGCTCTAACCGACTGGGCCACAGCAGGCGACTAATAATATATTTTAATTACAATTTATTATTATGCGCGCATTAAATTTAAAGCAATAAATTATTTTTCCAACAGCGCCGTTAAGTGAGCTTTTATATTCTCTGTTTATGATGCATAATAACCATATGTTTTATGTCTTTGAAATGATATTATGTGGTAACCCAGGTACCATTAATTAATTAAACAAGTTCTTGCTGTTGGGCTTAGAAATCTAGAACGTTGCTGCACAAACGGCATTTTCACATACATAATATGCATGCATTTGAATTCATTGCAATGGCTTGCTTCGTAATCAGTAAGTATTCAAATCCAGCTATCAACAGTTAATGCTTTTTACTCAATATAATTAAACTTCAATCTAGAAATAATGTTTTTGTGTGTTTTGTATTAAATTTACATCAATTATTTGCATATCGACTGTGGAAAGGAAAAAGAACGTCACCTACATTTAAAAAAAATTACAGGAGACACAAAATCATTTTTAAAGATTTTCGGCCAAAGACAAATTTTAAAATATATACAACCTTGAAGTGCATGGAGTCTGATAAACAGGTTTTTAATTGACTTTATCTGATACTAATTTAATATGTTAAAAGTATTTTTTTCCAATTTCTACAGGCCTTTCTTTTTTTTAACTTAAAAGCTAAATTTCGATACTTATTCGGCGTTTTAAGCTTACATACTTGTTATAGAACGTGTATCGAGTTTTATACGTTGTGATTATCTAAAAAAAGCTGTTTTGTGTGGGACGCTGGATTGACCTGCGAGGAAGCAAGAAGACTGGCGGGGGATAGAGAATCATCTGTAGAATTCTGAGAATATGCTCCGCATAAGGAGTGGATATGGAAAAAAAGAGTGAATAATATGATGCATTGTGTATCTCTTCTTAGCCAGTATATATAGCTGAGCAAATTTACGTATAAAGCATAGTTCTGACAATGGCGAAAGCTGAAATAGCTATCAACGTATAACATATAAAAAACTGTAGAACTGAAATACTTTGATATTTTTACCCTATTAAAATGGAGTTCTACCATGTAAATGCCAAATCAATAAATAAAGAAAAAAATGAATTTATAAAAGGTTTTGTTGTTAACATAGAATTAAGCATCAATTTAATATTTAATAAACTGCATAAAAACGTGTTTATCTTCAATGTTCATAAAAGCTTGTTTATTTTTTTATGTTCGTAAATCAAAACATACCTCGTCTATTTTCAAAAGCTCATTCCAAGCTTATAGGCTTTTAACGTAGTAAAAAGAGAATACGATACGAGCCACGTTTTTTCGGCATTATGAGCTTTTTGTGAGACATGTCAAAACAGGAGTTTGATGGCTAGAGCATATTGTTAACAGTATTAAGTTTACATAAACAACTATTCGAAATTATTTTTTTACCTTTTTTCAATGTACTGCATTTTTTGTGTGACTTATAAAAATATATTTGTATGTACATTCATATTGCAAACGGGATTCTTTTATTTTTTAACTAAAGGGTAGTTTTTGACATATACAATCCATTGTTCTACAATTTTATCTGCTCTACATCTGTAAACACAAAATTTTCAATGTCAAATTACATATTTTGTAAATATATAATATCTTATATATAAAATGAAATGTTTGTTTGTTTGCACTCGCATTTGATTGCAGTAAAACTTTGACAAACTTTTTGCTTGCATTTCCGCGAAGGTTAAAGGCGTAGTAAAATGAACTTACAGTAAGTTTTATAAATAAAAAATCAATGTTTGTATGTCTGCCACATAGTTTATTTTGACAACGTATGCTTGCACTTGCGTGAAGGTTATAGTACAATTAACTCACAGTAAGTGGCGCGTGTGTCGTACCATAGACAATCGACAACAAATTCAAACGTCAGACAGACAGAAAAAAAAACATGCACTTCAATAAACACATTTTAGACTTTCGGCATCTCCAAGCGTACAAATGCATGGATGAACTTAAACTGACGTTTAGTAGATAAATGTATCGTGTTATGCCTACAGATTTAAATGGTGAGTAATTTCAAGAAGTTCATTTATTTTACATTCTCCACCTTCAGTCGAAATCTTAAATCAAAAAAGGACTATTATTTGGCTAATCACTCTCGCTACACCTAGTTTGAGGATTTGAATAGTGGAAAGAAGTTTTTATAATATAAAATAACTTAGATTATTCCACGTATTGTGCTACAAACTATTACACGTGTTTTGTCTCTTTCAGAGGCATTCTCAGACAGTTTTACTTTCACAAATGCTTGTTAAAGTACGAATGATTTTAATTTTACTATTCTGATATATTATTTAAATAAAAATCAAACAAAAACGGGAGGCAAGGAGGGGATGATAGAAAAACAAGCGAACAATTATGGTAATACAAATGACATTTACGTTAATAAATGATTAACTAATGAGTTGCATCAATTAGGAAGGTCTTATTCATCACAAAGATACATTCTATCGATAAACCTATTGTAAAAATACTGTTTGTACTAGGTTTTGAACCTGTGACATCCAGAACGAAAGCTTACGACGTTGACCACTATACCACGGACCCATTTTTATTATTTTATGATAGCTTTTGCAAAGAGTAAAAATAGTGCAATGAATGTTTTATAAATAAAACGATTCAGCAATATTCATCTTTGAAGAGCTTCTCAAAAGCTCGAAGATCGACGAACTGTAAATGTATGTACTAGTTTCTGAAGAAGACTGAACATTCCTTTAGCATGTAAATCGCAAATCAACCGAGAAAACTGCAGTTATATAAGAACGTGCATATTCATCTTAAGTTACTAGCTTTATATTTACATATAAGGTAAATTTGTACCAGTGAAATTTAACGTCAACTAAAATTATACTTCAGTTAATAGATGGTTCAGACCTTTAAAAATGTAGTCTTCTTCTCATTATTTTCTAATGATACAGCTCAGGGCCGCTTCAACTAATATTCTCCACTCCTATGCAAATCGCTGATGTCCAGCACTCATCAGTCCTGTGACACTGCGTCCACTGCTAAATAGGGATTCTGAAGTCTCGGGGTTTTCAAAGTCCCGGGACTCGAGACGTGGTAAAGTCAAAATCCCGGGATTTCCCGGGACTCGAGACTTTTTTTTCCCCTAAAATAAAATTATAATTTTGTTAAAATTAAATATATGTTTTAAATACACTCGACGCCTTTTGAAAGTTCGCACTTGTAAAAATCGCGTTTTTTAATACAATGTTTAATATTTCCTATTTGTCTTATGTAATAGAAATATAAAATGCTTACGGTTGAATTTTACTAAAAAGGGATTATAACGGTACATTTATTGTAAAAATATCAATGAATTCGGCCGCAGTCAGAAGTTAATTTATGACCGTAACTTCACAATAAAGCTTAAGACTTGTTTGTCTCATCGAGACGTTGGTACTTTTGTATAACAGTGAAAAAAGCATTTTTAATATAACAACATTAGGTATGAACATTTAATTTTAATATTTTGCAATCAGTCCTTTTAAGGGTTTCTTAACCACAAGAATTGTATTTAAAAATTAAAATTTACATTTTAATAATCATATTTTAAATCACAGTCTCGGTTCCCGGGACATTTTACAAAAAACGTCCCGGGACTCAAGACAGCAAAAAACTCATCTCGACACAGAATCCCTACTGCTAAGTCACTGTTTTTTAACAACGTCATCCATGAGTAAAAAGTGAAATTTACTTAGTAGAACTAGATATACAATTAGTATTAATTACAACTCTCATGGTTTTGCATAATTCAAATTTGTTACAAATTACTTTAATTTGATAAAATTTCCAACTATATTTGCAAACATAATAACCAAGCGATTTCATTGAGATATTTTGAACTTAATGTATCTGCATTAAGGCAAGTAACGGAAGTAAAAGCCACCAAGTGCAAGTTCTATTTGCAACTTAAACTTACATCTCTTTTACATTGCGATTATTTTGCACTCTAACTTAGCTTGAAACTTCTTCTCGGAGTTTTTGAATAAAACAAGACTTGTGGTTGCTTTATAAGCCATGAAAGTATACGGCTTTTGTATGAAATACAAGAGTGTTAGAATTTTCATATTTCATAAAAATACAAATTTACTATTCATGTCCGCTCCCAGTGTGAAGCATATGGCCTCCTAATGGAGGTATCTTAACAGGAGTTTTTTCTACGAGACCTGTTGGTTACTCAGTTGCTCAACATCACTTTTTCAAAGTGAGTAGTAGGGAAAGAAGGATAAGGCTAGAACAGGATTAGTGGTTGACCAATCGCTATCGCTGCATTTAGTTATTAAAGGATCAGAAGGATGGGAGGAGAGGAAATGATGTGAATTGACATCACAGACACCCAGTCTTAGATCACAACTTTGAATTGAACAAATCTCAAATTCACTGTGATCTGACCGGGAATCGAATCCATACCTGCGTGATCGGTAGAGCAAGCTCTTACCAACTGGGCCACAGCAGGCGACAATTGTGCATATATATAAAAAAAATATTCACCATAAAGTTAAAAGCTATTGATAGCAATTTGGAATAATTTCTCTAATCGTTTGACCTTAATGACGTTCAATTCGTTATAATTAATATCGACTGTGGAAAGGAAAAATGACGTAACCCACACATACAAATTTTACAGGAGGCGCTAAAAAGTGTTTTGATGATTTTGTGACATATGCAAATTATGAATTATACACAACCTTGAAGTGCACGGAGACTTCTAAATTGGTGTTTAATTGTCATAATCTAATATTAATTAAAGTAATTGTCAAGTAAAAACCTTTTTTTCTGTCTTTTTTCTTGGTTTCAATTTTAAAAGCTAAATTTAGATACTAATTCGACATTTGCAGCTTACACTTTTTTGATAGAACGTGTATCAAGTTTGATACGTTGTGATTATCGAAAAAAAGCTGTTTTGAATTAACTGTGTGTTTTTCCTTTCCACAGTCGATATGGAAACAAACAAAATCTTTAATGTATTCATAGGAAATAATTCTCAAAAAAAAATAACTAACAAGCATGGTTGATTAACAAATCCTGTTCAAGATTAAGAAATCTCTGACAAATGCAAATAACGTTAATAATCATAAATATTAATTGGTCTACCAATCTACTAAGCACTAGAATCGTTGCAACAACTCGTGTTTCGTGTACTTTTCATTCAGTGGCGCCACGCCTCTATCACAAACATTCATCTAGAAATTTTGTATTGAGACAACCCAAGAAAGTGTTTCCGGGATATTTAAAACACAACAAAACCAACGTTCCTTCTACGCCGAAGGGTTAGATACGCGGAAATTTTAAAGGCTGCGCGGACCGATTAAATATTAATTGAACACCTGCCTTGTAGTGCGCGCCAACCCGGAGTAAGTGCGCGGGGGCTTCCCAACTTTCCAACGGGCGCGCACGCGCGCAGTTTAGAGGGGACGTTGAACACAACCCAAGAATTCTGGCGTATTCAAAATTTTTAATAGAGTTGTATATATTGATTTATCCTTTCGATGGATTCGGCGGTAACTTTGTGGAAGCATATTTAAATATAAAATAACTTAGATTATTCCATGTATTGTGCTACAAATTGTGACACGTGTTTCGCCTCTTTCAGAGGCTTTCTCAGACGATTGTACTTTCACAATTTCTTGTTAAAGCCTCCTTGCTTCCCGCTACTTTTTTTTATTTTTATAATACATCAGAATAGTAAAATTAAAATCATTTCATTCAGCATTTGTGAAAGTAGGGTCGTCTAAGTATAACTCGGAAAGAGGCGAAACACGTATCTAAGCTTGTAGCACAATACACAATGCAGTTTCGCCTTTCGGCATCTTCAGGCGTTCAAGTGCACGAATGAACTTGAACTGACGTTTAGTAAATGAATTTTTCGTGTTTATATAATAAATAAATGTATCACTGAGTCTAAAGCCATTGCTGGCGAAAAGGATAAGCTCACGGGAATGCCCAAAGATTTGAGTAGTGAGTGGTTTTAAGAATTATATTTATTTGTTTGTCGGCAAAGGTTTTATAATTATATTTATATAGGGTTTAGAAGTGGAGATCCCGGTAGGCTTAATATTTCATTTAAATATCATTCATCGTGCACTTGAACGCCTGAAGATGCCGAAAGGCGAAACCCGGGTCGTTAGTGACAAAATCTGTGGGAGTGTACATAATTTGAACGATTCAAATTTAATATTGAAATTCCACCAAGCACCTTTAGTCGAAATCTTAAATTATATAAAAGCGTTAAGTTTTTTATAGGTTTCTGGCAGTAATAACTGCCAACGAAGTCAGCTCAGTTAGTATTATTTCTATACATGTTGAGATAAAACTATCGTCCTGCAACCCAAACACCCAATTTTTTTTTGCTTATCGTTTTCTGGCGGTATTCCGACGAATTTTTATGTTTTTTAAGCCCTGTATATTTTTAACAGCGGGCTTCACTGCTTGGTACCTATTACATACCTTGGAGACGGAAGGATATACGGCCACGTGTAGGAATTTGTGTCGACAGCCAGTGCATTCATCACTCGATTCTCAACATTCTCTCATTAAACCTGCATTGTTCTAGAGATTGCTGAGCGTTCATTCAATTAACGTGAAAATGTTTGCAGACTCAGGTCTGCATTAAATCAGTGTAATGTGGTTTTAAGTCGAGTGTTTTCTTTTTGTCAATTGCAATCAAGTGAGGCTATGCCTTTTTGACAAATTTATGCCACATTTCTATTTTAAAACGAAACAATACTAAATTTGAATCGTTTAAAGTATGTACATTTTCATAACTTTTGTAACCAACGCCCGGAATTCGCCTTTCAGCATTTTCAGGCGTTCAAGTGCACGGATGAACTTGAACTGAAGCTAAAGTAAATGACTGTATCGTGTTTATATAAGAAATAAATTTATCACTAAGTTTAAAGGCAAAAAGGATTATAACTCATGGGAATGCCTACAGATTTGAATGATGGGTAATTTAAAATATTATATTTATTTTTGTTTGTCGGAATTTTTTTACGATTATATTTACTCACATAGAGGGTATAATAGTGGGGAGTTTGGCAAATTTACCTGCTTATTCAAAATCAGAAAACTTTTCAATTGTGCTCTATTTATTTCTTAATATTCCTGGAAAAATGGTTTATGGGCGTAAATATAATTCTTAAAATTACCCAACATTCAAATCTGTAGGCATTCCCATTCATGGGTTAATCCTATTCGCCAGCAATGACTTTAAACTTAGTGATACATTTATTTCTTATTTATACACGATACAGTCATTTAATTAGCTTCAGTTCAAGTTCATCCGTGCACTTGAACGCCTAAAGATGCTGAAAGGTGAAACCCGGGTCGTTAGTGACAAAACTTGTGTGAATGTACATAATTAGAACGATTCAAATTTAATATTGAAATTCCACCAAGCAACTTTAGTCGAAATCTTAAATAGTGTATTATTTTTTGAAAAGTAAAGCATTACGTACATTTTCTTAAATAAAGTATTTAATAATAAAAATAAGTCTATTGATTTGCAACCCACCCCATAAAAAATAAATAGCATAGAAAAAAAGAGTGGTTGCAAAACTGAGTATGAGTAACAAGCGGTTCTTGTAGAAAAAATCCGTTGAGATACTTCCATTACGTGGACATGTTATCCAAATTCGAAGCAGACATTGATTGAAAAAAGTATATCGACTTTGGAAAGGAAAAAGAACGTAACCCACACATATACAATTTTACAGGATGGAAAATCATCAAAACACGCAAAAAACGTGTTTTGATGATTTTGGACTATATGCAAATTATGAATTATGCACAACTTTAAAGTGCACGGAGACTTTTAAACCGGTGTTTAATTGACATAATCTAATATTAATTAAAGAAATTGTCTAGGAAAAACTTTTATTTCAGTCTTTTTTCTTGGTTTTAATTTTTTACAAGGTCATCTTTCTCAAACTTAAAAGCTAAATTTAGATACTAATTCGGCATTTGCAGCTTGCATACATTTGATATAACGTGTATCAAGTTTGATACATTGTGATTATCGAAACAAAGCTGTTTGAAAAAACTGTGGGTACGTCCTTTTCCCTTTCCATAGTCGATATGAAAGTTAACTTTTATTCACAGGATTGATTTCTAGTCTATTACTAATTACTATTGCTTAAAATACATCTAAATTACGCACAATAATAAAATTATCCTTCCTTATTTTATAATATTATACTGCATTTCGGATTTAATCTTTGTCGAACTGATTCAAGTCGTATCAAAAGTGACTGAAGTCCTCCGCGGAATTCATAGAGAATGTTTAAACATTCTTTAAGCCTTTGAAATCAAAGAAGACTGCGTCACGTATATAGGAGAATATGAGTTCTGTGCGAGCATATCTACTGAGAAAATGCATTTCGTATTACGGCTAAATTTCTCGAATGTACGTGCAAGCTGTGTAATTATAAATAAACATAGATATATAACTTCTAGCTTTGTCAATTTATTTTGGTGTAGATTTAGATAAAGTTATTTATTTACAAGTACTAGTAAAAACACAATATTCCTTTGTGCTTCATTCCACTTTATTTTATATGTCAGGATCGATTTCGCTCATTACGAGCATCGTCAACTGATAAGAAATATAATTTAACCATGCTATTTATACAAAAATGAACAGTTATAAACAACAATTGGCATTGAAAATAAATTACCAATTACATTAAAAGTGATTCTAAAATAACACAAAATTAAAATGTTAAGCACATCTAACATATAATTAAAAAGTCATCTCAGCAAAGTCAAAAGCCATTCTAAATTTATTAATCTGAGATATAATAATATAAATAATAAGACATGAATGATAATATGTGATGTCTTGAATTCTTTCCCACAGTAAAAACAACAAAAATCCAGACTCACATTTTCGAAAACCATTTTATTACAGAATCTCCTGACATAAATTTGAAATAGTCACCAACATGTTTACATTTTTGTAACAAAGGCCTGAAGCTTAATGAACTTGAGCAACTAAAAACGAATAGGCATAATCAAGACATCCTTAACTTTTCCGGTTCTAAGCTCAAGAAATGCGACCCCAATACCCACATTTTCTTAAATATCTATTTTAATATGGGTGATACAATGTTTATAATTAAGGTATTCTTATATCATAGGTTTTTGGACCTTTTGTAGTTTATATAAATACGATAAGATAAGAAATAAGCGCCCGCTTATCAGCGATCGTTTGTCAGATAATAGGCTGAACGCCGCTCAGCAAAGCGTGCCAGTAGCACATTGATATTTGCACTGAAACGACGTATATTTTACGCGCAACTTAAAATATGATTATTTATTAAAAAACCACGGATTTTTATAAAAAAATGTATAAAGAATGATGCAGAGAGATATTTTAAAGCCCTTAGACTATTTATTTTTTTGAAATTCATAAGAATAAGGCCAATAATGAGGAAACCACTGGGGTCCCTAAAAGACCCCCATCGGCCGAGAAGTATTTGTCTAGTCTCCGAGCCGCGAGAGTTAATGAGTTAACAGTTATCAATCCATCACCGCTGCTAAAACCCCCAATTTAACTTATAATAAATATCAGTTTAATTTAACCTAATTTACCTTGAAAAATTATATTTTGTTTATCGTTCACGGAAACACTAAAATCGAATTTAATAAATGTAATACTATAATTATTTGCAAGCCCGGCTCATTTCAAAATTGGTGAAACGTGAACCATGAATGTAATTTAGTAAATACAAACACATTTTAAAATTTGTTTTAAAAGGCAGTCTCAAACTGGCTTGATTACATGCAAAATGTCATTACAAAGTAATTTAAAACTAAAAATACATTTTAAATGTAAATTATTTTACAAAATAAAAATCAAGTTTTATTTTTCAACCATTTTGGAATTAGCCGGGTTTGTTAGAGTAAATAACAATATATATTGTGTATCTCCTCTAAGCCAGTATATATAGCTGACCAAATGCAGTCTTAACCCTCCAAGAACGAGCGTGACCATATGGTCACAGTAAACACCGTTGTTTATTAATCCCACAATTCATATTTTTTCTACCTGAATATCGTTGTTTTAATTCATATTTGCTTAAGAAGGGTACAGACTTCAGTTAGTCATCAGCCGCGTGGACAGAAACGGCCACCAAAAGCTCATGCGTTTTTTTGAATTTCCGTTTTTTTTAATGGACTTTTTGAAACTGTTAGTTATTTTTTTTATCAAAACAACAAATTATTTGCAGTTATTTTGCAAATATTTATGTTGATCTAAAGAGGTCAAATTGTAATTATTTTAAAAAAAATTACGTTTAGCTATATTTCAACCCAGAATGTTTGCGTGCCCATACGGCCACTCTCGTCCTTACTACTGTCCGTACACAATATTACACGGTAATAAAAGGTTGAGTATGACCATATAGTCATGCGGGGTTTCTATAGGAATAAACGTTGTCCATGACTTCGATATGGCTTAAAAAATATTTGTTTTATCGAAAAAAAGCTTTCGTCTCTGGGGGGTTAATTAAGCATAGTTTTGACGATGACGCACGCCGAAATAGATAATTTAAAAAAATACTGTAGAACTAAATACGATGATATTTTTATTCTATTATAATACAAATTGACATTCAAATTTGGTTATTCAGAAATATGTATATTAAATTAAGTAGTAAAAATAAAACAATGCAGTAATTAATTTGCAATATCATAAAATAACTAACTACAAATAAAATATGAATCATTGTGTAATTAAATCAAATTGTAGAAACCTTATTTGTTTCTCCAAATGGTCCTAAACACTCCGAGTTGAAAGCCAATCTCGAATAATCCACGCTTGTCTGCGGTATTTTTTAAATGCCACTTGCATCTAAGTTGATGGCCGATTGAGAAAGCTCACGACAAGGTAATACCACGCTACGTAGCCGGGTTCAAATCCCGCATCGCCATTCCAGATAAATTCACTCCCCTGCGGCCAGCAATATCGCCCTTCATTTACATCAGCTCAATACGCGATACTTGCAGCTATTAAAAGCTCTTGGTCTAATGGAAAACAAAAGCTCAGCTTTTTATTAAGTTGAAAAGTTTGAAGAACTTAAATAAAAAACTGAATCGTTAAATGCTTTTAATAAATAAGTTACTTCGTATCAAAATTAGTAAATCTTTATTAATTGACTTGGCATATACTTGGTAGTACTCCTTTGTAATAGAGCAAAAATAGCAACGTATTTAGTTCTACAGTTTTTATATGTTTTAGTTAATAACTATTTCGGCTTTCGCCATCGTCAGAACCATGGTTAAACTAACATTTTTCTCAGCTATATATACTGGTTCCAACGAGATACACAATGTATCATGTTATTGAGAATGTGACCCGAAAAAATAATGGATTTCATCGAACGAAGTACCTGTACCCACCCTTAACCTTCTCACCGCGTATAACCGCTATGCATGTCCTAGCGAACATGCCCTCAACGCGCGTGACACGTATAGATATCATGGAAATTTCAAACCCTATATAAGAGCTATCTATTGTGTTAAAATTGTATAACTTGGTTGAAAATATACTAAATGAATATTTTACCAAATTCAATAGATGGCATTAGACAAAAAAGATTCAATATAGGCTAAAATAATTTATTTCTGGAACACGCAAACACAAGATTTTGGATAATGTAAATTAGCAATGCAGTGGCGGTATTTTGCAATATGGCGACGTCACGCCGCAATTGTATGAAGAATGACTATTGTTGAATTAAACCAAAAATACATGAAATGTATTGTATTTTATTGTTGAAAAAGTTACTTTGGGTGGCAGTTAACATATTTGATTAGTTGAAAAAATATTACAACCTTTATTTATAGTCGAAAACGCGATAACAAAATCCGCAAAAAGCAGCCGCGTCCAGGGCATGCTCGCTAAATTTGGTGACGCGGGCAAAGGGTTAAACCTGGTCTTACCCTTCGCAGGGTCATTTTGTGTGTCTGGTGAAATTTTCGAGAAATTATCCATTATGAATTGTAAATGCAGAGCTTTATTGTCAACAAATTGAAAGATTGATCGAAAAATTGAAAACGAAGCGTCCATGTTTGGTTATTCGAAAAGGGGTTATTCTGTTATACGACAACGCGAGCCCTCATATTGCAAAGATGGCCCATAAAAAAATTACCAATTTAAATTTTGAAGCTTTTAAGCATCTCCCATACTAGCCAGATCTTGGCCCTGCTTATTTATATCTTTTTCGGTCAATGGAACAATCACTTAGGGATAAAAAAAAAATGTACAGGATGTTGAAAATTACATTCATATACATTTCAACTCAAAATCTAGAAGTTTTTACAGAAAGGTAACTGAAAGGTTGCCTAAAAGATTTCAAACAGTCCTAGATAACTATGTCAATATATATTTTAACAAATTGAACAATTTGTTAAAAATAAATCAGTAAATGTTCATGATGTTAAAATAATGGATTTCTTTTCGGTCCCCCTAATATAATGGAGCTCTACCAAGTAAATGCCGAGTCAACCAATACACTTTTTTAATGTTTGCTTCTCAGATATTATTAATTTGTATTACCTATGCCGCCTGTGTGGTCGAGTGGTCTACGTCGTTGGCTTTTGTAAAAGAGGTCCCGGGTTCGAATCCCGGTACGGACAGTTTTATAAATTGATTTTTCAATCGATTTATGAATTCTGTCCGAAGGCATGGATGTATGTGATGTCTTGAATTCCCCCCTCCCACCCATCCTATCCTATGAACGGGGTATATCGAGAGCGATTAGCTAACCACTAGTCCTGTCCTAGCCCTATCCTTCTATTCCTACTCTCTTTAGTAAAAGACAGGTTGAGCAACTGAGTAACAATCAGTTTTCGTAGAAACACATCTGTTGAGATAAACTCCATTAGGAGTCCATATGCTCTACATAGGGAGCGGACATGGTTTTAAAAAACACCTATTTCATTTTGTTTGCAATTTTATTATTTATTGTTAACATAAGCCAATAGATTAATACGGCTTCAGATACGATTTTAAAATCACAGATATTTTGCTAGCCTTCAACGAAATCATATTTAAATTTGAGAATTTATAATGTAATACATGAAAATGCTGAAAAACAGCGTAACGAATACAGCGTTGTCTATACGTTGTGGTCGTTTGCATAATGATGATACAATCTCGTTGAATAATAACATTAAAAGTACGTACACATAATACACAAAGGAGAGAAGGCCGCTGTAACCAAATTCTAGGACGGCACCACAGACAATATAAATATAATCTACATATTGAACTCAATTAACAATAAATCGCAAAGAGAATGCCGTTATTAAAGTTATCTCTGGACTTTTTTGTATATTCAAAGTGTACACAATATCGTTAAAAATATTATAAAAGGCTTTGAAATATATATTTTTAAAAATACTGGTTAACAAAATCGGGTTAATTTGCAGGTATTTATTAAAATTCGTCGCCTGCTATGGCCCAGTTGGTTAAAGCTTGCTCTACCGATCACGCAGGTCTGGGTTCAATTCCCGGTAAGATCACAGTGAATTTGAAAATGATTCAATTCAATGTTGTGATCGAAGACTGGGTGTTTGTGATGTCAATTCGCATTATTTCTTCTCCTCCCATCCTTCTGATTCTTTAATAACTTGGTGTAGCAATAGCGATTAGTCAACCACTAGTCCTGTTCTAACCTTATCCTTCTTTCCCTACTACTCACTTTGAAAAGAGTAAGGTTGAGCGACTGAGTAACAAACAGTTCTCGTATAAAAAAAAACTTCTGTTGAGATACCTCCATTAGGAAGCCATGAGCTCCACATTGGGAACGGACATGGATTACAAAAATTAAATATTTTTTTTAATTCTTTTTAATTTTAATTTTTAAGACTTTTCAATTAATTTTACGACAATTTATTTCAGCTTTATATTTTTCTCATTGTTAGATGTCACCAGAATAGAATAGTTAAAAAATTTAAAATGATATACCTAAGAGGTGTTAAGCATTTTAATTTTGTCTAACTATAGAATCACTATGCTCCACGTTGGGAGCGGACATTAATAGAGTTTCATTAATTTAATTAAAAAAAATAATTGTGTGGCAAATCAGAGGCATGCATTTTTTTGGCCGGCCCAATAGATTTTAGTTGGCCATCCTTGCCTTAGAAATTAAAAACAGCTCAAAAAGATTATACAAAGCTGAAGAATAATCCTTAAAAAACATGAACATCCAAGTATAATACATAATTTAATGGTTTCGGTTTACGTCGATCCTTCAGCATATCCCAGATTTTCTTTGTTTCCAAGAGTGGCCAAGCAATTTCTCAACTAGTTGTTAGTTACGTTGTTATCTTGTCTCAACTTTTATTTAACTTTGAGACATGCACAAAGATGCAAGAAAAGGAGATTTCATTTTTTTTTCAAACTATTTTTAATAACATCTTCGTTTATTAAAAAGAAAATAGTAATTTTCCTCCGCTATTTTCTTAATATAAATTTTATCCGCAGCTTTTCAGTACACATCAGAAACTTTTATCGTGAAGGTAATAATATTTTAAACCATTATTTATGTTACGTTTTGTTAGCTTCGTTTTGAAAAAAGATGTATACATATATTTGAAAAAAAATCTATAATAAAAAAACTTATAAGTGAAGAAATTTTTCCGACATCTATAAATGAGAAAAAACTTTGATTTTTACAGAAATATTAAAAAAATCATATTACAAAAATACTTCTACTCGTGCTAGACGTGAATCTTATTTGAAATAAATTAGATTATTCCACGTATTCTGCTACAAACTGTGACACGCGTTTCGCCTCTTTCAGAGGCATCCTCAGACAATCTTACTTTCACAAATGCTTGTTTAAGTACGACTTAATAGGACCGTGTGGTCGAGTGGTCAACGTTGTTGATTTCGGCTACGGAGGGCACGGATTCAAATCCCGGTACGGACAGTTTTATAAATTGATTTTTTAATCGATTTATGAATTTCTGTTCAAAGGCATGGATGTATGTGATGTCTTGAATTCCCCTCTTCCACCCATCCTATCATATGAACGGTGCGTATCGAGAGTATATTTTATATTAAAATGAACATACACAAAGTAACCGTCGAATCCATCGTATTACGTGAATCTCATTTGAAAAACTTGATGTAAGTAAAAAAATCATAACAGTATAAGTAAATCTATTTATATTTTAACGTGATGACAATATTGTTTGAATAATATTAACTAAAGAATATGATAACTGAGGATGCTAACTAACATACATGGAACGTAATTATCACAGCCGTTCAATTGCTTACAATATTTGTGTTTACTTTCTTAAGTTTTGTTAATAAAAGTTACGAAGTGGAATTAGAAAACCATTTTTCAACACAGAACTAGGTGTTGAAATACTGCATTGAAATATGTATATATTTCTAATCTCTGTTTGTTCTCAATGTGGAGTCATAAAAACTCTCTTCGAAAAATGATACATTGAGAAATTGAGTGGCAAGCAGTTATTGTAGATAATCTTATTGTGAGATAAATACGAAAGCCTGCTGCAGCCCAGTTGGTTAGGGCTTGCTCTCCCAATCACGCAGGTCTGGGCTCGATTCCTGGTCAGATCACTGTGAATTTGAGAATTACTCAATTCAAAATTCTGATCGAAGACTGGATATTTGTAATGTAAATCCACATTATTTCCTCTTTTCTCATCCTTCTGATCCATTAATAACTGGGTGTAGCGATAGCGATTAGTCAACCACTAATCCTGTTCTAGCCTTATCCTTCTTTTCTTACAGTGTTCCAGTGACCCTACAGGACCAGTGTACTCTCTTAGAGGGAACACTGGTCCTGACCTTAAAGTGGAATAAAGTGGAATAAAGTACAAAGGAATATTGTGTTTTCATTAATGTTATCAAATTAATATATTCTATAAAATGCTTTGTTTTCATAATTTTCTTTGCTGTTAATCTTTGCCTGTGTTGCTCATAAATAAGTTTAACCACTTGAATACCAAGCGGACACAGGTGTCCGGAACATATGCAAGCAAATACGGATGTCCAAGACATTTTAAAAATCAAATACTTGGTATTCTTATAGAATATATATTCTGTTGACAATGCTCGCAATGAGCGGAACCGGCCCTGACCTTTTAAGTAAAGTGGTATAAAGTACAAAAATATTTGTTTAAGTATTAAAATTATTTATATTAAATAGATAGCTTTTGAGCAAGTTTAAATATGTAATACGCGAAATATTATTTATACAACTGAATACAAGAGTTTCTCTGAAAACTTTTACGATACATCCAATTCCGAATATGGCAAATTATTACAAAATTTATAATACATGTCGAAAAATTTACAACTTTAAAGTAAGTAATTTCGTCATAGAAAAATAACAAGGCGTTTGTCGACAACTTTCAAACGCAAACTTTCCGCGAACTTTGTACAGCCTTTGAAATAAACTTTTATATTATTATTTTATTTCAAAAGCTTCATACAGGGGTGGCGCTATGTGACAGAAAAATGAATGCATTGGTACGTTGTCTAAAGTACTATTATTATTCAAAAAATCCTTGAGTAGGGTGGAGTTTCCTAACTGAAACATTATGACGAGCAGGATTGCTGCGAGAGACTCGAGATAACTGTACGGTATGCTTTGAAACGGGTAGATGCGATCAACGGCGTGAAAAAACTTTTAAGTGGTAGCTTCTGATCTTGTAATGTAATATAATATTATTTTTGATATCTAAGTCTTCTTTACTTGAAGAAAACTTTCTACTGTTAAGCGTCACAGGTAGGACACCCAATCCTAGACCCTTTTTGTAATCCAGTTATTTCTGGATTCACATTAAATTTCTGGAAAATTCGGAGTTTCCAAAATTTTCGTTCGCGTACTGTGAGTAACGTTTAAATTGTTTTGTATTTGACTTAGGCCACTCTCTCAGTCGTGTACTTCTTTGGTTAATTCATCAGTTTTAAATTTGAACCGTTCAAATTATGTGGTACATTCACACAGATTTTGTCATTTACGACCAGGGTTTCGCCTTTCGAAATCTTCATGCGTTCAAGTGCACGGATTAACTTGAACTGACGTTTAGTTAATGAATGTATCGTGTTTATATATGAAATAAATATATCGTTGAATTTAAAGCCATTGCTGGCGAAAAGGATTAACCCATGGATTTGAATGGTGAGTAGTTTTAAGAATTATATTTATTTTTGTTTGTTGAATAAGGTTTTTTGATTATATGTACTTACATATAGGGTATAAAAGTGGGGAATTCGGTATATTTGCCTGCTCATTTAAATTGATAATAATAGGTTTGTGTTTTTTTATTCCATAAAATTTGAGAATATATGTAACTATTAATTTCTGACTACAATTTTCATATATATTTTGTGCTACACTGAGACAAAAATACCGTACTTAATCATTATCTTAATGATTATCAAAAAAAAGCTGTTATGAAAAAACTGTAGGTTATGTCGTTTTTCCTTTCCACAGTCGATATATATATTAAACTTAAGTGATAGGGAGCTCACAAAACTTCACGCCTACACTTTCTTTCATCAACAAAAAACGGGAAAAATCACGTTATTAATTATATTCAATGTTGAGACCTTTTGTATACAAAGTGTGTATTGTAGTATTTACACTTGAACTTTCAAAAACACTCATCGAAATCGAGCGACCTTACGCAGAACCCATACTCAAAAAAAAACTTTTTTGTTCGTAACTCACCAACAAGATCCACTTATCGCATAAAATTTCAAATACTTTTCAAGTTCTGGTCCTTTTATGTGTTTCTTTATCTTCATACTACAGTATTTCGACGGAATAACGGATTTCAGAAAAAAAAAGTTCGTCTGAACGGTTCGTTTGGCCAAAATCTTCAAGCTTATTTATTGCTTATATCAAAAGAAAACTTTCAAAATTCAATTTAATAAACAATAACGCTGATTTCATATTGGTACGTAAACTTTAATAAATATTATGTTCTCTGTAAAATAAGATTTATGAAAAGCAATGTAATATATCGACTGTGGAAAGGAAAAAGGACAGCTTTTTTTAATATTTAATAATCACAGTGTATCAAACTTGATACACGTTCTATCAAAAGGATGCAAGCTGCAAATGCCGAATTAGTATCTAAATTCAGCTTTTAAGTTTGAAAAAAGAAAGTCTTTTAAAAAATTAAAACCAACAAAAAAGACTGAAATAAACTTTTTTCCTAGACAATTACTTTAATTAATATTAGATTATGTTAATAAGACATCAGTTAAGAAGTCTTCGTGCACTTCAAGGTTGTGTATAATTCATAATTTTCATATGTCACAAAATCATCAAAACACGTTTTTAGCGCCTCCTGTAAGATTTTATATGTGTGGGTTACGTCTAGGGCTTCCAATTAACCGGACATTTAAACTAACCGGTTTTCGGTTTTTTTCAAATAAATAAACCGGGTAACCGGTTTAAACCGGATTTATTTTCAAAAAACCAATTTTAGTACCACACTAACCAATGTTTCAAAAAAAAATATTTTGATTACTTAAAAAACAGTCAATAAGCGCATAAAATTAGAAAGTAGATAAAAATATCGCTGTTTTTGTTTGAGAAGGTCACGGGTTCAAATCCCGGCACAAACAATTTTATATATATTTTTTGAATGTATCAATCGATTTATGATTTTCTGTTTGAGGCCAGGATGTTTGTGAAGTTTGTGATGTTTTGAATTCTTGCACGAAGCGTAACGAGAGCGATTAGCTAGTCACTTGTCCTAATCTAGCCTTACCCTTCGATTTTTACTATCTTTAGAAAAAAGAGATGTTGAGCAGCTGAGTAACAAACAGTTATCGTGAAAACACCTGAGATAAACTCCACCAGGAGTCCATATGATCCACATTGGGAGTGGGCATGGTTAAAAAATATATTTGTATTTAAAGAAGATATTTATTTTAAAAAAATGTTATTTAAGTGTCATCAAATAATGATTTTTCTGGTGTTTAGTTTTTTTTAAATAATAAAACGCTCCTTTATACTAATTTCACATTTATCATTTTAGAAATCAGTTGAGAATACTCGTCATGAGTGAAATATAACTAAAATAAAATAACATTTTTTATGGAATAACTATGTAGTACATATTGTATATTAATATACCTTATTATACAGGCTTAGAATTAAATGAACTTTCGGTTAGATCATTTTTACTTATACGTATGTAGTGTGTGTAGCTTCCAATAGAACTTAGTTTGGCTGCAATATTTTATTTTTGAACTAAAATAAAATATAATATGCACAGATGGTTGTGATAGCATATTTGAAATATATTAAATATGTATTTTGTGATATTTTCAACAAAATCAAAAATCAAGTTCACTTTGTACCAGTGAAAACCATCCAATCCACAAGCGCAATTATTTTACAACCCTATAATATATATATCCTATTATAAATATTAGTAATTTTGTCAGTAACTACTAATTTTCACTATACGCAGACATGCATTCGTGTCCTTACGATTGTATGCCTAACATTGTCACATTTTTAAACAATTGTTTAAAAGAAATGTAACGCATATTCAGCTAGTGTTCAACTGTATAACACTTCAAAAACCTTTTTGCTCGTCTTTATTATTATTATTGTTTGCACATGTGCATATTGGAAAGACACCGACCCCTTAAAGTAGCCGATGATTTATGGCACCGATTGTTAGAAAATAAAAATAAAACGTTTTAAAATTGAATTGTTTTATAACTTGAAAGATATATTAAAACATGGGCTTAGTCACTTAACCTTTTTATGTATGAATGCTGCAAAAAGTGGATACAAATTGCCATCTTTTTAAGTTTAGGTACCTACTACTTTCTTGGAATAATAGCAATCGTATATATTATACAATATTCAAGTTCCATATCCAATATTATATTGTTAATAATTATAAATAATCCGACTAATAAAGATCAAATGAATACGTGAAAAAAATGTACATTATAAATTTTTGTTTACTAATATTTAAATTGCTTTGTAACACTACAAGTTTCGGCTCGGATATTTTTTCATTTAAAAGATATAAAGATTAACGTATTTTTGGTTCAATAAGGTTCACTTGTTTTATTATCATTGATATTTTAAGAATCCTTTCGTATTACAGATGTTTAATTGAAAGCAGTATAGTTGTCCATGAATTCGACTACATACTTGTTATTAATATGTCACAGAAATTAGACAATTGAACAGTAAAATACTTTATTATATTGTACTACTTATAATACTATTATTATATACAACATTTTTATATATTTATACTCTACATATGAATAGTTAAATAAAAGCTCGTGGTGTTCAAAGCAGGAAAAGATTTTTTAATTAACCCGGTTAACCGCCCAAAATAAACCGGTTTTCGGTTTATTTAAAAACACCCGAAAAACCGGTTAACCGGTTTCGGTTTAAACCGGTTTGGAAGCCCTAGTTACGTCTTTTTTTATTTTCCACAGTCGATATGAAAAACAACAGATTTTCAAGAAATGAAACTATGTATGTAGTTACGAAAAACGATTTTAAAGCATTTTAATATTTGCGGCAAACATTGTTTTTATGTTTTAAGCAAAAACAATTTGATTTTATTTAAGACTATTTTTTTATACTGTATTCTATTTTGAAATAAAAACAATAATAAAGCAGCGTTTTTAGAGCGATAAAAATAAACCATAAAATTACGTAAATATAATTTAAGATTTCAACAAAAGGTGCTTATGCCAAATTCCCCACTCTTGTATCCTATATGTAAGTAAATATAATTATAAATTTTCCAGCAAACAAAATAAATATAATTCTCTAAATTACTCACCATTGAAATCTGTAGACATTTCCACGGGTTATGTTGCCAGCAATGGCTTTAAAATAAGTGATAGATTTATTTACCAAACGTCAGTTCGAGTTCATCTGTGTACTTGAACACCTGAAGATGCCGAATCGCGAAACCCGGCTCGTTAATGACAAAACTTGTATGAATGTACATAATTTGAACCATTAAAATTTAATACTGAAATTCCACCAAGCAACTTCGGTCGAATTCTTAAAATACAGTATAATTTTATTTATATTTCACAATTTTTGGCTAGCCTGAATTAAATAAATAGCGATATTTAATCACTTTTAGGGTCTTCACTGTCAATACTTGGTGGAAAGGCATTATATTAGTAAAAACACAATATTCCTTTGTACTTCATTCCACTTTATTTAATATGTCAGGACCGGTTTCGCTCATCGCGAGCATTATCAACTGACAGTTGTCAAATTTGAATCATTCAAATTATGTACACTCCCACAGATTTTGTCACTAACGACCCGGGTTTCGCCTTTCGGCATCTTCAGGCGTTCAAGCGCACGGATGAACTTGAACTGACGCTTAGTAAATGGATGTTTCGTGTTTATATATTAAATAAATGTATCACTGAGTCTAAAGCCATCG
The DNA here is from genome assembly GCA_031772345.1 of Himalopsyche anomala. Lineage (NCBI taxonomy): Eukaryota > Metazoa > Arthropoda > Insecta > Trichoptera > Rhyacophilidae > Himalopsyche > Himalopsyche anomala. Next base: position 22,324,081 of record CM062834.1, on the reverse strand, counting down.
CTGGCGAAAAAGGGTAAGCTCATGGGAATTCCCAAAGATTTGAGTAGTGAGTGGTTTTTAGAATTATATTTATTTGTTTGTCGGCAAAGGTTTTATGATATTATTTATGATATTATTTATATAGGGTATAGAAGCGGAGACCCAGGAAGGCCTAATATCTCGTTCAAAATCGGAAGACTATGTAACTGTGCCCTATTAATTTCTAAAATTTCCTGGAAAAAGAGCTTATGACTGTCCGTATTTGGGTGTAACATTTTTATCCCCTGTTCCTGATTGAACACGTGTCCTTCCGAAATTAAGTGATTAGCAAAAGTAGACGTGTCCTTTTTCAGTCTAAAGGCTGCCATATGCTCTAATACCCTGATGTTTAAAGTCCTCTCTGTTTTGCCGATATAAAATTTATTACAACAAGAGCATTGTAATCTATAAATTCCAGATTTATTTAGGTAATGTATTTTATCTTTATTGTTAACTAATAATTTGCCTAAAGAGCTTTTACAGTAAAAGGCTGGTCTAACACTATCAGCTAGTTGTTTTTTAATTTTAAGACTAGTATTTCCTAAATAAATGATTCTACGCCAATACCTAGTATGATCTATGTCCTTTGACAATGTACCTTGAAATAACATTTTTTCTGCAAGTTTAGTTTGTTTTTTTGATAAAAGATTGTCTATAAGAGACATATCGTATCCATTGTTGATGGCGATTTGTTTGATGATTTTTAATTCGATATTAAAGTTCTTTTCATTCAAAGGAACACTCACAAGTCTATGAATTTCTGAATGAAACTGTACATAATTTGTAACTGTACATAAACTGTACATAAACTGTACAGAAACTGTACATAAACTGTACATAAAATGTACATAATTTGAATGATTCAAATTTAATATTGAAATTCCACCAAGCACCTTCAGTCGAAATCTTAAATGACAGTTGTCAGTTGACAATGCTTGCGGTGAGCGAAACCGGTCCTGACCTATTAAATAAAGTGGAATGAAGTACAAAGGAATATTGTGTTTTTACTAGCGATATTTTATTCGAGTTCAGGAAAGTTACCGCTGACAATTCATCACCAGCAATGAACCAGTAACAGTTTCTCGTATTTTCAATTGATCACATAAACTGTCATAAATGATTGATATGCTAGAAATGATCGATATCATATTTCATCGCCAAACAATACTCATAATTTAAAAAACTTTTATTTATTTATTTTAATCATGTCCGCTCCGAATAGGAAGCATATGGTCTCATAGTAGAGGTATCTCAACAAAAAAAATTCTACGAGAACTGTTTGTTACTCAGTTTCTCAGCCTCTTTTTCTTCAAAAAAAGTAATAGGGAAAGAAGGATAAAGCCAGGGCAGGACTAGTGATTACTTGTCGCTTTTGCTGTGCCCAAAGGATTGGAAGGGTGAGATGGAATTTTTAGAGATCACAAACACCCATGACTCCGAACAGAACTCGATAAAATAAACGAAAAAACTCTGTTCGTACTGGGACTCGAACCCGTGAAGTCCACGCTAACCACTGTACCATAGAACCCGACAATATTATTATAGGAAATAATTGGTTTATTATAGAGATAAGGGAGCAAGCAAGACAGTGTCCCGTCACGTTAGTGATTATGGAGAGACGTTGGAACTGGCTGGGTCACGTGCTGCAGATGCCGCCGGAAAGCCTCAATCCTGCCTGCCTCTTCTTTCGACCGGTGGGATTCCGGCGTCCCAGACGTCCGTGGGGTACTGTCCATAAGATGTACTCGGCGGAACTGAGGGATGCTGGCATGTCATGGGAGGAAGCAAAGCATATAGCATTGGCCATATGCTCCACATAGGGAGCGAACATGATCAAAGAAGAAGTTATTTAAAAAAATAATCTCGCCGTCTCATCAGTTATATCTTATACTAAATATTTTATCATGATTTATTAAAAAATATTTTTTCTTAAAAACTTTGACAAATAGTGAATACTCAAAACAAGCACTTGAGACATACTTTAAATCAAAATACTTCTCAAGGATTCCAAGTATTTCAAACTAGAAGGCTTACTGATATCAAATAGTTTTTATTTATTTTATAATTTATATATTTGTTTATAAACTGTGCTTTATTTTTCAATTTTAACCATGTATTTATTTTTCATTTGAATGTATTAAGACTGCAAAGTAAGAGTCGGAAAAAAACTAAAATTCTAATTCTTTTTATTTTTTTTTAAATAGAAATCGATAGATTCAATCGTTACAATTAAAACACAAACACTTTCTTTCTTTCAGTGACATTGCAACACTTTCCGGCAACCGGCTAGTGATTGATAAAATTAAAAACCATTACATGGCAGAAGTTTTTTTGTTCACTATATTTCTTAATATAATTCTGAATAGAGTGTCATTTTTTAATGACTTCAAAGACCCGATTATAAAAATTTTAATATTTTTTTATATTATAAATAGGCAACTTTAAAACAATTACCAAATTGATTTATAAAATAATAGTACTTGCTATTCGAATTTAATATTTTAAGCAAACATTGGTTAGTTTACAAAGCATACAAGTGTTACCACTGTGTTGTGGTTAAAAAATAAATATTAAATCGTATTAAATGATGAGAATCGAAATATTAATATTATTCTAATTTTAGTAGGAAGGATGTGGTGGTTAGCTCATTATTTGTCACCAAAACAATTACATTAAATATGTATTTTTAATCCAATATGTGTATAATATTATGCGTGGCTAGTTTGGGTGCCTGAAACGATACGAGCAAATATAATACAAATGTATGAATGAATACTCGTTATAAAATAAATTGATACTGTTTTGAATGAAGTTGGTGAGAAACAGATTGATGTTAAGGGTATTATGCTTGACTACAGGGCATCCAACCCAATTTAAGCCAAAACCGGTTTATTTAGCACGGTTAACCAGGGTTTACTAAAAACCTCATTTCGCTTTCAGTACAATGGATTTTTATACAATTATTCATATGTCGATTCCGTGGAGCAGTGGGCAACGTCGTTGACTTCCGTGTCGGATCTCACAGATTCAAGTGCCAGTACAAACAGCCTTTTTCCATTGGATTACATGCGCCCTTGTAACTTAAAAATTGCCATCTTTCATTCCAATCCTGAAATAACAAGGCTTAGAGAAAGCGATTTGCTAACTTTTAGTTCTTTCCTAGCCCTATTCGTATATCTCTACTCTCATCGTAAAAAGAGAGGTTGAGTAACTGAGTAACAAGCAGGTCTCGAAAAAAAGCTTTTGCTTAGATAAACTTCATTTGAAGTCCATATGCTTTACATTAGGAGCGGACATGGATGAAAAGAATAAAATAAGTTAGTTAACTCTTTTGTGCACCTTTTTAGTTCATATTCAAGTTATCAAAATGCCCTATATTTTTTTTTATTTGGAAATTGTTTTGTGTGGTACTAAAATTGTTTTTTTAATAAAATTCCGGTTGAAGTTAATCAGTTGACAATGCTTGCAATGAACGAAACCGGTCCTGACCTATAAAACAAAGTGGAATGAAATACAAAGGAATATTATGTTTTTATCAATAAAAAAATACATTTTATATTCTAAAAATAGCGAATGAAATCTTATTTGAAACCTTCTTCTATCTAATATCATATATATATATACATATTTTTTGTGTTTTATTACAATCCCTTGAAACATAAAGATTCGGGTTCTTAAGATTTCGACTGAAGATTCTTGGTGGAATTTCAATATTAAATTTGATTCTTTCAAATAATGTACATTTAGACAAGTTTTATCACTGACGACCCGGGTTTCGCCTTTCGGCATCTTCAGGCGTTCAAGCGCACGTGTGAATTTGAACTGACGTTTAGTAAATGAATGTATCGTGTTTATATAAGAAATAATTGTTTACTCACTAAGTCAGCGATTTTCGACCTGGGAGGCGCGAAGAATCCAAAATATTTATTTACTCTCTAAAAGGTGTCTTAATTATTATATGAAATAAAGGATGGGAAGTACAAGAACGGTCAGTTCAAGTTCATCCGTGTACTTGAACGCCTGAAGATGCCGAAAGACAAAACCCGGATCGTTAGCGAAAACGATCATGTTCATATATTAATTAAAACGTTCATGATCATAAATTAGAATGATGCAAATTTAATATAGATTCGGGTTTTCATTGTATAAATAATATTTTTTTATTGTGTAGTGTATTTTTATATCTATCGAATTATTTTTGAATTAATATTTGAAACAATTAAGTAAGCATTACTTTGCGGTTAATCTGTACAACGTTCGGCGACGCTCAACTTATTCTTTACATTTTTTCTTCAGGAAATCTCTCAAGGCTCTTGTGCTCATAATAGGGTATGCACCACAGAACCGAAGCGGTCTTCACAGGACCGCCTCAAGACGCCAGTCGCCCAGTGAGAGTGGAATTCACTGGAGGGCCAATTTCAACTTTGAATTAGCCCCCCGCTTCAATGCTTTTCTGAAATAGTGGTTTATTTCCTTGAGAACATTCGTTTCAATTTTATTTTTAACTCAACGTTTCTTTTTATAATACAGCGAAAATAAAGCCTTAATATTTCTATAATACTTCCCGTTCCAACTGGAAGGCTGTAGGGCTAACCACCACATACAATTTCTACAAATATCTATGGGTCAGTTTTCCAAAAATTGTGACTCATTTCTAGGCGACCAATGAGCGTAGTAAAGTAATTGACTTAATGAAAAAGAAGCAACTATTTTTTAACCAATATTGGGTATCTTAACAAATCACTTTTAGGGTGTTTACTGAATACTTGGTGCAAAGGCATTTTTAATAAAAACACAATATTCCTTTGTACTTTATTTCACTTTATTTAAAACATTACTTTATTAATATGCTCACAATGAGCGAAACTGTTCCTGACCTTTTAAATAAAGTGGAATAAAGTACAAAGCAATATTGTGTGTTTTTATTAATCTTAACAAATGTTTTTCTACGAGAACTTGCTACTCAACCTCTCTTGTTTTTCGGAGAGAGTAAGGATATGAAAACTAGCGTTAGGACAGAACTAGTGGTAAGCTAGTCACATCTCAACAGGCCTCGTTATTTTGAGATTAGAACGATAGAAGGAAGATTTAATACATCATAAACATCCATGCTTTTGAATATAAATCTGTAAATTTTTGTTCTCATAGGGATTCGAGCCCGCAAGGTTAGTAACGGAAGCCAGTGATTAGAATTATCAAAAATACTTTTCAGAGAGTGGTAAACTGACAACTTGCCTTGTCCTATCCCTACTCTTACTAAAAAAAACATGTTAAGCAACTGAGTATCAAGTAGTTCTCGCAAAAAAACTTATGTTGAGATACCTATTTTAGGGAGACATCTTTTTTTACATTGGGAGCGGAGTCCAACGATCCCTTTAAACTGCGCGCGCGCACAACCACGCAACAGTTTGAAAGCCCCCGCACACTCAATCCAGGTTAGCGCGCACTCCACGACAACTATTCAATTAATATTTGATTGGCCCGCGCAGCCTTTGAAATTTCCGCGCAGCTTACCTCTTGTCTTATTGGAACATTGAAGCGGACATGTATTATACGCGTTGGCTAGGAACTTTTTTTATTTATTCTTTCAATGAATTTATAAAAACTGTGATAATATCAAAATGAATTACTTGATATTTCAAATACTATCATCTAAGACAGTGATGGCGAACCTTTTTGAGGAGTGGGTCACTTAGTTAGTGGCGTCGTATATGATGTGGGAGGAAAGGAAGCCTTCGCGGGTCAGTGACTGACCCGCGAGTCATAGGTTCGCCATCACTGATCTAAGATGTAAAGGTATCACCAAACTTAAGTGCTTGGAAGTTGGGTTACTATTAAGACGTACTCCAAGGCATATTATTTACTATATCGCTTAAAATAGCTAAAACCCAATCGGTGCACATGTGATAAATTATTAGGGTTTAAGTTCATTGATGCCTTAACATATTTTCAACCCTATTTCACTATTGCCAGAGTGGCTCGGAGTAATTATACACTTCTCAACCAAGCTCAACCTTAGCTTTCATGTGACCCCCATTGAAAATGCATGATCAACAATTACCATTATAGATGACGTACATTTGTATGAATCACTCATTGATTTCTAGTATCTACTTTACCACACAATATAAAAGTAACCAATAAACATTTAAGGGTAAATGAAACTCCAACACACTTTTTGAATCAGCTGAAAATAGTACCGATAATTACAACCCTCGTGCAAACCACCCTTAAACTTATTAGTATAAACCAGTGTTTCTAAACCGTATTGAAAGAATTGCCCCCTTAAGCAGAAATAAATTATTCAAAATTATCTATCGCCCCCCCCCCTCACCGAGGAATTTGAAATCCTCGATTCTCTATACTTTTTCTCCAAATTATCTCCGAAACCCGTTTTTTTTTAGCTCACCGAGCCACTCGCAGCGCCCCCTAAATTCTGAAAAATTAAAAACGCCCCCCCCCAGACTTCTAAACGCTTTCGTTAAGAACCACTGGTATAAACGAATACGTACAAAATCTAGTTTATTTTCTAATTTCATTACATTTGTTTGTATTTAAGTTAACTTCAACAACAATCTTACTGTATAATTAATGTTGGGTCCATGTCACATAGACAACGCCGTTGTCTTCCATGCAGGTTGAGAAACTGAGTGACAAATAGTTCTCGTAGAAAAATTTCTGTTGAAATAAACACCATAAGAAGTTAATATTCTCCACATTGGGAGTGGAAATTTTGAAAACAAAAATTCATAGTGAACGCATAAAAAGTAATTACTTTTTGTGTATAATAATTACACTATTATCATTGCGGAAGTTCATTTTTAATATAAAATTTAATTTGATAACTTTTTACTATTCAACTTTTTGTGCCACAATTTCTGACACGTATTTTGCCTCTTCGAGAAGCATTATCAGTCAAACTATCGTAACGTAAACAAATAAATTTAAAAAAAAAATCAAATCTTTTGTTACAAAATAAAAGTCGCAACACGCCTTACTAGTTATAACACAAAAAGTGAATTAACGTAGTTATCAAATTTAATTTTATATTACAATATTACTTTTATTGCAGGGCCTGCTTAAGTTTCTATGAGAACTGCACAATTTATATTTTTTTAATGCAAATAGGGCTGGTTGTACTTATATTAATGTTTAATCGTTCACTTTATTTTACTTTATTTTATTTCGTCATGTAAAACTGCTGCGATCATTTTGCTTTGGAGGGAAACTCTGCTTCCTCAATCCAAGCACGCCTCACGCACCAAAATTACAATGCGATTGTCTTTACCACTTCTTCATCTTGCTCTCCCGATAAGTATCCCTGGGGAGCCAAACTACTTGTTGAAGCTTCCTGCCTACTTTATCTCTACGACTTCACGAGGCATCTTGAAACATAGCCCATATTTGGCAATAGGGATGCACAAAGACTTCATTTTTAACACCGCAATATTAGAGATTTACCTTAGTTACTGTCGTTACAATACTCGGTGTATTAATTTTACTCACAAGACGAACTATTTTAATTTTTGCTCTAGAGATGGCTTTCTATTACCGATAAACGTTCAGTCCATATCCACTTCCAATGTAGACTCTTTATAAGACTTATTTTAACAGAAGTACACTTGATTATTATTTTTATACGATATCGAAATAACACGGCCAACTAAAAAGAAAAAATATTATATTTTTAAACGAATTTGTTTAACAAATTTTCAGGACAAAAAAATACCAATTTAACAATTAATTCACGACAGTAATAAAAAAGGGTTTCATTAGATAATTACAGATATTACTTTATTTTAATAAAAAGACAATATTCTTTTGTACTTTATTCCACTTTATTTAATTAAGTGGAATAAAGTACAAAGGAGTATTGTGTTTTATTAATATAATTCCTTTCCACCAAGTATTGACAGTGTCCACCCTAAAAGTGAACAGATATTACCTCTCAGAATCTTCTAGATATGAAAGCGTTTTGTGTCCAGTCCTTCAAAAAAGTCCCTGTATATAAACAAGCAGTGATGAATAGTATTATGTTTCATTAATTGAAATACATATTATTAATAATATTTATGGAATTTATTTAAGGTCATTATTATTACCTTTTTAAACCGATTATCTATACCACAATGTTATATTTTTTTCCAAATAACACTGTTTTTTAAATTCAAGAAACCAATTGTTCTATGCATTTTATTACTTTTTTAACAAGCTTTTCTCTTTTTAACTTACGTATATATCGTGTAAAAAATCGTTGAGTGTATTTCTACGAGAAGAAATTGATACTCATTACCTCTTTTCGTATTTTTTAGAGATACGACAGAGCTCTGGGAGGTAGGATTAGGTTTGTGGTTAGCTTATTGCTTCCACTCAGTTGAACAAGGATCTGATGTTTTAGAGGATATTTAAGATTTTACAGGCAGGATTTTACCTTTAAACATGAATAATATTTTTAGTACGCATACCCTTATCAACTTAAATACACTCAAAATTAAAATAATTAAGACATTATTAAAAAACATTTTTTTGTTGTTGCTTCAATTTAAGATGGAAATTATATTTAATGAAATAACGCCTGTGTGGCCGAGTGGTCAGCGTAGTTGGCTTCGGTTACGGAGGGCACGGGTTCAAATCCTGGTACGGACAGTTTTATAAATTGATTTTTCAATCGATTTATGAATTTCTGTTCGAAGGCATGGATGTATGTGATGTCTTGAATTCCCCTTATTAAGAGTAATTCTAACTTACAATGCTTACGAAGACCGGTTATGATGCTTAGATAAATTTGTGGCATTAGTTTAAAAATATATTTTATTCGATTGAACAAAGTGACACGGCTGTTAACAAAAATAATCTTTTGCCATTAAAAGATATCAAATTAAAAAAATATACCTCTCATAGTTGTGGTCCCGTTTTATTGCATTTGAGAATGGAATAATATAGCGCATCTTGTCAAATAGCGAATACTTGATTAGATACTTAATTGCGACGGAACATCTCTATTAATGTTACCTATTTTTAGACATTATGTGGGCAATGAACTTACCTTTCAGCACTTTTATGTAACCACTCTAGCAAAATAATTTGAACTAAGATAATGCCTGTTTATGTTTGCTTATGTAATTTATTTTATAGGTAAAGCGAAAAGTAATGTAATTTTTTTAACATGAAAAATTTTTTTTTTATTCAAAGTATTAGAACAAATGCTTTTCTATAGTATGATTTTTATTGTTTTTTTAATTCTTCTTTTGTGAAATTTGTGTGGTTTTTCATTAAATAAAATGGTGCCCATGTGAGTCTTCATCTGACGTGTCTTTTTATGACAAAGCGAATGCTCTAAAGCAGTGATCGCCAAACGGTCGCTCGCGTAAGATATTTTATCATATTTATAAATTTCCCTATAAAATTTTATTATTGAACGCCGAAAATAAAAAAAAAACGAGCTGTGGAAAAAGTGAATGCCATTCTTTTCTCTAATTATTTTTCCTTTATTTTTACTCACACTTATTTTTCAATAATTATTTTGTTTAAAAATAAATAATTAAAGTACGCATTTTATGTTTGTTTAGAAAATCTGATGTTCTTATTTATGTTTAGTAATATAATAATATTATGTATAGTACGGTAAGGGCCGATGATAAAAAAACCATATAGAATGAATAAGTATAGGTAGCTCATCAGACAATTTCAATTTCTGAAAGTAGCTCACATCCTTATTGAGCTTGGAGACCACTGCTCTAAAGGAAGTATGCCTAAACCTTAGCAAGTGAGCCACATGTGGCTCAATTAAAGATTTTTTTGTGGCCCTTTGGAGGTTTTCAACGTCACATACATTTTGAATTTTGTTGTTGATAAATTAACAATAAAAAATGAAAATGTATAGTAAAATGATTTAAAAAAAATAATAACATTATTTTAATTAAGAGCTATTGGTTAATATATCATTTTATTATTAAGGTTTAAAAAAAAATTGTTTGGCCCATCAAATACATGTTTTATTTTATTTGGCCCATTAAGTAATTTCAGCTGGGCTTCCCTGCTTTACAATTGAGCCGTGAATACCTGATAATCCGAAGAAAGCACAATATCCGGTGACGGAAAGGCGGATGTTGCAAAACTTCTAAATCCAACTCAATGATTGTATCCTGTATGATTATTGAAGCGTGTGGTCTCACATTTTCTGCCGCAACAGCTCGTGCGGTACCCAAATTCTTTGTTTTTTTTTTACCGTCACTTTTTAATTAATATTTTAATGTTAACCATTTTTGACTTTGCAAGGATCTGACTCAGCTGATGAATTTAAATTGGCATAAATTAAGAAATTTAGGAAAACTTTGATTCAATAGTAAAATTAAGTTAAACCTGATCCCGGGATCCCGGATCCCGGATTGAAAATTTGTCAATCCCGAAATCCGGGATCGGAAAAAGGCTCCGGGATTGGATACCCTAGTATGAATGGCAACGAAATAATAAGTATTTTATTCTAAATGTTTTAGTTTTGAAATGTTTGCTCTGTCTGCCTGTATCTGCCAATTCTGTGCCACTCTGCGCTGTGACTTAAGCATCCAGTCCTTTTTGTGATCCCGGGACTTCGGGACTGACAATTTTTCCAATCCATAAAATTGTGTATGGATTCGGGATTGGGATTGATTTTGAAGTCCTGGAACTTTTATCGTTTTTAAAATTCCAGGAATTTACGAAATTCCTGAAATGAAAAGACGCGAGACCTTTTTTTGATACTATCACAATTCTGGAATTGGAGGCTCTAGTTGTGACGCCTGAGTCGCAGCATACGCTTAGTCTAATGGAAGTAACCGGCAAAAATATGTCACGTTGACTTCGAAAATAAATTACTATATATTTTTGTTTAGTTTTACAAAAGTCATTTCTGTATATGGAAACTGACTGTATAATTTTATATTCCTCTATTTGTATACGGATAGAAAACTACATGAGGAAAGTGACCGAAACTCAACCGGAAAATTGTTAAAGTTTCCGTTAAGTTGCAGGAACAAAGTGCTTTATTTGTTATTTTCCTGAGTGCTTTCGTTTATTTCACAACCTCTACCTTTTCTGGGTCGCGTGACACTTTACAGGTTCAAAATAATCCATTCAAAACATCCACATAATGTTATAAAACATATTCAACTTTCACTCGATTATTATTAGTTTGGTTTTACACCATTGGTTCCCAAAGTGGTTCCTGTGGACCCCTAGGGGTTCGTAAGACTACTGAGGAAGTCCGCGACAAATTAAAAGTCATTTGAGGGTGCGTGAACAATGTCAGGGGATCCGCGGAAGAATAAGTATTTTTAGAAAAGAGAGTTTGAGCGACTGACTAACAAACAGTTCTCGCAGAAAAACATCTGCTAATATACCTCCATTAGAAGGCCATATGCTCCACATTGGAAGCAGACATGAGTACCTTTGCAGGCATAAACTTTATTATTTCACTTGGGGGTCCACGGTCAGGTTTTTGCTTTAAAATGGGTCCGTGAGCATAATTAGTTTGGGAATCACTGTTTTACACGATCAATTATTTGATTTGCTTTGCACGTTAATAATCGGATTTATATCCTTTTGACTACACGCTTTATTCACAAAACTCAACACTTTGATTGTACACAAATAATAATTCCTCAATTCGTCTGATTAATCAAGCCACGAAAGTGGTGACTATTAACCGGTTCTCTGCCACGGACGTGTTACACGCCATAAAAATTCGTTCTCGTAGGGCCGACCATACAAAATGTGCGTGTTTACTCCCAGTACTCGTTTATGAAAATTCGGCACAACCGGTTTTCGAATGTCGCAAATTTAGCCAAAACACCGGTTTTTAAAACCAGTTTTTGAAAACTGACAACCCCTAGTTCAGGGATGGTGAACCTTTTTCGCCAAATCGGTCAAATTTGATTTAAAAAATAGAAAAAAGTCATGTCATGGGTCACATAGATTGAATAATTAAGGCTTTAAATAAAAACAGTCATTTTTAAAAGTTCAAGCGGGTTAGATAATTTCTCACGCGGGTCCCTTCTTCATCATCCTTGCCCTAGTTGATACTATTTAGAATTACAATCCTATTTGCATGAACTTCAATAAATAATACCATTCCACGTGGATTAGAAACTCGACGAAAGGCATTGGTAGTGTTAAAGGCAAGTGACATTATCAGGCATAATATGTTTCTCAATGCGGGTTTCAGAGTCCGTGAAATATCATGCCGGAAAATCTGTACTCCTCAGAATAGGCGACCCACGGAAGTCTGGTCACGTCGACTTTTGTTCCCCAACGGGGTATGCTCATCTCTTACAAAAGCATGCTGCAGAAGGAAAGTAAATTTTATAATACACTACAAGATAAAGTTTTACTCTGTGTAACCTACTAGCTAAAACATTACACTTTTTGTCGTATTTTTATATTAATATTTTTTTTTAACCATGTCCGCTCCCAATTTGGAGCATGTGGCCTCCTAATGGAAGTATCTCAACCGAATATTTTTAAGGTGAGTAGTAGGGATAGAATTATAAGGCTAGAACAAGACTAGTGGTTAACTAATAGCTATTGCTACACCAAGTTATTAAAGGATCAGAAGGATGAGAGGAGAGGAAATAACGTGAATATACATTACAAACACCCAGACTTCGATAAAAACTTTGAATTGAATAATTTTTATTTTAGCCCTTGTACAACTTTCTCCAATTTTCTCAATCCCGGAATCAAACAATTGGATGCGATCTTGGGATTAGGGGCCCTTATTTCATTTGAAGGTGCCTAAGAAGACGAATGAGCAGGTAAACCTGTCAAATTCACCACTTTTTAATCATATATGTAAGTAAATTTTAAATTTTCCAGCGATCGAAATATATATAATTCTTGAAATTACCAACCACCTGAATCTGTATAAATTCCGATATTATAACATTTTAACGACAGTCACAATTAAGTAAATATTTTCCCAGCTAATTTAAGTCATTAAAATCAAATCTTTACTAAAGTTAATCCATGTTGCAATCAAATGGCCTTTGATTAATATTTATTTTTTCAAAAATTTCTCAATCCTAAATCCCAATTTATGTACGATTTTCAATCCTGGCATCCCGGAATTAGAAAAAAATTCAATCCCAAAATCCCGGAATCACAAAAAGGTTTCGAGATAAGATGCCGTAATACTGACGTTGTTAGTTGTTGAGAGAGAAAAAAATGTAAAAATTAGACTTTATTATAATATTAGTTACGGTAAGTGACAATGTTATAAGGAACGGTTGTTACAACCTTCTTGAACTAGTTTCCTTTGATTTTATGCTTTCCGTACTTACCACAGGGCAGAGTAGGGCAAATCACGTTTTATTCCTATTTGTTTTGCTACAGTACAGTAAGTTACTATTCATAGTACGACTCGCAGCCAACAGGCCTCGCAAAGCTATGAAAAAAATAAAACAAACGATTCTCCATAAGCGAGAACGTTTTTATTTTTTATGTGATACAAATTGGAATGAATAACAATTTCTTATGTTTCCAACGGAACAATGTTAAAAGTCCTTATTATTTGTCATACATTTCTTATCTAAGGCATCAAATTCCGGAGTTTTTTTTTCTGAAACCGGGATTTTGGGATTTACATTTATAATTACCGGGAACCCGGGAAATTTTTCATCTCAATTTTATTTTTTAAATATTTTATGTACACGATATAACTGGCATCAATCACACTTTACAGTCAATGTGTCAGATATAATTTTAACCTTAAATTTACAAAAGAATCGCATGTTTATATATTCAATTTATCACTTTTAGGTGTTCACTGCCAATACTTGGTGGAAAGGCATTGTAATAATAAAAACAGAATATTTCTTTGTACTTTATTCCACTTTATTTAAAAGGTCAGGAAAAGTTTCGCTCATTGCGAGCATTGTCAACTGGTTAACGCTGTTGGCTTCCGTGCTGGATCTCACGAGTTTAAATCCCAGTACGAACAGCATTTTTTCGATCGATTTATCGATGTTTGTTCGTAAAAATGCGTGTTTTTGATGCCTAAAAATTCTCTCCCACCCTTCCAATCTTTCAATAACTGGGCGTAGCGAAAGCGATTAGTTAACCACTAGTCCTTTCCTGGTCTTACCCATCTATCTGTAATACTATATTTGAAAAAAGAGAGGTTAAGCGACTGAGTAACAAACAGTTCTCATAAAAAAAACTTCTGTTTAGAAATGTTCTACATTGCGAATGGACATGGGTAAAAATATCTATTGATGTTCATATAAATATTTGTATCGTTTTATTTTTATTTTGTTGATAATGCTTTTGATGAGCGAATTCAACCCTGATATCTATTTTAGAACTGTTGAATTACTACAAAAAATAAATATTTTTGAATATTAATCTATTAGATGTACAATATGTACTGACATAGGATATACATGAAATCAATTTTCCTTCTTACACGTTCAGTTTTAATTAAATATAATTTTAAATAAGAAAATATCTACCCCCGTACTATTGAATTGTATTTCCCATAAACAGTACTGTCGGAGACGTGATCTGGCATTGAATTTCACTGCCTTATTACATATTTAAGTGTTTTTGAAAATTGCGAGTACGTAACCCGAGTTGTACGGAAATAGAAATTCTGTTTCCCATTGTAGTTCATAAAAGATTCTTTCAAATTTGGTATAGTGTAAAAATCAGGTATATCACTGAATAAAAATATATTAATTTATTTTATAATGTAATACATCGAAGGGCTATATAGTCTTGCAATCCGATGGGTAAAGATTCTAGGCTTATGTTGCATTGTACCAAATTTTAATTGAAATATATTTAATCCATTATTATATTTAATAAACTACCGTTAAGATACTACCATAAGGATGCCATATATCTTACATTGGGTATGTAAGTATTTAAAAAATTGCTACCCATGCCCGTTTCCAACGTGGAGAATATGACCTCCTAATGGAGGTATCTCAGCAGAAGTTTTTTTACGTAAACTTTTTGGTACTCATTCGTTCAACCTCTCTTTTTCAAAAAGATTAATAGGAATAAAAGGAGAGGCGGTAAACTAATCGTTCTCGCTTCTCCCCAGTTATTAAAGGGTCGGAAAAAGTGGGAGGGAACTTTAAGACATCACAAACATAAACAGTATTTGAATTGAAATCGATAAATCGATGGAAAAAATGCTGTTCGTACTGGGACTTGAACCTACGAGGTCTGGCACGGAAGCCCATAACGCTAACCACTGTGCCATAGGACCCGACAGAGTATTTAAAAAAGAGTGCAAAAAGTATTATATTTAAAAAATCTACTGGTTGAATACAATCATTTTTAGTGTGTTCACTGTCAATACTTGGTGGAAAGGCATTATATTAATAAAAACACAATATTTTTTTGTACTTTATTTCACTTTATTAAAAAGGTCAGAACCGATTTCGCTCATTGCGAGCATTGTCAACTAATTCAGTAATTTATTTAATAGTTTTTTCTCTGGTATGAAATCGAAATCATCTGTTTCAATCGCTACAATTAGCTGTCATAAATCATATGACTTTTAAAGCGATTCTTTTAGAACACACTACTCAATGTGAATCTTATTTAGATTGTATATGATTTTGTTTTATATCAGTTTTTAAAAAAAAGTACAGTCTTTTTTTGAAGTCAAACATTTCCACATTGATTTTAAGCTCATCAATTAACCGAAAAACAGGAGACTTCTACTTGACAAAGCAAAATAAATACGTTCTGACTGCATCAGTAATCTATCATTCGGTTGACATTTTCCGCCCGATGTCATTAGAAAGTCTACAACCATCGTAGTATCTTTAAATCACGATGCTGTTAAAAGCTTTACAGTGAGTTCATTTTTAAAATCCTTTACGTACTTACTAATTTAAGCTTTTATTGCGGTTGCTAAGTTACTCAGAAAACTTTTGTTTTTTGTGTCTATAGTTAAAAGAAGAATCTTACTTTGCATAAAATGATATAGACTGTGGAAAAGAAAAATGATGTAACCCACACATAGCAAATTTTACAGGAGGCACAAAAAACGTGTTTTGATGATTTTGAGACATATGCAGATTATGAAGTATACACAACCTCAAAGTGCACGGAGACTTCTAAGCTGGTGTTTAATTGACATAATCTAATATTAATTAAAGAAATTGTCTTGGGATTTTTTTTTCAGTCTTTATTTTTTCAATTTTCACAAGCCTATTTTTTTCAAACTTAAAAGCTAAATTTAGATACTAATTCGGCATTTACAGCTTACATCCTTTTGATAGAACGTGTATCAAGTTTGATACATTGTGATTATCGAATAAAAGCTGTTTTGAAAAAACTGTGGGTTAAGTTCTTTTTCCTTTCCAAAGTCAAATTTTGAATTAATTTAAAATATGCATTCATTGACTATTTTAAGAACAAAGCACTTTTTAAAGTTAAATTTTGTAAATGTACAGATTAGCAAATTGAACGAAATTAAAGCCTAAATAGAAATCAATTGAGAAGATGTAAGTTGATTTTTGCTTTATATGTTTGTTTTTTTGTACATGTCATCTCCTAATGTCGAACATATGGTATCTTAATGGAAGAATCTTAACAGAATATTTTTTTACTCAGTTACTGTTGGACTGTTTGTTATTCAGTAGACCAACTGTCAGAAGTAGTTATAGAAGAATAAGGCTTGGATAGAACTAGTGTATAACTTACTGCTCTCCGTTTTAAGGCGTCCGATCCTGGACCCTTTTTGTAATCCCGGTATTTTGGGATTGACAATTTTTTCAATCCCGGGATCCCGGCAATTTAGAAAACGAAAAATAAAAAATAAACCCAAATTTTAAACCATCTTTTTTATCCCTCGCTCACTCAGATTTCTCTAATTTTCTCAATCCCGGGATTAGAACTGTCACAATCCCGGGATTTCAGAATCACAAAATCGGATGGAATCCCGGGATTGGAGATCATGGTTTTTTTTAAAAACCCAGAATTCCAAAATCGCAAAAAAAAATTCTCAATCCCGAATCCCAATTTATAGAAGTTTGTATGCTGAATGTTCAATCCCGGGATTGGGAAAATTTTCCACTTCAAAATCCCGGGATCACAAAAAGGGTCCGAGATTGGATACCCTAATCAGGACAGCTTATTATCAACTGATAAATAATTAATTATCAGTTGATAATGTTCGTTATGATATAAACCGGTCCTGATCCTATTAAATATAATTGGAATTATAACAAATGAATATTTCATTTATTTGAAAATAAGAAAGTTCTATATATTATTAATTGCGACCCGAAAACTACAAGCTTCTAAGTGTAAATTTTGACAAAAAAATGTAAAAAATTAATACCATCAATTGTTCTGGCAACAATTGACATTCATTTGCTAAGCGTCAGTTCAAGTTCATCCGTGCACTTTAACGCCTGAAGACGTCGAAAGGCGAAACCCGAGTCGTTAGCGACAAAATCTGTGTGAATGTACATAATTTTAACGACTCAAATTTACCATCAATTGTATTTGGAACACTGCTTACTTATCTTACACTTAAACCCTTGTAGTTCTTGACTTGCTTAATGGTTATATTTCAAACGGTGGTATTTTTATTAATATAAAAAAATAAAATTGGTTTTGTTAGTAAATTATTTTTAAAAATCCCACAATCATAAACAATAGACAAACTCATACGTAACAACGTAACGAAATAATAAACAAAGACAATCGTGAAATTGTGAAAGTTTACAAATTCGTCTGGCACGCATGAAGAAACAAATTAAAAGCACTTTTTACAAGTAATCAGAGAAAACGTTATTGTTTGGCATTTAAATCAGCTCACGCCAACCAGTTGTGAGCGAATTGATTGTTTTACAATGATTAATAGTTTAATTTAATGGAATGTAACTTTTAAAAGAAGCTATCACAAAACACATTGCTTAGTTTTGTATCCATACAAAAAATGAATTACAAGGTACGAGCGTTAACGGTATTTAACAATAAAATTAGCTTTTAATTTGTTTCCATATCTGCTCCCTAATCGGAGCATATAGCCACTAAAAGATTATTTTGATATTCTCTGTCCCCCGCCAGTCTTATTGCTTCCTACCATGTCATTCCATCGTCCTGTAGTTCCGCCGAGTACATCATATAGATGGTCATCACTGGCTTTCCACGACGGAAAAATCCATCCGGTCGGTAGAAGAGACAGGCAGAAGTCAGGCTTTCTTGTGGAATCCGCAGCACATGTCCAAACCAGGTCCATCGTAGCTTTTTTACTTTGGACGTAATTTACGGTAGCTTAGTCCGTTCCCTTATCTTCGTGTTTCAAACCACAGCACTCCCAGTGTTCGGCCTAGGCATCTGTTTTCAAAGCACAGTATAAGGTTACTTTGTGCTTTTGTAATGTGCCATGAGTCGCAACCGTAAATCAGCACTGTCAAAATGCATGCATTGAACAAGAGGCACTAAATTGTCAAGAGAAAAGTTTGCTTTGCTTTACACAAAAAGGCGTTACATATTCCATTAGTAAATCTCAAGACTTTTTTTATCGCAGCCAGATTTCAGGCGACATATTAATGATTTTTAAATTTTAAATTTTCTACAGGCACTGTCTCCAAGCTATTGACATTCTTGAGCTTTTTTCTTTCTATGTGGTCACGGTTTTTTACCAATTTGCAAATTAGTATCCATGGCCTATCGTGGATGTCTGAGAAATGTTAAAAAATAGCTTTATTTTATCGTCATATACCACAGAGTATGTTTAGTGGTTTTTTGTTATGTAACCATGTCCGTTTATAATGTATCAATTTCAAATAAAGCATATTTCTACACAATTTTTGTATAGAATTAAGCTCGTTGCTCAGTTGCTCAACCTCTCTTTTTTTGAAGAGTCTAGAAGACAAAGATATGGATCTAAGAGCGAATCGTTCTCGCTACGCCCTGTTTTCGTGGTAAGATGGATTGTAAGGAATTTCAGACATCACATATATACATGTCTCCGAACAGATCGAAATACCAATATATAAAAACTGTTCGTACAGGTATTCGAACCAGTGAACACCGTAATTGTTACCAACGACGTTTACCACTGGACAACGGACCCAACATGTTTAATACGGTATCGTTAATTTATTTCAACAATTGTGTGAAGCTGGAATACTCTTTATTTTAAAACATATAATTATTATTGAGGAATAATTTTAAATGATTTTTTAAATTATTTAAATTTTTATTTTTAATATAGTCAAAGAATACGTTGTATATAACTTTGTATAACTTTGTATACATATATAATAATATTTTGAAATTAAAAAATCATACGAGATAAAACAGATTAGAATTGTTTAAGGGCACTAAAGATCGGTCTGAACAGATTTTATTTTTTTAAGCCATGTCCGCTCCCAATGTGGAGCATATGGACTCCTAATGTAATTTATCTCAACAGATGTGTTTCTACGAGAAATGCTTGTTACTCAGTTGCTCAACCTCTCTTTTGCTAAAGAGAGTAGGAATAGAAGGATAGAGCTAGGAAAGGACTAGTGGTTAGCTAATCGCACTCGATACGCCCCGTTCATAGGATAGAATGGGTGGAAGGGGGGAATTCAAGACATCACATGCATCCATGCCTTCGAACAGAAATTCAAAAAACGATTGAAAAATCAATTTATAAAACTGTCCGTACCGGGATTCGGACCCGGGACCTCCGTAACCGAAGCCAACGACGTTGACCACACAGACATTGTGTATCTCTTCTTAGACAGTATATATAGCTGAGTAAATGTACGTTTAAAGCATAGTTCTGACGATGGCATAAGCCGAAATAGCTATCAACCTTTAACATTTTTAAAAACTGTAGAACTGAAATACCTTGATATTTTACCCTATTAAAATGAAGTTCTACCAAGTAAATGCCAAATCAATAAAAAAATCTTTAATTGATATTGACCTAACGGGTACTGGAATTCAGAACAGCCAGATTATGCAATATAACGAAGCTTTCACCAAGTTGACCACGAGCAGTAACGCAAATAGTTTTCCCGCAAACAAAAAAAGCACACGTCACTCGCGGAATAAATAAATATCCATTAACCTACGGTTTCGCAACCCTTCGTGAAAGCCTCGAGCAAAAATAATAATAACAAAGCTTCCAAAAGTTAGGCACGAATGGCTTTCGAAACACGAGCCAGTGACAAAACCCTAAACAGTTCAGCTGTTCGTGCTCGGCACAACCGCGACATTTCTTTTGACAGTTTGATGGAACACTCAGCGAAACTTGTGCATTATAAATTTTACTAATGAGTTCAAAATACCGCCGCTGCCAAAGAAATCTGATCCGAGCTTTAAGCTCTGGGATTTAATGAAATCACGTACGATTATTTTGATTCGAAAACGTGATAACGGGCTTATTGTCGTGACGAAGTGGTTTTGAATCATTGTCATAATTGCTGTGGAAATAATTGTTTGTCAATGTAAATAGATTTAATCAAATTCAAAGGCGTCTGATGAATTCTGCTTTGTAGAATTCACACAATTTCTACATTGTATAATAATTTAGACAGCAGTTTGAAAAAACAATCATCCACCTAATTTGGACAGTTTAAGCCCAAAAAAATACTCCAGTAAAAAGTTTACAAACAAATACACGTTATGTAGACAATATGGTATACGGGTACTTGGGTATAAGGACACTAATCCCTAATTTATTTAACTCTCGCGGCTCGGAGACTAGAAAAATACTTCTCGGCCGATGGGGGTATTTTAGGGACCCTAGTGGTTTCCTCATTATTGGCCTTATTCTTATGAATTTCAAAAAAATAAATAGTCTAAGGGCTTTAAAATATCACTCTGCATCATTCCTCATACATTTTTTTTATAAAAATCCGTGGTTTTTTAATAAATAATCATATTTTAAGTTGCGCGTTAAATAAACGTCATTTCAGTGCAAATATTAATGTGCTACTGGCGCGCTTTGCTTAGCGGCGTTCAGCCTAGTTATCTTACGAACGATCGCTGATAAGCGGGCGCTTATTTCTTATCTTATCGTATTTATATAAACTACAAAAGGTCCAAAAAACTATGATATAAGAATACCTTAATTATAAACATTGTATCACCCATATTAAAATAGATATTTAAGAAAATGTGGGTATTGGGGTCGCATTTCTTGAGCTTAGAACCGGAAAAGTTAATTTAATACTGAGCGTAGTAAGAATAGAAGGATAAGGCGAGGACAAGACTAGTGGTTAACTAATCGCTCTAGCTACGCCTAGTTGTTAAAGGATAGAACATGGTGAGACACCCATGCCTTCGAACAGAAAACGATAAATCAATCGAAAAAATGCTGTCCGTACTGGGACTCGAACCCGTGAGACTTGGAATGGAAGCCCACGACACTAACCGCTGTGTCATAGGACCCGACATCAATTATATAACATAATGTACATAAATTTATTTTTGATTAAAGTTATTTTTGACAAAAATAAAAAAATATATATTTTAAAGCTTTTGAATACATGAATCGAATTCTTTTATCATTATCAAATTAAGGAAAGTGTTTAGAATATAAGTTATAGTTATAGTGCATTTATTGATATTTTTAAATTTCATAACTATCGAAAATGACGATTATTACTCGTAAAAACATATGGTTTTACGTAAATACACGTTATTATTATAGATTAAAATACTTCAGTTAAGTACATTTGTTGATTGATTGAGTTTAGCATTTACTTAGTAGAACTCTTTTATAAACCTTATATTGCTTATCGTTTTTCAAAACACTAGAGTCATATTTGAATCATTCAAACTATGTACATTCTCACAGATTTTGTCACTAACGACCCGAGTTTCGTCTTTCGGCATTTTCAGGCGTTCAAGTGCACGGATGAACTTGAACTGAACATGGTTTGAACGATTCAAATGTAATATTGAAATTCCACTAAGCACCTTCCGTCGAAATCTTTAATTACACTAGAGTCATATTTAATAAGTGTAATACTATAATTGTAATTTGAATTGGGATGTTAGAGTGAATAACAAGGTGCATTGTGTATCTCTTCGGAGCCAGTATATATAGCTGAAAAAAATGTAAGGTTATGATGATAGCGCAAGCCAAAGTAGCTATAAACTAATAAATACAAAAACTGTAGAACTAAATACGTTGCTATTTTTACCCTTTTATATTTGTTGAGATAATTTTAAAAAGCTGTTTTGATCTTGTTTTATTGATCAAAAAAGCTTTGCGACATCTTTCTGTAAAAATGCACTAATGAGCTTTACTTTTTTTTGCTACATAATTTATGCAATAATATACGCATTTTGGCAAAACAGTAATAAGATTCCTGTGTTAAAAATCATTTATAACCGATGTTCGACTACTTGAACGTTACTTTTAGTATGTTTGTACGCATGAGAATATAAGTTTTGTACACCAATACTTCGTCAACCAAAGTTTTGTAGATCGCGGGTCTTTTTGTTGTATTTTTTTAGTATTGAACATTTTTTTGTTTACATCATATATTTGAGGAGTCGTTTTTAAAATACTTACTCTTTCCGAACTATAATAGTTTAAGGAAGTGTCGTTGAAAATACTATAATAATGATATTGTAATTATGTCTAGACAAGCCATAAAATATTTTTTTCTATACTGCAGTGCTTAACATGATCTGTGCCGTGCGGTATTAATATGGCCGTGCATGGAGGGCAGTGATTTTCTTTCAAAAAATAAAATCTAATAAATATGTACTTTTTGGACATATAATAATAGTAAATCACAAAAACTTACTTTATAAATACACGATGGTTCATTTATCGAAAAACGTTTCAAAAACGGAAATAACCTCCAGGGAATTATAGTGCCGTGCTAGGAACAAATTTGAACACTACAAAAAAACTTTTTTTTAAATCATTGTATATTACAAAACAATATCTTTTTAGTTTAAGTATCACACTATGATTCCAAGAGATGCCACTATATGCATGATTTTTTTTAAACTATTAAATAGTTTCTTGTGGCCTTTAAACCGCGTCTCAAATACTGCGTGTAAACACGCACATTTTGTATGGTCGGTCCTACGAGCACGAAATTGTAAGGCGTGTTAACACGTCGGTGGCAGAGAACCGGTTAATGGACAACGTGTCTTCTTGCTATTATATATCTAAGACTTTAGATCTTTGATGAGTTTTCCAAAGATGGTATCGTTTATTTTTTGATATCATTTTCTTACGTGATTAATAATTAATTTTTGGATTTATAATTGTATCACATTAAATATAAAACTTATGAAAATACCTAAGATAGGTCACGCTTGTGTTACAATTAAAATTTGTAGAATTTGAAGGCATTTAAATAAATACAAAATTATAGAAGACATTTTAGCTCTATGATAAATAAATATAATTATATTATACATATATATATATATAAAAATATATGTGCACTTTTATACCCAGTAGTTTTAGTTGAGGCTTACATCATTACAATTCACATTCACTTTGACAAGTCAATGTATAAATTGAATGATAAGTGTATAAACTCTCTGACAAGCTGAGAAATCTCGTTACGGGCTTAGGTTATATAATATACGTTGAATAGAAAGAAAGCGAAAATGACAACAAGACGTTGAAAATTTTGAGGTTATGTAAAATTTCAGATGATAGTCAAACACAACTAAGTAATTATTTAAACTATAACACAAATTACATAAAAAAGTAAAAAAAAATTTTTTTTAATAAAATGTGTCAATTGGTTATTTTAACCCGTAACATGCCATCCTAAAAAAATCACGTTCCCTGCCATGATGGCATCTCAGTTTCACTGTTTATTGACAGTATTTAAACCTAAGTTAGAAGCTTAAAAAATAATTTTTAAAATGAATACATGCTAGAATACCTAAAATGATAAATACTTATTGACTATATTAAGAGAAATATTGAATGACTTAATGGCTCTACTATTTACGATTGCATCGTGGGCATGGAGGTGTTAATATGGAAATAAAATCATTTTTAACTTTTTTTGAAATTTAAGCATACATAAATATTTATATTTAAAACCAAGTTGATTATAATTCTATATTTAAATTAGGAAACACATTTAAATAGAGACTATTTTTTGTTACAAAAAAATAACAAAATAAGATTATCAGTCAATATTTTCTCGAATCCTGTAAATAAGATTTATTTTCAAATCCATACCCGCTCAAACGAGGAGCATAATCCGTTAATTAATTGCTTAACTTCACGTATTTGAAAAAAGCAAGGATAGACGGATAAGGCAATGAAATGAATAGTTTTATAAGCCTTATCAAATTTATGGAGCTTTAAGCACCAGGACACGTTAGCGTCAAAATTCTTCGAGTCTCATTCATCGCTTATGTTTTTAAAAGTTGTATTCCCTTACCACCGTCAGTCAGAAGGGCGTGGTCGCTACAGAGGTAAGAAACCCACAGTGAAGTCAGTTCACGGGGAATTCATAAGCTAATCGCTTTCGTTATGACCCATTTTTAGGATCAGAATAATTAGGGGTGGGGATTTTTAAACATTATTATCACCCACGCTTTTAAACAGAAGATTAAAAAAATATTGTTCGTACTGAGATTCGAACATGTGAAATCCGTCACGGAGGAAAACGACTTTGACTACTGCACCACGGATTCAACCAATAAGTACTTTTTGTAGTAATAAAATTTTCCTTTGTAATTTATTCCACTTTATTTCAAAAAGGTCAGGACTGGTTTCGCTCATTGCGAGCATTGTCAACAGATAAGAAATACAATTTAACAGTGCTATTTATACAAAAGTAAATTGAAATAAAAGCTGTAACCAACAATTAAAAATGAAAAGAATTTACAAATTACAGTATAAGTGATTCTATAATTACACAACATTTCAATGTTCAACACCTCTAAAATATAATAAAAAAATCATCAAAGATTAATAAATTTCAAGATGATAATTACAAACATAATTAAAATTTGGATAACTTTTAACAAAGTGATATTAAATGCTAAAGTTAATAACTCAATGGTCTTTTCTGTTTTCCCTGCTTCCATGTAGTTTGTTTGTATACTTTAACAAAATTGACAGCCATGAAGATTCTGAAAAAGATTTTTTTAAAAACCATATTAATTCTAACAAAAGAAATAAAATTTAAAAATATATATATAGTATAAAAGAATATTTAACATAGGTTAACGCAATGCGTAAAGTAAAAGGGATCATTCAACAGATCTGAATCAGGTAAGAATTTAAATCTTTTGATTTCTAGATTTTTTAAAAATAAAGTGGAATAAATTACAAAGGAATATTGTGTTTTTATTAATATAATGCCTTTCCAACAAGTATTGGCAGTGAAAACCCTAAAAATAACTTTTTGTATTATTTTAGTTTATTTTTAACTCCCAATTTATATGAAACACCAGTCATGCCAACCGCATAACATTTCAGAGAAGTATCCCCCGCGTTCGACGGGGGTTTCTGTACAGTTTATATTTTTCGAGAAAGACATTATTTATATAAAAGTCATCGGCTTTTCAAAATAAATTTTATTTAACATTTGAATCACGTCACCATGGAATTGAAGCCCCGTTTGTTTTTCAACTGTTTCTCACCCCCCGGAGCAGCGTTCGATATTAACAAGATAACCTGTGGAACGGAACAGATGGCACCCCCAGCCACCCCTCTTTTGTGAGTTATCAAACTTTTTCGCAGATTTATGTGTTACGTAAAGCGCCAAGTAGTATAAAACAAATAGTTGTGCGAAATCACGTTCGACACAAAGCGACGGTGGGGAGGTACGTGGGCTTGAAAAAGGACCGTGGAACGTTTGCCTCAGAGATTCTTAATACTTTTTAAGCTTATAATACTTTTCGTAACCGTTAATATTATTTTCAATCTAGCATAGGGGTGGTTTGTCAACCTTCTAAGTATTTCATCGGACATTGGTTAAAGCTTTGTCTTGCTTCAATTGAATTGCTTTATTGATAAAAAGCTAATTAAATCAATGAGTTATTGAGACTCGAAATAAAAAAGCAACGATAGATCTGGCATCACCACAAGAAAGCCTGAATTCTGCTTGTCTCTTTTACCAACCGGATGGATTTCGCCGTCGTGGAGACCGCTGATGACCATCTATAGGTTGTGCTACGGGACGCTGGAATGACATGAGAGGAAGCAAAAAAACTGGCAGAGGACAGAAAATCTTGGAGGAATCATGTTGTGACTTTATGGTCCGACTAGGGAATGGATACGGACCAAAAATAAAAAACGAATAATTTTGTTATAGAGGTAGATATATCAACATAATTCGTCTACAAGAACTGCTTGTTACACAGTTACTCAACCTTTTTTTTTCGTAGAGACTCAAGTAAGAAAAGATAATAGTAGTGTTAAACTATTCGTTCTCGCTTTGCTTTGCTATTTTAGTATTGGAAGGGTGGGAGGTATTTTTTTAGACATCACATATATCAATGCCTTCGAACAGAAATCGAGAGAAAAATGCTGTGAGTACTGGATTTTGAACCCACGAATACCAGCGTAGAAACCAACGACGTTGATAACTGCGCTATTTGCAACATGTATATGTTTAAGCAAATTTTAATATACATAAATAAGGTAAATGAAAATTTTGAAAAATTTTCAAACTCAGTTCTCAAACTACGGTTTTTTGCAAATGACATTATTTTTCGAAATAGTTTCCTAAAACGATAAGAAGAAATTTGATGATCTTACTCGTATAATTAGATAGTATTTAAGCTAACTAAAAAAGCGTTAATTTTTATTAAAAAAATGTCTAGAATGGTTTTTGCAATTCAATTATTTATTTGCAATAAACGGTCCGGAATAAGATGCTCTTGTAAAGATTTATGTGATACTTACATATTTTTCAAAGCAACAATCTTTTTATTTAAAATGGTAAATAGTTATAAGCTGACTATGATTGGTCTTTTTGTGGCCTTGTTTTTACATTAGTGCATTTTGGCTTTCTGTAAAAAAGAGACACTTTACAATGAAATAATAAAAGTAATTTTAAATCAACTTTTAGTAATATGTTCAAACAACAGTCAAAAGTATACGTTTTTAAACCAGAAGTAAAATAAATTCACGCCGCCTGTGTGGTCGTGTGGTCAACATCATTGGCTTCGGTTACAAAGGTCACGGGTTCAAATCTTCAAGATTTATGAATTTATGTTCGAAGGCATGGATGTATGTGATGTCTTCAATTACCCACTCCCACCCATCTTATCCTATGAACGGGGCGTACAGAGAGCGATTAGCTAACCACTAGTCCTTTCCTAGCCATATCATTATATTCTTACTCTCTCTGCAAAAAGAGAGGATGAGCAACTAAGTAACAAGCAGTTGTCGTAGAAAGACTTCTGTTGAGATGAACTCCATTAGGAGTCCATAAGCTTTACACTGGGAACGGACATGGTAAAAAAGGGAATGAATTAACTTTTAAATTAAATAAATTTTGGTTGAGAGAATGTATACAATAACTTTTTAGGGAAAATTTAGCTTGATAAGGTTTTCTGACATAACATCGTATTGATAGTCGCTGGTTTAGGTTTAAGGGGAATCCAATCAAACCCCCGATGCCAGTTGAGGAGGCGCTTTTCAAAATTTACACCAAAGAAACTTTACCCTTGTTTAATTTCCCGTGTTGTGGGGGTCGGGTGTTTTGTTTTAAAGCGTTTGCTCGGTTTTTAAATACGCGGCCGACGTAATGGATTCAACTTTCCGCCGGCATGCCAAATAATAATGAATGACGTCACACAATGTGAAAGTTAAACATTAAATTTATTATTGAAGTCTATTGCTGGATATACCACAATATATATGTTTTAGGAAATCACAGAGAGCTTTTATTTAATATGAAAGCTCTACCAAGAAGCTTAAAGACAAAAACAACTTATAACAAGGTTAAAACAAACCATCATTAACCCATCACCGTTGTTAAAACCCCTAATGTAATTAATAATAAATATCAGTGTGATTTATCCTAATTTACCTTGAAAAATCCCATATTGCTTATTGGTATTTGAAACACTAAAGCCATAGTTAATAAATTTAATATAATATAATTAATAATAAATATCAGTTTAAATTATCCTAATTAATGTTGTTGCGAACTGTCTGGGATTCGGACTGTCTGGGACACACAGCTGTAGTCGATTAAAACCAAATGCCACTTATTCAACACTTGCATTTACGGTTGCGAATCATGGCACATGATGAAGACTCAGAAAAACCGTATACTGAGCTTCGAGAACAGATGCTTGCGTCGGATAATGGGGGTGAGGTGGCTTGATTTTGTGAGGAATTCAGAGATAAGGGAGCGTACAAAACAGCATCCCGTCACGTCAGTGATTATGGAGAGACGTTGGAACTGGCTGGGTCACGTGCTGCGGATGCCTCTGAAAAGCCTCAATCCTGCCTGCCTCTTCTTTCGGCCGGTGGGATTCAGGCGTCCCGGACGTCCGTTGGGTACTATCCATAGGATGTACCCTCTGCGGAACTGAGGGATGCTGGCATGTCATGGGAGGAAGCAAAGCAATTGTCGGGAGACAGGGAAACATGGAGGTGCCGCGTGGCGGCCATATTCTCCACATAGGGAGCGAACATGGCCAAAGAAGAAGAAGAACTAATCGTGTTAAAACCCAAGACTGCTTATCGTTCTTTGAAACACTAGAATCACATTTAATATGTGCAATATTGTAATTATAATTTGAATTAGGATGTTAGAGTGAATAATATGATGCATTGTGTATCTCTTCGGAGCCAGTGTATATTATAGCTGAGCAAAATGTACGTTTAAGCATAGTTTATCAACGCATAAATATAAAAAACTCTAGAACTAAAATACGTAATATTAGATTTAAACAAGGTTATTAGTATAATAAAAATATAAGAAGATAGTTGCCCGCTGTAGTCTAGCTGGTTAGAGCTTGCTCTACCGACCAGGTGGGCTTGGGTTGGTTCCCCAGCAAGGTAAATGTCAAATGTCAAATTTTTAATTTTAATTTGAGACCTAATACATTGGTGTTTGTGATGCTAGATGCTAGTCTTCAATAACTACCATAAAGTACTTGCCCATTTTTTTTTTTGTAAGAAAATAGTTTCATCGGTAAAATCAAACGAATCCTTCGAATTATGTGTAATAAAAATTAATAAAAATATTAAAAATACATTTTTGTCAAAAATAAAATGCTACAGTAAATCTGGAGACGCGAGAATTTCCCGGGATTACAACTTTTTTGTCTCGTGTTCCCGGGATACGAGACTTCGGATTCCCTACCTTTAATATAATATAATTAACAACTATTTCCTCATCGTTTTCCCGCATGCACCTTGAACCCAGCTAGCCACACGCTAGGCGGCCATTCAAATTTAAATTTCCCAATAAATTTCAGCGATAACCGCTCTACAGTCTGCGTTCCTATAATATTTCAGTTGCGAGCAAACAAGGGCGGATCCCGCTGGGAATTGAACTGAAGGTGTGGCTTTCTAGCACGGCGTCAGATTCACCAGTGAGTGCGGAATAAGCCGTGCTGCAACTAGCTATGTAATTGGCTACGTAATGAAACTCAGGCATTTGTTTTCGTGGCTAGAGGCAATAAGTCTTTGGCACTTAGCATTTTTGGCTGACCAACAGAGAGTGCCGCCCTCGATTTACAGTTTTACAATATAGAAATGCAAACTTAAAAACGAAACGAGCTTAAAATGAATAATTTAGAATTTCAACTGAAGGTTCAATATCATATTTGAATTGTTTATTTTTTTTTACTTTTTCATGATTTTTTTCGCCTACAACCCGAGTTTCACCTTTCAGCATCTTCAAGCATTTCGAGTGCACGAATGTACTTGAACTAACGCGTAGTAAACAGCTTG
Source organism: Himalopsyche anomala (assembly GCA_031772345.1). Classification (NCBI taxonomy): domain Eukaryota; kingdom Metazoa; phylum Arthropoda; class Insecta; order Trichoptera; family Rhyacophilidae; genus Himalopsyche; species Himalopsyche anomala. Next base: position 22,294,191 of record CM062834.1, on the reverse strand, counting down.
TATCGGTTATATACAAAAAAGGGGATCGCTCCGTTTAATTGTTATTAATGTAATCTATTTAAATAAAGTGACGTTAATAACGTAGTCATTTGAACTGGCTTCACTGGGGGTTTCTTACCTCTGTAGCGATCACGCTCTTCCATCTGCAATAATAGTAAGGGAATACAACTTTTAAAAACATTAGCGATGAAGGAAACTCGAAGAACTTTGTACTGGTACCTATAGCTCCATAAATTTGATATCCAAAAAAAATAATTAAGCTTGCCTGAAATTCCCGAAGATGTCAAAAGATGAAACTCGGGTTGTTGGCGACAAAACTCGTTGAAAAGTACAAAATTACAATTTAAAATGAATAGTTGTTTGAAATTTTCGAAAATTAATAAAATCATTAATATTATATAAATTAATCAGAAAGATTGTTTTTCACAGTGAAGATGCATTTTTCTAGGATTTGATTAGTTGATGAAAATTTAGACATCATGCAAATCCATTATTTGAAGAAAAAAATATTTATGGATACACCGTAACCAAAAATGCACGAAAGTGTAAAAATAAAAATACTTTTCCATTAATTTGTTAATTAAGAAAACTTTTTGAATTTTAATTAAATAGTGTATTTATAACAAAAAATGACACGTCTGAGACAAAAATATTTTTAAAATTTGAATCTTAAAAGGCTTTTTATTGTAAATTCTAAATTAGTAGACGCAAAAAAAAATTATCAATGCCGCCTGGTTTGTCAGACATAATTTTATAAAAAAATCTGAAGTTTGTTTATCTATCGAAAAAATATATAAAAAGTAAAACTGAATCGAAGTTTCTAAATTATAAATAAATAAAGGCATTCTAGACTGTGCAGAGTTTTTTCCATAGTCATTTATTCGTCAACGTCATATTGTTAGAAGTAAGGCTTGTAGGTTTCTTTAGGTAGATTTTCGACAAAAAGTTTAAGGTAAGATGAAACTATAATTAAGCTACTGAACCAGTTTACTAACTGGGGTCTCTTATCCTGGGATCCCAGATTCTGAAATTACAGGATTGCGAAAGTTCTAATAATGGGATTTCGGGATTGAGAAAATGACATAGAGTTGAGCGAGGCGTATAAAAAATTCCAGTTATTTTTTGTAAATTCCTTAAATTCCTGGAAGAGCTAAATAAGACATTTAAAAAAAAACTCTCACGCTGTTCATTTCAAAAAATCCGTAAATTATTAAATTCTTGGATTCAAAAATTTCACGCTTCCTGTTTTGGTAAAATCCGCAAATTTATGGGTTTTTCATATCGACATAAAGTTGTTTGAAAAAACTCAGGATTTAAAAATTGCCGAGTTAAAATTTTGCCAATCCCGAATCCTAAATTATTCATGTTTTTATGTTGAATATTCAATCCCAATCAATGATCCCGGGATCCCAGGATCACAAAAAGGACCCGGGGTTGGATACCTTAGTACAGTAGAGGGATGCTGTGGTTTTTTGGATACTCTGATGCGGCCTTTTGACTAAATCAAAAAATCAACCCATTATGTGTTCGACAGCCAAAAAAAAAGAGTTTGGGGGTGTCAAAGTTTTCTTTACTGCGGCCTTACGTTGAATCAGATTAATGAATGTGGCCTTCACATATGAAAAGGTTCTTCACCCTTGCTTTAGGACTAACTGACTATTTCTAGACTTACTCCTTCTAGGAAAAACAATCAAAGCAAATTATAATTATAGCATCATACATACAAAGCAGAATTAATTAAACATATTAGTCATTTTCGTGAAATATTTATAACAATCCAAACCACCCTTTTGCAAAATATTATATTATGGAGTATAATATTAATTTCAATTATGAGATAAAACAATCCTGCTTAGAATTCCAAAACCGATGTTTCATAATATCCTTAGATCCTCGTTTTGAATGGAAATGACACAAATCGTATGTGACATATCAGTTTGAAAGGCATTAAGAGCTTTTGAATATATAAAGTGTTAGCAAATAGATTCTGGAAAATCCAGAACTTTGACAAAGTGCTAAGCCTTTGGAGGTTTCTATGTTATTATATATTTCTCTTTAGATAACGTAGGTATTATACTTCCTAAATTAGTTTATAGTTACTCGATATTATATGAAGTGTTTGTATTTAGATTTAGACTATATTAATATTTACTTCAAATATGAATACATTTATCGACTGTCGAAAGGAAAAAAGAAGTGACCCACAGTTTTTTTAAAATAACTTTTTTTCGATAATCACAATGTATCAAACATGATACACGTTATATCAAAAGGATGTTAGCTGCAAATGTCGAATTAGTATCTAAGTTTTGCTTTTAAGTTTGAAAAAATATGAGTTTTTGAAAATTGAAACCAGGAAAAAAACTGAAATAAAGGTTTTTCTTAAAAAAAATCTTTAATTAATATTAGATTATGTCAATTTAACACCAGTTTAGAAGTTTAAGTGCACTTCAAGGTTGTGTATATTTCATAATTTGCATATGGCCCAAAATCATCAAAACACGTTTTTGCGCCTTCTTTTAAAAGTTTCATGTATTTGGCGAATTGTCAATTTTTCAAACTAATCTATATATTAATACTCGATAATGTACGTCCGTCCGTCTGTAAATTGTCCCCGATTTCCCCTTCCCCTCCTCCGCCCCAGCCCCGCTGTCAACATTTTTTTATTCATACTAAAGACATACTAAAGACATACTTTTTTCGTTTGTTATGGTCGCGGTTTCGCCTTTTCGATGACGTCAAGAAAGACGGTTAAAAATGCAACAAAAATCCCCCCGTTGAGGTCAACGTGCTTACAGCTAGTTTAATATTAATAATATTAGTTCTACAGTTTTTTTATATTTATTAGCTGATAGCTATTTTGGCTTTCGCCATCGTCAGATTTATGATTAAACTTACATTTTTATCAGCTATATATACTGGCTACGAAGAGATACACAATGCATCATTCTATTCACTCTAACACCCTTATTCAAATTTGTTATTATTATTATTATTATTTGAATAAGTAATATTTTCAACCAAGTTATTCCATTTTTAACACAATAGATAGCTCTTATATAGGGTTTGAAATTTCCATGACATATATACGTGTCATGCGCGCTGAGAGCATGTTCTCTAGGACATGCATAGCGGTCATACGTGGTGAGAAGGTTAAGGGTGGGTACAGGTACTTCGTTCGATGAAATCCATTATTTTTTCACACACATTCTCAATAACATGATACATTGTGTATCTCTTTGGAGTTTAATCATAGTTCTGACGACAGCGAAAGCCGAAATAGCTATCAACTAATAAATATAAAAAACTGTTGACCTAAATACGTTGCTATTTTTACCCTATTTTATAATAGAGTAAATGCCAAGTCAAAAAATAATTTATGATTGTTGTACTTTTCTTTTTTGATATGAAAATCTTTTACCAAATCTTAATCGTTTAATTTTGTATAATCTCATAAATTTTGTCTAACAACCTGGTTTTTTCACTCAGTTTGAGTCCTTCCGAAAACTCGATTGCCTGAAGATGCATAGAAATGAATCTCGGGGCATTAGTTACTGTTTATGAAAGTCTTAAAAGTCTAAACAATTCTCTTAGAGATTCAATCAAAAACTTTCAGTTGCTATCTCAAATTTTAAACGAAAAAAAAATTAAAAACCATTATATAAATCAACATTTTCGTTAAACTGAAAATCAAGGCCTTATTACTAATAAAACTATGAAATGACTTTGCGATACGTTATAGAGAAATTCAGTTAAATTTCGAATACTCAAAACAGTTTAAGCAAATTAAAAAGATGAACTCGCTTTGAGTCAAAGGAAATAGTTTCACAATTGATCTCATTTACAAACGGTGCATAGGAATTATTGTACTGACGTCTACGTATCGTAGTGGTATTTTATACATACTTATTCGTAGACGATCGTAGCAGTATCTGTAGCAGCAATTCTTTTATCGTCACAAAAGAAAAATGCATTTAAAGATCGTATATGGAGATGATTTTCTTTAAACAAAGGTTTTTTTAGCAAAGGTTTTTTCATTTTTGTTGTATAATTCTGCAAAGACAATTCACTGTTTTCTTTATATTTATCACTGTATTGATAAAACTATTTTTTAACGAATACCTATTTTACGTTGAAATAGATTTAATTAATTATATCACATATTTTTTTCGATGATTTATACGTATGAGGTTTGACTTAGTGTTAAGTTATTATATTGTATGTATTTGTCTTAAAAAAAATATATTATCTTGGAAATCTCGTGCCATACATCTTTAGTGTCATGAAATTTCAATTAAAAAAAACCACAAATTGACAAACTAACTTTCATTCATCATAGATATTAAAATTCGACACCCCCTCCTACCATGATGGTGTTTGTCATTGTATACGTTACACGGTTTTTCAACATTTTAAGATTCGACATCCCGTCCTGTCTTGATGGTTTTTTTCCATCGTATATGTTACACGATTTCTCAACATTTTAAGAGTCGACACTCCTGCCTTCTGTCTTGACATTTTTTTTATTCTACATTTGAAACGGTTTTTCAACATTTTTAGAGTCGACACCTCCACCTGTCTTGATGATTTTTGCCATCGTATATGTAACACGGTTTCTCAACATTTTAAGAGTCAACACTCCTGCCTCCTGTCTTGACATTTTTTTTTTATTTAATATGTGACACGGTTTCTCAACATTTTTAGAGTCGACACTCCTGCCTCCTGTCATGATGATTTTTTATCATTGTATGTGTGACACTGTTTCTCAACATTTTAATAGTCAACATCCTCCACTGTCTTTTGTTACTGTCAAGGTTGAATGACACAATTTTTTTTTTAATAAAATTAAAATTAAAATTAAAATAAATTTAAAATAAATTCAAAAATCATTTTTTTTTACTACGAGTCGATTTTTTTTACTTAATTTGAATTTGGTTCAGACATAAATTTAGATTATTTACAGTGAAATCTTTATAAATTACAAAGTCATCAAAGATTAATAAATTTTAAGTGGTGACTGATGGTAATTATAAACATAATTAAAATTTCGGATTTTTTTAACAAAAAATTAAAATCAATTATTTATTCAACAAAATATATATTTTTATAAAATGACTTTTATGCTTTTTACGTTTTTAATTCTATATCATATATATATCATTGTCCACTATATATCATATATATAGTGGACAAAATAAAAACAATTCGAGATACAGTATGAAATCCGACATGAATAAATAGTCTCACGTTTCTCTGGATTGCAGTGGTTGGCTATTTCGTATACCTTAAGCTTATGTAACATGCTTTGGTGCAATGGAGAAGAAATTCGCATTATTTTTCTCACTTACGTTCGTGGAAACAAATGGATTTTTCAAAAAGAAAAATTAAGCAAAAACTTTGTAAATAATCGTTTCAGGTAGTCTTTCCTGCAATTCTGAAAAATGACATATTTTGTGCCATTAATATGTATTAAACACCTGGATAGACTTTATATCTATTGTACCAGGTTTACCTTTTGTTTACTAGCGGTTAAACGAATCCTCATTGTTTTGTGACTACATATCGACTGTGGAAAGTAAAAAAAACATAACCTACACATATTAAGAGAAGTGGACATTTTAAGTGACAGTATTTGTGAACTGTTTGCTAAATTTTACTATTTTATTTCTTGATTTTGTATGTTGATTTTGATGTATTATGTAGTTTTATTTTATATTTTGTTTTATTATATTTGTCAAGTACATGGCGACTTGGCGTCAGCTGTTATGTCGTGTACTGTACTTTGATTTTTTTACAATAAATAAATAATTAAATTTTACAGGAGGCGCTAAAAACGTGTTTTGATGATTTTAGGTCATATTAAAAAATTTAATTATACACAACCTCAAAGTGCACGGAGACTTCTAAACTGGTGTTTAATTGACATAATCTAATATTAATTAAATAAATTGTCAAAGAAAACCTTTTTTTCAGTCTTTTTCTTGGTTTAATTTTTTTACAAGTTCATCTTTTTCAAACATAAAAGCTTAATTTAGATACTAATTCGGCATTTGCAGCTTGTATCCGTTTAATAAAATGTCTATCAAGTTTGATACATTTTGATTATTGAAAAAAACCTGATTTGAAAAAACTGTGGGTTACGTCTTTTTTCCTTCCCATAGTCGATTAATGTTTCATAAATCAGCTAAAACTCAATGCTTAAAAAAGTTTTCATCGGTATCGCAAACGATTATCATTCAAGTACCAGAACATTAACCATTCGGCTACAGGACGACTCGTTCATTCACGTCTTGTTTTTATTGTTATATAAATAAGCTCAGACCAAATTTATCTCTGTTATAAGGTTAAACTTCTGTACAGCGATGATAAATGAATACACCATCATTTTTATGACGGCTCCACTAGACTTCGTCAAATTGAGATAGATGTTTCTAAAAAGCTTTACCATATCACCTTTCCAGCCATCAATATTATTAATGGACTCATTCGGAGCTTTCATGATAACCGACGCCATATTTTTATGCACTTTATTTTATTCTTTTCTAACACAAAATATAAACAGAAAATGAGCCAGTGCAAGTCAAAAAAAAAAATGTCTTCTCTTCTAGAAATGCTATCATTTCCCTCCTTATATTGCTAGGGATTCTGAATACAGTAAAACCTCTAATTACACTACCCCGAATTACGCGCTGGCTTGAAATATTCGCTACAAATCCCTCAATTAAACTGTCGCATTCCATTGTCGTTGCTATGAGACGGCCGTCTATGCGGTGCATACAGTCAAATGTTGGCTAGTGTCTGTGTATTCAACACGTGCCACGCTATACACGCATAGCCGGGCGGCTGTCTATGTGTTGGATTTTGGTATTTTATTACTTAGTAACAAAATTTTTTGTCCATATTTTTTTTTTGCAAAACCAAGGGAAGTCTTAGTTTTGCATTTTTCGCGGAAAAAACAAAATTACTAATTTTGTATGAGATTTAATACCCCAATTACACTACTCCAAATTACATGGTATCGACTTAAGTGTAAATGGGGGTTTTACTTTACTGAGCTTTTTTTCATTTTCCGGGATACGAGTGATGAAATGGTCATGTTCCGGGAAATTCTCGCGTCTCGAAACCGTATCAATATAGCAATTTTCATTCAAAATACGTAACGAATATTTCTATTCTTGACCACTCTTGGCAGTTCAATACTCATGCAAACCTTTTTTTGTGTTCAATACAGCAACAGATGACAATATTTTATTTAAAATATTTATGTTGCTTTTTATGGCACATCGTTTGAGTTTTTTTTTTTTAAATTAAGGTTTAAATGTACATTTTGTGTAAATTTTCTTATGACTGAAAAATGTGTGGCAAAAAGCGATATATACAAACATTGTCAAAATTCACGAAAACATATACGCGCATACTCTATCTACGTGGAATTTAACACAAATTGAGAAAATTTATAACTTCTAAGATTCAAATAAAATCGGAATAAATCAACTGGTAAATATATGAATAAAATCTGTTTTTTTACTTAAAGAAAGAATATAATATAAAAAATAATATTTATATTAAATAATTATTTTTTGCTTCTAATATAAAATACTTGTTTTGCGACAAATATTGAAATACAAGTTGGTTGTTGAGTATCCCACCACCAGCCGTTATGTGTATGCAGCCGCATTTTCACGGCCGCCTTCCATAACGCAATGCGATCAAGAAAAAAAAGAATTTATTCCTCATATTTTTGGCCTGATACAGAGCTGCACGGGACCTATCTTTTAACCATGCACTGTTGTGCTTAAAAAATAAAGATAGAAAGACAAATATTGAAATGTTTTCATATCGCTTTTTGTAACTAGATGCTTCAATTGAAGTTAAATTTGGTGTGATTGATAAACTAATCTGAAAGTTACGGCCAGCTGGAAGTTGGAATTGATAAAACATGTATGTATATGCTCGTTATATGTTAACATGAAATAATTACAAAAAAAAAAAAAAAATACGCTTGAGATATTTTTGATGTAACCGCGTCATTTTTTTAATAAGTGTTGTCATTTTGCTAGCTTGAATCTTAGTAGAAGAATAATCTTTATTTAAAGCGACCAAAGAAATGAAAGGGGATACAGAAAAACAGAAAAATAATAAGTGCCTGATGGGAATATTTTATTTTAAACGATATGTAGGCAATTCCGTTCATTTTAATGAATTCTATATACCTGTTTTTATTTGAACAATATTACGCATATGACGCTGGCATTAAAAAAGTAATATTTTATAATGTTTATAGTTAAATATATGGCACAACATTTAACGTTGTAACGGGTTCGTGTCACAGTACGAACAGCATTTTTTCTACAAATTTATCGATTTTTGTTTGAAGGCATGTGTGTTTGTGATGTTTGTGACGGGATCCCGGGATTGAATGTCTTAATTGCAACTCTAGCTGGGAACTATTATATAAAGTATATGTACTTATTCCATTTTCATATCAACTCAATGGTCAAATTTTCCGGTTCTAAGCTCAAGAAATGCGACCCCAATACCCACATTTTCTTAAATATCTATTTTAATATGGGTGATACAATGTTTATAATTAAGGTATTCTTATATCATAGGTTTTTGGACCTTTTGTAGTTTATATAAATACGCGATAACGTGATAGTGCGATAACGAGACAAGCGCCCGCTTATCAGCAATCGTTCGTAAGATAACTGGGCTGAACGCGTCAAAAGCAAATTCATATTTGTACTGGGATGACGTCTTTTTTACACGCAACTTAAAATATGATTATTTATTAAAAAACCACGGATTTTTATAAAAAAAAAATGTATGAGGAATGATGCAGAGAGATATTTTAAAGCCCTTAGACTTTTTTTTTTGAAATTCATAAGAATAAGGCCAATAATGAGGAAACCACTGGGGTCCCTAAACGACCCCCCATCGGCAGAGAAGTATTTTTCTAGTCTCCGAGCCGCGAGAGTTAATGCTGCAAAGAGACAACGGAAATAAAGTACGTTAAATCTGCTAAAAAAGATAACCATTGAAAAATAATTCTTAAATTGGTGTTAAGATCAAAACCTCAAAAAATATTTGTCAAAAACCAAAACTCTTGAAAGCAGCTTACGTCAGTTTTCCATCGGCTGTATCACGTCATTCACAAGACGTAAAGATTGGCAAACACACTTCAACATCTTATTTTTCCCCTGCTTCATTTTGAGAGACACTCAAATTACAAATGACCCACAAATTGCGAAAGTATAATCCTTACAGATATGACACTAAAGGGATACATATCAGATCGGAAATTGATGATTGACACTGATTGATTATTGTTTTTTTTTTTACGATCAATTTTACTCAATTTGTGAGAAATTTCATCTTTATACAGTTGTTAACATCACGACTATTATATTTAACGATTCTACTAACCACTTTTAGGGTGTTTACTGTCAATACTTGGTGGAAAGGCATTATATTTTTTTTATTATTATTCCATGTTCGAGCAATGTGGAGCATATGGCCTCCTAATGAAAGTATCTCAACAGAAGTTTTTTTTTTTGATAACTGGTTTTTACTAAATCGCTCAACCTCACTTTTTTTCAGGGCTGTGGAGTCGGAGTCGGAATCGCGGAGTCTCAGTATTTTGGCAGGAGTCGGAATTGAAGTTGGAGTCGTCAAAAATGAGCGTCTCAATTCTGTTTTGAAAAATATGTTTAATAGTGTGTAGTCAAACAAAATAATCAAAAGTGTTGACATTTCATGCTTGGCTGACTAAAGATGATCTTATGGTATACATGTGTATAAGTTAAAATGGAATTATTGAAAATTTCCTCGGAGTCGGAGTCGTGTTTTTTTTACACGACTCTACAGCCTCAACCTTCTGTTACTCAACCTTACTTTTTTCAAAGTGAGTAGTAGGGAAAGAAGGATAAAGCTAGAACAGGATTAGTGGTTAACTAATCGCTCTCGCTACGCCCAGTTAAGGATCAGAAGGATGAGAGAAGAGGAAATAATGTGGACTTACATCACAAACACCCGGTCTTCGATCGCAACATTGAATTGAATAATTCTCAAATTCACTGTGATCTGTCCGGGAATCGAACCCAGACCTGCGTGATCGGTAGAGCAAGCTCTAACCAACTGGGTCGCAGCAGGCGAAAACAAAAACACAATATTCCTTTGTACTTTAATCCACTTTATTTAAAAGGTCAGGACCGGTTTCGCTCATTACGAGCATTGTCAGCGAGTAGCCAAATTTTGATTATGTTTTTTATTACCATCAGTGAGTGACCAATCAAAATTTATTATTCTTTGATGATTCTTTAATTATATGTTAGAGGTGTTAAACATTTTAATTTTGTGGAATTATAGTTTTAAATTCTTTTCAATATCAATTGTTGTTTACACCTTTTTATTTCAATTTATTTTTGTATAAATAGCACTGTTTTTCAAAACAATACGGTCGAGTTAGGATTTTTTTATTATTATATTACAAGAATATTTATCTGTAAAAATATATTAGGAAGCCAGTTGCGTTCTTAATCAGTGACTTACTATTTTTTTTAAATATTATTTAATAAAAAAGATTTTATCAATTACACGTTAAGTCTCTTAACAATCTGTCTTTATTATAGGCATCGATATAGATAGAACATTGTACTCACCATTAAAAAGCATCATCAGATAAAACATCGTATGCTTAACGAAACAATAAACTACTTGACGTAAGCCTTGAGATATTTTATCTGATGATGCCTCATAACGAGGCGAAACCGAAACTAACGACGTTGACCACTGGACCACGCAGCTAGCAGACGCACCGGCTGGAAAAATACAAATACTTTTTATAAAGACAATAGTTTTGTAAATTTAAGCGCAAACATTTTGCGGAATTTTTTAACACGCAAACAAACAATTTAACATCCGATGCCTTATCTGGATAAAGATAATATCATACAGTAAATTCTCGTAAACCTATAATCGATACGTCTTCAGTATAGGTTCATTTTACTTCATATTGAAGTTGGGAAAATTGCCAGAGATATAATTAATTTGTAGAAACCTGTGTATGATACAATGATATCGACTGTGGAAATGCAAAAGGACGTAACCAATAGTTTTTTCGATAATCACAATGAATCAAACTTGATACACATTCTTTCAAATGGATGTAAGCTGCAAATGCCGAATTAGTATCTAAATTAAGCTTTTATGTTTAAAAAAAGATGAGCTTGTAAAAATTGAAACCAAGAAAAAAGGTTTTTTCTCTTGTGAATAATATGATGCATTGTGTATCTATCTCTTCTTAGCCAGTATATATAGCTGAGCAAATTTACGTTTAAAGCATAGCTCTGACGTTGGCGAAAGCCGAAATAGCTATCAACGTATAAGATATAAAAAACTGTAGAACTGGAATACTTTGATATTTTTACCCTATTAAAATGGAGTTCTATAAAGTAAATGCCAAATCAATAAATAAAAAATGTGGTGTTCCAATATGCTTTTATGAACGCTGTTTAAATATCATTTAAAAATTTTACGGTTATAGATTTCTACTGATACATGGAGCATGCAGACATTATAGAAACAGTTAAGTGAAATGAAGCAATCTTTTCTCATCGTTGCGTCATTTTTTATATCATAAATGTTGAGCACTTGAGAACGTTAGCTTCCTTCTCGGCTTAAAAGGGCTAAAAAAATGCCTTATCTTGAATACCGTTTTCGAAATATAACCCTGTTAAGAGTTTGAAGGAAAATGTTTAAAATGAGTTATCTTAAGGCAAATTGCTTCGCTTGCACGGAGAAATATGCTAAAGAGTCAGAACAGTAGATTTATAGACTATGCTGAACTATGAAAATTGTTAATACATTTTTATAATATCTTTATACGCTTAAGAAAAAAGTATGTTAAAACTATCGCATATAAACTGTTTACTGTTTACTTTTAGGGTGTTCACTGTCAATACTTGGTAGAAAGGCATTATATTAATAAAAACACAATATTATTATGTACTTTATTTTACTTTATTAAATAGGTCAGGACCGGTTTCGCTCATTGCGAGCATTGTGAACTGATAATAAAAAAATATAAACAGTGATATTTATATAATTTAAGATTTCGACTGCAGGTGCTTGGTGGAATTCTAATATTAAATTTGAATCGTTCAAATTATGTACACTCCTTACTACTACTACTACTACTAGTCAAATCTTTGGGCATTCCCATGAGCTTATCCTTTTCGCCAGCAATGGCTTTAGACTCAGTGATACATTTATTTATTATATAAACACGAAACATTCATTTACTTAGCGTCAGTTCAAGTTCATACTCGGAAAACCCTTGTAAAAAGACAATGTTAAAAATATGATTTTTTTATTCAAATAAACAAGGAAGTCCACTTTAAGATTTCGACTGAAGGTGCTTGGTGGAAGTTCATCAGTTCAAGTTCATCCGTGCACTTGGACGCCTGAAGATGCCGAAAGGCGAAACCCGGGTCGTTAGTGACAAAATCTGTGGGAGTGTACATAATTTGAACGATTCAAATTTAGTGCTATTTATACAAATTTAAATTGAAATAAAAGGTGTAAGCAACTATTAACAATGAAAAGAATTTACAAGTTACATTATAAGTGACTCTACAATTACACAAAATTAAAATGCTTAACACCTAAAGCAGGCATGGGCAACCACCTTTCCTAGGTCTGGGGCCAAATTATCATTCTGTCTCCGAGTCAAGGGCCGGACCAAATTATTAAACATTAAGTAATTTAAATAAAACACGTTGCTTCTTGTGATATATATATTTTCATTTATATAATGAACGACACAATATTAATATTATATACTGATTACAAAATTTAGTGTGAAGATTGGCCTTGAACTTGAATTACGAGACTAGCAATATTGGCTCCTTGGAATTATTAATTTCTTTCTCTATTACTTCACCGAGTTGAATCACGGCCGGACAAAATAACTCAGCGGGCCGGTGGTTGCACATATATGACCTAAAGCATACAATTAAAAAATCATCAAAGGATAATAAATTATAAGTGGTGAATGATGACAATTATAAACACAATTAAAATTTGGGAAATTTTTAACAAAATGAAATTGTACATTACTATAGTAAATAACTTAATTTTGACTGATTTTGTTAAAGTACATCATTACTTGGAAGCGGGAAAAACACAAAATCATCAACAATGAAGATTTTGAAAAAGACATTTTTAAAACATGTGTCAATTCTTACAAAAAAAATAAAAAAATTAAAATATATGTATAATATAAAAGAGCAGTTCACATTAGCTAATGCAAAATGTAAAGTAATTGTGTTTTTATTAATGTTTTTTATTATTTAGTGGAAAGGCATTATATTTAAAAATACAACATACTTTTGTCTGATTCCATATTTATTTATTAGAATGAAAGATTTTGCTTATCACGAGTATTTCAGGCTGTCAAAAGAGGGCTATGCCTTCCGCTGTATTCAAGTCGGTTAGAGCTTACTCTACCGATCAGGTGAGTGTGGGTTCGATTCCCGGTAAGGTGAATGTCAAATTTAGATGTTTCAACTTAAATTTGAGACCTAAGACGTGGGTGTTTGTGATGTCAATTTACCTCGAGTTTATCTTGGGTGGCTTACAGTGAAAACATCATCGAGTTTTTCTCGTATGATCTTTTAGCTTTAAAATGTCAAATATTTTTTTGGTCAATGAAAAAAAAAAAAAAAAGTTAACACGAGGTGATTGTATTGCTATCAAGAGACGAAATTGTTTTTTATCCATTGTTTTTAAGCAAACAAAAGTTGCTTCACTAAAACCACTGTAACTTTTAAACTAAACGCCAGATTGTCATGAAATTTTAACACGTGTCGTTTGAAAGTTATGACTACTGAGTTAGGCTTAGGAAATTTTGGAGGTGGCTTCATCTATACGTCAGGCCCGGGACTTATTGAGTGACTTATGTATTTGGCACGGGTCTATAAACGAGTTTTCTAGGTGGACACTGTTTTAAACTGTTTTAGACATAACTGTTTTAAATTGAAAATGGACAGTTTTTTTTTATTTTGATCTGAATCACAAATTTGACATATTTTAAATAATTTCCAATTCGATGAAACAATATTGAATATTTGATGCTAAAAAAGCTATCAACTGTTTCAACGTTAAAGTTTATGTGACACTGACATTTAACGATATATTCAAATCAACTAATACAGTTCTTGTATTCTCGCTTCATACGTTATATCAATATTATTTAAGTTTGTAAAATATTTGTTTGTATTTTTTCTTTATAGACTGATATCAAAATAATACTTTGAGGCCGTAGTCAAATGGTTAACGCTGTTGGTTTTGGTTACGGAGCTTTTGTAGTACGATAAGCTAAGTAATTTTATTTTTTTAATGATTTATAAAACTGGTCAAAACCTCTTAAAAATAAATGAATACTTTGTATAAACTGAATCAAATAAATTTTAATAAAATATTAAAAATGCCAACAGTGAACGCAACTGTTATTGGTCTTCCTGGCACAATTTCACTATCTAATATATAAAAATTAATGTTTTTTTGCTCGTACTCTATGCGCTGCCACGCCGCTCATCCAATTGCAATAAAACTTTGACAAACTTTTTTTTGCACTTCCAGGAAGGTTATAAGCATAGTACAATTAACTTACAGTAGGTCTTATGTATAAAAATCAATGTTTGTATGTCTGTCATACATTTCACTTTGACAACATATGCATGCACTTGCACGAAGGTTATATTATAATTAACTTACAGTAGGTGGCGCGTGTGTTGTACCATAGACAATCGGCAGTAAACTTCAAACGCGAAACATAGAGAAAAAGAAAACATACACTTCAATAAACACAATTAAATACGCAAATACATTTTCCATTGAGTGGCATTGCTACGCTTGCCAGGAACCTGCTGGTAAATTATAAAAGCATTACTTAAAAACGTTTTTTAAAAATAAAAGAAAATGTTTATGTGAAAAATAAATTTCAAAACCTCACGACACTAGTCTATTTCAAAAGCAAGCGTAGCACTAAAATAGTTTTCAATAATCGAGGCACTCTAAGAATTATTCAGTTAACCAATAAACCACAAATAAATGTCGCCTATTTTTACCACATTCAATTAAATTTCCGTTTCCTTTTATTATATCTATCTGTAAACATATTCCTAAGCGCTCAAGATATAAGATGTTTATTTCAAATAATATTCTCCGTCTGTTTTTTGTTATTTTCATCACGTACAAAATATCAAATCATATCTCGGATATTGTTTAAACAAAGCTTCCGACTTGAAAATTATTAATCCGGGTGGAAAATTCGCGCGTCTGAGCAAAAGCTTCACTTGGCAGTGAGTTTGTTTTCCCGACGGGAGCTTTCATTGTTCCACTCTTGTCGCTTGAATACTATAACAATGCTCCAAGTTGCAATTTAAACCTTACTTAACGGAAAATTGCACTTTTAAAATATGACACTTAGATAGCGGTGAAGAAGGGAAATGCTCGTGAATGTTTGCAAAGATTTTCACCAGTCTGTTAATGTTGCACATGGCAAACGTACGTTTATTTAAGTACGTTATAATGCTGCAAAATAACATTGTGTGACAGTAGATTTTAATCCAGCTCAAATTATTCAAAAATTCGTTGACAAACAATTATTCAAAATTGAATTACACTTTTATTCTGTACTCTTCCACTTTTTTTTTCTTTGAGTGGCATTGAATGCTTGTCAGTGTTTGCCAGTATTTACTAGTATTCAATAATAATAAGCAAACCCGTTAACAAATTGTGGAATTAGTACAACAAAACAAATTGGATGTCAAAGAATAAACTTTGATTCTTATTACGGGAAGATAAATAAAAGTCGAGGACTAAAGGGTAGCTGGTAGCTTTCAACGAGCTTTCGCTCCCAATCTCATCTTGACGACCATTCATTCTTGCCAGCGCCATTTCCACACCACCCAGGAAATGTACAAAACTTGCTTCTGATCCCCAATCCGTTTGAACTGAGCTTGCTGCCACTGTGAAGTTTCGTTTTTTATCATGTCTTAGTTTTTCTTTGCCACACAAAAACTATCTAATCGAAATAAGAGCAATATATTGAAACGTATAGCGAACGAGATGAGGCTTTAGAATGTACACTCTGAATATAAATCATTTCAATTAATTTAACATAAATCAAGCCTCCACATCAATAATGATTAGAGACACAGGTATTTTGTGCATCTATTTTTGTAAATTTTAGCATTTTCATTTTTCAATTTAGCATTTTAGAGCATTAAAAATGTTTAACATTAGATATTTATTGATTTGGCATTTACTTGGTAGAACTCCATTTTAATAGGGAAAAAATATCAAAGTATTTCAGTTCTACAGTTTTTTATAAGTTATACGTTGATAGCTACGTTGATCGTTGTATAGTTCTGACAATGGCGAAGGTCAAAATAGCTATCAACGTATAACATATAAAAACTGTAGAACTGAAAAAATTTGATATTTTTACCCTATTTTAACATTAGAGTCAATTAGCATATATTTTTATTAAGAGTTGAATTTTAAACAATAAACAATTTTTAATAATTTAAAATAATAAATGTACACCTTTTATTTCAATTTAACTTGCATAAATAGCACTGTTTATATATTTGTCTTATCAGTTGATAATGCTCGCGATGAGCGAAACCGGTCCTGATCAAATAAATTTTATGTGGAAAAAGTACTAAAAGTCTTTTATTATTTTTATTAAAATGATTAACTAATGAGTTGCATCAATTAGGACGGGTTAAGCCGTTGGAAAATAAATTTAGCAGTGGTGAACCACCTGTTTTATTCAAGATATTATTTAATAATATGTCTTTATTGTTAATGCTTTTATTTATTTCTAAAATATTCTGAAAGATCACAAACATGTGTCCCAGTTTGTAGCACAATACGTGGAATAATCTAAGTTAGTTTATATTAAAATGAACTTCCACAAAGTTACCGCCAAATTCATCGAAAGTATTTTACGAATCGATTTAAAAAATTCTCACATAAAAATAAAGAAACCCTACAACATACAAATACTAGTTTTTTAATTGGTGTTTATACACTAAGCAAAACCATTTCCCGATTTCTTTATTCTTTCATATAGCAATACCATTTGTGCAGTCTGAGACGATTGGTGATTGTTCTCACATACGATGCCAGGGGCTGCCCCGCCGCAGAGGACGATAAAAAACTTTTGTTATTTCTTTTATATCTATGGTAAGTTAGAAAAGCCACAATAACATCGTTGGTCTCCCTATTATCAAGTAATTTTATGTTGTAACTTGAAAAGGCGTTATTACACTTTCTTTACTGTTTCTGAAAGGACGTAATACGTCGTGGAATCTTAAGTAAAGTTGGGACTTACATTTAGTACGACGCGTTTTGTTATATGCCAGCTATTAAAACGGATACTTATAAGATTGTCAGTGTCTGTAAAACTTAGTCTTAACTTTTCCGATTCTAAGCTCAAGTAATTCGACCCCAATACCCACATGTTCTTAAATATCTATTTAAATATGGGTGATACAATGTTTATAATTAAAGTATTCTTATATCATAGTTTTTTGGACCCTTTGTAGTTTATATAAATACGCGATAACGCGATAACGAGATAAGCGCCCGCTTATCAGCGATCGTTCGTAAGATAGCTGGGCTAAACGCGTCAGTTGCAATTTCATATGTGTGCTGGGATGACGTCTTTTTTACGCGCAACTTAAAATATGATTATTTATTAAAAAAACACGGATTTTTATAAAAAAAAATGTATGAGGAATGATGCAGAGAGATATTTTAAAGCCCTTAGACTATTATTTTTTTGAAATTCATAAGAATAAGGCCAATAATGAGGAAACCACTGGGGTCCCAAAACGACCCACATCGGCAGAGAAGTATTTTTGTAGTCTCCGAGCCGCGAAAGTTTTAATCTCGATCAGAGAAAATTAATGTTTTCCAAAAAATAAAAACAAAAAAGACATTTGATGTATAGTTCATATGTGTGACTTAGTTCCATAGTATTACGACTATAAAAAAAGAAAGACAATATTCCTTTATACATATTTCTACTTTTATTTATATAGAATAGAACCGGTTACACTCATGGCGAGCGTTACCATTAGTCACCACTTTAAATTGATTACTCTTTAATGATCTTTGTTAGAAGTGTTAAACATTTTAATTTATAATTTAAGATTTCAACTGAAGGTGCTTATTATATGTTTTGTTTATATAAGAAGGTGAATTTCTTATACAAACACGAAACATTCATTAACTAAGCGTCAGTTCAAGTTCATCCGTGCACTTGAACACCTGAAGATGCCGAAAGGCAAAACCCGAGTCTTTATTGACAAAATCTGTGTGAATGTACATAATGTGAACGATTCAAATTTAATTTTAATTTATGTTAATTTAATCTTTTATTTTTATTTTTTAACGTCAATTATTTATTACACCTTTTCATTTTAATTTGTTTTTGTATAAATAGTATGTTTCTTATCAGTTGACAATGCTTTCCATAAGCGAAACTGGCCCTGATCTTGATAAATAAAAGTGACAATAAATAACAAAGGATTTTGTGTTTTTCTAATAGGTAGTTTTGAGATATTGCTGACCAAAGTTTAGACACAATTAAACTGAGCTGTAAAAATGTGATGATTATTATTTGTCCTATCTTACTATAAATTATTTAGTTCTTTATTTTAATTCAATTAAAATTTATTGAAACGTTGACAAAAACATAAAATTGATATTTAGAGTTGTAATATTACTTAATTTCCATATGCAAAATGCTAGTATTTTTTCTAGACGTACTTTTGTGGAACTATCCAGACAAGAAAGGTTTACAATATAATGATTTTTATCAACCGATACAAATATACATTAGTACATTAATTTTTTTATTATTATTCCATATCCGCTCCCTATACGGAGCATATGGTCACCACGAAGTTCCTCCGTGACTCTCTATCCCCAGTCAGTCTCCTTGTTTCCTCCCAGGTCATCCCAGCGTCTCGCAACTCCGCTGAGTACATCCTGTGGATGGTCATCAGTGGCCTTTCACGACGCCGGTATCCATCCAGTTAGAAGAAGAGACAGGCAGGGTTTAGGCTCTCTTGAGGCATCCTCAACACGTGTCCAAGCCAGGTTCACCGCCGCTTCTTTATTTTGGACGTAATAAGAGGCTGGTTAGTCCGCTCTCTAATCTCCGTATTCCTGACAAAGTCAGACCATTTCACTCCTAGCATTCGCCGCAGTCATCTGTTTTTGAAACACAGTATACGGTTACTCTGCGCTTTTGTAATGTGTCATGATTCGCAACCTTAAAGCAGCACTGTTAAGATACATGCGTTGAACAGGAGGCACTTGGTTCTGACCGAGTACAGCCGTGAGTCCCAGACTTTCCGCATTGAGTTAAAGGTTGCTCCAGATATCCCTAATCGGATCGCGAGCTTTTTACACGGATTGCCATCTCCCATGATGTGTACCTTCAGGTACCTGAAACCGTCGACTCTTTCGATGTTTTGTCCGGCGCTCGTCAAAGAGTAGTGTGGGTCCGGAAAGGCACTGTTGCAGAATACATTGGTTTTACTCGCATTGATTTTAAGATATGTTCGCTCTGGAACACTCGCATTGATATATTTAATTACCCAAGTAAAATTACAATCAAATAGTATTAGATTTGTGAATGGAATTTACAGATAATGATACAAAATATTGCAATTAATTGTAGTTACCCTTATGTGCTTATTCCACAATTTTATGAGTCACAAATTTCGATAATTACAGAAATTATGAAGCTTACACGGTTTCATAGTAAACACCCTAAAATTAATTGTTGAAAATTAGGTACTCAAAGTTATCAGAATCTAATATTTTTAATTCTGAGAAATAATGAAATTGGCATCAATTATGAAAGCTCTTTTAAAATACTTCAATAAATTGATTTAAAACAAAATATAGTTACAAGAAACGTTTTAATACTGAAACTTTTTCTCTTGTCGAATCTGTCGCTTTTTCGCCGTTGAAAGTTTAACGCTAAATTTTCGGTTCAGAGCTTAATTATATTCATTCAATTATGTACCTTTGTTATAGGGTTTTCCGTTTAAATTCGTTACGGACTTTGTGAATTGTTCGCGTTTTTTTTCCTCCTCTTCGGCACGGGTTGAACATCATTACAAAATTAAATTATGTTGTGATAAGTTTAAACAATGAATCCACTGTAGAGCTTTGTTATTTTTAATAATTGTAATATACTGTGATATTACTCAGAACATTGTTCCTTTGTACAAAACAAAATGTGCTTTGTTTATCAAAGCACTATGTGGTTGCCAAACTCCTATTAATGCCGATTAAACATGAATCTAGAACTCTGTATCTTGAGTAGATTCCAACATGGTGCATTCCTTTACTTTGGTTTGAAGCAGACTTGAAAGTGGGCCGATTGTTTGGGCTCCAAAAGGCTCGAAATATACCCTTATGGTGAAGAAGATTCAGAAGAACTTCTCTATGTAAAAGTGTATGGATTTTATCCATGGCTTTATCCAACTAACATTCTCTTAAGCATGCAAAATTTTAATATTTTGAACGTTAGAAGAAAAATTTACCTGGTCATATATTTATTTTAACTTATACGAGGCCAAAACGAGAATTCCACCATTCTTGAGAAAGTTAAGCTAAATGTTCCTAATTATTTTTTGAGAAATCGTAATGATGAATTGTTTGTTCTTCCAATGTGTATAACCAGCCTGCTAATGGAGATGCCACTGGTGAGAGCTTTAACGGTTTTTAACAATATTGCTTCGGATGTCGATACATCCCACGTAGACGTGGGTGAGTTCCGATGAATGCTATTTTGAATGTTTTAATGTAGAGTTCATCGGAGCTTACTCAGTTCCGTTACTTCCTTGCCATTTTTTTTGTCTAATGCTTTTAAAATATTTTTTTTATGTTTGTTTTTCTTCATTGTAAAAGTTTTAAATATACAGTGGAACATATCATAACGAGTACCTCGTATAACGAGTAATTCACATAACGAGCAAAACAGATTGTGAAAAAAATGCTCCTTTAACGAGCGATATTTCACATAACGAGTGACGCAGAGTTTTGGAAAGATCACTTTCACATCGTTGCTTACCTCAAGATGATTGACAAGCCATAGGAAGGGGTTACCAGGAGAGCCCTCACTTCAGCTTGGAAGAAGCTTTGCCAAGAAGCGTTGTCTAATGAGGGAACACTGGTGACAGGCAATCCCTGGATGTTTCAAAAAAATTAAATCAAAGTTAAATGTTTTGCATTTATAATATAATTTACTAAGCTGTTTTCAATTATACATTTTATACGCATGTAAGATTTTGTTTTTTTAAATCAGTTTCAAATTTATGTAGCTTGATAAATTAAAAAACATCATTTTTAAATCTGATGTAATGTACAACGAAAAACACTTTTAAAATGTAGGTTGTTTTACAAAATGAAATTGAAAATTAATTTCTCAACCATTTTGTAACGATACGTGTTTGCAAATATTAACCTCTTTACTACTTTTCAGATTTCATTCCAATTCGCTGTTTCACAGTTAACCCTCTCCTTACTATGCAAAAAAAAGCACGCGCTTCTGAGCTGTGTATCCGTTACACATCAGGCAAATGGGAGTGAATCATGACAATTATATAACACTACTACAATATTTATGTATATTATTGCATTACTCAATGCGTAAATGTATAAGGGAGGAATACCTAAATTTTGGGCCGAGCATTTATATACAGAGAAATGTAAATGATTTGAAGGTATGTGTACTATTAACACATCTTAGTTAAGATAGGGTTAATAAGTAAAACCATTCATATTATTACAAAAACGTGTATTACAGAAACTGTTGACCTGTAGGTACTTGATGGTGGTTAAAAATATATCTCTCCCAAACGACACTGCAACTCTGAAAAATATTTCTCCCATTATGATAACTATTTTTAAATTTTACGTACATCTTTCGAAACCCTCTGCCAAAAGTCCCATGTGTTCGATAAATATTGCATTAAAGTCAGCTCTGTTCGAGATTGCATCTCATCGGATGGTTCTGATTTAAGACCACGTATAGCTTTTTGCATTTTGCAAACTAAATGTGGTAATAAAAATGCGCCAGTCGTATCATATTACCAACTGCTCCTTCGCAGTTCCATATAAATTGAGAATAAGGCGGCCTAATCGAACGGATAGTTTTCAATTGCATTTACGAACAGACCAGACTATTATCTGTGGCTGAGTGGTCAATGTCGTTGCCTTTGGTACTTGACAAAACACTACATTTTCAAAATCTAATATATGTTAGTTTAAACTGGTTTTTAACTCTTAAATGCATGATTGTCTACTTTAAAATAATAACAATACAGTGTCTACTGGCTTGATTTGTACAACAAAAAAGATAACAATCACAACTAATATATTCTTCAAAATATTTAGTGAACTATCAGGTATTGAATATGTTTTTGGCTGAGATGGTTCATATTGACTGTGGAAAGGAAAAAAAGACGCAACCCACACATAGCATATTTAAAAAGAGACACAAAAAACGTGTGTTGATGATTTTGGGTCATATGCAAATTATGAAATATACACAACCTTGGAGTGCACGGGCACTTCTAAGCTGGTTTTAAATTGACATAATCTAATATTAATTAAAGAAATTGTCAAGGAAAAACCTTTTTTTCAATATTTTTTCTTGGTTTCAATTTTCACAAGCTCATCTTTTTTCAAACTCAAAAGATTAATTTTGATACTAATTCGACATTTTCAGCTTACATCCTTTTGATAGAACGTGCATCAAGTTTGATACATTGTGATTATCAAAAAAAAAAACTGTTATGAAAAAACTGTGGGTACCGTCCTTTTTTCTTTCCACATTCAATATGTAAGTGTTACAAAAGAGTGTTTTATTTATTGAATATAATTCATTTTGTATTGGCAATCAACACATTAAAACCAAAAAATGAATAAATAATAAGAAGAAAGCAATAATAAACATATTCATTTCTTTTTATTTAAGCAAAATCGTTTGCAAATAATATATTATTTAAATGGGTTAAGATGTTAAGATTATAATGAGATCGTGCAAAACTTATTCTCTATACAAAATCGTGTGCAGTAAAGCTTCAGGCGGTCTTAAAAACACTTTGAATGCCGTAACACCAAAACATGGCTTTAGAGATTTAGAGGTGCTAAGTGCAAATTTGTTATTTAACGGATTACCTTAAGTGACTGCCAGGAGCACCCACTTTCATCCCCTAATTTGCATTCATTCATCTCTTTTCCGAAATGAACAGGCTCCATCTATATAATATCTGTCTGAGTGAATTATTTTGTTTTATATGCAAAACTTGGTAAGTCGAAACATTTATTAACTTGAAGTTAGTAATTATTTGAATACAATTTAGCTTACCTTTCACCACCTGTTATTCAAAATTGTCATTTAATATAACATATTTTTTTTAAATATTTGACATAACAACTTAAATATTTATTATTTTGTGTCAAATATTTTGAAATTGAAAGATCATACGAGATATACTCGATAAGAATTTTTTAGTCACATGAGATTTACTTAACAAGAATTGACTTCACAAACACCCATGTCTTAGATCTCAAATTAAAATTGAAAAAATCCAATTATGACATTGACCTTGCCGAGAATCGAACACAGACCTACCTGATCGGTAGAGCAAGCTCTAACCAACTGCACTGTTATGTGTTGCCTGCTGTGGCCCAGTTGATTAGAGCTTGCTCTACCGATCACGCAGGTCTGGGTTTGATTCCCGGTAAGATCAGAGTGAATTTGAGAATTATTCAATTCAAAGTTGTGATCGAGGGCTGAGTGATTGTAATGTCTATTCATATAATTTCCTCTCCTCCCATTCTTCTGATCCTTTAATAACTGGGTGTAGCAATAGCGATTAGTTAACCAATATTCATTTTCTAGCATTTCTTTTGAGATACCTTCATTAAGGAGGCCATATGCTCTACATTGGAAATGGACATGGATAAAAAATGTACTCGACATTCACAATACAAAAAGTTTTCCGATACACTGGTCTAGTTGGAAAGAGCTTGATACTGTCGATCAGACTGGTTTGGGTTTGATTCCCGGTACGCTCAACATAATATAATTATTTTGAACTCAAATATGATATTGGTGGTTGGTCAATTCTCTTCGAGTTGTGCTCGGATGAGGAATATTTGGTGTTTCTTTATTAACTAAAATGTCAAACACTGTTTTTAAAAACATTAAAAATAAATCTTAATATATATTCGAATCAATATAACATATCGACTGTGGAAAGGAAAAGGGACGTAACTCTCAATTTTTCAAAACAGCTTTTTTCGATAATCACAATGTATACAACTTGGCACACGTTTTATCAAAAGGATAGTAGCTAAAAATGCCAAATTAGTATCTAAATTTAGCTTTTAATTTTGAAAAAAGAAAGTCTTGTGAAAATTGCAACCAGGAAAAAAGACCTAAAAAAAGTTTTTCTCCAACAATTTATTAAATTAATATTAGGCTAAGTCAATAAAAAACCAGTTTATTAGTCACGGTGCACTTCAGGGTTATGTATATTTCATAATTTGCTTTTAGTCTAAAATCCTCAAAAAACGTGTTTTGTGTCTCCTGTAAAATTTGATAATTATGTGCTACGTCATTTTTCCTTTCCACAGTCGATATGGATATTTTGTATGATGTTTTCAGTTGGGTAGTCAGACTGAATGTATCGCTTGATTACACAACAAGTGAAATAACAAAATGAGATTTTTTATATTGAAAATAGATTTCCAGAATGAAATTGAAAAATTTAACCAAAATATAAAAACGAATAACAACAACATAATATAATATTTTTATTTGAATTTGCGAAAAGAAATAGAAAAATCCAACGCTCCTCGAACTGTTATTACTAGCCAATCCATTTCTTAAATTGCACCCTCAAGAATTTGGGCTATTCCAGAAATTGATATTCAAACAGAGGATTAAATGACGTGGAAGCACTAAATGTCACAGCGGGCATGATATCAAGCGGGTTGTGTAAAGGGGAGGATTTATACTACCCCTTCTCAGCGTATATCACATTGCTATTCTATTGCTACTTTGGTAACTGAGAAGTTTGAGAGGGGCTGTTATAGAGGAAAAAACAACGTTTATTTTTGACATATTGTATGGGTGGCGTTATATAATATTACATATACGTGTTTTGTATATGTTTTATTCATTATTAATGAAAGCCTCTACACTCTACAGCTGTGTTTCTCGAGCTTTGTGGGCCCGTGGCCTCTTTTGGGTGTCTTATTTTTGGGGAGCCCCCCCCCCATACTTGTTTTGTACTATTGAAGTCTGACACGAAGTTTTTTTTGTTGTAGGTATTCCCATAATTTCGAATCCATAATCCCAGGAATTGACGGGTTTCCCAAAATGAACGCCGCGAGATTTATTTATTTTTTTAACTCTTATCAGACATTTCAATTTCTAAAAAACAACAATTGAAGGATTTCGGAAAACTTGCCCGTGGCCCCCTAAACTGTTCTGTGGCTCCCCTAAAATTTTTTTGTATAAAAATATAAAATAAAAGAGATTTTTCCAATAGGAGACCATATACTTAACATTGAGAGCGGACATGGATTTTAAAAAAACAGTTCGCGTAGAAAAGTTTTTGTTGAGGTACTTCTTTGAGGAGACCAAATGATTCATATTGGGAGCAGATATGGATTAAAAAATAGTAAAAACGCCAAAGCCACCTGTGTGGTCGAGTGGTGACATCGTTGGCTTTGATTACGTACTTTGGCTCGAATCCCAGTACGGACACTTTTATAAATTGATTTTTCAATCGACTTTTGAATTTCTGTTCGAAGGCATGGATGTATGTGATGTCTTGAATTCCCCCCTCCAACCCATTCTTTTCTATGAACGGGGCGTATCAAGGGCGATAATCGAATCACTAGTCCTGTCCTAGTCCCATCCTTCTATTCCTACTCTTTTTGTAAAAAGAAAGGTTAAGCAACTGAGTAACAAGCACTCCATTAGAGTCCATATGCTCCACATTAGGAACGGATATGGTAAAAAAAATGCACTACGTTGGGATCGGATATAATTTTTAAAAACCTGGTAATTTGGTGCCAAAAAAACAACCGTCATGTCAAGTGCTATATAAACCAAATTCGTACAAATTGATAATTTTGTCTCTTTGAAAACTTAATCGCGTCCGGAAATTTTCAATTCTCTCGCGTATGAGATTACTGTTATTTGTTAATATTTGCGTAGCTCTTTTGTAAAATCGTATCATATCCGTAAGTAAACTCTCTCTTGAATAAAATGTTTTCCTTCGCTTATTAATTGAGTTTCTTGTCCTTTTATTGTCAAGGACGTTCAATGTATCAATGGATCTTTGAGTTATCTGAGAAAATTGGAGTTTATTTCGTTAATAACACTTTAACAAGTTTTTTTCAGGATCGGATCTTGTGAAGATAGATTTTTTTTATTATATAGACTGTGGAAAGTAAAAGGACGTAACCCATACATAGCTAATTTTACAGGAGGCACAATAAACGTGTTTTGATGATTTTGGGTCATATGCAAATTATGAAATGTACACAACCTTGAAGTGCACGGAGACTTCTAAACTGGTGTTTAATTGACATAATCTAATATTAATTAAAGTAATTGTCTAGTAAAAAACTTTTTTTCAGTCTTTTTTCTTTGTTTCAATTTTCACAAACTCATCTTTTTTCAATCTTAAAAGATAAATTTAGATACTAATTCGACATTTTCAGGTTGCATCCTTTTGATAGAACGTGTATCAAGTTGGATATATTGTGATTATTGAAAACAGCTGTTTTGAAAAAACTGTGGGTTACGTTCATTTTCTTTTCCACAGTCGATATAATATTTATTTTTTCCACCAATAATTCAGAGTGAACACCTTTAAAGTGTTTAACAAATAGGCTAGGTTAAAAAATGATAGTATCATACAAATACAATAACTCTTGGCAATCATGACAAGATAGGTCATTATTTTTTAATGTCTAAGAAAAGCTTTTCAACCAAATAAAATAAATTATAAGTTAACTTTTTTCGTCAACTTAAGATATCTTTTTAGGGTGTTCACTGTCAACACTTGGTGGAAAGACATTTATCACTTTTAGGGTGTTCTTGGTGGAAAGGCATTATATTAGTAAAAACACAATAATCCTTTGTACTTCATTCTACTTTATTTAATATGTCAGGACCGGTTTCGCTCATTACGAGCATCGTCAACTGATAAGAAATATAATTTACCTGACATATTAAATAAAGTGGAATGAAGTACAAAGGATTATTGTGTTTTTACTAAGGAAAGACATTATATTAATAAAAACACATCATTCTTTGGTACTTTAATTCACTTTATTTAATAGGTTAGGACCGGTTTCGCTCATTGTGAGCATTGATAACTGATGAAAAATATATAAACTGACATTTCTTATTAATTACATAGCATTAAGTTTATTAAAAATCCCATATTGCTTATTGTTTTTCTAAACACCAAAGCCATAGTTAATAAATTTAATGTTATGTAAATAATAATTAATATCAGTTTAATTTATCTTAATTAACGTTTTAAAAACTCCAGATTGTTTATCGTTCTTTGATTCACTAGAAGTCATATTTAATAAGTGTAATATTATAATTGTAATTTGAATTAGGATGTTAGAGTGAATAAATAACATTATCCGTTGTGTATCTTTTCGGAGCCATATATAGCTGAGAAAAATGTTAGTTTAATAATAGTTCTGACGATGGTGAGAGCTGAAATAGCTATCAACCAAAAAATATAAAAACTGTAGAACTAAATACGTTGCTATTTGTACCCTATTACATCGTTAGATGTTTGCTTAAATTCGTTATTATTTTTTTTCAATCGTTGCATTCAAATTTTCAAACGCCGCTTGTAAAAATTGCAGTGTCATGGTATAAATTCTCACGATCAGACGTTATGAAAACCTAAAATATCCCAGACGGTTATTTTACTTTCCGTTTTCTGGTGGGAAGATTGAAAAGAGCATAAATTTTCTTACACGTCTAGAAAAGGTGGTGGTGGTCCCCTCACCCACCAACACCACGCGGCCACGGCGCCCAACTCCTTGCGATGCAAAAGCTTTGAATAAATTTGCAGTTTGCGGGAATTGTGTCAGACAGATAGTGAGTCATCTGTCAGATCAACGGCGAACGATCGACCAAAAGGGGATCCAAGGGACGATGGTATTAAAAAAAAAAAAAAAAGATTGATTTTTTAGACTCGGTGCGGAACGATCGGAATTTATGATTTGTTACAATTTTTTTACTTTTCTGAACTTATAAATGTTTAAAATGACTTCAGTGTAAAAAAAAAGAGTACCTGTCTCAGCATCTGTATTTTTGTATTAACCACTTGAATACCAAGCGATCACAGGTGTCCGGAACATATGCAAGCGAACACGGATATATAAGAAATTTAAAAAATCAAATACTTGGTATTCTAATAGAATATAAGCAATATTTTGATGAATATGTGTAGTACTATCTATACTGAGTCAATATAGGTTTTTAAAATATCGAATTCGAGTGTATATTAGGCAAAATTATTTTTCTCAAAAAGACGCAGTATCTCTGGGACATATCAATGATTTATTTGCGCGGTATTCGAACGGTTAAATTAACTATATATTTTTATATATTTTATATTAACACATTTAATTTCAACTAATTACTGACTGACCGGTGACTTTTCTATTTTATAAAGAGAAGAGCTCTTTCTCACTTCTATTTTGATAGTTTTATTTCCTCTTTTTTCCTTTATTCCCTTCATCAGGTATACACAATTTTATGTTTAATTTTCAATCCTGGGATAAAAAAGAGCCCGGGATTAGATGCTCTAGTACACACGGTTGTGAAGGCTTTGCATTTTTTTTTCAGTCCTCTTATAGATTTGTATCTAAAAACATTGACACTTTTACATTATTTTTAAATCATCCTTCCAAATCGTGACTAGAGCAGAACAAGCAACCTATTTTTAATACTTTCTTATAACAGTCATTCAATAAAAACCAAATTCGAAAAATGAAAATGGAGTGCTTCAGTAAAATGTGATTGAATATCTGAAACGATAATACTTCAATTCATTTATAATTTTCTTACAAAAGACATAATTATCTATGACTTTGTCATATATCCTAATTATAAACGGTTGGCTTATATAGTACCTAGGACACATCACCTTGTTGTTTCATATTACCAGGACATTGATTCTTTATTTGCCTTGTCGGAAAGAGAATTTGATACAACGTCATTTTTTTTTTAATCCATGTCCGCTCCCAATGTGGAGCATATGGCCTCATAATGGAGATATCTTAACAGAAGTTTTTTCTGTGAGAACTGTTTGAGTCACTAAACCGCACTTTTTTCAAAGTGAGTAGTAGGGAAAGAAGGATAAGGATAGAACAGGACTTTTGGTTGACTATTCGCTATTGCTACACCCAGTTACTAAAGGATCAGAAGGATGGGAGGAGAGGAAATTATGTGAATTGACATCACAAACACCCAGTCTTCGGCCACAATTTTGAATTGAATAATTCTCAAATTCACTGTGATCTGACAAATTGCTACCGAATCAGTATAAAATATTAGTTTTTTTAGTATTTTTTTCGCTCGCCACCTACCATTTTTTTTAACATAAAAAAACTGTACTTAAAGATCATTATTCACTATATAATTGAATTTAACATTTTTAATTTTTAATTTTGATCAGCTGGGTGCTTCAAACCTTCTGTATTTAATGTCAAACTAAGTTATGATTCACGTCTTGCGAAACGCTCGACATTTATTCTTTATCACTCTGAAAACTTATAATTTTCACATAACTTACATTCAAATATAAAAGATACAATATATCAGAATATTTCTAAATCAATGCGTATTTTGGCCCGCAGCCATAATAATTCAAATACAAAAATATTTTATTTCATTTCATACTTGTTAGAAGACAATTGATTACTATTTTCAAATCTTATTGAATTGTGAATTTTATTTTACTGCCAAAGACCAAAGGTAAGGAACATAGTCGTTTTTTTTCTAAGTATGCTGTATTTTGGACTTAAAGCAATAGTTTTATGTCATTGTTTTTCAATTCATTTGAAAAATAATGAGTTACAACACAGGTGTATAAATTAAGGTATATTTACAGATTTTCAAGAGAACTGTTTGTTACAAAGTAGCTCAATCTTTTGTGTCCGTAAAGAGTGGAGATATAAGCAAACAAAGCTTGCATTCTGTCGGTACTGATTTACGGTTGCGAATCATGGCACCTGACGAAGACTCAGAAAAACCGTATACTGAGCTTCAAGAACAGATACTTGCGTCGGATAATAAGTCTGAGGTGGTTTGATTTTGTGAGGAATTCAGAGATAAGGGAGCGTCACGTCAGTGGTTATGGAGAGACGTTGGAACTGGCTGGGTCACGTGCTGCGGATGCCTGCGGAAAGCCTCAACCCTGCCTGCCTTTTCTTTCAGTTAGTGGGATTCAGGCATCCCGGACGTCCGTTGGGTACTATCCATAGGATGTACTCGGCGGAGTTGACGGATGCTGGCATGTCATGGGAGGAAGCAAAGCAATTGGCGGGAGACAAGGAAACATGGAGGTGCCGCGTGGCGGTCATATGCTCTACATAGGGAGCGAACATGGCCAAAGAAGAAGAGATGTAAGGGCTAGAAGAAGACTAGTGATTAACTTATCTATCTCACGAAGCCCCGTTGGTTTTTGGATTGCTATGGTAGAAATAGTATAAATTAAGAATAGAAAACACAAAAAAATATGAGACAACAAATACTGTAATAAAATGACTGTCGTATGAACAATGAAACTAATAAAGAAGTAAGAAAATTGCGTTTTGTAACAAGACACCTAAAATAGTTAAATAATAAAATAAGTGTGCCGTTATGACTTATATAAAACAAATGTATTAAGCCAGCGATTTCCAACCTGGGAGGCGCGACGAGTCCAAAATGTTAATTTATTCTTTAAAACGTGTCTTTATTACTCTATGAAATACAGGATAGGGAGGCATGAAGATATTTTTTCTTCAGAGGGAGGCGCAGTAGCATAAAGGTTGGAAACCACTGTATTAAGCAACATAAAATACTTTTTTTTTTTTAATGAAACAGTTAATAACAGATAAATTTATACAGTAAAAACTTCTTAATGAATTAATAAGAGTCAATTCACCAATGAAACCATTTCATAATTAATTACTAAAACGACATTTGATGACGAATTTGAATTGTTCAAATTATGTACATTCACACAAGCTTTGTCACTAACGACTCGGGTTTCGCCTTTCGGCATCTTCAGATGCTCAAGTGCACGAATGAACTTGAAGTGACGCTTAATAATTGAATTTATCATATATCACTATGCTTAAACCCATTACTGGCAAAAAGGATTAACCCAAGAGATTAACTCATGGGAATGTCTACAGATTTTAATGGTGGATAATTTTAAGGCCGCCTTTGTGGTCGAGTGGTCAACGTCGTTGGCTACCGCTACGAAGGTCACGGGTTCGAATCCCAGTACGGGCAGTTTTATAAATTGATTTTTCAATCGATTTATGAATTTCTGTTCAAAGGCATAGATGTATGTGATGTCTTGAATTACCCCCTCCCACCCATCCTATCCTATGAACGGGGTGTATCGAGAGCGATTAGCTAACCACTATTCCTGTCCTAGCGCTTTCCTTCTATTCCTACTCTCTTTGGAAAAAGAGAGGTTGAGCAACTGAGTAACAATCAGTTCTCGTAGAAACACTTCTGTTTAGATAAACTCCATTAGGAGTCCATATGCTCCACATTGGGAGCGGACATGTTAAAAAAAATTAAGAATAACTAAGCAGTTCAAGTTCATCCGTGCACTTGAACGTCTGAAGATGCCGAAAGGCGAAACCCGGGTCGTTAATGAAGAAACTTGTGTGAATGTACATAATTTGAACGATTCAAATTTAATATTGAAATTCCACCAAGCACCTTCTGTCGAAATCTTATATTGGATATTTGATGGCATTTGTCAATTTATGAAATTCGTGACATTACTATAACATTGGCTTAAAATTCATTTAGTATAACGTTATCTAAATCTCAAAACAGTTCGTAATATCCCGTAATTCTGAAACAGGAGTATTTAAGCCAAACAGAAGGTAGCAGGGGTAGAATGAGTGTCGCGCAGAAGCCTCCTTTCTAAGGGAGTGACGCTAGATTTCCCGCGAGGCTGTATCACAAGATAATGGCTATAACTACCACAAGGACAAAGCGGGCACTCTGGGATTTCGCTTCACTTTACGAGAGATAAACAAAGACATGGCTACTAGTACTATTATTGGCCAGAACATGTTGTTACACTTTGAGGAAAGGTAATTGAAAATCGTAAATATTATTAGTTAAAGGGCGAGATGGCGCATGTTTTAAATCTTAACACTCCAGAGACGAGAGCTTTTTTTTCGATATAAAAAAATATTTTTTATTCCATATTGAAATCACGGATAACTTTTATTCCTAACAAACAGAAACCCCGCATTACTATATGGTCATGGTTATCTTTTTATTACGGTGTAATATTGTGTACGGACAGTAGTAAGGACAAAAGTGACCGTATGGGCACGCAAACATTATGGATTGAAAAATAGCTAAACGTGATTTTTTTTTAAATATTTACAGTTTGACCTCTTTAGATCAACATAATTTCAATACAAATATATTAGCAAAAGAACTGTAAATAATTTGATGTTTTGATAAAAAAATAACTTCAAACTATCAAAAAGTCTATTAAAAAAACGGAAATTAAAAAAATCGCATGTGCTTTTGATGGCCGTTTCTGTCTCCGCGGCTGATGACTAAGTGAAGTCTGTACCCTTCTTAACCAAGTATGAGTGAAAGCAACGATATTCAGGTAGAAAAAGGATGAATAGTAATTAATAGACAACGGTGTTTACTGTGACCATATGGTCACGCTCGTCCTTGGAGGGTTAACTACTCGAAATATTAAACGATACTCATTCCAAAAAATATTTTTTATATTTTTTTGTGCTTAAAAAAAATCGAAATTTACAAAAATACGTAATATAGTAAAAAGTAATAATAAATTACAGAAAGATCAGTCGTTGAATGAAAATATAAATAATATCATATTTGTTGAAATATAATACAATATGTATATAAGTTCGTTTATCTTTTGTTTAAAATGCTTGGTATTATTTCACTTGACTTCATGGAACTAATTTGTCGTGGTGTTTACTCTGCTTGCGTTTTAAAAAACAACTAAAAATATACGTAAAACAAACTAACTTTTCTATCAACGGAGTTAAATGTTTATTTTTTTGATATATTTAGACGTTGCTATATGGTTGTAGAATATCAATCCAACACAAGAATTTGTGTACTCATAATAAAATGTTTGTTAATTGTGATCAATGCTTCGTCTAAGACAAAGAAGGGCAAACTTTTCGGACGAAGGGCCAAATTCAGGAATTCAAAATGAGTAAAATGAGAATTTAGGAATAAATTTTTGTTAGGATTTCAATATGGCCTAAAAAATTTTTTTTTCATCGAAAAAAAGCTCTCGTTTTTGGAGGGTTGATTTATTTTTTAAATTTTACTCCGCATAAATAAATCGTAAATAAATGAATACTTTTCAAGCAACTATTACTTAAGATTTAGACTTTGGCTTTCATCTGTAGGCATGTAACGTTATACTTACGTTGGTTCCGTTGATACGTTGAAAAAAAAACACAATTTACATCTTTTTATACGATTTTTAACGCCATCCGTTCTCAAACCTTTATTAACCCCACTCTTTCCAAGTGTGATGTATCGCGCTTGACCAAAGATACTTATAGAGTAAAACAAAACAACTTAAATGCACGAGTGGAAATCCTGGGAAAAGCGCAAAGTAGTTGTGACGTGCAAGCTGCAACGCGGAAAATGGTTTTCCGGATAAAACTTTTCCACTAGCTACAGACTGTGATGTTGCGGGATTAAGCAGGCCACGTTTTGCCTCTGTTGTCTTTTAATTTTTCAAGGGAAAACTTTTCGATCTACGTAAATGT
Organism: Himalopsyche anomala; assembly: GCA_031772345.1. NCBI lineage: Eukaryota > Metazoa > Arthropoda > Insecta > Trichoptera > Rhyacophilidae > Himalopsyche > Himalopsyche anomala. Next base: position 22,260,006 of record CM062834.1, on the reverse strand, counting down.
TTTATGACGTGGACTTCAATTATGATTTTAATTAACCTTTACAAAGCTTTATGAATATGATTTATAAAGCTTTGATTAAAAATAAGAACTTTACACACTATGTAAACAAAGAGGTTTTAATCAATGTAGCTTACAATGTGGAGAATGTGACCTCTTAGCAGTGACGGTTCTACGTACTGGGCTAGGTGGGCTTAGCCCGACCTGCATTTTTCACCCAAAATATGTAGATAAAAAAAGATGGCCGAACAAAAATGAACAACAATTTGGCCACTAAACAAAATAAATACATTTCTAAATTTAAATAACCTTTTCCAATATCTTTGTTTTGATTTTCTTCTGTCAATATAAGACAATGCTTTGTCTACCTACAATAATACTCTCGATTGTGTATTGTATTACAATTTTAAACCGAGCCGGCATAGAAAAAAGTAATGGCCTCCTATACATAATTCATACAGAACAGGCAACGTGACGTCAGTCTGGCGATACTTACGTATTATTAATAATAATAAAAGCTTGGGCTATTTTTGATTTAGTCCGAGCACTCTGTTACACTGGGGCGCAATCAAGCACGATTAGAAAACATTTGTATTTTATAACCATTGGCCATACGGAAACGTCATCTGATCGTACACAACTGCGCCTTGGTATACAACCTGCAGTCATTACGTTACACGGGCTAATTCAAACTAGCCCATACATATAAAATCACTTGTACCAATCTCTGTTCGTTAAAAAATAGTATGAGATTTCAAGGGTAGGAGGGAATATTTCTTCTTCTTCTTCTTTGGCCATGTTCGCTCCCTATGTGGAGCACCTCCATGTTTCTGTCTCCCGCCAATTGCTTTGCCTCCTCCCATGACATGCCAGCATCCCTCAGTTCCGCCGAGTACATCCTATGGATAGTACCCGACAAACTTCCGAGACGCTGGAATCTTACCGGTCAAAAGAAGAGGCAGGCAGGATTGAGGCTTTCTTGAGGCATCTGCAGCACGTGACCCAGCCAGTTCCAACGTCTCTCCATAACCACTGAAGTGACGGGACGCTGTCTTGTACGCTCTCTTATCTCTGAATATCTCACAAATGTTTACACATCAAAAACACCCATGCTTTCGAACAGAAATCAATATATAAAAAAATATTGCAACGTATTAAAAAAAACACCAATACTTACATTTACACCCAGTCTACATCCCCCTCGGTTCAATGCGTTCGATCTACTTACTCTGCGAATGAGAGACATAGGTTTGACATTTACCAAAGAATAGAACTTCTTGTTAGAATGTTTTAAATTAATCCAAATCCAACGATTTATTTATACATGAGGGGGTAAAAATAAAATCAATAGTTTTACATAGAGTGAGTCAGGGTAAGCAAGTCGCGGAAGAAGTATAAGCACAGCTTTTTTAAAATAATATAACCTTACATATTTATTTTGTACTATTATAATTTCCTACAAATAAAATGAATATTGATAACTTTGCTGTTCCACCTGTTGTGCAAACAATACCTTATTTTTCACATTTCATAGAAACACACCAATTTTTTTTATAACATTTGATACGCTATTTTTCATTTCATGTAAAGAAGGATGCAAGAATATATTGGGGTGACGTATTGAGTATTTCTTATAAGCCAGCATATATAGCTAAGCTAAATAATTTTTAAGCTTACATAGTTCAAGACCTAAAATACTTTGTTATTTTGACCAGTTCCCAGGTCTTATGCCGCAGCGGTGGGCTTCCGCGCCGGATCCCACGGGTTCGAGTCCTAGAACGAACAGCATTTTTACGATCTGTCTATTCTGATCGAAGACATGGGTGTTTGTGATGTCTAAAAATTCTCTTCCACCTTTTCCTATCCTTAAATAACTGGGCTTAGTCCTGTCCTAACCTTATTCTTATATTCTTTGAAAAAGAGAGGTCGAGCGACTGAGTAACAAACAGTTTTCATAGAAAAAAATATTTTGAAATAGCTTCAAGTGTACTATAAATTTTTAAAAAATCTACAATTGTCTAATCTATGTCCGCTCCCAATGTGAAGCATATGGCTTCCTAATGGAGGTATCTCAACAGAAGTTTTTTTTTCTACGATAATTGTTTGTTACTCAGTCGCTCAACCTCACTTTTTTCAAAGTGAGTAGTAGGGAAAGAAGGATAACATTAGAAGAAGATTAGTGGTTGACTAATCGCTCTCGCTATGCCCAGTTATTAAAGGATCAAAAGGATAGGATAACAGGAAATGATGTGAATTAACATCACAAACACCCAGTCTTCGATCACAACTTTGAATTGAATAATTCTCAAATTCACTGTGATCTGACCGGGAATAGAACCTGCGTGATCGGTATAGCAAGCTCTAATCAACTGAGCCACAGCAGGCGGCAACAATTATTTAATTTGAGCTTTTATTTGAAAAAAACATACATTTTATCAACTGCGTCATTGTTTGCACGGGGAAGCAATATTCTGGTGATAAATTAACCGTGCAATGAATCTACCACGCGATAAATTGTTTGTTTCATACATTTTCCTAGTGAGCAATTGTGTTAAGATGCTATATTCAATAACTATTCATATTTCATACAAACACAATATCCTGTAGTCACACTTTATTTAACCCGTAACATGCCATCCTTAAAAATCACGTTCCCTGCCATGATGGCATCTCAGTTTCACTGTTTATTAACAGTATTTAAACCTAAGTTAGAAACTAAAAAATAATGTTAAAAATGTATATATGCCAAAATACCTAAAATGCTAAATACTTATTGACAATATTAAGAGAAATATGAATGACTTAATGGCTCAACTGTTTACGATTGCATCATGGGCATGGAGGTTTTAAATACAAATCTTAACGTAACAAGGATATTCTTGAGAGAAGCGCCATCACTTTGAAATAGAAGACTTTAATTAAGGTTGATTGATTGGCAGGCATTTAATTTTTTTCAATATTCCAATTAAAGTCTATTTAAAATCATAATTACCCTGAAATAAGGATCAATAGATGTAATTACAAGGTTATATCAAAGCTCTGCTGTGTGTTTTCGCTACCAACAACTTTACACGGAAAACTTTTAACGATGTCAGGAATATTATAAACGATTTTTTGCACTAAAGAGAACTTTATTTATAGACTTGTTTTCATGCGAAAGCTTTTATGGTAAGTTAATTGAAAAGAAAAATAATTACTCCGTAGTTCTAGGATAATAAATAAAAAATATTTCATATGGTTCGTGGAAGTAAAGTGATTAAAAATAAGTGGATTATTTTATCCAATCTGATTTAAAGCTTAGCGAGTTGCAGTGTTATTGATGGTGATATCAAAGTTAAAAAAGATGTTCTACGATGTAATTTTCCTAAATTTTAATTATGTTTTCAGTTATCATCAGTCACCACTTGAAATTTATAATCTTTGATGATTTTTTGATTATATGTTAGAGGTATTAAACATTTTAATTTTGTGTAATTATAGAATCACTTACACTGCAATTTATAAAAAAAATTCAATGTCAATTGTTGTTTACAACTTTTCATTTCAATTTATTTTTTTATATATACCACTTAGTAAAAACACAATATTCCTTTGTACTTCATTCCACTTAATTTAATATGTCAGGACCGGTTTCGCTCATTACGAGCATCGTCAACTGATAAGAAATATAATTTAACAATACTATTTATACAAAAATGAACAGTTTTAAACAACAATTGGCATTGAAAAGAAATTACCAATTACATTAAAAGTGATTCTAAAATAACAGAAATTTTAATTACGTTTGTAATTACTTTCAATCGCCAATCTAAATTTATTAATCTGAGATGACTTTTTCATTATATGTTAGATGTGTTAAACATTTTAATTTTGTGTTATTTTAGAATCACATTTAATGTAATTGGTAATTTCTTTTCAATGCCAATTGTTGTTTATAACTGTTCATTTTTGTATAAATAGCATGGGTAAATTATATTTCTTATCAGTTGACGATGCTCGTAATGAGCGAAACCGGTCCTGACATATTAAATAAAGTGGAATGAAGTACAAAGGATTATTGTGTTTTTATTAATATAATGCCTTTCCACCAAGTATTGACAGTGAACACCCTAAAAGTGATAAATATAACTGTTTTAAATTATATTTCTTATCAGTTGACAATGCTCGCAGTGAGGGAAACCGGTCTTGCTCCTTTTTTAAAATAAAGTGGAATAAAGTACAAAGCTATATTGTTTTTTATTCAGTTTATTTAAATACATAATAAAACAACGATATCTCTTTTCAAATTGAATTGAAAACACTAGTTCGGAATAGATTACGCAATACGTAAATTGTATGTTTATCATAATTAATATATATGTATGTGCCTCTCGATCAATCCATGTTTATTTTGTTGGACAAATTCATCTCTACCCGGTTAGCCAAATGTCATAATTCACACCTTACGCAATGTCATCAATTCACAATCTTCGACTTGCGAGCCCTATATGATATAAATTTTGTCACCCATTGGACAGTGATGATTTTTTTATAGAAACATCCAACTGTTTTATCACATGTTTTAAAAAATATACTGTTCACTACTTTTCCAAGAGTTATTTGTTCAAACGCGACTCTCAACACACAGATAACGGATTTCTAAATTACACAATTTTTACTAATTCCACATTCATTTAACCGTTTGAATACCGCGCAGATAAATGATCAATATGTCCCAGAGATACTGCGTGTTTTTGAGAAAACTAATTTTGCCTAATATACACTCGAATTGGATAATTTAAAAACCTATATTGACTCAGTATAGATAGCACTACACAAAATTCATCAAAATATTGCTTATATTCTATTAGGATACCAAGTATTTGATGTTTTTAAATGTCTTGGACATCCGTGTTCGCTTGCATATGTTCCGGACACCGGTGTCCGCTTGGTATTCAAGTGGTTAATATGATCAGGGCCGTTTTCACTCATCATGCGTATTATCAAGTGAATATAATATATATTATTACAGGGCTATTTATAATTAATAAACATAACTTTTCAACTTCAATTTATGAATTTCTGTTCGAAGGCATAGATCCATGTGATGTCTTGAATTCATCCCTCCCACCCATCCTATCCTATAAACGGGGCGTATCGAGAGCGATTAGCTAACTACTAGTCCTGTCCTAGCCCCATCCTTATATTCCTACTCTCTTTGGAAAAAGAGAGGTTGAACAACTGAGTAACAAACAGTTCTCGTAGAAACATTTCTGTTGAGATAAACTCCATTAAGAGTCCATATGCTCCACATTGGCAGCGGACATGGTAAAAAAAACTATTGGTAATAGAAATATGAAAGAAATTTATAGATAAAGATACAAATTGTGACTTTTCATCGATTTTAAATAAAAATAATAAAATAATAATAATCTCCCACAAATAAATGATACTTATATGCAATGGCAACAAAGAACAATTAAGTAAGACAATTTTCGTGTTTGGCAAATGTAGAATTAGTATATAAAAAAATATATTTAAGTTTAATATATGTTACAAGTCGTTAACTTACTTTGAAAAGGTTCTAACTGACATGTTAGTATAAAATGATCTTTTGGTCGGAAAATATTGTATTTGCCACAATCTAACATATATATTAATTTCAGAGTCATACATTTTTAAATAAAGAAGTTATCAGGATTCAAGAGTTCTATCTACAAACTTTCTTTCATACAGTAGTTTTACAAGCTTCTAAGAAACAATAGATATTTTTATAATCGATTTATATACAACATTTGTCTTGAGGCGTGGGGAACCTGCGGCCTTTTGGCCACTCTTGTGCGGCCTCCTGGTCAATTCTGCAATTATGTACATTATACATGTAAATTCGAAAAAACGAGGTATGGAGTTATATAATCTGGGGACAAAGTATAGCGAATTGAGGATTTCAAATTCCTCGGTGAGCTAAAAAAAAACCGAGGTTTGGAAATAGTCTGGGAAAAAAGTAGGGTAAGGAATTGAAAATTAATCAATCCCGTCCTAGTCAATGTTTACTGCGGCCTTTTGTCAAATCAGAAAAATGAATCCGGCCTTTAGAGAAGAAAAGTTTCCTCACCTCTGGCTTAGACAATCGATCTGTAGGTGGCAACTACTGTCAAACGCATACTACAGACCGAGTGTAGAAAGTTCAACTGAACGTTATAACCTTTTCAAACTCAATTATTGCTGTCAGTTCAGAGCAAAAAGGTTCTTAAAATTAGTAAAACAATCATGTTTATACTTATATTCAAGCGCTCGTATCTCAAAACATAGTAAAGTGTAAATAGAACCTTATTAAAGTAAGGTAACAAAATGCCAATGGTTGACAATCGCTTATGAGTTAGATGATATTACCACCCGGCAATTAGTTGCATTTCAGAGACAGCCGTCACCTCGTGATTAACCTCTTCAGCGTCCTTTGTTCATGTGAAACTACCCGATGTCAGGCATGCAATGGGTTAACGCTAGCCCACAATGCACAATAAAAATGGTTATAAAACACAGGGAAAGCACTTTGATGGAGTATCTATAACACATAAATAACTGCGACTGTAAAAGGAAAAATGAATATCAGTTAAAAGCTAAAATTTTTACGAACTTTTGGATATAAAGTACACAAAAAAAATGTTTACTGGTAGATACGTTCCACAAAAAAAATGTTTAAAAAATTTCAGAATTAATTAAAAAGTTTAACATTGTTTTCCTAAATTTAAAAACCGTGTTATTTGAAAATAGATCAACATCGTGGTATAAAAAATCGTCTAAACAGTAAGTAAATTATACAAAATATATATTTTTTTATAATATTAAATTTTAAAAAAATATTTGGCACTACAGCTAATGCCAATGCGCCAAATATTTTAAAGTTGAAAAATCATGAGAGAAAAAAACGTTTTTAAATAGTCTATACCAGCGTTTCCCAAATGATGGGTCACAGAAAGCAAAATGCCTGGTCGCCAATTTCCTTAAATAAATCTGTATATTTACTGCAATACCTCTCATTAATAAATTATTGGTGCATTTGATTTCTTTATAGGTTTATCAGAGTAAATTATTTTGTATTATTATTTATAACATAAAAAGACATAAATTTACTGTTTTATTTAACCCATGTGGCCGTTAGTATAGGCCATAACAAATTTAGTGGATCGCGAAGGAGAAATATTAAAATAACGGGGTCGCGGAAGAAAAAGTTTGGGAAACAGTGGTCTTAGCCATACGGCATGTACGTAAGTGTTGAAACTTTCTAATTCAATCATAAAAGTAAAAATTAATTCTCAATAATAATTAAACCACTTATATACTAAGCGGATACCGATGTCCGGAACATATACAAGCAAACACATATGTCCAAGACATTGAAATCAAATACTTGATATTCTAATAGAATATAAGCAATATTTTGATGAATATGTGTAGTGCCATCTATACTGAGTCAATATAGGTTTTTAAAATATCGAATTCGAGTGTATATTAGGCGAAATTCTTTTTTTCAAAAACACGTAGTATCTTTGGGACATATTAATGATTTATTTGTGCGGTATTCAAACGGTTAAATTTGAATCCTTCAGATTATGTACATTCACACAAACTTTGCCACTAACGACCCGAGTTTCGCCTTTCGGCATCTTCAGGCGTTTAAATGCACGGATGAACTTGAACTGACGCTTAGTAAATGAATTTTTAGTGTTGTTTTATGAGAAATAAATGTATCATTGAGGTTAAAGCCGATGGCGAAAAGATGCCGAAAGACAAAAATCGGGTCGTTAGTGACAACATTTGTCTGAATGTACAAAATTTGAACGATTAAAATTTAATATTGAATAGCCACCAAGCACCTTCAGTCGAAATATTAAATTATATCAATATTAATTTGTTTTTTAAGAAATTTCAAATGTGTTTTTCTCAGCTTAAAAAATTGTGACTTAGACGTTTTTTGGTTAACTACGTCCAGTTGGGCTTGAGTTTTTTGCTCTTGGCTCACAGTGTAGCTAAGCAGTACCCTATTTAATTCAGAGTTTTTGACCGAGTGCATTTATTATTTACGAAAAAAAACCATAATTGCATTCACCCCGAGCAACATAAATACAGTGGATGTTTTGAAATTAACCGTCAACGAATTTAACCTTTATTGGGGGAAATAAATTGCGGCCAGCGATTAATATACCCCGCAGTCGTGAGTGTAATGTCCGCTTGAAACAAATGTTCGCAAACTGGGGCCATTAATTTTATCTTTTTGACAATATATGGCGGCGCAGAAATAACTTTGTGAATGCTTGTTTAAAAATCCTTTAACCTGATCTGTGCCGTGCGGTATTAATATGGCCGTGCATAGAAAGCCATGATTTCCATTAAAAATAACCTAATAAACATGTTCTTTTTGGACATATAACAATAGTACATCACAAACACTTACCATATACACGATGGGTCATTTCCGCCATCATTTATCGAAAAACGTTTCAAAAACGGAAATTACCACCAAGGATTTATAGCCCTACTAGCAACAAATTTGAACACAACAAAAAAGCTTTTTTTTTAATCGATGTATTATAGATTACAAAACAATATCTTTTAAGTTTAAATATCACACTATGATTCCAAGATATGTCACTATATGCATGATATTTTAAAATTATTAAATACGTTTCTTGTGGCCTTTAAAACGCGTCTTAATTACTACGTGTAAACACGTACATTTTGTGTGATCGGCCCTACGAGCTCGAAATTATATGGCATGTTAACACGTCCGTGGCAGAGAACCGGTTAAAAAATCATTTACGCCCAGAGCTTAAAGCATTGAGCTACTAATTGTAATGAGAAACAAACTAGGTCCGGTTTCAAGGAGATTATCGTCTTTTATCTTATCTCCATCCTCTATCGAAGTATAGAAAACGAAATTCAGAATGTTTCATGATCGTGATGAATGATGGTTTTAGTTGGTCGCCTTTCATTATTTTACTATTTGCAGTGTTTTTGTTGAGATAGATCAAATTATATTTATTATTTATTGGTGGAATCAATGTAATATTCATTCTTAAGAAGTGGAAAACTTGACATGTATATTATTAACTGGCTGTGTTGTGTTAAATTAGGAATACTTAACATTTAAAAGAAACTGGCTCTTTTAAATAGAGAAAAACAAGAAAAAAACTAATAAAGATGACACATTGGGTTTGCAATACCGAAAGGTCAGTATTTTACGTCATTTATATATACATATATATATTATACATATATATATATATATCCATCTGAGCTTCCAATGTGGAGAATATGCCCTCCTAATGGAGATATCTCAACAAAAGTTTTTCTACAAGAACTGTTTGTTACGCAATTGCTCAACCTCTCTATTGTCAAAGAGAGTAGTAGATATAGAAAAATAAGGTTGAGGTAGGTATAGGGGTTAGCTTATTGGTCTCGCTACGCCCAGTTATTTAAGGATCGGAAGAGTGGGAAGGAATTTTTAGACATCACAAACACCCATGCCTTTGAACAGAAATCGATAAATCGATTTTAAAAATGCTGTTCGTATAGGGACTCGAACCGGTAGGATCCCACAACGCTAACCAATCACCTTATTGATATATTTGCTTATTGGAACGGATAATTTTATGCCTCTGATTTATATTTGTATCTGTATCTGTAAATTCCTTTCATTACCAGTTATTTGTTACGCCCTAATAATTGTATTTTGTTTTGTATAAATAGTCTATAGGTACTGTAATATTATATTCTCTTATCGGCTGATCACCGGATCATATTAAAAAATAATGCAATTCGATTTTTTTCTGTCTGTCCAACATATGAAGCTTGACAGTCTCCACAAGAGAGTCGATAGATACCACTCTGTGACGATGAGTCTACGCGATCTTTACTGTTCAATAAAATTTTACCTAAATTACTTACTGTATAAAACGCTACTACTTACTGTATATTCTTAATAAGACGGGTTGCTCGCCATTACTTACATTGTTTCCAATTAATAGAGTAATCACCAACCTATCTGATTGATTGCAGCTCATTAGTTTAATAGTTTGTAATGTTTAACGTCATTAGTAGTTTGTTTGCTTTGTTTCGATTCTATAACCTCCTCCTTGCTTCTCTTAAAAGGGAAAAATCCCAATCTGATTTATTGCAGCTCATTATTATCATTATTTGTTTGCTTTATTTCGATTATATCACCCCCCTCCTTGCTTCCGTTAAAAGGAAAAAAACCCAAACTCCATTCTGTAATTTCATAATTTAAAATTTTAGAATCAATCTTGCTTCATTACTTAAGCAAACTTTGCGATAGTAAGTTTGAAGATGCCTCTGAAAACACGTGTCACAGTTAGTTACACAATACGTGGAATCAAAGTTATTTTAAATTTTATATTAAAATGAACTTCCATAAAGTTACCGCCGAAACCATCGAAAGTATTCAAATAATCTTGCTTTATAACAATCAAATCATCCATACGCAATTAATAAACTCATAACGCAAGTATAAGTGCGATAGGCGCACACCATTTTGGATTTAAATTATATCGTTATAATGTCATATGTACATAGAATATAGAGATCTATTTTATTGCTTTGTAATCGAATAATTGCCACTCAATATTTAATACTTCGCCATCAAAACAGAGCAATTATCCTGGAAGAATAATTAAATTTTCATGTGGGTGAAGTTCAGGGCTTTGTTATGAGGGCTTGTTCAAAAATCATTTTTCTGATTTAAGAATAATACATCATTTTATAAAATTTAAAATTTCGACTGAAGGTGCTTGGTGGAATTTCAACATTAAATTTGAATCGTTCAAATTATGTACACTCCCACAGATTTTGTCACTAACGACCCGGGTTTCGCTTTCGGCATCTTCAGGCGTTCAAGTGCACGGATGAACTTGAACTGACGCTTAGTAAATGAATGTTTCGTGTTTATATAAGAAATAAATGTATCACTGAGTTTAAAGCCATTGCTGGCGAAAAAGATAAGCCATTGGGAATGCCCACAGATTTGAGTAGCGAGTGGTTTTAAGAATTATATTTATTTGTCGGAAAAGGTTTTATGATTTTATTTATATAGGGTAAAGGAGTGGAGATCCTGGCATATTTAATATTTTATTTAAAATCGGAAGGCTGTTCAGCTGTGCTCTGTTTATTTCCAAAAAAGACACGTGTTTAATCAGGAACAAGGGATAACAATGTTACACCCAAATACGAACGCTCATAAGCTTTTTTTCCAGGAAATTTTCGAAATAAACAGAGCACAGCTGAAATTTACACCAGTGGTTCCCAAAGTGGTTTTTGTGAACCCTCAGGGATCCGTAAGACCGCTGAGGGGGTACGTGACAAATAAAAAACCATTTGGGGGAGCGTGGACAACGTCAGGGGGTCCGCTGAAGAATATATTTTTTTTTAAATCCTGACAGCTTTTTTATTATATAGGATAGGGATAGGGATAGGATAGAATATAACTAATCTTTGGAAAAGAGTGTTTTAGCAACTGATTAACAAACAGTTCTCGCAGAAAAACATCTGTTAAGATACCTCCGTAAGGTCATTTGCTCCACATTGGAAGCAGACATGGAAAAAAAATACCATTCAAGTCATTAACTTTATTATTTCACTTGGGGGTCCATGGTCAGATTTTTTGCTATGAAAGGGGTCCACGAGCATAATAAGTTTGGGAATCATTGATTTACACTGCCCAATATATTATGACAATTTAACATAAATTCTGACCGGAAAAATACGAGCCTTAAATAAATGTGGAATTGGTACCTTTTTCATAATGATGAGTTTTACCAATATTGTAATATTTGTCAGCAAAACTGCTTGACTTTAATTTTGTTACGAGAAATTTCTCTTATTCGTGGAACATTAATGTTATTTACTTACACTTGCACAGTGTTATTAAGTCAACAGCGTACAGTGCACTTCAAGAACCTTCTTTTAGTATTCTCTTAACGAAAATGCACCCTGCCTTTTATTGTTTAACTTACAGAGAATGAGCTATAGAATCTTTCATTTATGACATTCAATTAGAAAGTCGCTCAAAAAAAAATACATGTGCTATAAAATCGTAAATTTAACACAGTATAAAAAAATATGCATACGTGGTCGAGTGGTAAACGTTATTTAAAGCAGTTGTAGAGTGCACAGATTCGAATCAAAATACGGACAGATTATTTAATTCAGGGGTTTATAACCTGTTTTGAAAATGAGCGTAATTGAGAGTTAAAGATAATAGTGGCGGGTAGGGTGCCCAATCCCGGGATCTCGAATCCCGTAATTCCGGGAAATCGTCCGATTCTGGGATTGAGAAATTTTGAGCAAATGCCGAAAATTTATAGGATTCTGGAAATGGAAGAGCCAAAAAAAAACGAGTCACGCTGATATTTTGGGGAAAAAAATTAGGGAATCGAGGGCTTAAAATTCCTTGGTGAGCTAAAAAAAAAACAAGTATAGGAGATATTCTGGGGAAAAAGTATGGGGATTTGAGGATTTCAAATTCCTCGGTGAGATAAAAAGAAAAAAAAAACGAGTTTTGGAGATATTCTGGGGAAAAACAACTCACCAAAACTCTTCTCAAATTATACATGATTTCACGATTAGTGCCCAATCCCGGGATCCCGGGATCACAAACAAGTACCGAGATTGGATTAACACACGCCAGATTCCTAAAAAACTGGATTTCGGCCATATGCGTTATATTTTTAATATTATTACTTAATGTTTATTAATTGGTCAACTAAACATTGATATGCCTATGAATAATTAAAAAAAATAGTACGCAATAAAAAAATATCTGAAAATATAACAAAGCACAATTAGTGCGGTCTTTGTCATAGTAATTCACTTTCTTAAAGTTGGTAGTGCAAAATGATCATCTGAATTGAACACAATTGTCATAATTCTTTTGTCATTCGAGGGTGCATGTGCGCCTGGACACAGGCTTGAGAATCCCTGGTTAAAATTCCTCGGATGTCAATATTTCTCAATCCCGAATTTTTACACGATTCTATTGGAAAAATTGTCCAGGATCGGGTGCCCAAATCTATAGTAAAACGAAAATGAATATAATTATACATTAGGGATTTGAACCCTGGCCACATAAGCAAGTCTACTATTAGTAATAGAGCGAATGATACTGAAAATAAAAATAAATAGTTTCGCGTCACTTCTATTTAGTTTTCAAGCCCTGCGCACTCGTCTATGGTTGACTTCACTGTAATAGAACATGTTTTAATTCATTTTTGAATAAATAGACATGCTAATAAATATGAATGCAGCTTGAATAATGAGTTTATTAAATAAAACACTAAAAATTATTAATTATTTAAATTAAAATACCTAGTTTTTTTTTTTTTGGTTTCCCACCACCACCCATTGTGTATATGCAGCCAACGTTTAGTGGCCGCCTTCCACAACGCTATCGACAGAAAAAAAAGGAGTCTACCTAGTTGTAATTCAGGTACATATTTGTCTCGTGTATTGGTGAATCTTGTGTTTTAAAGTTTTATAAAACATAAATCATTTTATCAAATACTAGCCGAATCCCGGCAAGCGTTGCAATGCCACTCGAATAAAGAAAGTGCTGCCGATTGTCTAAGGTGGGACACACGCACCATCTACTGTAAGTTAATTGTACTATAACTATCGCGCAAGTGCAAGCATACGTTGTCAAAATGAACTGTATGGCAGACATACAAACATTGATTTTTATATATAAGACCTACCGTAAGTTAATTTTACTATGTTTATAACCTTCAGGAAGTTCAAGCAAAAAGTTTCTCAAAGTTTTATTGCAATTAGATGAGTGGTGTGGCAACGCATCAAATACAAACAAACAATCACACTTTATGCATGGAACACATTTGAACGGAATGTTAAAATTTAGACCACGCGATTGTACAAATTTTACATATTACATTTTTAAATTTTCAATACAAATAATCGAACGTCAAACTTGAATTGCCTGAATGCAGTTTGATCGTCAGTCGACAGTTGAATTACATGAACGGTAGATATACAAACATTTTTTTTTATATATATATAAGACCTACTGTAAGTTAATTTTACTATGCTTATAACATTTCCGGAAGTGCAAGCAAAAAGTTTCTCAAAGTTTTAATGCAATTAGATGAATGGTGTGGCAACGCATAAAGTACGAACAAACAAACATTCATTTTTATATATTTGATTTTTAAAAATGTATACTGATAAAACTCAAAAGAGTAATATGTGAGTTAACTACAAGTGATAACAATACACCGACTACTTCTCATTAGTTGAACAATAAAATATGTACATAAGTTGCTCATATGCATACACATGACGTTTGAGTATTCCAACCACGGGCGTCACTAAGGCGCGTCGCACGTATTTTAATACCCCCGCAGAATATCTGAAGAACAGACTCCATTGTTGCATCCGGCATATTTTAATATACAGTGGAACCTCACATAACGAGTTTAATTCGTTCCAGAATCTTACTCGTTATGAGAAACAATTCTTTCCATATTAAACAATGTAAAATACAATAATGCGTTCCATGACGAAAAAAAATAGTTTTAAATTTTTTAACGTTTATTCAAATAAAATTACATACTTTTAAATTGTTATGGAGCGTAACAACCTGGAATGCGATTTCGATTTGCAAACAACATTTTAAAAAATGACTAGCTTATTCATTAGGACAAATAATTCATTCTTTTTTACTAGAGAGCTGTCTTGAGACATTTTTTTTTTGCCGACGCTTCAAAATTTGGTGAAAATGTGACAGCATTATCATTGGAATAAATTTGTAAAACGCCTAGCCACCTCCTTATAAGGGTGATGCTTCTCAACGTACGATGCAACAGTTTTCCATGCTTTCAGTATTTCTCCTATTGCGCCAGAAGATTGTTGTTCTGCTACTTCCTCCTCCTCCACTAACAAACTCTCCTCCATAAATTATTGCTGTAAAAAACAATGCAACTCTATAAGCTCTTTGGTGGTCAGCTCTTGACCGTGCTTTTCCACAAGCTCATAAATATCGTTGTTATCCACCTCCAATCCGATGGTATTGGCCAAAGATACATTCTCTTTGAATGTAGACTTCACAGGTACTGTTTTAAGCCCCTCAAAATCACATTCAACAACGCTCCTTGGCAAAGCTTCTACCAAGCTGAAGTGAGGGTTCTCTTGGTAACCCCTTCTCACGCCTTGTCAATCACCTTGAGGCAAGCAACGATGTGAAAGTGATCTTTTCAAAACTCTGCGTCACTCGTTATGCGAAATATCGCTCGTAAAGGGAGCATTTTTTTCACAATCTGTTTTGCTAGTTATAAGAGGTGCTCGTTATGAGAGGTTCAACTGCTGGTTACTCAGTTGCTCAACCTCTCTTTTTCCAAAGAGAGTAGGAATAGAAGGATATGACTAGGACAGGACTAGTGGTTAGCTAATCACTCTCGATAAACCCCATTCATAGGCTAGGATGGATGGGAGGGGAGAATTCAACACACCACATACATCCATGCTTTCGAACAGAAATTCATAAATCGATTGAAAAATCAATTTATAAAACTGTCCGTACTGGGATTTAAGCCTGTGACCTCCGTAGCCGAAGCCAACGACGTTGACCACTCGACCACACAAGCGGCAATACATTTAATGTACATTTATTATATATGTCAAAATAGAAACTTCTCCCGCACTCCGGATATGCTTTCTCGCACCCCAGGTGAAGAACAACTTATCTAAAGTGATTTATATCATTTTTTGATTAAAAAAATATTTTCACATCGACATGACGTGTAACAAACAGTTACTTAACTTGATTTTGTGTTGTAAAAATTGTACTTATAAAAAACCATCATTGCAGTGATTTTAGTACATCGAATTTAAAAAGGCATTAAGACGTAACCTACATATAACAAATTTGACAGGAGGTGCAAAAAGCTAATAAATAACTTAACGCTTTTTAGCTGTCCAAAGACAATTAAACGACTAAACGTTTTTGAACTGTTAACATTTTAGACAAATGTTTTTTTCACTTTTAGGGTATTCACTATCAATACTTGGTGGAAAGGCATTATATTAAGAAAAAGCACAATATTCCTCTGTACTTTATTTCCGCTTTATAATGTTCAAAGGAATATTGTGTTTTTTCTTAATTGTTTTATTGTTGTACGGTTTCATTATATTATAATACTCAAAAGGTTACTATCTCAAAAAAAAAGTATTTTGACGTAACGTTTTCTAGCAGTATATTAACGACATAAAATTATATATTTAGAACTAAAATACTTGGTCATTTTTTCATTGATATTAACCAATTGAATACCAAGCGGACACCAGTGTCCGGAACATATACAAGCAAACACAGATTTCCAAGAAATTAAAAAAATCAAATACTTGGTATTCTAATTGAATATAAGCAATATTTTGATGAATATGCGTAGTGCTATCTATACTGAGTCAATATAGGTTTTTAAAATATCGAATTCGAGTGTATATTAGGCAAAATTATTTTTTTCAAAAACACCCAGTATCTCTGGGACATATAAATGATTTATTTGCGCGGTATTCAAACGGTTAAAAATGAAACCAATTGCAAATAAGTCAGTATTTTTATATTAATGAGAAGTGAGTTAGTATCTTTCAATTTTGATTTGATCGAATTGAAATATACAATTTAAAAAACTGTTGTAATTATTTATGTTAAATTATTAAACATTTAGCAAGATTATTAATAGGAAGGATGTCACATAGAATGCTTCTTCAAAGGGAAGAGAGGATTTCGATAAATTTGTAGGATCCTATATCTGCAAACAGACGTGTTCGCTAATATTTGTTCAAAACTAATTATTACGTACCGATGAGGACTCAATCGACTGTGCTTAAGAATATTTAAGCTTCGCAAGGATTCACGTCAAAGATATATTGAATGTATTTCGAGAATTAAACCGCCTATTTCCACTCTATCGAAAGAATGATTACATCATGAAAATTCGGAATATCTTTATTCGATGCATTCTTTTTATATTGACATGACTCATAATTTATTTTTGAGCTAGTTTCACTTATTGTGAGAAATTTGTCATTTTTTTTCACGATGTTATCCCCAAGAATAAATCCCCACTAATAAAAGTCGAACCCGTGCCCTCCGTAGCGGTAGCCAACGATGTTGACCACTTGACCACACAGGCGGCTACGGGCAGTTTTATAAATTGATTTTTCAGTCGATTTATGAATTTCTGTTCAAAGGCATGAATGTATATGATGTCTTGAATTCCCCCCTCTTACCCATCCTATCCTATGAACGGGGCGTTTCGAGAGCAATTAACCAACCAATGTTCCTCTCCTAAGCCCTTTTTTTCTATTCCTACTCTCTTTGGAAAAAGAGAGGTTGAGCAACTGAGTAACAAGCAGTTCTCGTAGAAACACTTCTGTTGAGATAAACTTCATTAGAAGTCCATATGCTCCATATTGGGAGTGGGCATGGTATAAATTAAAAAAAAGTCATTCCGACCAACAGTAGTTTGAACGATACTAGAGGTAGAACAAGTAGGTAGAAATAAATGAGAACATCGCTCAATTGTTACGAAGATGTTTGCTATTAGGAATTTACAATCATTATTTTTTTTATCACACACAAAATATCTAACAAATAGAATTTAAATTATTACAATACACTTAATACCTAGCTTGCACAAACGATTTTATAGAAGTTAAGAAATTTTATGCTTAAGTCCGCGCGCGACGGAAAACAAAATTAATTTTAAATATCGTCGAGATGGAAAAAAATCAGCTCTTTCATCTCAACGTCGGGCTTCCCGATTGGCCATTTTATGAATCGCGTATCGCACCAACCCAAAGAAAAATCACAAGTGAGGTTAAAACTACCGCCGGGAATTAATCCCGTCAGCTGGCAATTTCGCCATAAGTCACGTTCTGATGACGTCAAACAAAGCAAGAACGAACAAAACGAAGCTCGCTTTGGATACCGAAAAAAAATTGTTGCCATTTAAGGTCATAAACCATCAAACAATAGACATTACTGATTACATGATGAAAAAAAAATACAATTAAATTAAATATTTTTTTTAAATGTCTGCCATTGTCATCACAAAAGAAGTAGTAGAAGCTTATGCATATAAATCATACCGTATCAATATTGTAATTATTTTTACTTCGGTTTTTAAGAAATGGTTATTTATTGTCAAACATCTATGTATAATTTAATGGTGTATTTCGAAAACGTTACGAGTTACACTTTTACCAAAAATAAGTAAGGTATGCAAACATCTTAAGTATAACTGAACACACAAATATAATACGAAAACGTTTCATGTATGTTTGTATGTTATTAACGCATTTTAGAGCATTGGAAAAATGCATTTTTTTGAAAATGTAACAAGCTTACATTAGAAAAAGTGAATTTCATATAAAAAAATAACCTTAAAGAAAAAAAAATGTTTGAATTAAATTAAGTAAAGAATTTAATATCTCAGACAATCTTTATTTTCTAGGTATTCTTTATTTCCTAGTTATTAGGTAAATAGATTTACAATTTGGTTAACCTTTCCTAATTGACGAACCTCATTAGTTAATTATTTTGCAGTGTAAATGTCATTTGTAGTATCATTATTGTTTTTCTATTCCCCCTTTCGCTTCCGTTTTTATTTTTATAATATATCATGTTAGAATATTTATTTACTCGGCATTTACTTGGTAGAACTCCATTATAGTAGGGTAAAAATAGCAACGTATTTAGTTCTACAGTTTTTATATTTATTAGTTGATAGCTATTTCGGCTTTCGCCATCGTCAGAACTATGATTAAACTTACATTTTTCTCAACTATATATACTGGCTCCGAAGAGATACACAATGCATCATGTTATTCACTCTAACATCCTAATTCAAATTACAATTATAATAGAAAAAACACAATATTCCTTTGTACTTCATTCCACTTTATATAATATGTCAGGACCGGTTTCGCTCATTACGAGCATCGTCATCGAGCATCAGTTGACGATGCTCGTAATGAGCGAAACCGGTCCTGACATATTAAATAAAGTGGAATGAAGTATAAAGGAATATTGTGTTTTTTCTAAAATAATGCCTTTCCACCAAGTATTGACAGTGAACACCCTAAAAGTGTTACAATTATAACATTACACTTATTAAATATGACTCTAGTGCAGTGTCTGCTAAACTTTTTTACTTCACGGCACACTGGTTAATGGGACTTGTACCGCGGCACACCAAATAAAAATGAAAATGAAAATGTGGAAAATGTGTCGCGTTGAGCACTATGTATGAACGCGACAAACATTTGTTTGAAAGTGAAGATGTTTAATTTATTCAAAATTAAAAAAAAATGGACATTATTTAAAATTATTATTTTTAAGATTTTTTCCATCGCGGCACACAGTTTGGCAGACACTGCTCTAGTGTTTCGAAGAACGATAAACAATCTGGGTTTTTTGGAGTGTTTTTAATCTGGTGTTTTGGTCAATCTGGGGCGAAATAGCTATCAATTAATAAATATTAAAAAAAAAACTGTAAAACTAAATACGTTGCTATTTTTACCCTATTATTAAAATCATTTGTACTTAAGCAAGCATTGCAAAAGTAAGATTGTCTGAGGATGCCTCTGAAAGGGGCAAAACACGTGTCACAGTTAGTAGCACAATACGTGGAAAATCTAACTAATTTTAAATTTTACATTTATTACTTTAGATACTTTGATAAATATATTAAAACTATTTTAAAAAGTGGAAGACTGATAGCCTCTTAACATGACTCTTCTCAGTTAAGCCTAGCAACTATTTGAACAGCTATTTCACCATATTCAGAATCGATATTCTGTTATCTGCTAAGTATTCTAAGTTTCTATCAATAATAGTCATAAACTATGCATTGTTCTCTATATTTACGATAAACCTATGCATAATTACAATTTCTCTAAATAATTAAATACAGGGCCTAGGAAATTAATGCTTTGTTAATTTTCACTCAAACGATTTATTATTTATTTGAACCTCTTCAGCTGTGGTTGTTGGATAAATATACCAAAGAAATTCAATGATAACTACCCCTAATGTTATTAATAATAAACATCAGTGTAATTTATCCTAATTTACCTTAAAAAGTTCCATATTTATTATTGAAGTCTATTGCGGGATATACCACAAAATAAATGTTTTAGGAAATCACAGTGAGCTTTTATTTAATTTGAAAGCTCCACCAAGAAGCTTAAAGATAAAAACAACTTATAACAAGGTTAAAACAAACCATTATTAACCTATCACCGTTGTTTAAACCCCTATTGTAATTAATAATAAATATCAATATAATTTATCCTAATTTACCTAGAAAAATCCCATATTGCTTATTGTTTTTTGAAACACTACAGCCATAGTTAATAAATTTAACGTTATTTAATAATTACTTTTAAGGTGTTCACTGTCAATACTTGGTGGAAAGACATGACATTAATAAAAACACAATATTCCTTTGTACTTTATTCTACTCTATTTAAAAGGTCAGAACCAGTTTCGCTCATTGCGAGCATTGTCAACTGATAAGAAAAATATATAAACAGTGCTATTTATACAAATGCCGCCTGTGTGGTCGAGTGGTCAACGTCGTTGGCTTCGGTTACGGAGGTCCCGGGTTTGAATCCCGGTACGGACAGTTTTATAAATTGATTTTTAGTTGGACAGTTATATAAATGTATGTGATGTCTTGAATTCTGGACCACAGCAGGTGATAAGTTATATTATATTTATATTTACATTTTAATAGAATTTTCATTTTGTTTTTATGAAATCCGATTAATAACTACAGTGTTTGTTAAAAACTCGATTTTAATTCTTAAAAAAATTTACATGCTGTTCCAAATATTTTTTTTAAATTTAACTTACTACTATATGCGGAATTGTCTTCTCTACACAATGACATATAAAACTTATTTTCAAAAAAATACATGAAGAGTGTCGTCTTTGTTTCTAGACCTCTTATATATCGCAATGAAACGACGATATCGTGGAAACGTCAGTAGTTTTATATATGTATATAACTGTTTCCGGAAGAACGTGTGAATCGAATACTTAAATGGTTACAACCCATATCCGGTGATCATTAAATTCTAAAGGATAAGTATAAAATGCGCACCAAAGCACTCGATCAGTACCTGTGTAAAATGTGCGCTGAAACAATTAAAAAGTTTTAATACCGCGCGGGTCAAAGCGTGTTCTAAAGCTCACACAAAAGCTCGCGCAAAATCTAGCTACCAAAAGCTTTACGGCATGTTTCACTACTTGTTGTTATTAATTAGTGTAACATATTTTTTTTTTTGTATTTTTGCTGAAACCACTAAAATCCATTTTTATCACAAAATCGACTGTGGAAAGGAAAAAATACGTAACAGTTTTTTTCGATTATCACAACGTATTAAATTTATACACGTTCTATCAAAAGGATGCAAGCTGCAAATGACGAATCAGTATCTAAATTTAGCTTTTAAATTTGAAAAAATATGAGCTTGTGAAAATTTAAACCAAGAAAAAAGACTGAAAAAAAAGGTTTTTTCGTAGACAATTTCTTTAATTAATATTAGATTGTGTTAATGAAACACTAGTTTAGTAGTTAATCTCCGTGCACTTCAAGGTTGTGTATATTTTATAATTTGCATATGGCCCAAAATCATCAAAACACGTTTTTTCTGCCTCCTTTAAAATTTACTACGTATGGGTTACGTCCTTTTTCCTTTCCACAGTCGACATCCTTAAGATCCGTTGTGTAGTGGGGCCAACTTAATTAACTTTATTTTCAAATACATATTTTCAAAGTACTGTTCATAAAATTTAAAAGCGTTATATTAAAATTGATCTACCTGACGAATTTTACAAAAATAAAAAAGTAAATATACACATGTAACGTGAAAAAATGTAACCCCTCTTTCTAGGATCTTTTTTTCTTATATTATATTCGCGTTTTTTTATTGATTTAATTGTTAAAACTTTTGAATTTTTAACTTCGGACGGATGTTAAAAAAATAGAGAAGAAGTCAATGACCGACCTGGTACCTATTTGTTTACCAAACACCACTGCTTAAGATATTAAGTGTGTCGAAGGTGCATCCAATGAGCGCTGAGGGTTAGGCATCTTACCGGAGAAGAACCAGTACCAAGTACCATAGTAAAAACCGGGTAATGCATTTGGGCGTGTAATTGGATGCCCTACCTAAGACCCAGGATGGATCGAGGAAGTTGATGGAAAATAGCATGAATCTTTCTTTAATTGTTTCACTGTTGTAGAAAAAATAAAGTAAGTAAACAAAAACAATTTGTTTCATTCTCGCTGGTAAAATATTTTAATTTAATAATCCGAAATAATAATGAAAGGATACAACAATGGGAGGATTGGAACACCTGTATAAAGTCGGCAGTCGTAGTTTCGTTTCACCTTTTACGATGGCTTTTAATTACATTTCCAATAATAGACGGACAATATACGCGCCGGGAACCGTAGCCTTAACGTTCTAGTAGGGATGTACCGTTAAATATTGTCCTGGAACTACGAAGAATCGATATTAAATTAAACTTTTGAAAAACAATGTACATTTTAAAAGTATTTTTAGTCTTACATAACTTTGGAATGATATTTTGGATGTTTTCAAGCCATGTTTGAGATTGATTGCTAAAAACACTTTCAAAATTTATTTTTATCTATTAAATTACATTAATGGTTCGTGTTACAACAACTTTGAAACAAGCCGGGCTTACAAGTAGTAACCTCATATAACGCTCTTTGGTAGTGCATAACTCGCTATTTCATCCGTGAGTTTGTTCGTGAAATCTCTCAAAAGTTTCACAGCAAACATTATGGCTCAACGAACTTTTTCCTTTAAAATTATTATGAGACGATAATTAAGAAACGTTTTAGGCCGAGCGCATTTTTACTCGAAGATTTTCCATTGGTATGTGTTTTTATTTTTTGAATGAATGCAGCTAAAATTTCGACCATTAGTTAATTTATGTATGTATTGTATTTATGTTTGTTTGTGTGCGTATGGGTACAATATATGGGGAAGTTTATATAATGTATAATATAAACTTGTAGTGTCCACGTGAACTGGCTTCGCTGTGAATTTCTCACCTCTGAAACGATCAAGCTTTTCCGTCAACAGCGATAAAAAAATAATTCAAACAACTAATAACATCAGAAATGAAGGAGACTTGAAAAACTTTCACGTTACACGTCCAAGGACTTAAAGCTTTTTTGTTTAAATAACATAAATATTTATGTAAATTTTAGATTCATATGAGTTGCCACAGCATGAACTATTTGTTTCGATCTCATTAACAAAGTTAACATGTGTTTTTCTATTATATTTTGTCGTGGAAGCTTTTTATATAGAGTACATAAAAAAAGTGTCACTTAAAATATATTTGAAGTATTTTTGCACCATTAATAACAAGCTTAAACCATTCAATAGTAGCTTCTTAATAAAACTTAGCTTTAAATGGGCTCAAATATCAATATGCATTTTTAAATAACTTTTCCAATTTAATAACGAAACCCTTAGTTTTACGTTAGATAACGACAGGGTTTCGTAGAACCTTATTTAGATAATATCGATCTAAAACAAAATAATCATACTCAGATACTCAATACTTTGGTTGTCATCCCTATCACACGGATAACCAGTCACAGTATAAATAGTATTTCGAACAAGTATAATACAAACTGAAAAAGAAAAGCTGCAATTACATGCAATTGAAAATATTGCAAAAGTTTACTGAAAGATTCAGCTAAAAGCTTGTTAGAAAACCTATAACAATTAAAAAAAACTTTACAACTATTGTGTATGGCTTAAGGTCATCATATTTTTACTTTTAATAAATAGCTTAGAGTACTTCTTGAATGATAATAAAAACAATTCGATTTTAATTATCAAATCAAATAACATTTTATTTCAAAAAATCTCATTGCTAACATGACTCTGATGTTATAATGAAATTCATTTTAGAATACATCCGACGATACAAATATTTACAATAATTTTGCTAAGCTTCCGCTCACACTGCTTAACATAAAGACTACCATGCAGCATCTCATCAGAAGTTTTTTTTATGAGAATTGATAATAAACTGGATGGAAGGAGGAATATTTAAGTTCCAAGCACGCATGCCTTCCTATGAAAAAGTGCCGTTTGTACTGGCATTTGATCCGTTATGGAAGACAACGACGTTCATCACTGCTCTACGGAACCGACATATGAATAGTTGTATAAAAATCCATTGTACTAAAGACAAAAAAAGAGGTTTTCAATAAACCTGTTTTCGGTTTCTATTAAAACAGACAATCACCCTGTTAACCGGTTTCGGTTTTAGCCGAGTAGGAAGCCCTGAATGAGAAAAAATGTGATTTTATTACTAATATTCGATATTTTTAATCGAACGATTTAAAAAAACAATAAATTAAACTCCCTTTGTGTTTAACAACATTTAATTTTTATTTTTTACTTGTTCCGTTATATCATATTTTGTTTATTTCGATTACCCGTTTGTTTACCGACAGCCTGTCATACCTGGAATTTAGATTATGTATATCACCAGGGAACAATGTTTAAAAAATCATTATTGTATAACATGCAATCTCATTAATGTAATTAATTTAAACAATGCTTTCACGTGGCATTACAAATTACTGCCTAAATTGGGTAAAACAAACAAAACAATCTCGTTCAGAGTACCTAGTCGATAATAATATTATTTTATGGTGTGTTCATTTCATGTTCGCTGCAGGGTTGCAGCGGGGTTTGCGTTTGGGTCGTTGTTTTAGGGGATTATTGTATACGGAATGATCATGGGCATCGAAAAATACTTCATAATAGGAAATACAATATATTATTCAGAAAATCAGCTGGCTTACGGCAAAGTAAAATAATTATAGAGTTTTTTTAAACTAACATATGCATAAATAAAAATAATAAAACATTTTTAAAATTTAACAGTTTAAAATTGTAATACAAAACACAATCGAGAATATGATTGTAGGTAGACGTAACATTGTCTTATAATGACAGAGAAAAATTAAAACAAAGATATTATATTCATTTGGGAAAGATTAGTTACGCTTATAAATGTATTTATTTTGTTCAGCGGCCGAATTGCTGTTCATTTTTATTCAGCCATCTAAAGTTTTGGGTGAAAAATGCAGGTCGGGCTTAGCCCACCTAGCCCAGTACCTAGAACCGCCACTGATTTTTTCCACATAAAATTTATTGGTTCAGGACCGGTTTCACTCGTGGTGAGCGATATCAACTGATAAGAAATACAATGAAACAGTGATATTTATACAAAAGTTATGTAAGAAAAACAAGGTATGACAAACAATTTGTATTACAACTATGCAAATAAATTGAAGCAAAATACGAGAAAAATAAACTTTTTTTACACTTTTATTTCTTTAGAATTTTATTTGTTCTCAGTTTGCATTTATTTTGTAAGAATTGATATTGCCTTTAATTTTTTCGCAGGAACCAATTTCGTTGGATTAAACTTTACTGGAATTTCCACATCTAATTATGCTTGACAGACATTAAGATTTATTTATTTATTATATACACTCATTTTTGACTTTTACTTTGTTAATGAGTATTTTACTTCAATTTATTTGCATAGTTGTAATACCAATTGTTTGCCATACCTTGTTTTTCTTACTTAAATTTTGTATAAATATCACTGTTTCATTGTATTTCTTATCAATTGATAATGCTCATCATGAGCGAAACCGGTCCTGATCCAATAAATTTTATGTAGAAAAAGTACTAAAAATATTTTATTATTTTTATTATAATGCCATTCCACCAATTATTGACAGTAAACACTTTAAAAGTAACATATGCATACAAATATAAAAGTTTAAAATGTCATAAAAATACACATTGAAGATATTTTCAATGTTATACGTATTTCAACATTATTATCAAAATTGTCATGATTTTCTATCAAATGATTCGCATACATAAATTATTTGTTTTTAAACATTTGTACATATTCTGTAATTCTTACATTTAAGTTTCTTCCTGTCTTTCCAACTTAAGCAGATTGACAGATTAGTCGAAGAGGCGAAACAGTGGAATAATAAAGTTGTCAAATTTTATTTTATATTAAATTGATATTTGACTTTACCAACCGTCTATTCTATCATTTGACAAAAAAATGAAGTAAGCCGACTAAATATTAGTTAGTTCTCGTATTAAATTGAATTGGTGTATATCTCTACTTCGTTATTTTAATATTGTTAGTCAACAAAAATCCATTGACATAAAATTACTTTTATAATACATTCACATATATAAATCTTACAATAGTATGTTTCTGAAACAGCTTTCAAGTAACTGTAAAACACAATTCTACATTTACTAAGAAAAATCCATTTTAATTTGATAAATGACGTTTGTATTCAATTTTGAATCGTTCAATTTATGTACATTCACACAGATTCTGTCACCAACGACCCGGGGTTTGCTTTTCGGCATCTTCAGTTCACTTTTATGGTCTTCACTATAAATACTTGATGAAAATGCATTAAAAAAACAAAATACTCATTTGCACTAATTTCAGTAATATTTAATATGAGAAAAACCGCTCTTGGTCATATAAAATAAAACCAGAATTCTTTTATAGATTCGACGGTAACTTTGTAGATGTTCATTTTCAAAATAAAATTTAATTCGAAAACTTTACTATTCCACTTTTTGTGCTAACTCGCAAAACACGTGTCATAAAATGTAACACAAAACGTGGGGTAACAAATTAATGAAATTTAACTTTATAGTATAATTAGAATTAGTATAAATGAGTATTCAAACTTGAATATGTTGTTTGTATTAATTTCATTCTCTAAATGTGCCAACCCTTAAATCTGACACTTCGTTTTTTATGCTACGAGTCTACGACGCTACGCCACTGCCGTATAGTCCTGAACTATTTGTTTAAAGTTCTCGCTGTACGAAGCAGGTCTCCATTACCGTAGCGCGCTACGAGCAGATGGATTTATAAAAGAAAGTAGCATCAGCTCTAAAAGCTCGAGTTTTCGTATCCAATAGAATGCACTATCCGAGAAAGTAGTGCAAAAGGACCCGGATGTAGGGATCGTCTTACTTGTGAACTAATTTTCAAACAAAATCACATTGCTTTTATTTTTAGTAATGTATCCAGGTAATTATCTATTATATTTTATTTGTTTGCTGCAAGATGTCATTAAATGACAATTCGGTCAAAACTTATTAACTTTTCCGCTTCTAAGCTCAAGAAATGCGACCCCCATACCCACATTTTCTTAAATATCTATTTTAATATGGGTGATACAATGTTTATAATTAAGGTATTCTTATATCATAGTTTTTTGGACCTTTTGTAGTTTATATAAATACGATAAGATAAGAGATAAGCGCCCGCTTATCAGCGATCGTTCGTAAGATAACTAGGCTGAACGCCGCTGAACGCGTCAGTAGCAAATTAATATTTGCACTGAAATGAAGTTTTTTTTACGCGCAACATAAAATTTGATTATTTATTAAAAAACCACGGATTTTTATAAACAAATGTATGAGGAATGGTGCAGAGAGATATTTTAAAGCCCTAAGACTATTTTTTTTTAAATTCATAAGAATAAGGCCAATAATGAGAAAACCACTAGGGTCCCTAAAAGACCCCCATCGGCAGAGAAGTATTTTTTAGTCTCCGAGCCGCGAGAGTTAATATAAAAGAAAGTCCTTATTTTCTCATTTTGCATAAACTCAATAAGTCACTGCGATATTTTATGCTGTTCTTGTTTGAAAAAAGAATAAAAGCGAAAAAAAACCACGCAGACCATCTGCGAAACGTATGGAGATGTGTTTTAACTTAAAAAATGCCATACATCAGGAAGGCTTCTAGCATTAGATGATGACGTATAATAATCGCTGGTGGAAGCAGATCCCCAAAAAACAATAAGAGAGTTGTCAACAGAACTTGAACAAACTGTACTTGGATGACCGTAAAAGATCATCTTAACTTATCATCTTAAGCGGAGCTGTTAAAAAACAATCAGTTTTAGCTAACAATCAAAAGATAACAAAAAATATATATATTACTCTCTGCTTTACCAATGTATTTTTTTTTTGCAATACAATAATATTTAAGATACTGCAGTATTCATTGCCAAATTGAATCTTCATCTATTGAATAGGTCTCTCAAAACATGCGACAAATATTAGTACACTTTGGATAGACTTTTTCGCTATTTTTTTGATAACCAAATTATTATAAACATATTTCCTTCAATGCAACTCTGGATAAGGGTCGTGTGTACCCTTAACAAGCAGAAATGGGTCGGTTTCGTTTCTTTGCGGCATTCCCGTAAAAGTTTCTTGGAAGACTCGCTCTGGCCAATACACGTTCTAAATCCAATTTTCAATACTTATAATTTCTTAAGCGCTTCAAAAGATATTGCTTTCAATAAGTCAACCCAGTCAGGTTGAATCTTTGCTCACCCTTTGACTGACTTTTAAGGTATTTACTATCAATTCTTAGTAAAAACCAATGCGTGGAGTCGTGTAAAAAAAGATGACTCGGACTCCGAGAATATTTTTCAATAATTTCATTTTAACTTATATTATATATATATCGACAGTGGAAATGAAAAATAACGTGACCCAAAGCTTTTCTAAAACAGTTTTTTTTTTAAATCACAATGTATACAATTTGATACACGTTCTAACAAAAGGATGTGAGCTGAAAATGCTGAATTAGTATCCAAATGTAGCTTTTAAGTTTGAAAATAGAAGGACCTATGAAGATTGCGATCAGGAAAAAATACTTAAAAGATTGTTTATTTTAAAAAACATATAAATTTATGTTAGATAAAGTCAATTAAAAACCAGTTTATCTGTTTCTACGCTCTCCAAGTTGTGTATTTTTCAAGATTTGCCATTGTTTCATAATCATTGAAATATGTTTTTTGTGCCTCCTGTAAATTTTTCTATGTGTGGATACCATCCTTTTTCCTCTCCACAGTCGATATCTATTCCATCAGATCATCTTTAGTCAGCCAGGTGTTCAATGTCAACACTTTGGACCATTTTGTTTTAAAACAAATCAATAAATATATTTAAAATCGAGTCACGGGGTTTCTATACAACGACTTTGCGTTTTTTTAAATTATTTTAGGAGTAAAAGTAATCCGTGACTTCAATATGGCTTAAAAAAATATATTGAAAAAAAGCTCTCGTCTCTGGAGGGTTAAATTATGTAAATATAAGTGTTTAAAACATTTTACACGCTCATGCTTTGTAAAAAAAAAAAAAATATCGGCTGAAAATAAATATTAAGACGGAAGATAATACGTACGTCCGAATGAGTGAAGATTTAATTAAAAATTACGACAGAAACTAAAGCTTCACAACAAAATTATTCAAACAAAACTTTTAATCTCAGCAATAAGCTGTGGGAACAATTATACATCAACTATCAACGTCCAGTGCATATTTCGCTGCAGAAAATCTCTTAAGTTCATAATACTAGTCGAGCAATGTTATAAACCATTTGCTTTTTACTAAGTCTCTCGCTTAAAAAACATTCCACGAACAAGTTGCTCTGAGGAAATTTTACGTCCACCTTTATCTTATAAGTTGCGCTCGGTCGCCTTGTTAAGGAACGGAACGGATAATAAGAGAAAAATAGTCCCACAGTCTTCTATGCAAGAATTCTCACGAAGCGATGATTGTTCTCAAGTGTTGCCTTTTGTATTGAAAAACAGTTATATATTGTATATACGCGTTGTTGCGTACTTCTGTTCACGAGTTGTTTATAATTACTTTGAATGCGTTAAAGCTTTTTGATATTCAAAGATTTTTCGAAAAGCTTTTGAATGAAAGTGTTTTCACGACTGTTTGGTGAGATACAGTTAAACCCCCATTTACATTATAGAGGATACCGCGTGGGGGTAATGTAATTGGAGGTGTGAATCTCGTACAAAATTAGGGATTTGGTTTTTTTCCCGCGGAAATTTTAGTTTTGCAAAAAAAAAATGTGGTCGAAAAATATTTAGTTTTTGTAGTAGTAAATTTCTCGCACACAAACAGACGCCCATCTATGCGTGTATAGCCTGGCACGTGTTGAATACAAAGATGCTCTTAGTAACGACAATCGAATGCGACCGTGCAATTGGGGGATTTGAGGCGATTATTTCAAGCCAGCGCGTAATTCGGGCTAGTGTAATTGGGGGTTTCACTGTACTCAAGTGTATACGGCATTTTAATATTATAGCTTTTAGGATGTTCGCTCTCAATCTAGAAAGGAATTATATTAATAAAAACACAATGTTCGTTTGTACTTTATTTCACATTGTATAAAAGGTCTGAACCGATTTCGCTCATTGCTAGCATTGTTAACAGATAAGAAAAATATATTAAAAGTGAAATTTGATCATTCAAATTATGTAAATTCTCTAACTTCAGATCAAAAGGATGGGAGGAGAGGAAATAATGTGAACTGACATCACAAACACCCAGTCTTCGATCACAACTTTGAATTTAATGATTCTCAAATTCACTGTCATCTTACCGGGAATCGAATCCAGATTAGCGTGATCGGTAGTGCAAGCTCAAACTAACTGGACCACAGCAGGCGACAATAAATACATATTTTTGTATATACTTATCGATTTTACACAATTCTAAAGCAAGGAAATAAAATGTGAATAATAATTTATAATTTCAATAATTCACAATTTAAGAAAAGAATATAATATTTCGTGGCATTGAATAATGATTCAAATGTTTTTTTACATGAAATAAAAACCCATTAACATATTCACGTCCCGTCATATAAAAATATAGTAATAAAAAAAAAACAACTCACCTGAAATAAGACAAATCTACGCGCGTGGTTAGAAACTCTCACAATAGAAATTTTGAAACAGTGGCGTGCTTACGATCATTGTTAAGAACCATGTGATGGGAGCTTTAGCTTGGGAGTGCTGTTCAACTTTTCATATTAAAATAATACAATTTTGTCGGAAGAGCGCATTGTAGATTTGAAGTGAAGTCATACAACTTCTCTTCGTGAAAGAGTGTTGAAATAAGAGGCTACATGTTTTGTTTGCAGTAAACGTCGAGAAATTTCGAATGCATAACTATTTTAATACTCTGGTAACATTATTCTGCTTTATTCATTTTTAAAAATAAATAAAATGGTAAAATCATAGTATTATTATTCATGCTATTTATTTCGGTTCAACCCTTTTATTTTGATCTGATAAGAGTCCACAAAAGCATTATTTGTGTGTTAAGCATTTTAATTTTGTGTTATTTTAGAATCACTTATAATTTAATTGGTAATCTCTTTTCAATGCCAATGGTTGTTTACACCTTTTCATTTTTGTATAAATAGCATTGTTAAATTATATTTCTTATCAGTTGACAATGCTCGCAATGAGCGAAACCGGTCCTGACCTATTAAATAAAGTGGAATAAAGTACAAAGGAATATTGTGTTTTTATTAATATAATGCTTTTCCACCAAGTATTGACAGTGAACACCCTAAAAGTTTAAAATGATAGCCATAAAGAAATAATTCTTAAATTTGTGTTAAGATCAAAAGCTCAACCTTGCGTTTATCAAAAATCAAAGCTCTTAAAAGGAGCATACGTCAGTTTTCCATCGGCATCCATGGAACACCCTAAAAGTGAAAAATGATTATTCTTACAGGCCAGGATAAAAGTTTCAATAAAAATATGTGACATGGTATAAGAAAGCTATAAACTAGGCAGCATATCAGATGTATTGGAATGCCAAATGATTAAATATTGTGGAATAATATCTCAAAAAAAATGTATAATCAATGTCCAACTAACCAAATTTGAAAATCGACTAATTGCATGTCAAGATATTTTTACTTTGACATTCGTTATATTCAAAAAATTATACGTTCGAGCAATTTTTTTCAATGAATTTACCGAACACCGATCGATAAGAGATTGGGGATAAATTTCACGGAACACATATAACTTAAATACAAAAACGTTGGTGTAGTACTAAAGATGCTTCACAAAAGGACGAATCACGTGCCTTAACTAATCACAACACTGGTGGAAAAACAAAGCTATTAATTTTAATTCTCTATTATTTTGTTCCCTCAACATGAAAAGTTGAAATAAGTTACAATAATTGCTTCCGACGCTCAGTTGAAAGCTCATTTTCTATAGAATTCAGACTCAGAACAAAATTTGACATTCGTAACCGCTTTGCTATCAATTAAGTATAAGAACAATGAAAGTTTACACACATAAACTTAGAACGACGTCGAGGAACTAAAATTCTGATTAATTCTTACATTGTGTCATAAATTGTGGTATTATTAAGTAATTATTCCGTGTGTTTGTCTAGAACTAATGTATTTGTATGTTAACAATTTTGATGTCTGCTTTTTGAATCTTTCTTATAAGCATCATCATTTTATCAATTCATTTTTTTTAAGCTGTTTTAACTCTCGCGGCTCGGAGACTATAAAAATACTTCTCTGCCGATGGGGGCGTTTAGGAACCCCAGTGGTTTCCTCATTATTGGCCTTATTCTTATGAATTTCAAAAAAAAATAGTCTAAGGGATTTAAAATATCTCTCTGCATCATTCCTCATAAATTTTTTTTATAAAAATCCGTGGTTTTTAAATAAATAATCATATTTTAAGTTGCGCGTAAAAAAGAAGTCATTCCAGTACAAATATGAATATGTTCCACCAGAGGGTTGTGCAAACAATCTACAATTGGGATTACACTGGGGTAAGATTTAGCAGTGCTAATCGGTATTGCTTTGGATGATGATGTATTCTACGAGGACGTGAGTAAGTTAAATCAAATACTTTTTTCGGTGTATTAAATTTGACTGTCGGAGTTGACTTCATTGTAAATTTTATACGATCGAATTTTTCTACTATTTGTTACAGCATCTTGCATTAAAATGTTGGTAATATAACTTTATGTAAATAAATTAATTAAAAGTTTCGTATTTTGTTATTTGGTTGATTTGATTCTTAACCTCCAACAACCCATAATAAAAAATAAATTATGCCGCCGTTGTGTTACCTTTGTCAGCAGCTTTAAATTGTTACTGTTTATAAATATTTTTTTTTACTTTTTTTTTAAAAAATCATTTAACAATAATTATAAAACATTTTTTTATTGTTAAAGTCTTTTTTTTATATTTTTACAATAGGATCTGTTTTACAAAACTAGTGAACCTTTATATTTGAACTCGTGACAAAAATAAATCTTAAAAGATATTTAAATACTACGATAATAAATTTAGATACAAATCATAAAAAGTAAGACACTAATTGAGAGGATGATGATACTTTATATTCATGTATTTATTTATAGAATAATTTGATTACAAAATGTACACATTTTTAGTTTACTGCTTTTGAAACGTGAAGAATATTAACATTGTAAAAACATTAGTTACAATGAAGTCAACCGAATAAGTTCCGACAAAATCAGACTTTAATACATAAAACAGAGTACGCGTCTGAACTTACTTACGTCCTTGTGGAATATGTCGAAATTTTAAGCAAACTATAAAATATTTTAAGTAAGTTTAAGTTTCATTTTCAGATCGATAAATGGATTGAAAGAAAGTTCTTCGTACTAAGATTCGAGCTCATGAGATTTGAGATGGAAGCCAAACATGTTTACCACTGTACCACGAAAGCAACATTAATCTTTAATATTATTGGTGGATAAATAATGTGGTATACGTCTTCAAAATATTAAATTCTAGTCTACATAATAAAAAGGCAACATCGCGGTAGGAAAATATCTAATTGTTCAACGGAATGAATAAAAAAAGTCTTATTTTTCGAAAGAAAATATGAAAATTATTGGTGGATGATAATTTGATATTATTACCTTCAATGTCGATAATATTCTGCGGTTATTTTTCAACGAAGAGGTTCGAAAACTTTCCTTGAAATATTCCTTATCGTCAAATTGCCAAGTCATAAATTTTTATGAAGCTTTTTTTGTCATTAATTTACCACTCATTTCTTGTAAAAATGTAAATGATTATAGCTTCAAGGTGCGACAAAGTGTAATAAGTAGCAAGCAAGGCTGTGTTGTCATTAAAAAATCTACCAACTCCGGACTCAGTTTTTTTCCGATGAATATTCTCATTCCCCAAGTTCATAGTCATTCGTAGTTTATTTTTCCAAGCATTGTGACTACAAAGTATTTTTTAAAACTAAGTTTAGGCCAGGAATACTTCACCTGTGACAAGTGGTCCAAAATGTGGCCTGTTTGAATTTGTTTGCGACACTTGAACATATAAATAAATAAAATATTTTGAAAATAGTTCAACGCTAAAACGATTTAATAACAGAAAACAACTTTCAACTTTTTTTCAATTTTCCTTTTCAGTTATATTAATCAAATAATTTAAGATTTCGACTGAAGCACCTTCAGTCGAAAAATTAACTTCTTCAAAGTTACTGCCGAATCCATCGAAAATATATCGACTGTGGAAAGGAAAAAGGACGTAACCCAAAGTTATTTCAAAACAGCTTTTTTTCAATAATCACAATGTATCAAACTTGATACACGTTCTATCAAAAGGATGCAAGCTGCAAATGCCGAATTAGTATCTAAATTGAGCTTTTATGTTTGAAAAAGATGACCTTGTAAGTAATTAAAACCAATTAAAAATACTGAAATAATGGTTTTTCCTAGACAATTTCTTTAATTAATATTAGATTATGTCAATTTAACAACAGTTTAGAAGTCTCAAAATCATCGAAACACGTTTTTTGCGCCTCCTGTAAAATTTAATATGTGTGGGTTACCTCCTTTTTCCTTTCCACAGTCGATATTATATGCTAACCAATAGAATTGCGCAAATCACTGCTTTCTGAATAATGTTTGGGTAGGTAAACTTCCGAAGACACTTATTATAATGTTCATTAATATTAAATTTGAATCGTTCAAATTATGTACACACCCACAGATTTTGTCACTAACGACCCGGGTTTCCCCTTTCGGCATCTTCAGGCGTTCAAGTGCACGGATGAACTTGAACGTTAGTGACAAAATCTGTGGGAGTGTACATAATTTGAACGATTCAAATTTAATATTGAAATTCCACCAAGCACCAGTAATACATACTTCTTTATTGTTGATACTGTATCAACAATAAGTTACAACGTAATAAACGTATATTTAATAATCTTTGTCGTGTCAAAATTTGTTACTTATCAATTTCTGCCAATACGCTGACAATATACTGTAATAAATTAACCTACAGATAGCTGGTGTCATCAAAACACGTTTTTTTACTAGAACTATGACGTAACATAATTTCTTCGTCAGAATGACAAAACCGTATTCGAAAGCTTTGAAGAATCAATTTAAAATTTAAAACTCACCTTATTAAAAAGAAAATTTACTTGTAATGCTTTTCTTTCGGGGTTTGTCGTCTTTTCAACAAGAGTATTAATACCCTCATGCTTTATAAAATAATAATACCCGAGGCGTTATTAGAACCCACACTATGGAACATTTCGATGTAATGTCATAATATTCTGCTTTATGATGGTGTGACCTTACCTTATACAAGCGATTTACAAACTGAGAAGTGTGGTTTATCACAAAATAATACACGATTTTTTTTTTAAATGTATTTATCACTTTTAAACACTCTAAAGCTAACGACCCACCGGTGTGTCGCATACCTACTAACCACACACGCTACCCACTAGTGTGTTGTCATTATTACGACGTCAATAAATATTTTTTAAAGTTTGCATCATTGAAAAAGGCTCCGACATCTCTTAAGGACTCACAAAATTAATATTAAGTTTTACTTTATTAGTTTTTAGAAATTGGCTAGCTTACAGAATAAAATACGTTATTTTTTTCTAGCTGTTAACGGGTTAAGGTTATAATGGTCAGTAAATGATTTATGTTGACTATTTTAAACTAACGATCAGTAAAAAATGCAAGTCATGATCGAAACCGGTCCTCATCGCATTATTAAGTACAGAGGTACCCCCAATTACGCGCTGGCGTAAAATATTCGCGATGAATCCCCCAACTGCACTGCACTGTCGCATTCCATTACCGTTGCTACGAGACGGCTGTCTGTGCGGCGCATACAGTCAAATGTTGGCTAGTGTCTGTGTAGTCAACACGTGGCAGGCTATACACATATAGCCGAGCGACTGTCTATCAGATAGCGGTCCCTTCTCGCCAGGAGACGCCTGAGGGTCACACCTATTGCTCGTTTGTTAGAAAGCTTGTGCAGACAACTGTCGTTGCAATATGGCAGGCCAGATGGGCTGCATCTTCTAAGGGACGTCAAAGGTATCAGTTCTTCCCGGACGTGTCCTGGAGGCTTGCAATAAAATCACTAACACCATCACATTGGACTTGTCAGTTTCTAACCGGCCATGGCAAGTTCAATGCTAAACTATTCGCGCTGGGCAAGTTGGTTTTAAGGCCGGACTGCTCTTGTGGGTATGCCGAGCAGGACGTTATTAATCACGTTCTGTGGGATTGCCCTGAGATGGAGTCCGAACGAGCAGAATTGTTTGCTGTGGTCCGTCCTCACACGGGCCCAATAGGCCACGCTGACTTGATTGCAACCAAAGCTAACTTCACGGCATTTGAAAAGTTTGCCAATTCATATGGGGATCGTCACAACCTTGATTCCTCTCTAGAGTCAAACTCGTCTACATCGACGAGTTCTCAGTATACGGACTATACACAAGATACTTAATATCAAATTGATTTAAGTGGCTGAGCTAGTCACATTTTCTTTTTTTATTTTATTTTTTATTTTAAGCACATTAGTGCATGGTTCAAAATCAGTCCCGTGCAGTTCTGCTCGGGCCATGAATGTGAGGGGTAGACTCCTTTTTTTCTGTCGATAGCGTTGTGGAAGGCGGCCACTAAACGTTGGCTGCATATACACAACGGGTGGTGGTGGGAAACCAACTTGTCTATGTGTTGAATGTTGGCGCGCTTTGCATTTTATCACTTGGTAACTAAATATTTCGTCGATATTTTTTTTTGCAAAACTAAGGGAAATCTTAGTTTTGCATTTTTTGCAGAAACGGCCAAATCCCTAATTTTGTATGAGATTCACTCCCCCGATTACACTACCCCGAATTACACTGTCTCGAATTCAGTGTAAATGGGGGTTTTACTGTATATGAAAAATTATTGACAAAATAAGGGAATATATGCAAAATTTTATTAAATTCTTTTTTCATCTTATCTCATATTAAATGAATTTCAAAGTGGGCTAAAAGCAGATAATCTTCTGCTATTACTTGCTACAAAAATTAAACATTTTGATTTACAATTCCCCCAATTACACTACCCCGAATTACACTGTCCCGACTTTAGCGTAAATGGGGGTTTTACTGTATTCTGATTTTTGATCACGTGACTTATTATAATACTGTTTGTATAAACTTAACTTGCCGCCTGTGTGGTTGAGTGGTCAACGTTGTTGGCTTCGGCTACGGAGGGCCCGGGTTGAAATCCCGGTACGGACAGTTTTATAAATTAATTTTTCAATCGATTTATGAATTACTGTTCAAAGGCATGGATGTATGTGATGTCTTGAATTCCCCCTCTCACCCATCCTATCCTATGAACGGGGCGTATCGAGAGCGATTAGCTTACTACTAATCCTATCGTAGCCCTATCCGTCTATCCATACTCTCTTTGGAAAAAGAGAGGTTGAGCAACTGAGTAACAAGCAGTTCTCGTAGAAACACTTCTGTTGAGATAAACTCCATTAAGAGTCCATATGCTCCACATTGGGAGCGGACATGGTTTAAAAAGAAAAAAAAACTTATGTTATGCCAATAAAGTGAAACATCTATAATAATAAAGTGTTTTAATTCAATCCATAACAATTAAGAAACCTTTTAACCTCTTAAAATATTACAATCTCAGTCAAATATGTACGTCTGGCAACCCTGGACGGAGGTCAAAGAGATTGATGATGATGAAGATGTCATCGGACCCAGACTCGGCGGCGCACAACACTGAATGTATTAATCTTAACTTCAATAATTATTCTTTATTGTCTTAGTCAATATGGAAAGTTTTATAGTATGATAAATAATAAGTAAAAGTTTAGCAATAAAGTTGTGTTATTTATTTTCCAACAGTTTATTCCTCTCATGTCAGTCATTTTTATTTATTGCCATCGTAAAATTTTCACAGCGTTAAGTGAAGTATAAATTGCTGTTTTGTATTTAGTATACATACTAAAACAAATAAAACGTAATATACATAATTATTTTTCTCATTACAATAACTATGTATATTCGTAAAAAAAAACAATAAATTACATAGGAAGATAAAGCATTATTTTTCTTATTTGAGTTAGGGAAACATTGTTGTCGATTTTAGTTTATTATAGTCACCCACAACATTTTTTATTCTAGCGGGCCGCAAGAAAAAAATTGTTATGGTTTCGGACCGCAATGAAAAAAAATGTTTACTCAATCTTTTTTTATACAGAAGATACGTGCTACGTAAAACATCTTAAAAATAAGTTAATTTAGATAATAAAATAAAAATTTCCATAATAATGTTATTTCGAAACCGTGCAAAAAGAAACTTTTTTCTCACAAAATCAAGCCATCTCACCCCCACTATCCGACACAAGCATTTTTTCTCGAATCTTAGTACACGGTTTTAGTGCTATGATTCGCTACCGTAAATCAGTACCAGCTGAATTCAAGCGTTGAGCAAATGGCATTTGTTTTAATCGAGTACAGCTGTTCCAGACAGTCAACATTGAGCTATAAGTGGCTCCAGCTATTCCTAGACGAATTGCGAGCTCCTTTTCATTCCGTCACTCCGTCATTCAGAATATGTAGATGTGGGGTGCCTTAAAATTTCCTGGGAATCCGGGTATAAAAAAATGTAAAACCCGAAATTCCGGTATCACAAAATGGGTCTAGGATTGGGTACCTTATTGATAATGAACTGCTAACAAATGAGGCATCTAAGCGAAAAAAAGTATTCAATACCTGATTGTTATTAAATAGTTCACTCTCACTTTTTAAAGAATATGTTAATTG
This sequence comes from Himalopsyche anomala, assembly GCA_031772345.1. Lineage (NCBI taxonomy): Eukaryota > Metazoa > Arthropoda > Insecta > Trichoptera > Rhyacophilidae > Himalopsyche > Himalopsyche anomala. The sequence goes on along the minus strand of CM062834.1, from coordinate 22,220,857 downwards.
TAGGGTTATAATGCAAAACGTACTATTTCCAAAATAAGTGGTATTGGGTTAGGTATGCAGATATGGTAATTCAAGCTTAAGAAATAGACTGGTTCTATTAGTTTTAATATAAAATTTCTAAAAGACTGTCGTTTTCAAATTGAAAATCATATTTTTAGGCAAATTTTATTTTGTTTGTGTTATTCGTTATAGTATTTGACTCTACTGAAAAGTTTGAGTTTTGAAAATAGTACGTTTTGCATTATAACCCTACAATTGTGATAGCCAGGGCCGGCGACACCATAGAGGCGAAATAGGCAACCGCCTTGGGCGCAAATCATCAGGGGCGCATAAATGGAGTATTAAAATTATTTGTATACACTCTAATAATAATAAATAATTTATTTTGATGTTTGTATGAATTGTTCGTTGTAATTATGTATCGTATTTTATATTATTCGAAAAAGATAGGTTGAGCGACTGAGTGACAAACAGTTCACATAGAAAATCTGCAGTTGAGATACCTCCATTCGGAAGTCATATGCTCCACATTGGGAGCGGCCATGGATATGTGTATAAAGAAAAACTCTACTGATCCCGAATTGTTTTTTCCATTATTTCGAAAAAAAATGGGACGATTTGTTAAAAAGGGGGCGCGCCAATAACCTTTGCCTAGGGCGCCAAATAACCTCGCACCGGCACTGGTGATAGCTACTCTGTTTGCTGTACAAATCAAGCCAGTAGACAATGCATCCGAATAGGATGCACCTAGATAATCCAGTCGTTATTTTCAAATACTAAAAACAACTTTAGAATGAAACACGAGATGTCAAATATTCGGGAGCGGGCATGATTTAAAAATAGGCGTAAAAATGTGAGTAATCATTTTTTTAATTATCATTTCAGCAAAGCAGTTTAATGTAGAAACAACCTTAAGGCGAAGAGAGATAACTTTATTATGTTTGAGTGAGATTTGGGGTATTCCTGGCAATATTGTAATATTTGGGCCATAAATTTTAGGCGCGAGAGCAAAGCCGTCGTAAAATTTTATGCTCATTTACAGATAAGGCTGTTCTTTTACCTTGTATATGGTAACCGCAAAAGAGATTATCTACGTTTAGTATATTTTACAATAAACTTCTTTTCGGGCAGTAATAATTTCGAAATCTTGCATTTTTTATTGCATCACAGCCAAGTTTCATGTCTTTTGATTTTAGTAATCACTTGAGATTAAATACTTGAGAATTTTCAATGTTGCACGTGGAAAAAACACATCATAAACTTTCACATTCAAGATTTTAAATGTTTAATTGATTCGCTTGGTTTGACTTTACCAGAAACACAGATATAAGATAACAGACTAAGCAGCCGTCAATTACGTCCAAAGTAAAAAAAGCGACGATGGACCTGGTTCGCCACAAGAAAGCCTGAATTTTGCTTGTCCGTTTTACCAACCGGATGGATTCCGACGTCGTGGAAGGTCACTGATGACCATCTATAGCAGCCATACTCAACATGCGGCCCAGTAAGCCCTAATGTGCGGCCCAGTAAGCTCTTACCAAAGCGTAGATTTTAAATTCCCTGGTGAGCTAAAAAAAAAAGGAGTTTCGGAGATATCTGGGGAAAAAGTATACCAAATCGTGGATTTCAAATTCCTCGAAAAAAAAGGAGTATACCATAAATATGTTGCGGCCCACGTAGAGAAGCAAATATGGGAATGCGGCCCGGAGGAAAAAAATATTATTTTTTTAACTAAGCTTAAAGTGAAACCCATCTTCTTCTCGTAAAAAAATTAAAACAAGATCACACTAATAAGAAAAGAATTTTAATAGATATCGGTCGTAATTGAATATTATTGTAGAATTTACAAATATCTTAACTCTATCTTGATGCTATGAGGCCCTGCTTTTGCTGGATGATTTCTCACAACTTTTTGACGTTGCGTTTCAACAGTGATATTAAAAACTTCAATAACATAATTTGACTGTGGAAAAGAAGAAAGACGTAACCCACAGTTTTTTCAAAACAGCTTTTTTCGATAATCACAATGTATTAATCTTGATACACGTTCTATTAAAAGGATGTAAGCTGCAAATGCTGAATTGGTATCTAAATTTAGCTTTTAAGTTTGATAAAAGATGGGCTTGTGAAAATTGAAACTAAGAATAAAGACTGAAAAAAAGGTTTTTCCTAGACAATTTCTTAAATAAATATTAGATTATGTCAATTTAACACCAGTTTGATAGTCTCCGTGTACTTCAAGGTCGTGTTTATTTCATAATTTGCATATGGTCGAAAATCATCAAAACACGTTTTTTGTACCTCTTGTAAAATTCGCTATGTGTGGGTTACGTCCTTTTTCTTTTCTACAGTCGATATATAAGACACTAAACTTTTTTATTTTCTATCAAATATTTGACTTTTTCAGATTTTCTGAATTCTGTAAGCGATTAACCCAGCGGTCAGGAAACTTTTTTAACCATTACCCCAAAATATTTTTGCGTAAGTCGATATTACCCCTCATTTTGAAAAGGATACAATCAATGTAAATTTAAATTAAATATTTTTTTTGAATTAATTTACACGGAAAATAAAAAAAGTTGCATGAAAATAGTAAGTTTGTAATAGACAAACAAAATAAAATTCTTATATTGGAACAAACAAAATTTAATTGAAAACTTTCCCTTTTCAGGTTTTGGAAAAATGATGATGTTGCTTAAAGAATGGTCTGTAAAAATACTTACACGTTTATAAAATAGCAAATTAGAAAAATTTCCTTATTACCTCCAAAAAATTCATTTTTACCCCATTTGGAGTAATAATGGGGTAATTTACCCTGTTCCTTGACCACTGATTTAACCCATTCACATTTAAAAAAACGCACTCAACAACTTAAAGTTTGATCAAAACAATTCAACACAATAATTAAAATGATTTAACCAAAATTATTTAAATGATCATCTATCGAAATGAACATTCTCTCTGAGCACCGTGCTTATCCGTGCTTTATGGGGTAGCTCCCTGTGCCGTATTGTTTCTGCTACAACCTGTTTTAATTTAAAAAATATATCTGATCTGCTGAGGGTATTTTTTTGCCGAGAAACCTCATCAAAAATAAATAATTAATTGAGTTTTTAATCAAGCCTCATTGTTAGATTACATTTCTTTTAGTCATAATACACATTTTCAGATTGAATGGAATGTATAAAAAATATTGGAAAATTTGTTCAACATTATTATTCACATTTTTGGTTAAAATATTTTGTCCACGTCAAACGAAAAGGTAATTTTACCAATTTTAAACTCTTCTACAAGTTATTGTGATTGTATTTGCATTTACTGAGTAGAACTCCATTATAATAGTGTAAAAATAGCAACGTATATAATTCAACAGTTTTTATATTATTATTTTATAGCTATTTCGGTTTTCGCCATCATCAGAATTATGCTTAAACTTATATTTTGCTCAGCTATATATACTGCCTCTGAAGAGATACACATAGCATCTTGCTATTCACTCTAACATCCCAATTCATATTACAATTATAGTATTACACTTATTAAATATGAAAGATTTCGAATGAAGGTGCTTGGTGGAATTTCAATATTAAATTTGAATCGTTCAAATTATATAAATTTACACAAATTTTGTCACCAACGACCCGGGTTTCGCCTTTCAGCATCATCAGGCGTTCCAGTGCACGGATGAACTTGAACTGACGCTTAGTAAATGAATATTTCGTGTTCATATAAGAAATAAATGTATCATTTAGTTTAAAGCCATTGCTGGCGAAAGAGATTAGCCCAAGGGAACGCCCACAGGTTTGAATGGTGAGTAGTTTTAAGAATTATATTTATTTTTGTTTGTTGGAAAAGGTTTTATTATTATATTTATATAGGGTATAAAAGTGTAACTGTTCATTTACATAAAATTAAAATTAAATTGAAATATAAACGAAGCATGCATTGACGTCACTTGTTTTATCTTTTGAAAGAAACTTAGTTTCAAAACAGTATAACTTGCAAGTTCATTGTCAAGAATCCAATATGCATTCATGAACTTACAAAGTGTTGAGAAAAAAACGCGAAACCATCTATTATGATTGCTTTTATTGAATCGATTGTCGCAAATCCCTGACAGAATTCATGAGAACTGCACCAAATGGTAAGAACGACTTTAAAATACTCGATTCTTTTGAAAGTGCGACCGAGGGGTTGAAATGAGAAAGTCGTTATTAATCGTCACTTGAAGTGTCACAAAAGAAAAAAAGTCTATCACCAACTATACATATAAGGCTTAGTTATGACTGACATAAGTCCTGTTGATGAGCTTCTTGCACTTTTTGACTTTTTGTTAACTCTCGCGGCTCGGAGACTAGAAAAATACTTCTCTGCCAGTGAGGGTCGTTTAGGGACCCAGTGGTTTCCTCATTATTGGCCTTATTCTTATGAATTTCAAAAAAAAAAATAGTCAAAGAGCTTTAAAATATCTCTCTGCATTATTTCCCATACAAAATCCGTGGTTTTTTAATAAATAATCATATTTTAAGTTGCGCGTTAAAAAGAAGTAATTTCAGTACAAATATGAATTTGCAACTGACGGGTTCAGCCCAGCTATATTACGAACGATCGCCGATAAGCGGGCGCTTATCTCGTTATCGCATTGCGTATTTATATAAACTACAAAAGGTCCAAAAAAATATGATATAAGAATACCTTAATTATAAACATTGTATCACCCATGTTAAAATAGATATTTAAGAAAATGTGGGTATTGGGGTCGCATTTCTTGAGCTTAGAACCGGAAAAGTTAAAGCTTCTTCTTGTTCAAGGATTCAAATTCTGAGACGTAGACTATGCGTAATATACATGTACCCATCCCTCCCTTAACACGGAAGATAGGTTCTCCTAGATCACCGTGTTTAACTAAACCGTGTAAATCGAGACTATTTTCCCATACATTTTTTGTTTCGCTTAACACGATTTCGTTTAACACGGTGGCAGAAAATATCTTCCGTGCTAAACGAGGGTTGGGTGTGGGTGGGTATACTGAAACGCTGGCGACGTAATTCAATATAGCGTATTTTGTATTATATGAAGAAGCATAGACCAGTGGAATCATTTGTCTGCCCTGCTCTGTGCTCCGTTGTGAATCTGGCACAGATTACTGCTTGACGAGTGCAGGTATGCGACCGAGAAATTATTTGAATTAGTGTGAACTGAAAATTGTTTTACCATACTTTCTCAACCTTTTTGGGTCCGTGGCTGCCATACCCCGCTTAAATATGTTTTTAAGACTCGAAGATTGAAAGATTCCAAAATATTTTTCAATTCTTTAAACATTTTGCTCGCTGGCAGATTTGTAAATTAAAATGACCCAGGAATTTACGGAATTCCTAAAATGAAAAAAACGAGTTAACTTTTTTTTTACTTCTTCTCGGAATTTCAAATATTTGGTCGCTTGTCCGATTTTAAGAACTTAGATGCGTTTATAGATGGGCGAGATTGATCAAAGTCAGAAGTTGAAAGATTTTAAAATTATCTCGAAAACAAATTTGAACACCTTTTTTGTTAGATCGATGACTTGAAAAATGGTGGAATTTACAGATTTTGCAATTATTGAAAGAATTGAGAGCTTTTTCTAAGCTTATTTCGAAAACTTTTTCAAAACTAACGACTGTCAATGACTCCAGTTCAAAATATTTTGTGAAGTCAATAATTCTCGGGTGACTTTCTAAAAATTCTCATTGAGTTTTTCTCGTATAATCTATCAACTTCAAAATATTTGGCGCATTTGCACTAGCTGTAATGCCAAATATATGTTTTAAATAAATGCTAAATAACCAACAAAAGTGGCTTGTCATCTCTATAATAAAACAAATAAAATGTGTTCCTTTAACGTTTAATTTATAATTTCGTGTTCGTCAATACAAATTTTCTTCACTAGTTTGGATAGTTAAGTTTAGTATGGTTTGAAAAATAAAGACATAATATTAAGTTTTGAATTCGAAGCCCACAATTTACTGGTAAAGAAGGTTTCTGTCTTCCATGACAGCACAAGAGAAGAAACACAAAGGGTTGTTTTTACCCTGAGGCACAGACTAAAACGCTTGACTGGAAAGTGTTACTATTCTTAAAAGGGGAGGATATTACATAAATATATATGAGTGAAGCATCGAATAAATATTACAATAAAACAATCTTTATTTATAATATTCTTTCACTATTATTTTTGGCAAATTTATATTAAACACTTTCGCCTATCACTTCACATTATATTGTAAAATAAAAAATAGTCGAAAATGTAGTTTTCCTTCAGATCAAGTGTTTTTAACTTATTAGGGCCGAAAAACGAATTAAAGCAAAAAAATTTGAGCTCGTAAATATTTAAAAATCAAATAGCACATTTTTAAAATTCATGGCGCATTGGCGTCCATTTTTATGTATCGTATTATTCATCTATATTAAAACTAAAAAAAATTAACACATTACACATTGTCTGAACGAAAAACTCTCGAAGATTTGAAGTGTGTTTGTCGGTTTTGACTGCACCAGATACGACCGGAAATTTATTATTGTCTATAATACTGACAAATAAAGTATAAACAGGTTTATGTTATAAAGAGTTTTAGAATTAACCTTATCTGTGCCGTGTGGGATTAATATGGCCGTACACTGAGGACCGTGAAATAAAACCTAATAAATATGTACGTTTTGGACATATATTAACAGTGCATCACAAACACTTACCATATTAATACACAATGGGTCATTTCCGTCATCATTTATTCAAAAGCTTTTCAAAAACGGACATAGCTAGCGACAAATTTGAACAAAATGAAAAAGCTCTTTTTAATATCGATGTATTATGGATTACAAAACAATATCTTTGAAATTTAAGTATCACACTATGAATCCAAGAAATTTGACTACATGCATGATATTTAAAAATTATAGAATACGTTTCTTATGGCCTTTAAACCGCGTCTCAAGTACTGCGTGTGAACACGCAAATTTTGTATAGCCGGCCTTACGAGCACGAAATTGTATGGCACGTTAACACGTCCGTGGCAGAGAATCGGTTAAGCCGGGCATAAAAAAGTGGACATAGAGAAACCCTTACACGGATAAAACCGGACAAGAAAAAACCGTACACGAACAACGTAATTTACCTAATAACCTAAAGTCATTCGATACAATTGGCCGAAAAATATTTATCAAACAGAAAAGCACGTGTCACACCTTGTTTCACAACCAGTTATATAACAACTTTAAGTATAATCAGTGATGTAGTGGGGGCAGGTTGGGCCAAGTCAGCGACCTGGTACCTGAAAATGAGCCCTACCACCTTTCTGAAAGTTTTCGTATTTTTATCATCAAATGCATCGCACAAGAAATGAGTAAAGTTTATTTTAAATTATTGCATTTTTTTTTATTGATTTATTAGTTAAAACTTGTGTTTTTTTAACTTTGAAGAGAAAAAAAAAGGGGAAAAATAGAGAAGAAGTCAATGACCTACCTGGTAACTATTTATTTACAGTAAATATTAGTATAATATTACCAATACTTTAATTAGAACTTCTTTTTATTAGTTTTTCTTTCATAGTAATTAAAAGATGGGGAGTCATATCCCCACTTGTTTCCATTAACCCTCAAGTGTTACCTTACCTTTCAAAACAGGGGTTGTCTTAATTTCCCCCACTTATGTTTCATCGCTTTGTCTAGTCCGAGGATTATTTTATAATACGCTCTGCTAAATCTCAGAAAACGGCAGCAGTCAGAATCAACTGAGTGGGATTAGTGCCCGGGACTTAACCCCAAATGACATCATGGCAGAAGTTAGCTTTGTATTGCCTTCTTCGAAGTTACTAAACCGCGTTTCTTACATCGCATTTAATTCCATACATCCATTTCCGATGTGATGTATTATTTAATTTTTGATAATTATTATACCAACTCTTTCAAACCCTTACAACAAAATAACAATTTAACTTTTGATAAAACATTATAAACTGTTACGAGTCCCTCTAAACTCCGCGCGCGCGTGGCTGCGTAGAAGTTGGGAAGCCCCCGCGCACTCATTCCGTTTTGGCGCGCGCTACAAGACAGTTGTTCAATGAATGTTTGATCAGTCCGCGCAGCCTTTGAAATGCCCATGCAGCTTATTTACTTTATAACTAATTCTAAGACAAGCTTTGAAAAGGCTGCATTTATGGCTAGGTTAAGTTGGAGGTTAACATTCCCTACGTCTCGGCTTTATTACAAGTCCATATACCTCGGTATTGTGTGTCATGCTGCAAGTTGTTGGGCATATAGGTGTACCCAACGACAGGAAATATGTCAAATACTTCTTCGGGGACAACGGTTTCCCCTTCTTGCTATTTCCAAAGCTTACCGAACTTGCTCAACAGAATGTCTTCCTGTAATGCTGGGACTTACTCCATTGGATCTAGAGGTCCAAAGACGAGCTGCAATTCATCACCTTTTGCACGGGAAACCAGCGCAAATTGGTCTCACAACTCTTCACCCGTTGGATTCACAAGATTTTTTAAAAGTTAAAGTGAAAAAACTCTGCTCACTAACCGTTTTAACTAATTGGCAAAGTCGATGGTCAAAGTCCCTTCGTGGTAGAATTACTTATTTATTTTTCCCAGATATTGTTTTTCGTCAGAATGCAACCTGGCTCTCTCCGGATCACTGGACCTCACATTTTATCACCGGACACGGCGCGTTTAATGCCAAGCTACATAAATTTAAAATCAAACCTAACCCACACTGTCCTTGTGGTGACAGTAATCAAGATTCAGAGCATATTCTCTGGAATTGTCCGATTATGTCTGTTGAAAGAGGTATATTGTTTTCGTTATGTAGAAATAACCGTGATGGTCCTATCGGGCATCCAGATCTAGTTTCGTCTCCAGAAAATTTCGGTCACTTCAAGAAATTTGCTACTTTTGGAGAAAAAGTTTACTTTCCCTGCCCCTCACCATTCAATCCTTAATCATATTATATCTGTTTCAAAATTAAAAGTTGTCTCATTAGTGCCATTAACTATCATTCTTGCTTATTATTATTTAATTATTTTTTTACGTGTAGTTATACCAATTCAATGTATTTAATTAACCTTTATTAATATCTTTATATTTTTAATTATTATTATTGTTGCCTATCAAATTGTGCATAAAAACATGTATCTTAACTGTATCATTGAGGAGATATCGTCTTCGGTGTGATGCAGAAAGGAAAACAAGTTTATCGAATAAAAAAAAAAAAAGCTAATTTACTTTAGAGCAGGGGGGGCAAACTTTTCGAACGGAAGGCCATATTCAGGAATTCAAAATGAGCCGCGGGCCGCAAGTAAAATACCATTTTTATATGTTCACTATTTATCATTAAAAAAAACAATTATAAAGAGGAATGGAACTGTTTTAGTTATATTAACATTTTTTTTAATTCAAGAGTTAATTTTGTAGTTGAAATTAAAAGATAAAAACGTGAATCTTTTTCAAAAATATAATATTATTCGCGGGCCGCAGAAAAATACACGGCGGGCCTTAGTTTGCCCGTGCCTGCTTTGGAGGGAAAAGTGGTTACGACTAATCTTGATATATATTTTTATCCGTATCCACTCCCAATGTGGAGCATATGGCTTCCTAAATTTTCCGGTTCTAAGCTCAAGAAATGCGACCCCAATACCCACATTTTCTTAAATATCTATTTTAATATGGGTGATACAATGTTTATAATTAAGGTATTCTTATATCATAGTTTTTTGGACCTTTTGTAGTTTATATAAATATGCGATGACGCGATGCGATAACGGGATAAGCGCCCGCTTATCAGCGATCGTTCATAATATAACTAGGCTGAAGGCGTCAGTTTCAAATAGATATTTTTACTGAAATGACGTCTTTTTTACGCACAACTTAAAATATGATTATTTATTAAAAAACCACGGATTTTCATTAAAAAAAATGTATGAGGAATGATGCAGAGAGATATTTTAAAGCCCTTAGACTATTTTTTTTTTGAAATTCATAAGTATAAGGCCAATAATGAGCTAAACGACCCCCATCGGCAGAGAAGTATTTTTCTAGTTTCCGAGCCGCAAGAGCTAATAGAGGTATCTCAACAGCCGCTCCATCTCTATTTTTTCAAAGAGAGTAGTAGAGAAAGAAGTACAAGGCTAGAACAGAACTAGTGGTTACTAATCGCTCTCGCCACGCTCAGTTATTAAAGAATCAAAAGGTTAAGAGGGGATAATATTTTAGACATCACAAACACCCATGTCTTTGAACAGAAATCGATAAATCAATCGAAAAAATGCTGTTCGTAATAGGAACTAGAACCAGTGAGATCCAGATCCACAACTCTAACTACTGCGCCACCCGACAAATCTTGATATAAATAAATAAATTACATATCGTCGATAATTTTCTACATCCACGTATCTCAACTTTTGTCAGTTTTGAGTATTTTAATGTAATGAATTCAGAACTTCAATACACATATTCCTTTAAATCGTGTTCCAAAAAATATATTTGTTATGTTTTTTTAATGTAATACAAGGACGATGGCAAAAAAATGATTTGGCAAATAATATGGTCATGTGCTATGTTTAGCATAAAGAAGAGGATGGCATGGATGAAAACATTCTTCCTTTCTCCTTAATTAACTTCTTCAAAAAAAAGAGGAAAAACATAGCGAAAAAAAGCAATAGCGGTAGAATAAAGTACATCTATGTGTCTCCTGAAAACTAGTGCTTTTTGATACATACATGGTTGTAGACAATTATTGACGATTTGTATCTTTGTTTTTGATATTTTAAAAAAAAATATTATAAAATTGGTGGCATAATAGGTGCCATGATTCGCTTTTATTAAAGCAATACTGGTAGAATGCAAACGTTAAAAAAATAATGAAATTTGGTTTTAATCGTGTATTAACAATTTGAATACCGCGCAAATAAATCATTAATATGTCTCAGAGATACTGTGTGTTTTTGAGAACAATATTTTTGCCTAATGTACACTCGAATTCCATAATTTAAAAACTTATATTGACTCAGTATAGATGGAACTACACATGTTTATCAAAATATTGCTTATATTATATTAGAATACCAAATATTTAATTTTTTAAATGTCTTGGACATCCGTGTTCGCTTGCATATGTTCCGGACACCTTTTTTCGCTTGGTATTCAAGTGGTTAACTTAACATAAAAAATGTGTTAGATACAAATGATGCAAGCATTAAACGATTGGGAAATTATTTTTAATATTTCATTATCATTCATTATTTTTAATCAGAAAAGGTAGTTATATCTTAAATTTTGTATTTCAACGGTGCTTTTCTTTTCTATCTTTCAAAGTTATAAAGGAAACGGTTATCTAATAATTAATTTTATGATAGCTTTTGCCTTTTGTGAAAAAGAAGTCTGACTAGGAACTAAGTAATTTTAAATATTAATACACTTTTCGTATTTCTGATAGAAAAGGAAAAAATGTATTTTTTTTTCATTGGAGCTAGCAACCCAATTCAACAATGATTCAATTATATTTTTTATATCTCTCGTTTCTTTTTACATATATTTTAATTTGACAGTAAAAAATATTAGAAAAAAAAATATTAAATATTTTGATATTTTTTTTTGTTGCTTAACACCTTCATTCCCATGATGCAATCGTAAATAGTTGAGCCATTAAATCATTCAATATTTCTCTTAATACTGTCAATAAGTATTTATTATTTTAGGTATTCTAGCATATATACATTTTTTAAATTATTTTTGAGCATTTATTATTTATTATTTCTATTAACAGTGAAACTGAGATGCCATCATGGCAGGGAACGTGATTTTTTAGGATGGTATGTTACGGGTTAAAAGCGTTGAAATTAACAATAATATCACAGTTATAAACGTAAAAAAAGGAAATTAATTTTATTTATTTATTTATGCAATTCCGCATTAGGGACAAACATTGTGTAAAAGAGATTGAAAGATTTTTTTTAAATTTGTGGATAAAATGCAATCAAATTGCTGTTAAAATTTTCTCCAAAAACGTAATCAAAATAAATTCTCACCATTCTATAAATGTACATTCCCGGAAAAACAAATTTTTCATCGAATGTTTTCAAATAAGTTTCGTTTAAATCGTTGCTTTTGCAGTATTTAATGGCAATTGACGATATCTACCTCAACATAAGTAAGCTTTTTGACTGATATTTTAGTAGTTCTATTCGATTGGATGTGTGACAACCGCCAACTAGGGTTTCTCTCCCGGCACTCGGGTTCCCGGGATTTCAAAGAAGCAAATCCGGGAAATTAAAAAAATAATTTATATTAAGCTGTGTGACATTATCGTGAGCAAAATCGAATGCAGAAATACATTTTTTAATGAAACCCATCATATCAAACGAAAATAAAAACACAGTGTGGAAAGATACTGCAAAATGTTTAAAATTCAAAGGTTTTTCTTCAAGTGGTCTTATAAGATATTTAAGAAATGATCACAAAGCACGTTATTGCAATTTATATTAGGTGTTGTGATGTATAAAAATTCCACTCCTCCCACCTTTCCGATCCGTTTATAAATGGGCGTAGCGAGTAGTGATTAGTAAACCACTAGTCCTGTCTTAGCCTTATCCTTTTTTCCTTACTACTCAGCTTAAAAAAGAGAGGTTAAACGACTGATTAACAAACAGTTCTAGTCGAAAAACATCTGTTGAGATTCCTCCATTAGGAGCCATATGCACCACATTGGAAGCGGACGTCGATAAAAAAATATATTTTATTTTATCCATGTACGCTCCCAATGTGGAGCATATGACCTCCTAATAGAGGTCTTTTAACAGATTTTTTTTTATACGAGAACTGTTTGTTACTCAGTCGCACTATAACTTACTGATTATTTTATGCCTTCTGCATTTTTTTTCTTGTCCTTTCCTGCATCTTTAGGTTTCCCGGAAAATACCAGGATCCCGGGAAACAAAAAATACCGGGAAATGATAAATCCTTGCAACAATTTTACAATTAAAATTTCACATGGTGGCATTAAATAAATAATTTTATTACTTATTTTTGTCATCTCTCTGGATTTTTTCACCACTGTACATCTAACACAATTTAAGATCGACGACTCTATAAATATGAACAAGTTGTTACTAATTTGACTGGCACGAGGCATATTCTCTCGGGAAGCAGTTACAGACTTACTTTCGACTCACTTTTGACTGAATGTATCCAGCAAGGACTTGTCCAGGACGGGGCTTATTTATTAATTATATAGATGTTTTTACTATCGATCCTAATTTGCTTCTCAGCGACCTTTACGTGCTGACGAAACATATTTTAATTAAATAAGGGTAGATATTTAGGAGTCTTGTACTTTTTAAGTGTTCACTGTAAAAACTTGGTGGAAAGGCATTTTATTTAAAAAAATAAAACACTCTTGTATTATGCCACAAATATTTAATTTTTTTTCACAGAAATCTCGTGTATGTTGTATTTAAAAAGAAACGCGCTGTAAGCCCGTTGCCCTAAACAAGAAGACTTTTTTGCACTATAAAACAATCAAAAATTTGCCGACATAAACAATCAAATTTATACTTACTATTTTCATGCACTTTATTAATTTAATTATGGATATGTATTGTAATGTTTAAATTTTACAAAAAAAAAATCTGCAATATCTTGTTTATAATATTATATAAGAGAAACTGCGTGATTGAAAAATGTAGAGCAGTGGTCTCCAAACTCAATAAGGATGTGAGCTACTATCAGAAATTGAAATTGTCTGGTGAGCTACCCATACATATTCCTTCTTTATAGTTATTTTATCATCGGCCATTATTGTACCATACATAATATTATTATATTACTTAAAATATTCATCAGATTTTCTAACAAAACATTAATTTTTTATTTATAAACAAAATAACAATTGAAAAATAAGTATGAGTAAAAATAAATAAAAAAATTAAAGTTAAAATAACTAGTAAAAGTAATTAGTGAAAAGAATGGCATTCACTTTCCTCGACAATTTTTTCAATTCTTGGTGAGTACCTTGTCACTTCCATCCAAATGCAATTATCAAGATGTACATCTGTGAGTCTATTTCTATATTTACTCTTAACCACATTAATAGTGGAAAACGTTGATTCACATAAGTAGGTAGAACAAAACAATGCCTTCGTTCGATTTTTTTTAAATTTTCGGAGTTCAATAATAAAATTTTATAGGCAAATTTATAAATACTAGCTGTAAGCCCGTTGACCTCAACGGGGGGATTTTTGTTGCATTTTTAAGAAGTCAGAAAATTACAAACCTATTTATTGAATAAGCCAGAAATTCTAAAAATAAAATAAATATATCTCGGGCCATATATCGACAGCATGCCCTGTTGTATTTAAATTGTAAATTATTTAATTTTTGGAATAATGTTGAGTTTGCTAACAATTATTTTTCCTATTAGCAGAAATATACCTCGTAAATTACCTAATTTTTGGAATAATGTTTAAGTTTGCTAACATTTTTTTTCGTAGTGACAGAAATTTCGTAAAATATTAAATCTTTGGAATAATGTTCAAGTTTGCTAACAATCATTTTTCATAGTAGCATAAATCGACCTCGGCGCATATATCGACAGCCCTGCAGTTTTAAATTGTAAATTACTTAATTTTTGAAATAATGTTTAAGTTTGCTAATAATCATTTTTCACATGCAAAATGGTATAAATTAATTGCACATTTTATCAAAACAAAATTATCAATTTTCCATGTTACAATCAAATGCATATTTATCAAATTAATAAGAATAAATTAACTTCACTAATTCGCCAAACGGAGCTTATTTTTAGGAATATATGAGTCTTCAAGGGAACCAAACATAAAAATGGTGAAACTTTTCCATTTGACTTTTAAGTGCAATTACGTTTTCAATTTTTTTTTGTGGGAACTGTCATCAACTTTTAATTTTATGTGAAAGTTTTTTCAATAAATAAGCATAAAAAAGTAATACAAAATAACTTAGATTATTTCACGTATTGTGCTACAAACTGTGACACGTGTTTCGCCTATTTCAGAGGCATCCTCAGACAGACTTACTTTCAGTAAGTAAAAGTAAGTCTGTCTGAGGATGCCTCTGAAAAAGGCGAAACATGTGTCACAGTTTGTAGCACAATACGTGGAATAATCTAAGTTATTTTTTATTTTATATTCAAATGAACTTCCACAAAGTTACCGACGAATCCATCGAAAGCATAAACAATGTATTTTAGAGAAAAAATGATTTAAATTATGCAATAAAAAGGGTGGGTTCAGTTCACTTTTTCCCATCATCCTAACTTGGCTCACTTTCCGTATTTTAATCTCGTTGTCCCCAATCTATCAAACTATTTCGCTTACTTTATTTATATTACTATTTGAGCATAAATTTACCTTTTCCAAAGCATAGACTCGTTTACTCGTTATTTAAAACAAAAGATACAAAAAATTTTAATTATCGGGATAAATTCTAAATACCCTCTGTTAAAACGTAAAATATTTAATAGCCGTCAGCATACATATGACACACATGGAATATTTGCATTTAACTGTCGAAACTATATTATGTAAAATAAACCACATTCATATTTGACAGACGTCACAATCTTGAATAAAAACAATCGAAGTCAGTTTGTGAATCACAAATATCGTTCCATTTTCAAATGCTTGATTTATATAATGTATTTTTATCGCCTTGATATTTATGACGTTAGCTCAGTTGATAGAGAGCTCGACTGGTAATCCAGAGTTCTGTGTTCGATCCACGGTCGCGGCGTTTTTTTGTATGAAATTTTTTCAGCGATATGATTTGTTTCGTCAAATAATAAACAGTGTATTGGGAAAATATGTCTTCAGTATGAATAAAAATATTGCGTCAACGGAGCTGGTGAAGGAGGGTGTGGGAAGGGGCAGGGGAGGGAAAATCGCGGACAATCATTCAGACGGACGGACATTAACGACTATTAATATATAGATGATAAAATATCGTACGCGAGCTACCGAAAAAGCCTCGGCGAGCTAACGGTAGCTCGCGAGCGACCGTTTGGCGATCACTGATGTAGAGCATGGCGAATACAATGCTGTTAATAACTCAAATATTCATTTTTTTTTTACTTGTTCTCCTATCTTGCACTGCTGTATTGATATGTTCTTTAGCTCGAATCGATAAACTTTTACACGTCTGTCGAATTTATATTGAATTTCCCTCACTTAATACAGAAAATTACTTGCATACATATATTGATTGTGGAAAGGAAAAATAACGTAACCCACGCATAGAAAATTTTACAGGAGGCATAAAAAACATGTTTTTAATGATTTTGGGCCTTATGCAAATTATTAAATATACCAACCTTGAAGTGCACGGAGACTTCTAAGCTGGTGTTTAATTGACATAATCTAATATTCATTAAAGAAATTGTCTAGAAAAAACCATTTTTTCAGTCTTTTTCTTGATTTCAATTTTCACAAGCTCATCTTTTTTCAAACTTAAAAGCTAAATTTAGATACTAATTCGGTATTTGCAGCTTACATCCTTTTTATAGAACGTATATCAAGCATTTTTGATACATTGTGGTTATTGAAAAAAAGCTGTTTTTAAAAAACTGTAGGTTACGTTATTTTTCTTTTCCACAGTCGATATATTGTAAACATACTTGTAAACATACTTGGGTACATAGATGAAATTATTTATTCAGTATTTCAAACCCGAAAAAATTACAGTCGAATAGAAATAACGTAAACAGTGTCGAAATATATTTAAACTGTATTTTGTGTGAAACAATAATCAAAAAAAAAACTGCCTATTTTATCTAAAAATTATTACAGAAAAATAGTAATATACAAAATTCTTTTGTCCATTATCGATAGAATCAAAAATAATAGACACTAAATAATACCATACATGATATTCATGCAAAAAACACAAAAATTCATATAATAACCTATTTTTTACAAGTTTGTTAGGGCAACGCACATATTTACGGTGACTTTTATTACAGTTCTTTGCAATATAACATGGCTTATCGTTTTTACATAAAATAATTCTCATAAAAATAAATTTGATATCGAATATATTTTATCTGATGTAATTTCCGATATCAGAGGTAGTTTTAAAATTCTATATTAACGTTGCTCTTATATAAAAACAGATCTTAAATAGATCAGTTCTTTCAATCAGTATAGAATTGCAGTTATTATAATTTATTATATGCTTAGTTAGAAAAGATATACTCATAAATGTGTCGCCTGCTGTAGGCCACGCAGGTCTGGATTCGATTCCCGGTCAGATCACAGTGAATTTGAGAATTATTCAATTCAATTCAAGTTGTGATCGAAGACTGGGTGTTTGTAATGTCAATTCACATCATTTTCTCTCCTTCTATCCTTCTGATACTTTAATTATTGTGTGTAGCAATAACGATTAGCCAACCACTAGGCCTGTTCTAGCCTTATTCTTCTTTCCCTACTACTCACTTTGAAAAAAGTGAGGTTGAGCGACTGAGTAAGTTCTCGTAGAAAAAAATACTGTTAAGATACTTCCATTAGGAGGCCATATGCTTCACATTGGGAGCGGACATGGTTTTTTTTTTTTAATTGTGTGTCAAAAAATCCGAATTTGACGTAGAGTTTATTGTTTGTGTTAAATCAAATTTTCTTTCCGCTCAAACCAAGGGCTAAATTTTTTACATAATTTCGATAGAGGGTTTTTTTTTAAGAAAATTTTATCAATCTATATTATATCGCCCGCTGTGGTCTAGTTGGTTGGAGCTTGCTCTACCGATCAGGTGGGTTCTTGGGTTCGATTCCCGTTAACGTCAATGTCAAATTGGATATTTCCAATATTAATTTGAGATTTAAGACATGGGTGTTTGTGAAGTAATTTCTCCTTGAGTTAATCTCATATGACTTTCGAAAAATTCTCATCGAGTATATCTCGTTTGATCTTTCAACCTCAAAATATTTAACGCATTGGCGTAAGCTGTAATGTCAAATTAAAAATATATATATATATGAGTAGCAAATATTGAAAAAGGGATTTGTCACACATTAATACAAAGCTTGGGAAATGATGTTTTGCTTGAATGTGTCAAGTAGAATAAAGTACAAAGGAATATTGTGTTTTTATTAATATAATGCCTTCTCACTAAGTATTTACAGAGAACACCCTATAAGTGATTAGTTTCATTTCCTTATTTCTTTCTCATATACGATATAAATATTCCACTTGTTAAGCTAACGAAATATTATATACATATGTTTGTCCTTTATCCTTGTTGAATAAATCCTATCCTAAGGACATAATTATTGCCGTCTGAACACAAGTTCTTGTACACAGTGCTATTTACACTATTGTTATCCAATATAAATCTGGTTTAATTTCCTTGTTCTACACCCTCGCACAAAATTTTCGACATGTTAAATCAGCTTCATTGCCAGCACGTATGTCTACACAGAATACAAGATGAGGCAATGTATAAAATAAGTTTAAACAATGTAGCTGTAAGTGTTGCCATATACATGAAAATAGTAAAAAAAATGATTTGCAGGGTCGTGTAGCGGAGCGGTTAACGTTGTTGGTTTCCATACGAACAGCATTTTTTCAATTGATTTATTTTACAGCTTATACCTAAAGTTATTTCAGCGCTAAAAGTTAATATCATACAGCAGCGTTTCCCAGGTGCTGGGTCGCGACCAATGTTCCCTTTAAAGTTATGTGCGCAAAATACATTGGCTGTGCAACTTTGAAAGGAAATTAATAAATTTGTGCGCCACATAACGGAATTTAGACCTACTTAACGAAATGGTTATTCTTATAATGCCAATAATTAACAACACTATATAAAGACAATTAATTTATTCTGATGGTGTTATAGCCGATTTAACTTGTGTGCGCCCTGTTCTAATGGATGTGCGCGCGCACACGCGCACAGCAGGAAACACTGGTCGCGACCCGGTACCGGGTGGCAGATAGCTAAATGCTGGGTTGCCAATTTCCTGAAATAAATCTGTATATTTACTGTATAATTTCGTAATACGTACCTCTTATTAATATATTATTGGTAAATTTAGCCGCCTGTGTGGCCGAATGGTCAACGTTGTTGGCTTCGGTTACGGAGGGCACAGATTCAAATCCCGGTACGAACAGTTTTACAAATTGATTTATGAATTTCTGTTTTAAAGCATATGGATGTATGTGATGTCTCGAATTCCTCCTCCCACCTATCCTATCATATGAACGGGGCGTATCGAGAGCGACCTACTCTCTTTGGAAAAAGAGAGGTTGAGCAACTGAGTAACAAGCAGTTCTCGTAGAAACTCTTCTGTTGAGATATACTCCATTAGGAGTCCATATGCTCCACATTAGGAGCGGACATGGTTAAAAAAATATATTTCTATATAGGTTTATCAGAGTGATTTATTTTGTATTATAACATCTAAAGACTATATGGACATAAATATACTGTTTTATTTTACCAATAGGCCAATAGTACAGGCCATAAATATTAAGTGGGTCACGAAGGAGAAATGTTAAAATAACCGGGTCGTGGCGAAATAAGTTTGGGAAACGCTGTCATACAGTGTAAACTCAATGAATGACAAGTCAAAATAGGCATTAGTAAAAATTAGTAAATATGATTAACAACATGCTATTCTTTTTCTACTAGAATATTAAATAAGACCTATGAAAAACAGTGCAATTCTCTTATGAGCTTAATTGCAGATCAAAATATCAAAAAATCAATCTTTAAAATCAATAAAACCAATAATTTATACGAATTACGAAATATGTCTATAAAAATTTGACACCGTATTTAAAATATGCTCTATAGTTTATGTTTAGAATTTTTGTGAATGTACATAATTTGAACGATTGAAATTTAATAATAAAATTCCCTTAAGTACCTTAAAAAGTACCCTCAGTTTAAATCTTAAATTATATCAAAATACACTATTGTTTACTTAAAATTTTCTGATAATATTCCGTTAAATGTAGATTTTTTTTAAACCATGTCCGCTCCCAATGTGGAGCATATGGACTCCTAATGGAGTTTATCTCAACAGAAGTGTTTCTACGAGAACTGCTTGTTACTCAGTTGCTCAACCTCTCTTTTTTCAAAGAGAGTAGGGATAGAAGGATAGGGCTAGGAAAGGATTAGTGGTAAGCTAATCGCTCTCAATACGCCCCCGTTCATAGGATAGGATGGGTGAGAGGGGGGAATACAAGACATCACATACATCCATGCCTATGAACAGAAATTCATAAATCGATTGAAAAATCAATTTATAAAACTGTCCGTACCGGAATTTGAGCCCGGGCCCTCCGTAGCCGAAGCCAACAACATTGACCACTCGACCACAACGGCGGCGTAGATCTTACTGTTCATTATACAAACACGCGGCAATGTAGATTTTACTGTTCATTATACAAAAATTCGTATTTTATTTGTAAATATTTTTTCCATTAATGGATAGATAACACAGCTTAGAACACGTTTTTGTCGATTTTATCGGTTTATATGAGTATATCGTTGTATACAACAAATAAAGCTTTTGAAAAGTCTTTTTGGGGATTTTCGCTGAATTACTTCCCGTCTGGCAACACCGCCTTTTTCAACTAGGTAGAGTGCGGCAGATGCTTAACGCATTAAGTCGTCTGTAATGCGTGGCTTACGACAACCGCTCCTCGCAGAAACGTGACATATTCAACCGCAATTAATAGATTTATCAGATACGTTCTCCCATACACAATCCGTGTATATCCACAGTCGCGATCAACCCATTACTGCTAGTATTTTATGCGATACAAGGGAGCTTTTGCCCAGGGAGATCTATTGTCTTTATAACTCCGGATAATATACTCGAAAGCTCTTACTCTAAAGCTTTTGCAGCAGAGCTTTTTAACGGGGTAACGATTTTTCAAAAATCGTGTTTTCTATTGACTTTTCTTTTTTTCTAATGTCGCATTCCATTGTCGCCTGCTGTAGCGTAGTTGGTAAGAGCTTGCTCTACCGATCACGCAGGTCTGGGTTCGATTCCCAGTCAGATCACAGTGAATTTGAGATTTATTCAATTCAATGTTGCGATCGAAGACTAGGTGCTTGTAATGTAAATCCACATTATTTCATCTCCTCCCATCCTTCTGATCCTTTAATAACTAGGTGTAGCTAGATCATGTTTTAGCCTTATCCTTCTTTCCCTACTACTCACTTTGAAAAAAGTGAGATTGAGCGACTGAGTAACAAACAGTTTTCGTAGAAAAAAACTTCTGTTGAGATACCTCCATTAGGAGGCATTTGCTCCACATTGGGAGTGGACATGGATAAAAATATTTTAAATAAAGCATATTCTCTTCATTGTTAGTTTTGCAATACAAAACGCCCAGCAAAAATTTGTTATGTTTTTTTTATATCGGTATAGATATTTTCAATACCAATAGTAAATATGAAACACCGATAAAACCGACATTGATACATTCTTCTGGTGTGATTATACCAATTTTGTGATCCTAAAAAAAATGTGTCACATTTTTTCATTTTGGGAATTCCTTTAAATTTCTGACTTTTTGAAATTTGGCTCGGAGAAAAATTATTGAAATCAATGAAAAAGTAAAAAAGTCTCAATTTTTTTAATTTTCGGTTCTTCGCAAATTCCTGGGTTTTTGAAAACATTTTGAAATCTGCGAAAGACCTAAATTGAAATGTGCAACCTTTTTTTTGGGATCCCGTCCGATTTTGTGATACCAATCAATTTTACTTTTGTTGGTTTATTTAAAAAAAAATCAATACCGATATTAAATATGAAATACCGAAAAAACCAATATTAACATACTCGTTCGCTATAATCCTTCATTTAAATCAGCAATGTCCAACACGTGACCCACGAGTCTTATGCGGCCAAGTTGAAGATTTTCTGCGGCCCTATTGGAGTTTACAGCCTTGTACTAATATATTTTGCATTTTGTTATTCATAAATCTAACAAAATAAAGCACTGGCGTGAATTCGCCAAATTTATATCAGCATTTTGTGTATGCCATCCAATTTTTTTCATGACATCTGGGTCACAAATGGAGTTAATAGACCTCCAATCAAGCATTGAATTAAAATGCATGATTGAAGAAATTAAACGTGAGTTTTTTTGGAAATATATCCTCGAGGACAAAATTCCAAAATTAAAAAAGCTGGCAATATGCATTACAGCTGCATTTGGGACCACATATCGCTGCGAGTCGTTCTTTTCAAAATTGGAAATAGTAGAAAAAATGTTACAACAGGCCGGCCGATGAAAATTTAACCAATCAACTGCGATGTGCATCGAATAAATTACCAGTACCAAACAAATAGTATGAAAAAACAAGTGTCACATTAATTATTAAGTAAATAAAATGTTTTGATAATTGTTTGGCTGTTTTTTAAATAAGGAAAGTATCATGGTAATTATCATAAATAAGTTGTTTTTTATGCGGCCCACCATATACCGGTAATATTTTATTTAACACATCAAACGATTTCTATTGGACAACGCTGATTTAAATAGTCATTCTAAATATACAATGTAAAAGATTGTAGCACAGTTATTTGATTTCTAAAATCTTAAATAACCTTTAATATTTTGCAAAGTATTTTTTTTTTGCAGGCACAATAAAGAAGAGTATCCAATACAAGCACCTTTTCAAAATATTTCCACGTCATATAAAAACAGAGTGGGCAACAGTAATGACTTTTATTACGCTGAAAAATTTCATATATGCCTTCTCACAGAGTAAATTTATATGAACTGGTGTATTTACATAAAATGTTATAGACCGCATATATTTTTATGAATTCTAAAACGAACCCTATTTTGATGTACCAAAACACTTGGAGAGCCAGACATTTCTAAAGTGGCCGTGTATGTAAACAGATGCGATCATATGAGTCGTTTGCTTTCAGAAACCAGTATTTGATAGCTCTGGGCTTGTAGTCAAGCGGTCAACACTGTTGGGCTTGGTGTCGATGCTAATAACTAACCCAATACCGACAGATTCATATACATATCGACCGTGGAAAGGGAAAAGGACATTACTCACACATATCAAATTTTACAGCAGACTAAAAAACGGCTTTTAATGACTTTAGGCTAAAAGCAAATTATGAAATATATAATACACAACCTTGAAGTGAACGAAGACAACCTCCATTAAGAGGCCATATGGTACACATTGGGAGCAGATATGCATAACAATTGTTTATATATCGACTGTGTAAATTAAAAAGGACGTAACCTACACATATCAAATTTTACAGCAGACACAAAAAACGTCTTTCGATTATTTTAGGTTAAAAGCAAATTGTGAAATATACACTATCTTAAAGTGCACGAAAAATTCTAAACTGGTGTTAAATTTACTTAATCTAATATTAGTATAAGAAATTGTCCAGAAAAAATCGTTTTTTCAGTTTATTGGTTTCAATTTACACAAGCTGATCTTTTTTAAACTTAAAAGCTATATTTAGATACTAATTCGGCATTTGCAGCTTACATCATTTTGATATAACGTGTATCAAATTGGATACATTGTGCAAATCGAAAAAAAGCTGTGAGTTATATCCTTTTTCCTTTCCACAGTCGACATATACAGTCGATCACGCAAATAGTGAGATCTGGGATATAATGAGGAAACATTCGTTAACATATTAGTTTATGGCTTTCTCCAAACATTTATTCACATTTACAACGAGCTGCTTCTCGAGCGACCGAGCAAAAATATCGTCAAAAATTATCTCAAATCGCTAGTCGAATTTTTCTCATAGAGCACGGAGACCATTCAAGAGTTTTTTAATGGGTTGAGTGCTTTAAGAGAAAATTCGAAAACAATGAAGCAAGCATCAATTTAAAATGTTATAAGTGGATTGACAAAAAAATGTAATATGTGTGTAACGGGTGTGTAAATAAATTCTAATTGTATATTTTTGTTTGAATTGCGACTCTTTGTGCTATGTCTTCATGTGATGGCTTGGTAAGCATTTACAAATACCTATTCTCTGATATAACGAGTAATGCTTATAGCGAGAAAATTAAGTCGATCCCATCTTCTTCGTAAAAACCAAGTTTGACTGTATAGATTTGTAGTCGAAAGTATGGTTGTTTGTGATAAGATTGTCGACCGCTGTGTTCTAGCTCAGTGTTTCTCAACCTTTTTGGGCCCGAGACCCCTTTTGAGTGTCTTATTTTTATGTGACCTCCATACCTGTTTTTTACTAATGTATTTTGGGACCCAAAACGAAAAGACGCGAGACTTTTTTTGAAGGTCTTCCCATAATTTTGAATCTCAAAAACTGAGGAATTTCAAATCCGAAATCTCAGAAATTTGTGGATTTCACAAAATGTACACCGCGAAACACCTTGTTTTTAGCTTTTCTCACTAATTCCTATTTCTAAAACACAACAATTAACGGATTTCGGAAAATTTTCCCATGGCCCCCGTTGAGAAACCCTGGTCAAGACCCTGGTAAGAGAGGGTAATGTGGATCAATGTCAAATTTAGGTTATTTAAATTTGAGACTGAAAACGTGGGTGTTTGTGATGTAAATTCTCCCCGAGTCAATCTCTGGCAACCTACAAAAAAAATCATCGAGTATCATTTTTCAACTTCAAAGTATTTGGCGCATTGGTATTAGCTGTAATGCCAAGTAGTACAAAAAAAGATACCCTTTATTTCTTCTCCCTTCTCCCAAACTTTTAAAATAAAACGTATAAATAGTGATAAGATTATCATTTGTCTTGTCTTAATTATCCTATTATTCTGACAATTTTGAGGTGATAATGCAAAACGTACTATTTCCAAAATGAGCGATATTGAATAAGGCATGCAGATAGGATAATTCAAGCCTAAGGAATCAACTGATCCTATTAGCTTTAATATAAAATGTCTAAAAGACTGTCGTCATCAAATTGGAAATCATATTTTTATGCAAATGTTATTTTGTTTGTGTTATTCATTATAGTATTTGACTCTACTAAAATGTTTGATTTTTGAAAAAAGTACGTTTTGCATTATTGCCCCACAATGATGAAGTTACGTTAATGTGTTATATGCAGTTCTCGTAGGAAACACTTACACAGATAGACATGTATTACTGGTTCTCGAATTAAAGTATTTCCTTAAACTCGATTAAAGCCAGTGTTAGAAGTTTAACAAAAAAATAATAGTTCAAAAAAACACGAATACGTATAAGTACTCTACGAAGAACAACTGCATTAAAAAAATAATAAATTATCACAGCGGAAAGAAGTGAAAATTTTACACTTAAAAGTCAAATCAAAACACAGAAAAACTTTTTAGATTCAATAGAACATTGCAGGCTTTGATAAGGTTCCAGTCAAACGTTTCGTTCAGCTTTGAGCTTTTGTGTGTATGTGACAAAAGAACAGCGACAATACAGGCACAGCCTTCAAGAGGAGAAATAAAAGCACAATTCAGAGTATTTGGTTTGCCATCCTTAATGGAACTTAATGGAATACATTTTCATTCTATTTTTTGCTATCAAACATTACTTACTTTTGATAAAATACTTCAGAGGATAACGTTCCTCTTTAGCTACGTGTTAATTGATTAAATTATAATATGTACTTGCGACCAAAAAAATATTGCATTACAAAACGTTTCCGAATTTACTTGAGAAGGGAAAATATTTATATCGTATGTCCTAATCTGAGCTATACGTATTCTTAATTAATCTTTTAATATAATTAAATACAAACACCAATCAAATGTTGAAAAATTAAAACATTTTTTTATATTATCCAGCATTTTTTTAATATGATCAGGACCGGTTTCGCTCACGACGATTGTTATCAACTAAATATCAGTAAAGTAAATTTTACGAGATATCTCGTCTTTAGCAGCCATCGAGCTTAGAGCATTTTTTTCTGCTAGAACTGTTACTCAGTTGCTCAACCTCTCGTTTTTAACTCTCTAGAAACAAGAGCTTTTTTTCGATAAAAAAAATATTTTTAAGCCATATTGAAGTCACGGATAACTTTTATTCCTAACAAAAATTTAAAAAAAAAAACGCAAAGTCGTTGTATAGAAACCCCGCATGACTATATGGTCATGCTCATCTTTTTATTACCGTGTAATATTGCGTACGGACAGTAGTAAGGACGAGCGTGACCGTATGGGCACCCAAACATTCAGGCTCGAAATATAGCTAAGCCTGAAATATGTAAAAATATTTACAATTTAACCTCTTTAGATCAACATAATTTCAATACAAATATATTAGCAAAAGAACTGTAAATAATTTGATGTTTTAATAAAAAAATAACTAACAGTTTCAAAAAGTCCATTAAAAAAAACGGAAATTCAAAAAATCGCATGTGCTTTTGGTGGCCGTTTCTGTCCCCGCGGCTGATGACTAACTGAAGTCTGTACCCTTCTTAACCAAATATGAGTGAAAGCAACGATATTCAGGTAGAAAAAGGATGAATAATGGGATCAATAGACAACAGTGTTTACTGTGACCATATGGTCACGCTCGTCCTTGGAGGGTTAAGAGAGTAGTAAAGTTAAGAGGATAGGGCCAAAACAAGACTCGTAGTTAATTAATCGTTTTTGCTTCGTGAAATATCACAAAAGTTTCACAGCGAGGTAGGAAAACATTTTAACCCAACGATCTCTGATCTCCACAACTATGACGAGACACTGCCTGAGAATCGTTTTAGACCCAGAGCAGTCCTGCTCGACGACCCTCCATAGATCTTATGTCGTCTAAAATTGTCAATTTTAGAACGAACTTAGCATCACGAAAATGACTCTCTTTGTTTAAAAACAAATTGTATACTGTATGTGTGTATGTATGTATGCGCATGTGTGTGTACATGTACGGATATAGTATGGAGGAAGCATATAGAATGTGATATGCAAAATAATACATATGGAGTTCCCGTGAACTTCTTATCTCTGTAGTGATCGCGCCCTTCCGTCTGCAAACGACGGTAAGGGGATGCAATTTACAATTTTTCAAAATCTTTATCGATGAAGGAGACTGGAAGAACCTTGGTGCGTCCTGGTACTTGAAGCTCCATAAATTTGATATCCAAAAAAAAAAAAAACGTTTTCGCTAAGCAATATTTTGTTTCCCGGATTGTATAAGAGAAATGAGTTTTAAAACATCACAACGTCTATCTTTTCTTTAGGATTGGAACCCGTGAGATCTGCCACGAAAGCTTACAGAGTTAACCGTGATGCCACGATCCTGACAAGTCTTCTTCTTTTATCAATTTCAAAATATATTATGTATCATATTGTTTATTTAAACGGAGATAGTAAGATCTAAACAAATATACGTTTTAAAGCATTTTTGTCAGCAACCGTACACAAGTTGGTTTTATTTGCTCTGCTTTTAAAAGCGCTTTACGTCTGTGGACATTTTCTGCTGTCATATATTTGGCGCAGGCGTGTTATTGCTTTACGTGTTAAAAACTGTAATGTCTTCTGGCAAAAATAAACCTTAAAATGATGCAATTTTGCTTTTCGTTTCGCTGCATTCGTTGGATAAACTATACCAAAATAAAAGCTTCGTTCTGTCATTTTTTTGCAACAATCTCTCTTCTTTAACACCTCCATGCCCATGATGCAATCGTAAATAGTTGAGCTATTAAATCATTCAATGTTTCTCTTAATATTGTCAATAAGTATTTATCATTTAAGGTATTCTTGCATATGGAGCATATGGACTCCTAATGGAGTTTATCTCAACAGAAATATTTCTACGAGAACTGCTTGTTACTCAGTTGCTCAACCTCTATTTTTCCAAAGAGAGTAGGAATAGAAGGAAAGGGCTAGGACAGGACTAGTGGTTAGCTAATCGCTCTCAATACGCCCCGTTCACAGGATAGGATGGGTGGGAGGGGGGAATTCAAGACATCTTTATCACAACAAGACATCACATACATCCATGCCTTCGAACAGAAATTCATAAATCGATTTAAAAATCAATTTATAAAACTGACCGTACTGGGATTCGAACCCGTGCCCTCCGTAGCGGTAGCCAACGATGTTTACCACTCAACCACACAGGCGACATATATACATTTACACGCATATAAACATTTTTTAAATTATTTTTTAGCTTCTAACTTAGGTTTAAATAAAGTCAATAAACAGTGAAACTGAGATGCCATCATGGCAGGGAACGTGATTTATTAAGATAGCATGTTACGGGTTAAATGTATCAAAAGCTTTCAAAATAATGCATCTAAACGACATTTTATTTTACAGGAAGGCATTTAGGAGGAAGACTAATTTATAACGTTAATGTTTTAAAAATTAAATAGTAACAAATTCGATTCTCACCCGCTATGTTATATGATAGTTAACGACAAGAAAAAAGTTTATGAGCGTTTATATCAAGAATATTATATAAATATTCTTTCTATAATCTAACGACATTTATATAAAACCCCTCGTTACATGATTTGAGGAACAAGTGGACTTATTTTGTATTTTCTTCATTGTTGATGTGTGCTTCCTTAACGACAGTAGAGTTTTCCCAAAAGTAGGCACCAAAACTTTTTGAAAGCTCCCCTGAGCCCAATGAAAAGATGCTAAAAAGTTTAACGTGTACTTATACTAGATCATTGTCGAAGCAAAACAGAAGATAACTGCCTCTGATATGAAATACGAAACGAATGAATTTTATTTTAATTCGCCGCGATTATTTTTAGGGAAAGTGTTATCTTAAACAATGTTAAGATAATTTTGAATTTTTTACCAAACCAAACGTAAAAAATACCGTATTTTTGTTTACTCCTTCTTATTTGATTACAAAAGATATCGAATATGGAAAGGAAAAAGGACGTAACCCACATTTATAAAATTTTACAGGAGGCGCAAAAACGTGTTTTGATGATTTTGGGCCATATGCAAATTATGAATTATACACAACCTTGAAGTGCGCGGAGACTTCTAAACTGGTGTTTAATTGGCATAATCTAATATTAATTAAAGAAATTGTCTAGGAAAAACTTATATTTCAGTCTTTTTTCTTGGTTTAATTTTTTTACAAGGTCATCTTTTTCAAACTTAAAAGTTAAATTTAGATACTAATTCGACATTCGCAGCTTAAATCCTTTTGATAGAACTTGATACATTTTGATTATCAAAAAAAGGTATTTTGAAAGGGCTGTGGGTAACGTCCTTTTTCCTTTCCACAGTCGATTTATAAGTATATATGTCAAGTATTATGAATACTGTAAATATTTGGCCCATTCACATTTAAAAAACCTCATTTAGTTACGTAAAGATTGATAAAAACAATTCAACACAATAATTTAAATGATTTAACCAAAAATATTTAAATAATCCATCTATAGAAATGAAAATTTTCTCTGACCACCGTGCTTATTCGTGCTTTATGGGGTAGCTCCCTGTGCCGTATTGTTTCTGCTACAGCCTGTTTTAATTTAAAAAATATATCTGATCTGCTGAGGTTTTTTTTTGCTAAGAAACCTCATCAAAAACAAATAATTAATTGAGTTTATAATCAAGCTTTATTGTTAGGTATGCGCCGCACATATGACCCTCTCGTAACAACGAAAATGGAATTCAACAGTGCAATCGGGGGATTTGCGGGGAATATTTTAAGCCAGCGCGTAATTCGGGGTAGTGTAATTGGGGTTTCCACTGTATATTGCTTTTTGTAACTTGACGTTTCAGTTATCCATGATACCGATTTCTAACCTTTTAACTAACGCCTACGGTGAAAATAGGGTAAATATTTCTTGAGCCGGTAACGCCGAAATAAAAACTATTATGTATATATAATAATATGTTGTTTGTAATTGGTAACCTTATATTATATTACGAGAAGACATAACAAAAACCAACAGTCTGGTATCGAAAACAAACAAAATTATTACATAAAAAAATTAATGATTCATTGAAATTATCAGAAACCGATCAGAAAATAATTTATTGTTAGTAAAAATAACTCTGGTAATTTAAAAAATGATAATTAAGTTTTAAAACATTGATTTAAATTTACTGCTGGATCTATGATAGAATACTTTTAGGGTGTTCATTGTCAATACTTGGCGGAAAGGCATTATATTCATAGAAACACAATATTCTTTTGTATAATACTTTATATCACTTTATTAAAAAGGTCAAGACCAGTTTCGCTCATTGCGAGCATTGTCAACTTAAAAGTCCGTATATATAATCAAGTATCGATGACTCGCATTATTGTTTCTTAATTGAAATGCCGAAAATTTTAGCCGCCTGTGTGGTCTGGTGGTCAACGTCGTTGGCTACCGCTACGGAGGTCACGGGTTTGAATCCCAGTACAGGCAGTTTTATAAATTGATTTTTCAATCGATTTATAAGTTTCTGTTCAAAGGCATGGGTGTATGTGATGTCTTAAATTCCCCCCTCCCACCCATCTTATCCTATGAACGGGGCGTATCGAGAGCGATTAGCTAACCACTAGTTATTTTCTAGCCCTTTCTTTCTATTCCTACTCTTTTTGGAAAAAAAGAGGTTGAGCAACTGAGTAACAAGCAGTTCTCGTAGAAACACTTGTGTTGAGATAAACTCTATTAGGAGTCCATATGCTCCACATTGGGAGCGGACATGGAAAAAAATGAAATGCATATGAATAATACTTTGTGTAATCTAAAATATATAATAACTTACATTATTCCACGTATTGTGTTACAAACTGTGACATGTGTTTTGCCTCTTTCAGAGGCATCCTCAGACAATTTTTCTCTTCTCTTGATGCCTCCAAAAGAGGCAAAACACGTGTCACAGTTTGTAGCACAGTACGAGAAATAATCTGAGTTATTTTATATTAAAATGATCTTTCACAAAGTTACCGCCGAAGTCATCGAAAATACTTTGTGTAATTTACTTATTAGGACTTCATGAAAACCTTTTTTACGCGATTTCCTACATCGCAATTCTATCACATTTGTATCAATATCATCATTTTTTTTACGTGGTGTTCTATACACGGTTTTTTGTGGAAAATATCTACCGTTTAAAAAAAGACATGTGTGTATATTAAAAAATATATTACGTACGTATTCGAATTTGTACAGTTAATATTAAAAAACTTCTTTACTTTATTAAACTATTTTCCCCAACTATAATCAACCATTTCCTTATTTATCGAAATCCCAGACGATGGAAGTTTGTTTGTTACCCTGTGCTGATTCGAAGAGAAAACTTCCAAAGCTCTCGGTCTGTGAAAGAAAAAAAACCCAAGCACTGATCGTTATGTATGGGTTGAGTGATTTATTTGAAATTCTTTCCGTGTCAACAGTTTTCGAAATAAATTTGCTTAGTATTGCATTTTTAAATCAGACTTTTGATTTTATCTAAGTTACTTTGACTTTGTTCTGTAATATGTAACAAAGTTTGTTTTCCTATGGTATTTTCCTTCATCATTCGTTAAAAGCCATGTCTTCTCCTTATCTGGAGTATATAGCCACCAAGCGAAGCACCCAAGTGTACATAATTTTACTTCTTTCTTCAGCGTCTTTTATTCAGTTGAAGAACATTTTTGTTTAATACACTGAATATAGAACATATTTTTTTGTTCGAGAATTCAGTGTTGTGAAAAATATTTACGCCAATAATAAGCTTGTAGTAAGCAGAACAACTTAATTTTTTCAAGAATAGGTAGAAGGTTGAAATTCTATATCGAGACAACCCGAGAATAAATTTCCGGGAAATCCCCGCGTTTTGCCAGTCACTAAACAACACAAGACTTGAGAATTTGTGTAAAGTAGATATTAATTCACTTCAAATATAGTTTAATATAAATATGTAGGTTTCTTGCTGTGGCTCAGTAGGTTAGAGCTTGCTCTACCGATCACGCAGGTCTGGGTTCGATTCCAAGTAAGATCACAGTGAATTTGAGAATTATTCAATTCAAAGTTGTGATCGAAGACTGGATGTTTGTGATGTCAATTCACATTATTTCCTCTCCTTCCATCTTTCTGATCCTTTAATAACTGGGTGTAGCAGTAGCGATTAGTTAACCATTAGTTCTGTTCTAGCCTTATCCTTCTTGCTCTACTACTAACTTTGAAAAAAGTGAGGTTGAGCGACTGAGTAACAAACAGTTCTCGTATAAAAACTTCCGTTGAGATACCTCCATTAGGAGGCCATATGCTCCATTTTGAGAGCGGACATGGATAAAAAAATAGGTTAAGAATTTTTATACATTTTAGATGACAATAAAAAGGGTAAGTATTCATTCATTGATTTAATAACATAAAAAATAACTACGTGGGGCAGCTACTAGGTTGTAATAAAAACCATAAAATTACTGACTCAAGGCATTATTTTTCGAAATCAAACGAATCTCTCAAGTGTTAATATTTGTGTAATATAAAGCAATATAAAAACTTACAGCACAATTTTGTAATCGTTTGCAATAACACTTAACATAAAAGATATGTTTGCACGAGTTTTTAGTTACCGACAGTGGTCATGCATATTAATATTCTTTAAAAAAACTTTTTTATAAAAGTAACTTTAGCACTACGGTATCGGGACTCGAGAATTTCCCGGAACAACACAATTTTATGTCTCGTTTCCCGGGATATGAAAAAAGTCGAGACACTATTTTTTTAGTAGACGGTCGTTTGGAGATATAAAAAAATCCAACGATATTTATTACTTCGTATACTAATCAAGAAATCGTTTCAACACTTCACTAAGACGAAATAGGACTAGCAATTATTCCGTTTTCATTGTATTACTTAAGTGGGTCAGACAAATATTTTACACAGTTTTTCTATGTGGCTTTACTTCGTGGCATTCTATTCTAAAAGTTCCAATTGTTTCCGTTTGGCCAAAATGAGCGCTGTGAAATAGGCCGCTTGTGTACTGGTAAAAACCCCTCGTGGCCTAAAGCATACAGAAAAATGCTCAATTTTGCTAAAATTGTTCTACAAAAAACCTGTATAAATTTAACCGCAAATTGGGACAGTATAATGGAAAAAGTTAATTTGCTTATTAATATCTCTAACGATACAAATTCCCAGAATTACTGGTACAGTTGAACCATTGTTTCATTTGCTATTGGATTACTAGGAAGTATAGCAAATGTTTTGTTACTGTTTCCTCTTTATATTTAGACTAATTGGAAACTGTAAACTAAGCTCTCAGTTTCCAATGTATCTAAAATTTTAATAGGGTAAAAAAATATCACTTTCATCATTTAAGATTTCGACTGAATGTGCTTGGTGGAATTTTAATATTAAATTTAAATCGTTCAAATCATGTACATTCAGACAAGTTTTGTCACTAACAATCCGGGATTCGCCTTTCAGCATCTTACGGCAAGCTAACGATTAGTAAATTAATATATCGTCATATCGATTGTAGAAAAGAAAACGGACGTAACCCACAAAAAACGTGTGTTGATTTTGGGCCATATGCAAATTATGAAATATACACAACCTTGAAGTGCACGAAGGCTTTTAAACTGGTGTTTAACTGACATATTCTAATATTGATTAAAGAAATTGTCTAATAAAAAAGTTATTTTTCAGTCCTTTTTCTTGGTTTCAATTTTCACAGGATCTTTTTTCAAACTTAATTCTATGGCTGTCACAGACGATATATCTCGTATTTTTTTGTGCTCAACACGCCAGAGACGAGTTATCTCGTCAATAATAAATTAAATTAATAGTTGCAAATTATAGCCGGCGTGCTAGGTAATTAATTATCTACGGCAGCTAAAAGGCTAAAACAAAATTTAGATACTAATTCGGCATTTGCAGCTTACATCCTTTTGGTAGAACGTGTATCAAGCTTAATAAATTTTGATTATCGAAAAATATCTGTTTTGAAAAAACTGTGGGTTACGTCCTTTTTACTTTCCATAGCGATGTTAAATAAATGTGGAATTAGTACAAATGAGTATTTGATATTTTTAAATATGATTTAAATAGAAAATATCTTGATTCAATATTAAGGTTGCTAGTGCGAGACCCAGACTCAGCTTGAACCTTTTAATCTCCAGTTGATAATGCTCGACATGAAAGAAACCGGTCTTAACCATACAAAATAAAAGTGTATTTAATACAATAAGTGTTTTTTTTATTATAAATTTAGCCTCTAAGCCGTCGTTTCTTAACAGCATGTTACAATGGGGCCACAGAGAAAGTATCAACCACCGCAGATGAAGGAGGGCGCGGTTACCTTTAACATAATAGTCAGTTTAAGTTCATCCGTGCACTTGAACGCCTGAAGATGCCGAAAGACGAAACACGGGTCGTTAGTGACAAAATTTGTGTGAATGTACATAATTTGAACGATTCAAATTTAATAATGAAATCCCACCAAGCACCTTCAGTCGAAATCTTAAATTATAATAAACAATTTTAAGCAATAATTTAGTTTTCAATAAAAAAAGGTCTTCACTGGCAGTAGAAGTAAGTGAGAGAACTAAAAAAAAATCGCCTCGAAAATCTGTCAATTCGTCCCAGATCCCGAAAAAATCATGAATCCCGATATTCCGAGAAATGCCCTACATGCAACCAAATTTTGAGAAATTTCTCATATATCTGTCAAAAGCTTGAACACAAATAACGCTGTGGAATACGTCATGTGACAAGAGTGTGTTTCCGTAACTGGTTGAGGTGGTATAATTATTTTTTCCATGTCCGCTCTCAATGTGGGGCATATGGACTCATGGAGTTAATGGAGTTTATCTCAACAGAAGTCTTTCTACCAGAACTGCTTGTTAAACAGTTGCTCAACCTCTTTTTTTACAAAGAGAGTAGGAATAGTATGATAGAGCTAGGACAGGACTAGTGGTAAGCTAATCGCTATCGATACACCTCGTTCATATAAGATAGGATGGGTGTGAAAGGTGAATTCAAGACATTACATACATCTTTGCCTTCGATCAAAAATTCATAAATCGATTGAAAAATCAATTTATAAAACTGTCCGTACTGAGATACCAACCGTAACCGAAGCCAACAACGTTGACCACTCGGCCACAAAGGCGGCAAACCATATGAATACGAAACCATATGAATACCATAGTTTTTTTTAATTTCATTCTTCCCGTGACTTGAAAAACAAATAAGTATGGGAAAAGAAGCCACAGCAAAAAAATGTGTGACTCAAAACCACGGACTCAAAAAGGTTAGGAAACTATGCTCTTAACCACAGAGGGCAATTATACTCACGTTCAAAAGTATGACTATAAATCCAGACGACAATCAATAACATACACCACGTAAGTGCCATCGTTGTATAGTTGTGTGGTGGTAAAGTTGTTTATATTAATTGAGCTTCAAAAAGTTTTCGAATGCGTCGAAGCTTTTCGAGCTTTTGCAAAAAAGTACTTTTTTTTCCTGTCACATCGAAAGTTTGGCACATATGAAATATTGCATTTTCATTCGGCTAGATTATTCCATCGCAGTAAAAGTGTGAGGTGAAATATTACTTGAATGTTATTTCGCTTGTATTATTTTGATACAAATTTGATGTAGTTTTGACCAAATGTGAAATCAATTACAAAAATAAAAAACATCCCATGTGATTGATTTAACGAAAATTAGCTAAATATGACATTGCAGACATATTCAACTGTCCTACTGATTGGCAAAATCTGTCATGTGATAGTCAATACTGTTAAATAAAGTAATCACTTTTAGGGTGTTCAGTTAGTGGAAAGGCATTATATAATATTAATAAAAACACAATATTCCTTTGTACTTTATTCCACTTTATTAAATAGGTCGGAACCGGTTTCGCTCATTGCGAGCATTGTCAACTGATAAGAAATATAATTTAACAAAACTATTTATACCAAAATGAAAAGTTGTAAACAACAATTGGCATTGAAAAGAAATTACCAATTACATTATAAGTGATTCTAAAATAGCACAAAATTAAAATGTTTAACACATCTAAC
This sequence comes from Himalopsyche anomala, assembly GCA_031772345.1. Taxonomy (NCBI): domain Eukaryota; kingdom Metazoa; phylum Arthropoda; class Insecta; order Trichoptera; family Rhyacophilidae; genus Himalopsyche; species Himalopsyche anomala. The sequence goes on along the minus strand of CM062834.1, from coordinate 22,184,898 downwards.
ATATAATTAAAAAATCATCCAAGATTAATAAATTTAGCGAGGTGGCTGAAAGTAATAACGAACATTATTAAATGCTTGTAATATTTTAATTTTGTGTTATTTTTTATAGACAATGCTCGCAATAAGCGAAACCGGTCCTGCCCTATTAAATAAAGTGGAATGAAGTAAAAAGGAATATTGTGTTTTTATTAAAATAAAGTAATCCTGAATTTATTTTTTATTTTTTTTAATCCATGTCCGCTCCCAATGTGGAGCATATGGCCTCCTAATGGAGGTATCTCACCAGAAGTTTTTTCTACGAGAACTGCTTGTTACTCAGTCGCTTAACCTCACTTCTTTCAAAGTGAGTAATAGGGAAAGAATGATAAGTCTAGAACAGGGCTAGAGGTTGACTAATCACTATTGCTACACCCAGTTATTAAAGAATCAGAAAGATGGGAGGAGAGGAAATTATGTGAATTGACATCACAAACACTCAGTCTTCGATCACAACATTGAATTGAATAATTCTCAAATTCACTGTGATCTGACCGGGAATCGATCCCAGACCTGCGTGATCGGTAGAACAAGCTCTAATCAACCGGACCACAGCAGGGGACCTGAATTTATAGCGCTCTCAATAGAACTGAGACTTACTAACCGGAATCATTTTCTAAAAAACTCATTTACATAATTCGCAAACGTTAGTCTATTCATGGTGAAATGGCAAACCAAACTGAGCACAAATCGGCGGTCAGTTTTCATATTTGTTGTTGGATTTTTTGTTTGTTTATTTGAAATACACCCGTTATATTCAAATCGTAAAGTGTCAAAATTAGTTTGCACAATTTACAAGCGTTGTTTTGACGTTTGTATATTTGTGGTGAATGGCACACCAAACCGAGAACAAATCAACTGTCAGCTGTCAAACTGAAGTGTTATTGTTTCAGCAAAAAAAAAACACCCTATATTCCTATATATTATCCAATGAATCTTTTGATTAGATGCTATGATATATTGACTCTTTTTTAAAAGATATGAAATTACTCAATTGACTTACAATTTAATATCATTTATTATAATCATTATTTCTTCCTTTTATAACCGTTATAGATGTCAAGAAAATTCTTTACACGTGCAGAAGCTCTTTTATCTTGTTCTTATACGATATGAGAATGACAATACCCAGAATTGACCTTTATAAAAATAAATTGCCATTTGCTTGAGTTGGGATCGATTTTTATTGTTACCCTGATTTCAAGAAAAGATAATAAACAATTTACAGCGGTAATCCAATACAATAAAATCTTAAACATCATATCAAAAGAAGATCTGACATTTTATGTCCATTGAGAACACGTATACACCCACTCCAGAATGTAGGAATAATAAAATACGTATTTTTTGTTCAGATGCCACTGATAAAATACAACCTTTTCAGGGGAGGAAAAAAATGCGCACTGTTCAAATAATCTGCCTGACTTATAATCTAGAAACATTGAGGGTGCTTGAACCCTGTTGAAAGCTTCAGAACGGAAGGATCGGGTCAAGTGTGGATCTGTAATATCCATGTAGCTATAGAGCTTTTTAATAATATACGATACATCTGCTCTCTTGATATTATATATAATAAATGACCATACACGGAGCTTTTGGAAATTATATTTCATTATACTTTACGGTCATATTGAACTGTATGATTTGATGAGTATAATAAGGAGATGAGAATATGAGTAATCAAAGAATTATTCTGACTTTAGACAATTTATTTGTTCTTTTTTTACCACTACTCGTTTGATATCCACTAATTTTATACAACTCTAAGTTAAACGTGTCTATACTTTTTTTCCTAAGCGAGAAGTGTAATAATACTTTGAGGCCCGGGGCCGTATGTTTGCGTGATAAGCTAGCCAGGCGCTGAGTCCGGGTACCGTGTTTTTGCGTGATGTGCTACACTTTCATATATTGTCTTAATTGTAGTATAAAGCAACTTTTTTAAAAACAAATCCTATATAAGACATTATAATAAACACTTCAATCATTTTTAAATAGTCTTTCAATTATTACTGTTATCAAAATCCTTTTTCTTATGCATGTGACATGTCTTTTTGCCTTTCTGAAGACCACATTATATTGCAGTCACTGAATCGGCTTTAGATAGTAAATTTAGATAATTTACATAACAGGAGATCAAAAAACATCATCAAAAATATTTTTATACTAATCGCGAGTCGAAGACTACAAGGTTCTATGTGGACAATTGCAGGAAAAAAGATATGGGTATTTGAAATTTTGAATGCTTTTATTTTGAAAATTGTAAATGTTTCCAAGTTTCTTTTTGATTGTATATATCAATGATAGTACTGGCATGATATAGCTATTAATAAAACATTGTTAAAAATAGTTCTTCATAGTTAATTAGAAATACCTAAACTTCTATTAGAACCATGTCCATCTGAAATTCAAACAAACCGCCAGTGCTACAAGGTTTTAACTGAAATTTGTATAAAAGCACAAGTGATTCAAAAAACAGACTTACGCTTTTAATATTAAAATTAAACGAATTGTATGTAAGATATCTAATCTGATCATTCTTATTGGAAAAAAATATTTAAAAAAAATGGAAGATAACTAGGAAAAGGAGTTTTATTTTTTCGTAATTTGTGTTTGATATCATTAATGTACTTTGATAACATTAAGTTAATATTGTAAAATTTAATAATACCACACTGCAAGAATACAAAACATCACAATGGTAAAAAGTGGTAAATAGCAACAGCAAACAATGAAAACATTTTAATTTGTGTCAATTAAGAGTCGCTTATTTATAATTTCTACTGAAATTTGTAAATTCTTTTCAATGCCAATTGTTTATTACTTCTTTGAATTTAAATTTGTTTTTGTATAAATAACACTGTTAAATTCTGTTTTTTATTAGTTGATAATGCTCGCCATGAGCAAAACTGGTTCTTATCTTGGTAAATAAAAGTGAACATAATAACAAAGGAATATTGTGTTTTTTTGTTAATAAATAAGTCTTGTAAAACCTGCAAGGTGTGCACCAAGCTTAAAACATAGTAAGACTCGGTACATGTGCAAATATTATAAAATGGCCTTCTATATCAGGAAATACTGGTACAAATATTAGAAGAAATTAAATATTTGTAATCTTTTAGACAAACACAAAAGGTGACATTTGATTTGGCTCAGTAGTTTGATAGCACTTTTTGAAATCCCTTAAGATAAAAAGAAATACTTCAAAAATAAGCCGTGCAAACGGGACAGTTTCAGTTGATTTAGACCAAATACGAAATTGCGTGTACTTAAATGTGAAAAAAAATCAATCCCTTCTGATAAACGAAAAGGTTATACGAAAAGCAGAAAATCAAACCAATCTAAGCAAACAATTTATTGAATTGTATTTTTTTAAATGTTCTATGATTAAATGTTACAGCAAATTTTGTGTTCTCATTGTTTTTATTAATGTATTTTTTTTACATGTAAATAAAAACGTTTCGTCTGCTATGGCATGGTAAATTTAATAAAGTTATATTTAACGCAATTATTTTGTTAAATAATATGATCGCCTGGCAAAAAAATATTACGAAAATTAGAATCTCTGTTTTGAAGTATTTCAGACTTTTTGTACACATGTTCGCTCCCAATTTGGTGTATATGGTATTTATTATATTAGAGGTATCTCAACTAGGGTATCCAATCCCGGAGCCTTTCTCCAATCCCGGGACTTCGGGATTGATAAATTTTCAATCCCGGGATCCCGGAATCCCGAGATTGAGATAAATTTACCGAGGAATTTGAAATCTCCGATTTGGTATACTTTTTCCCCGTATTCTCACGAAACCTCGTTTTTTTTTTTTTAGCTCACCGAGGAATTTGAAATCCTCAATTTGGTATACTTTTTCCCCGAATTCTCACAAAACCTCGTTTTTTTTTTTTTTTAGCTCACCGAGGAATTTGAAATCCTCAATTTGGTATAATTTTTCCCCGAATTCTCACAAAACCTCGTTTTTTTTTTTTTTTTAGCTCACCGAGGAATTTGAAATCCTCAATTTGGTATACTTTTTCCCCGAATTCTCACAAAACCTCGTTTTTTTTTTTTTTAGCTCACCGGGGAAATTAGAATCCACAATTTGCCAATTTCATCTCACTTTTCGAGATTTACTCAAAATTTCTCAATCCCGAAATCCCGGGATCGCGACCATGTCAATCCCGGAATTTCGGGATCAGAAAATTGAACGGGATCCCGAGATTGGATGCCCTAATCTCAACCGATTGTTTTACGAAAAGAATAGAACTAGTGTTTAGCATTCCTTCTCAACTTACCGATTCTACAAACGAAGTATAGCGAGAGCGATTGACCAACTATTAACATTGCCCTAGCTTCATTCTTGTAGCATTACTTTACAAAAATGAGAAATTAAACGAATAAGTAACAGCCAGTATTCGTATAACAAATAACAAAAAAGGTTAAAAATAAAAATAAAAAATATCAATGTCCGCTCCCAATGTGGCCTCCTAGTGGAGGTATCTCAACAGAAGTATTTTTTATACGAGAACTGTTTGTTACTTAGTCCCTCAACCTCACTGTGAGTAGTAAGGAAGAAAAGATAAGGCTATAACAGGACTAGTGGTTGATTAATCGCTATCGCTACACCCAGTTATTAAAGGACCAGAAGGATGGGAGGAGAAGAAATAATTTGAATTGACATCACAAACACCCAGTCTTTGATTATCATTTTGAATTAAATATTTCTCAAATTCACTGTGATCTGACCGGGAATCAAACCTAGACCTGCGTGATCGATAGAGCAAGCTTTTACCAACTGGGCCACAGCAGGCGACTAAATAATTAGAAATTGTAAAATTAAAACGATCAGCTATGAAAAATTATTAATTCTTGAATAAGAAAATATAAATTGAATACATATAATCAATGTAGAGATTTTTGATCAAGTTTTTCTACCTTTTTTAAAGAGAGTAGAGGTAAAACAAGACTTGTGGTTAGCTAATCGTTTTCGCTACGATCTGTTATTTGAGGATTGGAAAGGTAAGAGAGGACTTATTATTCCTTTTGAAAACAAATTAAATGGTCAGAATTTAAATCAATTTTTGTTCACAATAAAAATATATACGGTCAGAATATTTTTTAACAATTTTGGTTAAGTTAGGTTTTTTTAAAATTTCATTTAAATTATGACTATTTATTCTGACCGGTATATTATGGCCATTTAATATAAATTCTGACCAATGCAATAAAAATTCTGACCGGAAAAATACGAGTCCTTTCAAAATCACATTCTATTGAACAGAAGTTGATAAGTTGATATAAAAAAAATACTCTTCATACTGGAGATTGATCGCGTAAAAACAATCACGGAAACCAACGATGTTTACCACTAATACTTTCGATTTTTTCGGTGGTAACTTTGTGGAAGTTCATTTTAATTAAAACTCTTAACAAAAAATAAATATTCTTAATAGGACGAGTTGCTCGCCATTGCTTACATTGTTTCCAATTAATAGAGTAATCACCAACCTATCTGATTGATTGCAGCTTATTAGTTTAATAGTTTGTAAAGTTTAACGTCATTAGTAGTGTGATTATATTTGTTTGCTTTGTTTCGATTCAATAACCCCCTCCTTGCTTCTCCAAAAAGAAAAAATCGCAATCTGATTGATTGCAGCTCATTAGTATTATTATTTGTTTGCTTTATTTCGATTATATTACCCCCTCCTTGCCTACCTAAAAAGGAAAAAAACCTAAACTCCATTTTGTAATTTCATAATTTAAACTTTTTAATATTTTAATGTAATATTAAATTAATTTAATAGTTATGACGATGGCGAAAGCCGAAATAGCTATCAACCTTTAACTTTTTTAAAAAAAAACTGTAGAACTGAAATACCTTGATATTTTACCCTATCATAATTTAAATGTTAGAATCAATCTTGCTTCATTACTTAAGCAAATTTTGCGATAATAAGTCTGAGGATGCCTCTGAAAGAGGCGAAACACGTGTCACAGTTAGTCGCAAAATACGTGGAATAATCAAAGTTATTTTAAATTTTATATTATGTTTACCACTGTACCATGAACCCAAACAACAAATTAGACAACAGTTTTAAAATAGTTTAAAACACTTTAAGTTACTTCGTTACTTAGTATTGTTTATTGTTTATTAAAATATCACAAGCTACAATAATAACTTGTATCTGTAGATATTTTGTAATCTTCAGTTACAATGTTAGTATCAAAAATATTCCATTCATCGCGCATACAAATTCCCCAGCATAATCCACAGGGTGCTAGGAAACTTTTTGACTGTCACATAACTTAAGCATCACACATTTTAACTTTCTTGTCAGTCAAGCATTCAAAAGTGACTCTTTCGAAAATTTTATTTGTCGACACAATGAGGACTCGTTAACATTCTCGCAGGAAAACTTTAAAGTAGCGCTTTTGTGAAAAGTTAACGTAATTAATTTTCCATTAAACTCTCTGGTATCGTTTAAATTTCCTCATAAGATTACCGCTTTGGTAATAATTTCTGACAGTGCCGAATTAAGACACATTTTTTTAAATAATGTATATTTTTGTTTTTTTTTTACGTCCGCTCCCAATGTGGAGCATATAGACTCCTAATTGAGTTCATCTCAACAGAAGTGCTTGTTACTCAGTTGCTCAACCTCACTTTTTCAAATTCAGCAGTAGGAATAGAAGGATAGGGCTAGGACAGGACTAGTGGTTAACTAATCACTCTCGATACGCCTCGTTCATTTGATAGTATGGGTGGGAGGAGGGAATTAAAAACGTCACTTACATGCTTTCGAACATAAATTGATTGAAAAATCAATTTTTAAAACAGTCCGTACTGGTATTCGAGCCCGTTACCTTCATGACTGAAGCCAACGACGATATTTTGAATTTCAGTTTATTTTTATTAGAACTTTTTGAAATTGATAGTTATTATTTAATCAAAAATTTAAATTATTTATTATTTACTATCCATGTCCGCTCCCAATCTAGAGCATATGGCCTCCTAATGGAGGTATCTTAACAGAAGTTTTTTATACAAGAGCTGTTTGTCACTCAGTCGCTCAACCTCACTTTTTCAAAGTGAGTAGTAGGGAAAGAAGGATAAGGCTAGAACAGGAATAGTGGTTGACTAATCGATATCGCTACACCTAGTTATTATAGGATCAGAAGGATGGGAGGAGATGAAATAATAATAAGGGCCGTTCGATTGATCAACTCATTGCCTAGAGAAGTAGACATTTTAGTGATAGTATTTGTGAACTGTTTGTTAAATTTTACTATTTTATTGCTTGGTTTTGATGTATTATGTAGTTTTATTTTATATTTTGTCCCATTATATTTGTCAAGTACATATTTTTTTGCCAGAAATAGTACTTATCTGTGAGTCTGGGGTTAACATAAAGCATTGTTAATTAATTAAAATGATATCGTCTCAGTAAATGCGTACCATAATGGTACTACCTCCCTAAAATAAAAATACACATCGTAGTGTATACATAGCGACAAAATCTGTGTAAATGTTCATAATTTGAACGATTCAAATTTAAAAAAATAAAATACATAATTTACCAAAACGCATGTAAAGATATGACTGTATCCTTAAGTCCAAAAGAAAAGTTTTACTATTTTACTAATTGATTCACTTTATTTCCCAATGACTCATACATGCCCAATTCCTAGTACACTTCTGTTGGCAATAATATATTTCTAATTAACGATCGGAATATGTGTATGCGGTTTCTGCCATACAATTTCCGATCTCTCTATTCCCCCAACATCAATATGAACTATTCCCAAAGTTTTCGTTGTTCGCCAAGTATCAATACAAATAAACGAACATTCGCTTTGTCACTAAAAACTTAATTATTTCATGTTAGCGGAGACCTTCGAGTGGTTTTGAACTTTGATAATTGAGTTGTGTTTATTTAAATGGCGGTTGGAAATTGTTTTACGTTATTAAATATTTGAAACAATAATAACCAAGTCGATCATCGTCATCGATATCGGTGTACCATTAATTTCATCGGTGTTCACTTTAAATTATAGATGGAAAGACTGTATAATTGAAATTCTTTTGAATTCCCACACAAAAAAAGATACCATTCAAGATTACCCAAATGCCGAAAATATCTTACTTAAATGTATAATTTTCTTTTTTTAAATATAAAAAATATATTCGTACTTAAGCAAGCATTTGCAAATGTAGTGGTCTGAGGACACCTCTAAAAGAGGCAAAATACGTGGAATTTTTTTAAACCATGTTACTCAGTTGCTCAACCTCTCTTTTTCCAAAGAGAGTATGGATAGACGGATAGGGCTAGGATAGGATAAGTAGTAAGCTAATCGCTCTCGATACCCCCCGTTCATAGGATAGGATTGAAGAGAGGAGGGAATTCAATACATCACATACATCCATGCCTTTGAACAAAAATTCATAAATCGATTGAAAAATTAATTTATAAAACTGCCCGTACCGAGATTTGAACCCGGGCCCTCCGTAGCCGAAGCCAACAACGTTGACCACTCAACCACACAGGCGGAATAGTCTAAGTTATTTTATTTTACATTAAAATGAACTTCCACAAAGATACCGTCGAATGCATCGAAAGTAATAAAATATATTTTCATATCGACTGAGGTAAGGAAAAAAGACGTAACTCACAGTTTTTTCAAAACAACTTTTTCGATAATCACAAAGTTAAAATAAAAACAACTTAATACACGTTCTATCAAAATGATGTAAGCTGAAAATTTCGAATTAGTATCTAAATTTAGCTTTTAACTTTGAAAAAATATGAGCATGTCTAAATTGAAACCAAGACAAAAGACTAAAAAAAGGTTCTTCCTTTACGATTTCTTTAATTAATATTAGATTATGTCAACTAAATACCAGTTTAGAAGTCTCCGTGCACTTCAACGTTGTTTATATTTCATTATTTGCATATGGCCCGAAATCATCAAAGCACGTTTTTTGTGCCTCCTGTGAAATTTGCTATGGGTGGGTTACCTCCTTTTTCCTTTCCACAGTCGATATACAAGGGGTGGGTGTGATTGCAGGAAAAGTATTTTTTTATTTTTTTTTGTCCATATCAGCTCCCTAGTCGGAGCATATGGCCACCACATGATTCCTCCAAGATTCTCTGTCCCTCGCCAGTCTTCTTGCTTCTTCCCATGTCATTCCAGCGTCCCGTAGCTCCGCCGAGTACATCCTATAGATGGTCATCAGTGGCCTTCCACGACGGCGGAATCCATCCGATTGGTAGAAGAGGCAAGCAGAATTCAGGCTTTATTGTGCCATCTTCTGCAAGTCCAAGCCAGGTTGCGAATTTACTCACAAAATTATTAGTTAAATTATCTCTTGAAAGAAAATCAAGGAAATGTCCATCATTGAATAAATTTGTCATAATCGTCTTTTTTTTAAATCCATGTCCGCTCCCAATGCGGATCATATGGCCTACTAATGGAGGTATCCCAACAGAAGTTTTTTCTACGAAAACTGTCTGTTACTCAGTCACTCAACCTCACATTTTTTTAAGTGAGTAGTAGGGAAAGAAGGATAAGGCTAGAACACGACTAGTGGTTGGCTAATCGCTATTGCTACACCCAGTTATTAAAGGATCAGAAGGTGAATTGACATCACAAACACCCAGTCTGTGATCACAACTTTGAATTGAATAATTCTTAAATTCACTGTAATCTGACCGGGAATTGAACCCAGACCTGCGTGAACATTTTTCTTAAAACAATAATAGATTAAGGCTATTCAAATTAAGCGCAAATCCCTGCCTGCTCCATTTCTCGAATTGTCAAGCAAACGATTCCACTAAAAATAATGCCTTGAATCATAGAATTCCAAAGAATCACTAGTAAATAAATCACACTTTTCTGCAAGCGTCAGCAATCTCCTTTATAATATGAGTAAAAGCGAAACTCAAACATTCCGGGTCCCCGTTCTAGTGTTGGTTCTCTACTTGTTACTACGCCCTCAATCGTTACGAGAGTTTTGAAACTTTTCCATAACTGGGTCTCACAGTAATTTTGCAAAATCAGCGTGTTGAACTCTTTTCAATATCTACGGGGTGTTGACACTCACTTGTCTCACCGGCCAAGTTATAACTGTGCACAGAACTTTTTCAAAACTCTTTTAACCCTTTCTTACCTTTCCTGTACTAAGCTCAAGAAATGCGACCCCAATAACCACATTTTTTTAAATATCTATTTTAATAAGGGTGATACAATGTTTATAATTAAGGTATTTTTATATCATAGTTTTTTGGACTTTTTGTAGAAGAAAAAAAAATATTCGATCGCTAGTTCCGTCTCTATTAAATAAAACAGAAAAGAAAAAATTCAACTTAATAAAAATGATCCTTAAAGTAGAACAAAAAACGGAATGATGTGTACGAAGTTAAAGATAATAATTTATGTATCCTCAAATACTATTCTCAAAAAAAAAACACAATTTCTTACTTACATCGATGCCTCATTTTATATAAATACGCGTTAAAGCGATAACGCAATAAAATAGCATGTGCAATGATTGGTGAGCTAAATCTCGTCAGTTGCGATTTCATATGTGTGCTGGGATGACGTCTTTTTTACGCGCAACTTGAAATATGATTATTTGTAAGAAAACCACGGATTTTTATAAAAAATGTATGAGGAATGATGCAGAGAAATATTGTAAACTCCTTAGATTATTTTATTTTTAAATTCATAAGAATAAGGCCAATAATGAAGAAACCACTGGGGTCCCTAAACGACCCCCATCGGATGAGAGGTAGTTCTTCATTAGAGAGCCATATACTTCTAATATATACGAATTCTTTTATTTATTATGCTCACAGCTGAGTAAATTCGTTTTAATGAAAGTTTTTAAATATAAAAGCTCCACATTTTTCAAATTTGAATTGCCTGAATGCTGTACTCTTCCATTAATCTTGTCGTTAACGACCCGAGTTTCACCTTTCGGCATTTTTGGCATTCAGACAATTCAAATTTGACATTGCAATTCTATCAACCACCTTCAGTCAAAATTCTAAATTATTTAAACATTTTTAATATTTTGATATTCTGTAAAATTCTTTTTTAATTTCAAACAAAAAAACATCGTTTAAATTATGTAAATTCACACAGATTTTATCACCAACGACCCGGGTTTCGCCTTTCGGCATCTTCAGGCGTTTAAGTGCACGGATGAACTTGGACTGACGCTAAGTAAATGAATGTTTCGTGTTTATATAAGAAATAAATGTATCATTGAATTTAAAGCCATTGCCAGCGAAAAGGATTAGCCTATGGGAATGGCCGCAAATTTAAATATTGAGTAGTTTTAAAAATTATATTTATTTTTGTTTGTCAGAAAAGGTTTTATGATTATATTTATATATGGTATAAAAGTGGAGAGCCAGGCATGTGTATCATTTCATTTAAAATCGCATTAAACATAGCATTTGTAATTTTGCATTGAAATTTTGTTGAAAATTACAGTTATGTATTTGTTTTATTTTTGTCACACATCGATTGATTACAACACGCTGTATAAACTAAATATGTACGTGGTGGGTTGCATTTTGTTTAAAAACGAACTTTGTTCGTTTGAACTCGGCAACTTGCAAATAATATCGGAATATTGCAATAAGGTTTTGCAGAGCTTAATTACATGCACTACAATTCAATAAACTTTCGAATAAAGCTTTCTTTCACCTACGTTTTAGAATGGTAAATGTGAAAATTATTATTTTACATTAATTGAATATTTTTAATATTCAAATACTCTTTTATAATAAAGTTAAAAATATCAAAGTATTTGTTTCTATATTTTTTTTTATATTAAATTAGTTTATAGCTTTTTCAGCGTATGCCATCGTCAGAATTATGTTAAAACCTGCATTTACTCAGGTGTATATTTTGGCTTAGAAGAGATACACAATACATTTTGTTGAACTGCATACTTGCCTTTAAATTCTGAAATCGGTACTAACAACATGTTTTGTTTTATTAGATCATTGCGAATAAGACAAAATTACAATTGTTGATCGATGCATATAAAATGATTTTATTTTAAATTGTATTTGTTCAATGACAACGTTTTGTATTTTAGATTTTCTTGCATAAAATTTAAAAATATATATATTGGTTGAATTGGCATTAACTTTGTAGAACTTCATTATAATAAAGTAAAAAAAAATATATCAAAATATTTTAGCTTTGCAAATATTATTTTATATATTTTTGGTTTAAGCCATATATATTTTATTTATAGTTTTTAAGTATATTTTCAATTAATTTAATTCTTTTCTTTTATTCTTCTATTTCTCAGTATACGATTACACAACATACTTAATATTACTCGATTGTTTCGGCGGTTTCGGCGGTAACTTTGTGAAAGTTCATTTAAACATAAAATTTAGAACAAATTTGATTATTCCACGTATTGTGCTACCAACTGTGACACGTGTTTCGCCTTACTTACTATCGCAATTTTTTCTTAAGTAATGAAGCAAGATTTATTCTAAAATTTTAAATTATGAAATTACAAAATGGAGTTTGGTTTTTTTTTCCTTTTAAGGGAAGCAAGGAGGGGGTGATAGAATCGAAATAAAGCAAACAAATAATGATGAAGGATACAAATAAATATGAGGAGTAAATTCTTTTGTTTTCTTAATTGTATTGCGTTATGGAAGGCGGCCGTGAAACAGCGGCTGCATGCACATAACGGTTGGTGGTGGGATAATAAACAATATTATTGAATATTATTGTTTTAATTGCAAAAGCGATAAGCTTATTTTAATTAAATACGTAAATTTAAATAACAAACGATCCAAATATTCAATTCTAATAAATAATATACATTTTGAAAACTCGACTCAAAACTTGCCTTTCACTATGCATAATCTAACTTCAAGGCTTACCTTTTTTTCAAAACGAAGTGACAGGAGGCTGACCGTTTTTTTTTTAAATTGTGCTTTTAATTTATAAAAAATTTATCACTAAGCAATAATGGTGAAGCTTTGGCACAAATAAAAAAGCTTTTATATTTACAAAATTCTAATAAAGATATTTTTTTTTAATTTACAAAAATGATGTCATTAGTATGAAATAACAAGCATAATCAACGCTTCACTATTCTTAGAGTCTTTTGAAGAAAGCATAAAAAGAGTACACAAGAAAATTTCCCTCATTACAACAAAGAATAAATAATATTCTTGTGCAAATACCGGAAGCTCAAAAATAGTCAGAACTCCTTTTGTCTTATTCCAATTTTAGCACTGTATTATTTATTAAAATTTTGAGACAATTTGATAAAAGTCTTGGAAATATTGTAATTCACCAAGATAGGAAATTATATTGTTGAGATTTCAACGAAATTTTCTACTTAGTAATTAGTCAGTTATTATTAGAAACACGTGGTTGTTTGTTTTGCAATAAATGCGACAGAAAAGCTATAAATACGATACAGTGGAACCCCCAGTTACACTACCCCGAATTACGCTCTGGCTTGAAATATTCGCCACAAATCCCCCAATTGTACTGTCGTTGCTACGAGACGGTCGAATATGCGGCGCATACAGTCAAATTTTGGCTAACGTCTGTGTATTCAACACGTGCCAGGCTTGAGAATTCCACCATTATTGAGAATGTGAATCTAAATGTTCCTGATTATTTTTTGAAAAATCTTGGACATGAATTGTTTGTTCTCCCAAGGTTTAGAACCAGCCTGCTAATGGGGATGCCACTGGGGAGAGCGTTAACGGTGTTCAACAATATTGTTTCAAATGTCGACATATTCCACGTAGACGTGGGTGAGTTCCGACGAACACTATTTTTATGTATTAAAGTAGAGTTCGTCGGAGCTTACTCAGTTGACTACTTTTCCATTTTTTTTCTACTGCTTTTAATATTAAATTGTATTTTTTTTTCATCATTTTAAAAGTTTTTAATTTATAATTTGTTAATGTTGTGCAATGTTAATTAAATAAATAAAATTATATAACACATATATCTGAGAATTTCGTTTTCCCTTATTTAACAAGGATTCAAACGAGCTTTTACAAACCCCATATAGTTCACCCCTGCGTAAAAGTAAACTATAAGTTTAGTATTGCTTACTGTTAATCTTAACTGGAAAAATTAAGAAAGTTAAAATGAAAAATGTTTGAAAAATGAAAAATAAGAAAGTTAAAATGTTTAACCTACATATTTCGTAAATTATAATTAAAAATATAATATCTGTGATACCCTTCTTGTAAAAAATAATATATTATACCCTGCAAGGTTTTAGGCATTTTATATTTATTACTATCTGGCAAAATTGATAAAATGAGAATTGATACCGGTAAAAACTTTGTACGTTTGACATCATTATTGTCGAGCTTTATCGTTCTACGTCCAGTGTTTCTAAACCGGTGTTCTGTGTACCGTTATTTTTTCCTGCAAATTTACAAATTTGGTATTTTGACATTTTAAAATTATATAGAAAATACTACGATTAAAAAATATATCACTGTCATAATCGGGTGTTTTTTAAAAAATACTTTCGGTTTCTAAACATAATAATATATAACAGTGTTAAAAGACTCATTAATTATGGAATTTGTCTATATTGATACAATTCTTGAAAAATTTCTCTTTTCTTTAATTTGTTTAGAACAATTCTATAAGCATAATATGGTTTATATTTATTCAGCATACCTTTCTTTTTTCTTGATCACAATTTCCACATGCCCTTCTTTTTTAAACTTTAAAGCTAAATTTAGATACTAATTTGGCATTTTCAGCTTACATCCTTTTGGTAGAATGTGTATGAAGTTGTATAGATTGTGATTATCGAAAAAAAACTGTGGGTTACGTCCTTTTTCTTTTCCACAATCGATATGTATAGATAAATGTTGAACATACCAGTACATATATAATAAAAGTATGATATGTAAATTTAGTTAAATTGTCTAATTTATTTGTTGAGCTATGGTAATATTAATTGGATGCCCTAGTAGTAAGATGTACAACTTGAGCTTCTGATAATGGTGATAACAAAACATTTTGAAGGTGAGAACATAATTCCAAACATAAATAAAGTTTATTGCTTTATAGAATTGTTTTAAGTCATAAATTTTAATTTAAAATACAGTAAGCCATCATCCACTGAATTTTCGCTTATTTTGTAGGAAAGGTCATTTTTATAACAACTTAATTCGATTTATAACTAAAAGCTTTTTTTTTAATTTGACTGCTTTAACATTTCTTTGGAATAATAGACTTGAAAGATCTTATTTTGGACTGGAATATCTTTTATAGTGCAAAACTATGTAAAATAAGTCGGAATCCTATTATCAAATCCAAATACTCCTCAACGGAAAACTTTGCCGATTTGTTAAACAAATAAGGCACATTTAAAAAGAAAGCTTTGTCGAACTTTCAAAGTACTTTCCGAAACATTTCTTGCTGTCATTGAAAATGAATTGTTTTGAAAATTCGTTATTTGCTGTTACATTATATAGTTTTTCTAACATAGGAAGATTTCCAATATTTTTAATTCAAAGGTCTACTTTTAAAGTAATCAGAAAAGTCACTAATGTCTTATAAGTGATTGATAGTTGTGTAGAAGTTAATGAGAGCATACTATAAGTTATAAAAAACTTATATCATATTACAAAAGTTTTTGTTCTACAATTTCTAATTACATTTAAAATAAAAGTGGAACTATACAATACAAATAAGTATATTTTTTTTATTATAATTGCTTAACACCAAGTTAGTATTGACAGGGAACACCCTAACAGTGAGCCTCTTATTACGTTGAAAATTTAAAAAAAAAACGACAATTGACCTACATAGTTTGGAGATGTGTTGTGGATGTCAGAAAAGAAGTGACCAAACTAAGGGGGGCTGTAACAATCAACCTGATTTGTGTATTTGGTTTTTACTGCTGGTATTAATTACATAAATGTTTATAAAATACTTTTTGTACTGCGATTCGAACCCGTGAGGTTTGTCATGCAAGCCAACAACGTTGACCACTGTGTCATAGACTAAAATATAATGTCTTTAATATTCTATCTTTAATTCGTTATTATTATTAAATTATCGATTTCTGTTCGAAGGCATGGGTGTTTGTGATGTCTAAAAATTCCCTCCCACTTTTCCGATCCTTCTAGTGATAGCGATTAGCTAACCAATATTCCTGTCCTAGCCTATCCTTCTATCCCTACTACTTACTTTTTTTGAATTAGAAAGGTTGAGCGACTAAGTAACAAACAGTTCTCGTGAAAAAAAAATCTTTTGAGATACTTCCATTACGAGGCCATATGCTCAACATTGGGAGCGTACATGGATAAAAAGAAAGAAAGAAAAAAAACATTGATATATTATTGTTGCAGTTTGTGGATTTTAACATATTTTTTTAACATTGTAATAAGTAGTAAAAAGTCATCTGGTCGTATTATATAACTATTGAATTGCATTTAGTCTTCTCTTCAGCACAAAGACAGTTATAATATCATGCGACACCCACGATAAAAATATATACTTTGTGTTTTTTTTGTTGCCCAGAGTGGAATATTTAATTTAGTTTTTATTAAAAAGGGTGAAAAAACTCTTTCGCTCTTTAAGGGAACAAATATTATTCCATCCCTCAGCGTCAAGGCATTAAATAATTTTATCTAGATAAGGGGAGTTAGTAAAGAGAACCTCCTTATGTTTTTTGAGACAAAGGAAACCAGGTATGGAGGGGTTATATAGCTCAAACCATTTTGCAATTGGCATTTTGCGGTAACAAATGATGTGGAAGAGATTACTCCATAAAAGTTACGTTTATGCAAAAGCACAGCAGTGTACTTGAACAATTTAGGTAGTAGGGTTAAAGTTTTTAATTCAAATACTGCAAATTGTCACGTTTTACTCTTGCGGCTCGGAGCCTAGAAAAATACTTCTCTGCCGATGG
Organism: Himalopsyche anomala; assembly: GCA_031772345.1. Lineage (NCBI taxonomy): Eukaryota > Metazoa > Arthropoda > Insecta > Trichoptera > Rhyacophilidae > Himalopsyche > Himalopsyche anomala. The sequence goes on along the minus strand of CM062834.1, from coordinate 22,167,919 downwards.
GGGTCGTTTAGGAAACCCCAGTAGTTTCCTCATTATTGGCTTTATTCGTATTAACTTCAAAAAAAAATAGTCTAAGAGCTTTAAAATATCTCTCTGCATCATTCCTCATACATTTTTTAATAAAATCCGTGTTTTTTTTAATAAATAACCATATTTTAAGTTGCGCGTAAAAAAGACGTCATCCCAGCACAAATATGAATTTGCAACTGACGCGTTTAGCCCAGCTATCTTACGAACGATCGCTGATAAGCGGGCGCTTATCACGTTATCGCGTATTTATATAAACTACAAAAGGTCCAAAAAATTATTATATAAGAATACCTTAATTATAAACATTGTATCACCTGAATCGGGAATAGATATTTAAGAAAACGTGGGTATTGGGGTCGCATTTTTTGAGCTTAGAACCGGATAAGTTAAGGTGATGAAGATACGTTTTTAAAAAAAACAGTGTATATGTATAAACAAACCGAAACTTTCAACCATCTCAATGATCTTTCTCGCGCTGGTAAGGGTCCTATCAAAGTTATGGCAGGTTTGGTTACACATCACATTGGATTAATGCAACCAGAGTTAGTGCTTAAGCTATCGATAATCTCATGTATGCCCTTAACATATTTGTTCGAATATTACTGAATTATTGACATATTCAAGATCACATTACTTCAGACTGGTAGCAACAGCTACACCTCGATCAGGCTGCGAAGTATGATGACAAAGATAATAATAAACATGAATGGTACAAGAACGCAAACCTGTCTCACTCCAGCTGTAACCCTGAATCATTCGGTATTTGAGTCACAGATTCTCGCAAAGCATGCAGTATTCTCATGCAGGGATTTGATATTTCCACAATCTTGAGCTGGATCCTGTATGTCTCTAATATTCTTAAAAACACGCAGTATCCCTGGGACATATTAATGATTTATTTGCGCGGTATTCAAGCGGTTAATTAACAATGACAAGTCTCAGGTTGTTATACTCAAATGTCCCGCGAACCGAGACTGGAAAAACAAGTAGATTTCCCGGGAATTTATTCTCGGCTTGTTTCGAACGAAATTCTTAATCAACGTGTACAATAAATGCTCAAGCCGATTACTGACATCAATAATAATTTGCGATTCATTGATTCGTGACTGCCGGTGTCTGCGCGAATCAATGTCTAAGAAATATGCACGTCACTGATTCAATGCTAGCAATCCCCAACTCACGAACAGTCAACTATGCATTAGTGGATTCAAATAAATGTATTATTAGACTATTTGCGGCGATGCTATCTATAGATTAAATTTTATCGTAGATTAGTTAAATGCTTCATCGTAAATTTATGAAATGAAAACATTAAATGAATCGAGTCGTTCATAAAATATATTTTTACTAAAACACTAATTTAAATTCAATGTTGTTTCAACTTTATTTTATATATATAATTTACACACTTTATAAATAAATCACTTAATCTTATTAATCAAGATGACAACGATGTGAGTATCGAGGAGTTTCTACTTGGCTGTCGACCTTGGAGAAGGAATTGGATTATGGTTTAGTCCGTTAAAAAATTTATTGTTACAAGTATGTCATAGAGAATTAATCATAGCAAAGAGGTAGATGTTGTGTTTACATAACATATGTAATTAAAATAATATTATAGATACCAAACATGAATCACTTTATTAATAAAAACACGTATTTTAAAGGGTTGAAAAGTTACGACGAATTGAAACAAAATAAACAAAAAATCAAATTTTGCTTCGAAAAAATAAAAATGCCAAGAAAAACAGTGCCAGGACGCCTTTCCATGGGAAAAAAATCACTGATTATAATTATCTATGTTACATAAAATATCAATTCTAGATGTTTTATCATAAATGCTAAATTTTAAATTTACTGTTTTCTTATTAATATCAAATTGGGCCACTACTAAGACTGTATATTGCAGTCAGTGTGGGCTTAACCAATTCATTGTACTACCATCCCCACTGAATTTAAACTCAATTAATAAATAGTGAAATAATTAATTATCCTTACAAAGTCCGCAATGATCTTCATCCCTTCACTCCCCTGTTATTAAGCGCAGTTGAGCAAAAGCGACACCCTAACCGGAATATTTCGGCTACAACCTTCTCAAACGATTATCTGTAGCCGGAGGCCTCTTTTGGATTAAGGTTGCATTTTGAAGGCTGGCCGGCTGACACTGGTACAGATTAGCCCCGAATCTCATTTGCTTTCTTACTTTGCTAGTCAACTCACCGTTTCCTTCTATTTATAACTCTTTGAAGATATAAGCTAGCCAAGTAATGTTAATTATTTTGAATAGCGGAATTTCATACACATACAATAGTTTTATTTTACTTTTTTAAATTGCAGTAACTATTTATATATATTATATCAGCTTTTCTTTTACAAATTTATATTTTTATCAGTAAGATTTTGTTAAATTTGAATCGTTCAAACTATGTACACTCCCACAGATTTTGTCACTAACGACCCGGGTTCTGCCTTTCGGCATCTTCAGGCGTTCAAGTACACGAATGAACTTGAACTGACGCTTAGTAATATTATTTATTTGTATATTCCATTGTGTTATGGATTTTTACTCGGTGTTACGGAGTATCGTGTAAAAATCCATAACACAGTGGAATATACAAATAAATAATATTACTAAGCGTCAGTTCAAGTTCATCCGTGTACTTGAACGGACGCTTAGTAAATGAATGTTTCGTGTTTATATAATAAATAAATGTATCACTGAGTCTAAAGCCATTGCTGGCGAAAAGGATAAACTTATGGGAATGCCCACAGATTCGAATAGTAAACAGTTTCAATAATTATATTTATTTGTTTGTCGACAAAGGTTCGAGATGTGGAGATCCTGGTAGGTTTAATATTTCATTAAAAATCGGAAGACTATGCAGCTGTGCTCTACTTATTTCTAAAATTTCCTGGAAAAAGAGCTTATGACTGTCCGTATTTGTGTGTAACATTTTTATCCCTTGTTCCTGATTGAACACGTGTCCTTCCGAAATTAAGTGATTAGCAAAAGTAGACGTGTTCTTTTTCAGTCTAAAGGCTGCCATATGTTCTAATTGTAGATGTTGTTGCTAAGTTATTGATTTATTGATTTTGACTAAGATTTTGTTATGTTTAATAAGATGTTGTTACTTTTCTATTTAATATTGTCGGGTCCATGACACAGAAGTAAACGTTGGTGACTTCCATGCCGAACCTCACGGGCTCAAATTCCAGTACTAAGGCCATTTTCTGAATTGATTTATTGATTTTTGATTCGCGATTTGCGTCGGAAGCTAAAGTACAAGCCCAAAAATTGACAGTAAAGAATGACTGGTATCATTATTCATGCACATCTTACACTTTACACATTGACTAGTAAAAGGATTCATTTGTTTTCAAGTGTATACTGTAACAAGCTGAAACGGACATTATATACATAAGATAGTTAATTTAATTTGTTTTATATTTTATAGTTTAGTAAAAATTAAACTAAAAATGATTTGACATTACAGCTTACGCCAATGCGTCAAATATTTTTGAAATTGAAAGATTATACGAGATATACTCGATGAGAATTTTTGAAAGTCACATGAGATTAACTCAAGAAGAATCGAACCCAGACCCACCTGATCGGTAGAGCAAGCTTTAACTAACAAGACCACAGCGACCACACTAAGTGCATAGTTCAATTGTAAAATACATATTAAAATAGTTGAAAATCATTTACTTTAACACTCCTTTGCCAATGGCAAAGAGAATTAGAAAACGAATGAATCGAGAAAATTCTCATCAGAATTTAATCGAGAGAATTTTGTTTTCCCACTTGAAAACTGGTGTTTCAATTGTAATCAAAGTAATAGAACCTCATTTAAATGGGATCACAACCAATTTTTCTCAATTAACATTTAATTTCCTTTACAATTGAAGAAGGATTGAAAAAATGCGACGCACAGAAGCTAATCGGAATATAATTGCAGTTCGTTTTATTGGTTGCCAGTCTTACGACTCGGATGAACGGATTAATAAGAAAGTCTAAGAGATGACAGATTTAAGTATATTTTATATTATATCTGTACATAAGTAGTAAACTACAATATCTTAAAAATGAAAGTTTTCCTTTGTGAATGTTCAAAGCTTTTTTATGAAGTGTATGAAGAATTCGGATCTGATCTTAAATAAAATAGTATTACATATATTATATGTAATTATATTATCTTTTTTTACCTAGCAATAAATTAATAAAGGCTAAACAATATGAAGGAATTTGATTTTACAAATGGTTTTTTTTAGTGATAGTATTTGTAAACTGTCAAATTTTACTATTTTATTTCTTGATTTTGCATGTTGATTTTAATGTATTGTGTAGTTTTATTGTATATTTTGTCTCATTATATTTGTCAAGCACATGGCGAATTGGCGTCAGCTGTTATGTCATGTACTATAATTTTAATTTTTAACAATAAACAAATAAATAAATATTTAAATGGTTGACAGCTTAATGCTTTTTAATTATATGCTGGATGTGTTAAACATTTTAATTTTGTGTTATTTTAGAATCACTTATAATGTAATTGGTAATTTCTTTTCAGTGTCAATTGTTGTTTACATCTTTTATTTCAATTTATTTTTGACAATGCTCGCAATGAGCGAAACCGGTCCTGACCTTTTAAATAATGTGGAATAATGTACAAAGGAGTATTGTGTTTTTATTAATATAATGCCTTTCCACCAAGTATGACAATGACAGTGAACACCCTTAAATATGATAAAAATCAGTGATCATAACACGTAGAAGAATAAAACCAGAAATTTTCTTTTTGTTTTTTGTAATTATAGAATCACTTATGCTATAATTTGTAAATTCTTTTCAATTTCAATTGTTGCTTATACCTTTTCATTTCAATTTATTTTTGTATAGACAGCTCTGGTTAATTATGTTTCTTATCAGTTGACAATACTCGCAATGAGCGAAACTGGTCCCGACCTTTTAAATAAAGTGGAATAAAATTCAAAGGAATATTGTGTATTTATTAATGTAATGCTTTTTCCACCAAACATTGACAGTGAACACCCTAAAAGTGACAAAAAAAATATACTGGATGGTGAAATTACTGATGCTGACGACGTTGACCACTGCGTTACTGGCACAGAATTACATCAGTAAATACTACTGACAGTTGCATGCTTTTCATTCGGTTATTTACGAACTAAAGACATACAGTTTAACTCGTACTATCTAACAATGCTTCTGAGAGGTTACTAATGCAGTAGTTAAGAGCGACCTACAAAGCCTTCTAATGACCCGCAAAAGGTCACATTACGTCCAAGTTTCAGCGACGTTTATGCCCTAATAGAATTTAAGGTCTGTCATGTTTTATTATGCGATTTTATAGGTATGTAGGCCCTTATCTCACTGGACAATGGTCATTTTGTTAAATTGCCTATGTACACCAGGAAGCGAATTTGTGCAGTGAAATAACAATGCGATAATTTATGGAATTCCATTCAGTGGGTCTCGAAGCTATTAAAAAAATATCCCTCAGTTTCGCCGAATACATCCTATTGACAGTACCCGATGGACGTACGGGGTGCCGGAATCCCGCCGGTCGAAAGAAGGGGAAGGCAGGATTGAGGCTTTCCGGAAGCATCCGCAGCACATGGCCAAATCAGTTCCAACGTCTTTCCATAACCACTGACGTGACGGGGCGCTGTATTGTACGTTCCATTATCTCCAAATTCCTCACAGAATCAAACCACCTCACCCACATTATCCGACGCAAGCATCTGTTCTCGAAGTATACGGTTTTTCTGAGTCATTGTTAGGTGCCATGATTCGCTAATATAAAGCAGTACCGGCAGAATGTAAGCGTTGGACAAGTGGCATTTGGTTTTAATCGAGTACAGCCGTGTGTCACAGAAAGTCTGCATTGAGTTGATAGTACTATTTATAAACTTAGTCCTTAATGTATATGCTTATTGATTAAATTTATTACTCAACTTCTTAAAACTATTTAAATTTGAAACAATTTTTGAACCACAGTGTCTTTTATTTATTCTTGAATAAAAAAATATTGAAATGTCAAATGAAAGTAAGGAAATTACAAAAACTGTTTTCCTGAAATATGAACTTTCAAATATGATTTACGTCTTTGAAATTGATATAGAGTTTCATAGAATACGGAAGCACTTTGCGCGGTATATTTCAACGTTATTAGAGTCGGATGTATTCCGTATCAGAAATAGTATAAATAGATTTTTTTGAAGAATTTTAAAATTTATTACCTGGTGACACATTTTCTTTACATGGAACTGAATCGAGACTTTCTCGTATTTCACATTACGCAAATAATAAGTTTTACTAACATACATGTTTATAAGAAGCTTTTTAGCTTTATATCTTAATTGGGACATCTAAATACTGGCGAAAATGCATTACGGGTATTTTGTCTATAGAAACCAATTACCCGGTTCGGTTCCAGGTAGTTTTTGTCAATTATTACATACTGTCTCGGAGCTGTAATATTTAACATTCCGATTGTATGTTATAATATTTTATATATAAAAAAAGAATGTTTGTTTGTTCGTACTTTATGGGCTGCCACACCGCTCATCCGATTGCAAGAAAACTTTGACAGACTTTTTGCTTACACTTTCGGAAAGGTTAAAAGCATAGTAAAATTAACTTATAGTAGGTCTTTTATATAAAAATCAATGTTTGTATTTTTGCCATACAGTTCATTTTGACAACGTATGCTTGCACTTGCGCGAAGTTTATAGTACGATCAACTTACAGTAGGTAGCGCGTGTGTCGTATCATTGACAATCGGCAGCAAATGTCAAACGATAAACAGACATAAAAAAGAAAACAAGCACTTCAATAAACACAATTAAAACACTTTCTTTCTTTGAGTAGTATTGCAACGCTTGCCGGGAACCGGCTAGTCTTATATATATATATTTATTAATTTAAATGAATGGAAAATTCTCTCTATACACTGGAAAACCACTAATCTGATTGCAATAAAACTTCGAAAACCTTTTAGTTTACATTATATAAAAAAACGTTTTAATACAAAATTTAACAAATGTACAATTGTTGGTATTTGATTTAGTCGAAATATTAATGTACACACATATCGTTCTAACAAACAAAGAATAACGATACTGAAAAATTTGGAAAACATAAACATTATACATTTTTATTTTACTAGAAACATACAACCATAAGAGTTTAAATAATTTACATTTTAAAAGTCAATTATGTTATATAATTAAAATACATATTTATAAAAATACGAAAACAAAATACATGAATATCAAAAAACAAAAATAAAAAGGAACATTAAACACGTTGTTACAAAAATAATCTAAAAAAATCTGAGTAGTAAACAATTATTGCAGAAAAAAATACTTTTGTTCTAAAATACCTCCATTACGTGGTCATATACTCCATATTTGGGAGCGGATATGGATTAGAATAGAAGGAAAAAAAATGAAAACTATAAAGTTCGTTTTGTGTTTATTTTTTTTTTCTGATTATAAATAGCTATTTTTTTTTAAATAGACGAATTTTTAAAGTAAATAACATTTACCTCTCAGCACTCTATCAATGATAAGGACCAAACAAATCGACGTATCGTACACAAAAAAAAATAAACAAATCTCTGCCAGGTCGAATCTCAAAGTTTGCCCAAGCCGAGAAGGAACTACCGGACGTAAAAGGTTCCGTCTCTGTGCAGAACTAGTTTCTGTTGGGTAGGTGAGCTTTCGAGAGTACCTATTGGGGATGTCAAAATCACCGAGCTTTTCATACCCGTGTCATGGGTATTTTGCATGCCGGTACCAGACGTTCGGGTATTTTCCCGAAGTATCCTCCCATTTATTTTTATTTTTTGAGCGTTTAGTAACATACAGACTTTCCTTATATTTATTTATGTACTGTCTTTTTGAACAAAAATAATAATCATAATTTAATAAAATATAAAGGCGGCCATGTGTTTTGAAAGTCTAGTTTTAAGATTCCTTTTGTTCTTCCGATATAAAATTTTGTGCTACAAAATCATTGCAGTCTATAAATCCAGTATTTTTAAATGAAATGTATTCTATCTTTATTGTTAACTAAAAATTAACATAACAAGTTAATCCACTTCGCCATCAATGGCCTTATGTTTAGTGATACATTTATATTTTATATAAACACGATACATTTATTTATTAAACGTCAGTTCAAGTTAACCCGTGCACTTGAAAGCATAAAAATACCAAAAGGCAAAGCCTGGGTCGTTAGTTACAAAACTTGTGTGAATGTACATAATTTGATGGATTCAAATCAAAATTAAAATGTTGAAAACTTCTTAAATATAATATTGTCGCCTGCTGTGGCCCAGTTAGTTGGAGCTTACTGTACGATATGATAATATAATATGATATGATAAATGATAATATATATACATACAAAACTAGTCAATAAATAATAAAGCTAAAGAGGAAACTAATTATTTTTAATTTGTTGTTACCTTATGCAATGCTTTGTATTATATTTTATGTTTGGTTAATAGTTGTTATGTCTAAGCTCAATATCTAATGGCTTATTTAATTTTAAATATAGCGTTTAATGAATTTGGTAGTGTACACCCTTAGTAGCAAGTGATAGCACAAAGAAGCGAAGGCTTCCGATGCAATTCTGAGGAAAGTGGCGCATAAGTGATTTGGTGCGGACACTATACGAAGCAAAGTTCCTTTGAGACTTGGACCGAGTTACACTATTGCATCACATTGGGAAATGTTAGCATCCATTATGCGATAACTGTAAACGGGAACTTCGGACTTATTTGTTAAGTTATTCACAAGTGGAGACGTTGAGATCGTTGCTTATTGTATGGTTGTATCTAGGGATTCTGTGTCGAGACGTCCCGGGACAAAAGTCTCGAAACTCTTCGGGTTTTTTGCTGTCTCGAGTCCCGGGACTTTGTTGTGAAGTGTCCCGCGAATCGAGACTATGATTTAAAATGTGCTAATAAATTTTACATTTTATTTTGTGATTTAGAAACCCTCAAAAAGACTGATGTGTATTGAATGAAAGCAGATATAAAAGAGGAGCCTCAAGAAAAACGGACACAACATGGTCGGGACGTGACACTTACCCGGGGTTTCAACAAAATTAAGTATTCATATATAAAACAGCAAAAAGTATCTGATAGAAAAACAAATGTTTGGGATTTACAATTTCGTATAAGTTTCAAATACCATATGTTTATATATTGTGATATTACTTAACTAATTACAAAATATTAAAATTAAATATTAATACCTGATATTGTTTTATGCACAAATGTTTTTTAACTATTTCACAAAGGTACCAATGTCTCAATAGGACAAAAACAGGTCTTAAAGCTGCATTGTGAAGTTACGGTCATAAATTTACTCCTGACGGCAGCTTCGTTGATATTTTTTCATTACATGTACCGTTATCATCCCTTGTCAGTAAAATTAACCGTAAGCATTGCACACATCCGTTACATAAGAAAAATAATATTTATTAAACATTGTATTTTAAAAACGCGATTTTTACTATTGCGTACTTTTAAAAGGCGCCGACTGTGTGTAATACATAAATACATACATACATACATGCAAATATCTAATTTTAATACAATTATAATTTTATTACAGGGAAAATAAAACGTCTCGAGTCCCGGGATGTCCCGGGACTTTGACTTTATCACGCCTCGAGTCTCGGGACTTTAAAAACTCCGAGACTTCAGAATCCCTAGAATGTACCCATGCAAAAAGGACCACACTTTAATTTGTAAAGCTCTCTCAGTATCCTAGAGATTTCCTCGAGCATTATAATTAAGGAGCTCGAACGACATTTGTCGCTTGTTTGAATTATTTTTTATCGTTGTTATACTGGCAGAAAGCGATGTCAAAAAACCTTGTTTTCATATCAATGTTATTTTCGATAATGATGGAATTTTAACATCTTTATTTATGCTTTTTAACTATTACAAATTATTCTTAAAACTTTATGAAATTTGATATTATGACTGAAGGTGCTTAATATTAAATTATTAATCTTCAGGCGTTCAAATGCACGGATAGACTGGCAGTCACAGACCCGGGTCGTTAATGAAAAAACTCGTGTGAATTTGCGTTATTTTAAGGATTTAAATTATATGAAATTTGATACTGATTAACGAATTCGATTCACTTTTTCAGAAGTTTTTAGGAATTAGTTTTTTGTTATCAAAATAACTTACATCGGAATTGATTTGATATCGACTGTGGAAAAGGAAAAGGATTTAACCCACACATACCAAATTTTACAGGAGGCACAAAAAACTTGTTATGACTATTTTGGGTCATGATCAAATTATGAAATATACATAAACTTGCACGAAGACATTTAAACTTGTGTTTAATTGACGTAATCAAATTTTATTTTTTTTACCATGTATATGGACTCCTTATGGAGTTTATCTGAACAGAAATTTTTCTACGAGACCTGCTTGTTACTTAGTTGCTCAACTTCTCTTTTTCCAAAGAGAGTAAGAATAGAAGGAAAGGGCTGGGACAGGACTAGTGGTTAGCTAATCGCTTTCGATACTCCCAATTTATAGGATAGGATGGGTGGGAGAGGAATTCAAGTCATCACATACATCCATCTTTGAACAGAAAATTCATTAATCGATAAAACATTATTTTCATAAATTGTTAAAATAAATCTTCCTTTCCTCTTTGCAATTTAAACAGGGCCTACCTTTTTCAAACTTAAAAGTTAAATTTAGATACTAATTCAACAATTGTAGGTTACATATTTTTGGTAGGACGTGTATCAAGTTGTATACATTGTGATATCATCATGAAAATGAATCACAATAACGGAAAGAAAATTTGTAGACGTTTGTGTATATTTCTTGTTTATATGTTTGGTAAAATATATTACGTATAGATTTCTCTATAACTCAAACCATTACCATAAAATTAGCATTTAGCTAAAATTATTCACACACTGTTTCAAAACAAAGTTCCTAATTATTTTAACACCAACGTAAATAGGTTCAGAGCAAACTATACGTGGAACAGATTTCAATATCTATAGGCGAAATCCATTAGGAAGACTTGTATTGCGGTGAGTAAATGTGATTTACCTGGGAACAGTTGCTCTGCGTTAATTTAATGCATTATACACTACCTACAGAAATACTGTTACACTCTCGACATATCTCTTATGTATGGAATAAAAGCGATAGAGAACCACCGGCCAAAGAGCAGTCCACATTATAATTGGACTGTGGAAAGGAAAAATTACTTTTTTTTTAACCCGTAACACGCCATCCTAAAAAATCACGATCCCTGTCATGACGGGATGTCAGTTTCACTGTTTATTGACAGTATATAAACCTATGTTAGAAGCTAAAAAAATATTTTAAAAATGTATATATGCTAGAATACCTAAAATGATAAATATTAATTGACAATATTAAGAGAAATATTGAATGATTTAATGGCTCAACTTTTTCCGATTGCATCATGGGAATGGAGTTGTTAACCATGTCCGCACCCAATGTGGAGAATATGGACTCCTAATGGAGTTTATCTCAACATAAGTGTTTCTACAAAAATTGTTACTCAGTTGCTCAACCTCTCTTTTTCCAAAGAGAGTAGAAATACACATTCTAGGCTAGGACAGGACTAGTTGTTAGCTAATCGCTCTCGATACACTCTTTTTATAGGATAGGATGGGTGAGAGGGGGATTTCAAAATATTACATACATCCATGCCTTTGAACAGCCAGTTTCAATAACTTAAAAGTGTACACGTCATCATGTTTCTTGACCACGAAGTTTCAAGAATTCAAATAATTGGTTTAATCTTAGAATTTACTTTATCTTACAGAAAAAATGAAAAATCAATTAACAGTTGTATCAGATTTATAGATAAACTTAAATTTTGGTATTCATCCTAGATTGTCTTTACTTCTAGATGGAAATTATTTTTTTATCCAGGTTATTTCAATTATTTAGTTAACGTAGTAAAAAGGTTTTCTTGCTCTGCTCTAAGCAAAACTAATGATAATGGCATTTATATTTGATTACATCTCTCAAATGATTATATGGGTTAAGCCGTTACTTGGTCTACTTTCTAATTCTTCATCTGTCTGGATGCTTCTAAATAATAAATTACCTCTACATAATTTATTGCGTTATGTCAGGTGTATGTTGATTGCATTAAGCAACTATACATAAATTATCAGCAGTTATCTTCAATCTACTGCTCAATGAAGTTCTTTATATGTTACCTCTCTACGCATCTTGGTTCATGTTAACGTGTTGAGTACCGAAGCCGTGTTTTTACGTAATAAACGAACCAAGCGTTGAATGCCGGAACCGCATTTTTGCTTAATTTGCTATCCTTTCAAATAGTGCTAAATTATGGTATTTAAGAACATTTTTTAGAAGATAATAATTATAGCCATTATATCAAATCTTCTGAGACGCAAAGGATAGTCATGTAAACCCCGTTTTTCATATCAAATCGCTTTTAAAAAATATTAAATAAGCTATGAGTATTTTTATCACTTAATTTCGGAAAGACACGTGTTCAATCAGGAACAAGGGATAACAATGTTACACCCAAATACGGACGCTCATAAGCTCTTTTTCCAGGAAATTTTGGAAATAAACAAAGCACAGCTGAACAGCCTTCTGTTTTTAAATGAAATATTAAATATGCCGGGATCTCCACTTTTATACCCTATATAAATATAATCATAAAACTTTTTCTGTGAGAATGTACATAATTTGAACGATTCAAATTTAAAGGAATATTGTGTTTTTATTAATATAATGCCTTTCCACCAAGTATTGGCAGTAAACACCCTAATATTGATGAATTAGTTAAATATTATTGCTAATGAATGTGAATAAGTAGACGCTTAGCGCCTGGATTTTTCGTGTCGATTTAAATTTAAATTTCGTTAAATAATAGTCAAACATATATTCATTCAGCTCTCCTAAAAATAAATTTAACTGACTCGGCCGTGTTTTGTACTAGACGTTTCATATACAAATTCGTATGTTAATATTTTCTTCTGTACGGAACAAGCTATCGTTTGCCTTATTTTATAAAGGAAAATAGTTCATGAGGGTAGTTCTAGGTTTCATAGTAAAAACCGCTTTTCAAACAATGTTATTGAAGTTTGTTAAGGCAAGCGATGCGGTCATTCTGCGAAGGCGAGGTGTCAAATTGACACGGGCGGTTTACACTGTTAAGTAAATGTTTCTACCTTGCCATGGAAACATTATTTGTGCAAAATTACGTATGTGCATATAAGGGCTTGTCGGTTTTCAAAAACCGGTTTTTTGGCAAAATTTGTGACATTCGAAAACCGGTTGTGCCGAATTGTTAGAATTTTTTAAATGTCTTGGACATCCGTGTTCGTTTGCATATGTTCCGGACACCTGTGTCCGCTTGATATTCAAGTGGTTAATCTTAATTATGCATGTCACTGTAGATAGACCCTTGCACTCATCCATGACATAACATATGACAAATATAACGCAATAAGTAAAAATAAAAAATGAAACTAACTATTCTAATTTTACAGCTATATTAGATGCTGCTGTCAGAACTATGACCAGAAGCAGAACGATGGCATACAGCCAAAATATTGCATGATTCTTTTAGAATTAAATACTTCAATTTGAATCGTTCAAACTATGTGCATTCACACAAGTTTTGTCGAAATTTGAAAATACACTCATGCTTTTGAACAGAATTCGATTGATAAAATGTACAAGGATTTTAACCTGTGATATCCGTCATGAAAGCCATTGACGTTAACCACTGCGTTACGGATTTGACAATTTTAACATAAAAAAAAGATATAATCAGAATTTTTCAGATCATGTCAGTCAGACTCATTGTCTTTTTTTTATTATCCATGTCCGCTCCCAATTTGGAGCATAAGGCCTCCTAATGGAGGTAACTTAACATAAGTTTTTTTTCTACGAGAACTGATTGTTACTCAGCCGATCAACCTCACTTTTTTTTTGTTCAAAGTGTGTAGTAGAGAAAGATGTTCAAAGCTAGAATAGGACTAGTGGTTAACTAATCGCTATTGCTACATCCAGTTATTAAAGGATCAGAAGAATGGGAAGAGAGCAAATCATTAGAAATATAAAAAATAAGGAAATCGGTTATTTATTGTTTTGGCATTTACTTGGTTACTCCATTTTAATAGGGTAAAAATATCAAGGTATTTCATTTCTACAATTATTTATATGTTGATAGCTATTTCGATAGATATTTCGATTTCAAAATAGCTATCAACATATAACATATAAATAATTGTAGAACTGAAATACCTTGATATTTTAACCTATTGAAATCGGTTATGTCATTTTTTACTACTAATTTACTTTTTTACTTTTTACTATTAAACTTTTAGACTAATCAGTAGCCCCTGTTTTGGAATATCATGAAGTTTCAGGAAGAAACTTTTTGTATTCATGAATACGGTGTTATTGCCATGTCGGCTCCTATGGCACAGCGGTTAGCGTTGTAGGTTTCCGTGCCGGACCTCACGGGTTCGAGTCCCAGAAAGAAATATTTTTTTAATATTTTTTTTTATGTGTGGGTAACGTCTTTTTTCTTTTTCACAGTTGATATGTTTTTCATTTTCAATTATTAGACGTGCATAATTTACCAAAATGATAGTGTTCAAAATTCGTAATTTCAATAAAGTGGATTATGAGTATTTAAAAATACTAATAAAAACACAATATTAATTTGTACTTTATTACACTTTATTAAAGAGATCAGGACCGGTTTCGCTCATTGCGACCATTTTCAACTGATATTTAAACAGTGCTATTTATACTGAATTAAATTGAAATAAAAGGTGTCGATTGACAATGAAAAGAATTTACAAATTACAGTATAAGTGACTCTATCATTACACAAAATTAAAATATTTAACACCTTTAACACATAATTAAAAAATTAGCAAAGACTAATAAGTGGCGACTGGTGGTAATTATGAATATAATCAAAATTTGGGATTTTTTTAACAAAGTGAAATACAATGAACACAGTGCTCGCAATGAGCGAAACCGGTCCTGACCTTTTAAATAAAGTGGAATAATGTACAAAGGAATATTGTATTTTTATTAATATAATGCCTTTCTACCAAGTATTGACAGTGAACACTGCAGGGATGGGCTGGAGGGGGCTCGGAGGGGGTCGCGCGAACCCCTTATTAAATTTTACTAAGACCAGCGAGCCTCTTGTTAAATTAAGAGAAAACAATACTCTCATATCAAATTAGTATATAACTGCAATTTCTGACAAATATTATCTACGACAGTTTCAGTATACAGAGTAGTACGTTTTTAGCCATTTAGATTGACAAGTTTACGATAAATTGCATACAGCCCCTTGTTAACGTATTGGCAGCCCACCGCTGGTGAACACCCTAAAAGTTATTTAAAAACACATTTGATTATGTTAATTATTTTGACTTCAAGCGAATAAACGTTACAAAAATAAACATCATTTAGTTCCACGATTATAATGCAAGCTTACGCTAATTATGTTGGTTCAAACGTTTGACTAATTACAGGGCGTATTAATTAATAAATTACAAAGAGCAATAGAGCGTTATAAATTTTGTGGTTTCAATAATCGCCCGTTCAGCTTTGACAATCGCTGACAAAACGAGGTTTTTAATTGATCATCTAAGTCATCTCTGTAATAATGTTATTTGAATATTCAAATATGTATTCAAGCATACAGGTTTCAATGTCGCCTTTAAGTATAAAATGTTTCCAAAATGTTTTCAATTGTGAAAAGTCATCATGTGTAGGAATATTAAGACAACACCATAACAAACCAAAAAATACTGAAGAGTACTGTTTGCAAGTTTTTTTTTTTTTTTTAACCATGTCCTCTCCCAATATGGAGCATATGGACTCTTAATGGAGTTTATCTCAACAGAAATGTTTCTACGAGAACTGCTTGTTACTCAGTTGCTCAACCTCTCTTTTTCAAAGAGAGTAGGAATAAAAGGAGAAGGCTAGGACAGGACTAGTGGTTAGCTAATCGCTCTCGATACGCCCCGTTCATAGGATAGAATGGGTGGGAGGGGGGAATTCAAGACATCATATACATCTATGTCTTCGAACAGAAATTCATAAATCGATTCGTGTGGTCGAGTGGTCAAGATCGTTGGCTACCGCTACGGAGGGCACGGGTTCGAATCCCAGTACGGGCAGTTTTATAAATTGATTTTTCAATCGAAATATATTTACTACATAAATATATTTAATTATGTTTAGTCAAACATAATAGTCCAAAGTGTTGACAATTCATGCTTGGCTGACTAAAGATGATCTGATGATATACATATCGAATGTGAAAAGGAAAAAGGACGCAACCCACACATATCAAATTTTACAGAAGGCGCTAAAAACGTGTTTTGATGATTTTGTGACATATGTAAATTATGAATTATACACAACCTTGAAGTGCACGGAGACTTCTTAACTGGTGTTTAATTGACATAATCTAGTATTAATTTAAGAAATTGTCTAGGAAAAACTTTTTTTTCAGTCTTTTTTCTTGGTCTTAATTTTTTACAAGGACATCTTTTTCAAACTTAAAAGCTAAATTTAGATACTAATTCGGCATTTGCAGCTTGCATTCTTTCAATAGAACGTGTATCGAGTTTGATACATTGTGATTATTGAAAAAAACTTGTTTTGAAAAAACTGGGTTACGTCCTTTTTCCTTTCCACAGTCGATATATTAATTAAAATATCATTCATTCATCATCGCTATAATTTACAATTCTATATGTTTGACTCTTTTTCAAGATTGGTTGTGAGTTTTCATTATCGGAGGACTCGGGAGTAAGCCTTTAAAAATTCTGTAATAAGCTATTGTCTGCTTTTAGTGTATATAGTAGTAATAATATCTTTACGTATTGCGTGACAATGGGGCAAAATATTTTGTAATTCCCTCTAGAAATTCAAACTTCTTTTTCGAAACCGTGATACAGTTTTACAAACCACATTGGACATTTTACAAACCAAATTGGACATTTTACAAACCAAATTGGACATTTTACAAATCAAATTGGTCATTTTACAAAAAAAAATTTTTTTTAAGCAATTGGATAATTTATAAATTAGGTCAGGGGTTACCAACCCCGAACGGATATCGGTGCGCCCGCCTACTAATTTGGGCAAATCGTTAAATTTCTAGAATTTTGAATTTCAAAATTCTTTTAAGAGCTAAGAAAATTTGGGCAAATCGTTAAATTCCTGGGCTATAAATAACCTTGAAAAAATGTAGTTCCCGCCGCCCTAACTTTAGAATGCACTCTAGGGTCCAAAAAGCTTGGTAACCCCTGAATTAGGTTCATTTACGCACATTTGCCCCGCGGGCACGGGGTTGGTAACCCTAGACTTAATTAATAAATTATCCAATTGTTTAAAAAAAAATGTAAAATGTTCAATTTGATTTTTAAAATGTCCAATTTGGTTTGCTAAATGTCCAATTTGGGGTGTAAAAACTGTATCTAAAACGTGTTGTACAAAAATATGCCACAATTAATCAACCGTGTTATATATCAAACCCGTGTTGTATAAAACCGTTTTATACGAGGCCTAAGTGTATTTCATTTTGCAATTTTATGGTAATAAAAAGTTTACTCAATGCTTTTTCTATACCAAAATAATGTTAAAATTGTAATCTCTTGCGCTGTCAAAATGGTTGTTTTTCGTGAATTAAGGAAGTTATTAATAATTGACAATTAACCAGGTCACAGCTGTTATTTAAACGCGTGTCAGGAAGTTTGATTGACAGTGATAGGCCGATGAACTCTTTTGCACCGGCAGTTCAAAAACGAGTAAGTCGTGTGTCAGTCGTTCCGTTTACTTTGAATGGAGGATAATATGTACAGAAAGCTTTTAAAATGGCTGGTTTCAAAACGATTGCTAGACGCTTTTTTCCAATTATGGAAAGTGTGATCAGGAAAAATTACGTTAAAACAGGTTTTTTAAAAAAATCTATTGAATAAATATCATATATTAATAAAAACACAATATTCCTTTGTACTTCATTCCACTTTATTTAATAGGTCAACTGATAACATATATAATTCAACAATGCTATTTATACAAAAATGAAAAGTTGTAAACAACAATTGGCATTGAAAAGAAATTACCAATAACATTAAAAGTGATTCTAAAATAACACAAAATTAAAATGTTTTTAGCAAATCCCGAAAATCGACACGAAATTGGCAAACTGTGGATTTGAAATTCCTCGGTGAGCTAAAAATAAAAACGAGTTTTCGTGACAAATTGGGGAAAAAGTATACTAAATCGGGGATTTCAAATTCCTCGGTAGGCTAAAAAAAAACGAGCTTTTGTGACAATCTGGGGGAATAGAAAGTATACCAAATCGGGAATTTCAAATTCCTCGGTGAGCTAATCCCAATCCCGGGATTGAAAATTTATCAATACCGGAATTGGAAAAAGGCTCCGGGATTGGATACCCTACCTGCACCTGCACCTGGCTTTGCACATTCATTTTTTTTTTCTAATTTGAAAACCTATATTTAAAATACAAAATTTTACAGAGACATCAAAGAGATGGAAACACTATTTATTTATAAAGAAACTTTTATCCAGAGATTTATAATTTAACATAATAGCAAACAACCTTGAATTTGGCTTAAAAAAATAGTATTTATTTTTTATCTTGAAATGGTCTTCCATTGACGGGACGTGGATGTGAATTTCTGATATCAGTGTTTTATTCTGTTATGTCTATGTAGATTTGAAAAACTTTTCCCTTATTTTTGTGTAAAGTTACAAAATAATATGTATTTATTAAAGAGTTTAATTGGCTTTAATATGTTTGGATCCTTAATACGTTTTTCTTGGCTTAGTAGCATGCAGTGGTGCCACTTTTGAAACCACTTTTACACACAAAAAATAAAAGAGGAATCTTTAGTTTGTTTCCGACTTCGACTCCACTGCCATGTTTGTTATCATATGACAACAAAAAAAATATTTTCCTTCATTGTTTTGTTAATGAAATACCTAGTAAAAGTTTATGAAAATTCCAAGGCAATATATTTAGAATACATATATAAGTTTTTCAAAAATGTTCTCATTTAGATTTGTTATATTCGTATAAGGAAAAAATTTCGTACGTGTATTTATCTTTGTAATAATAGACAAAATGTTTCTTAAGTGAACGCGCGGAAATTTTGATGTTCATATTACTTTCTACATATTATTGTTCAAAAGATCGTATGTCCCTTTGTCGTATGAACATTTCAAAACAACCCTTACAACGAATTTGTGACAAAATTTTTCGAATATTCTAGTCACAAAGAAAAAAAATACTTTGTCATATTACTCCATATTTTCAGTGTTGGTACTTACCTACTAGAAAATAATACTTTCAAAAACAAAAGTATTTGTAAAACAGCAGTGACGGCCGGTCAATGTGACATTGGGTCAATGCACCCCTTGTAATATGCAAAGGCGGCTATATTTCATAAAATAATATTCAAACAGAACATTTATACCATTCACTCATTTTAAATTCTTATTATATTTATTGTCTAAAATAAAATAAAATATTTTTTTTTAAATATTTATTATAGACCTCTCCTCGCCTCTCGACAACTGCCTACTCGTATATCCCAACGGAACATCCCTGCGTATAAATAAAAAGGTTAAGTTTTTTATCTGAGCATTCTCCCGAATTGTTTTGAATTGTTCTCAAATTAACTGTGATCTTACCGGGAATCGGACCCAGACCTGTGTGATCAGTAGAGCAAGCTCTAAGCAATCGAGTCACAGCAAGCGATAAATTATGACATTTACTGACAAAAAATGCATTACAAATACATAATTGAATACAATACCAACAAAAATTGATAAAAAAAAATATATCATTGTGAAACAAACAAAAGTGTAAAAAGTAATAATATTACATTATTAAATAAGTTTTTATAATTGAAATTAAAAAGTTATTTAATGTTGGGTTGGCGATAAATTTCAAGAAAATGATTACACAAAACAATTTGACCTGGTATAGTCCGGGTGCGCTGTAAAAACAGGGGACATTTCACCACGTATTGAAATCGGTCTGAATTAGGGATTCCAATTATTCGTCATTATCAACTATTCGAATATCGAATAGTAAAACTGAAACTATCCGGATATGTTCGGATATCCGGATAGGTTTTAGTATACACATTATATTTACATATATACTGAAATAATATATTTAGTATTTTTTTATTAAAAACAAGCTCATTTTTAATAAAAGTCATTTATTCACATTTCAAAAATTAATATTTTAAAAATGACAGGGCATTAAATGTTTCATATTTCAAATGTATTTTTAATTGTTCCTGCCTTTGTAAATATTCGCTTAGCAGCGTTTGACATTGGCTTTATTTACTAAATAATCGGATAACTCACTCGCCAGTAGAGATGTTTCACAATCAACGTATCCTTGTTCACTGATAGACATTTTATAATAATTGAATACTAAATACTTTCCCACTTCTGTAAAATCTTAGACAGAGACAATACATTTAAATACAATTTTCAATACCGTTCCATTGTATTAAAATATTTAAAATTTGCAGCTGTATCAGATTACTCCAACGGTATTTCTTTAATGAATTACGGCATTAAAGCTTTTTTTAGCCCTGAATACGAGCCGATTCATCAAACTCAAGTATTATTATAAGATATTGATAGTACCTAAGTTGGATGAAGGTAAAAAATACACTACCTGGGGTATTCATAATTATCGAGAAATTGTGATGTGATCTTTCGTAGATTCTGTAAAATATTTCATTAAAAATATTACGAATACTATTCGGATATTTCTCCAAATACACACACAATTGGTATTACAATGCTCACAATGAGCAAAACCGGTCCTGATCCAATAAATTTTATGTGGGGAAAAAGTACTAAAAATGTTTTATTATTTTTATTATTTCTCCAAATATCCGAATAACGAATATTTAAAAAAGGGCCGAATATATCCGGATATCAAATATTCGAATATTCTAGTTGGAATCCTTAATCCTACTAAAAATGTTTTATTATTTTTATTATTTCTCCAAATATCCTAATATCGAATAGTTAAAAAAGGGCCGAATATATCCGAATATCCGAGTTGGAATCCTTAGTCCGAATATAACAAAATGGATTCTCTCTCTCTTTAGATTTATGTAAAGGATTCGAACTCTATCGGCATAGTGACACACACTAATAATTCGATCAATTTAATTTACGGTTTGGTGGATTCGCACGCTCGGTGGCTTTTGGATTTGTTTTGTAATACCGTCATTATTGGATTTCGCCATACTGTACAAACAGAATACGTACCTATACAAATATTAATACACAAAGTTATTATCTTTGCATTATTATGTATGTATAACAAAGGACTAATACGATGTGTACCGAAATTTCAAAGAGAAACATCCACGCAGAGGTGGTGGCGGCTAGGGCATTCAATACCGAACGCTTTTTGTGACCCTGGGATTGAGAAGAATATTTTTACAACTCCGGGATCACAATATTGAACATTTTAGTTAAAATCGTTTATAAATTAGGGTTCGGGATGAAGAATTTTAAATGTACTTCTTTTGTGTCAAAATGAAAAATCGAATTTCTTCATAAAAACACAATTGGTATTACAAATAAGCAAATAATATATTTATTTTTTTTACCATGTCCGCTCCCAATGTGGAGCATATGGACTCCTAATGGAGTTTATCTCAACAGAAGTGTTTCTACGGGAACTGCTTGTTACTCAGTTGCTTAACCTCTCTTTTTCCAAAGAGAGTAGGAATAAAAGGAAACGGCTAGGACAGGACTAGTGGTTAGCTAATCGCTCTCGATACGGCCCGTTCATAGGATAGGATGGGTGGGAGGGGAGAATTCAAGACATCACATACATCCATGCCTTTGAACAGAAATTCATAAATCGATTGAAAAATCAATTTATAAAACTGCCCGTACTGGGATTTGAACCCGTGACCTCCGTAGCGGTAGCCAACAACGTTGACCACACAGGCAGCATAATAATACCAATTGTAATACCAATTGTTTGTCATACCTTGTTTTTCTTACTTAACTTCTATATAAATATCACTTTTTCATTGTATTTCTTATCAGTTGACAATGCTCACAATGAGCGAAACCGGTCCTGGTCCAATCAATTTTAAGTGGAAAAAGTACTAAAAATGTTTTATTATTTTTATTATGATGCCATTCCACCAAGTATTGACAGTAAACACATTAAAAGTGATAAACACAATATTCTTTTGTACTTTATTTCACTTTATTTAAAAGTTCATGACTGGTTTCACTCATTCCGAGCATTTTCAACTGATAAGAAATATAATTTAACAGACAACGTGGTCAGTGATGAAGCCATCTCACAGTAGATTCGTGCAAAGCACTGGGGCCCAGCAAAAAGGTGGGCCCAAACTTTTACATACTCAATAGGGAGCTTAAAGTTCTAGCAACGCCACCGAGCGTCATTGACTTTGATTGGAGTGTTTTATTAAATTATTTTTTTAATTAATTTATTGATATATTTTTCAGTGTTATCTTAATTGTCTTATACTTATTCGATCATTAAATGTAGCATTACGAGAGTTTTAAGCTTAGTTTTACCCACATCCTTATATCTCTATTCTTCTTAATCTTTTGGCTGCCGTAGAAAAAAGTACGTTTCTACCTATAACGCCGGCTATTAATTTAATTAGTTATTGACGATGCAACTCGACTCTAGCGTGTTAAGCACGAAAAATTTGACAAGATATCTCGTCTGTGGCAGCCAGTCAATGTGGCATTGGATCAATGCACGTTTATATTTCGTGAAATAATATTCAAACATAAGATTTATACCATTCACTCATCTTAAATTCTTCATGTATTTATTGACTAATTTTAGTGATTTAGTGAATTTAAAATGAGTGAATGGTATAAATGTTATGTTTAAATATTATTTCATGAAATATAGCTGACCTTACACATATACAAGGCGTGCATAGATTCAATTCCACATTGACCGGCCGCCACTGGTGGCAGCCATCCAGCTTTAAAAAAGTATGAATAACAAAGGGGAAAATGCCATAAGGACTTCATAATATGCTCCGCATAAGAAGCGGGAAGAATAAAAAAGATCATACATTAATAATAAACATAAATGATAATACACAAAGAACTTTTTTCATTAAGTTCTCAGTTTTTTTCATTCAAATTATTTATATAGCCTACTCTCACAAAGAAATGAATAAATTTTAATAATAAAATTGTATTCCAACATTCCTCCGAGAAACTTGAACGTTTGATAAGAATTCATCGAGATCTTTAAAATTAACAAAGAACATTTCCCATACTCGCGAATAAGTTACTTGGTTATAATATTATCCGAGAGCTTTCGGACGCATGCGCCGGCGTCTCGTCTGATGTGAAAGCTTTCAAAGGGATGTCGACTCAGTTACATAGTGCGGTGCGTATGAACCGGACGCGTCCCGGAAAGCTCAAAAGCTCATTAAAACCTCGATACTTTTGACTATTAATAATACTTACATGTTTGACTTTGAAATAATCAAAACGAAAATAAACTGCTGTCAGTGTTAAGTGACTAAAACATGTGTTAAAAAACATCCATAACTAATACCACGGTAAAGTTTTATTCGAAATAAAAATACGGAAGGAAATATAATAATTAAAAGGTTCCCTGTTTTATATTGTTTTACAGGGGTTAAGGTGATCGTTTTATGCTTTTAGGGTGTTTTTTTCGTGATATAAAATTGGAATTATTTTTTTTTATTATCAATTGTGTCTGTATATAAAGCTATCAAAAAGCTATTTGAAAGTTTATTTATTAAGTAAAAGACCGCACGGAAAGAACAGTGATTAAAAGTATATCATTTTTATTTTGCAAACCTTTTCAGATTTGGGATGAGTAAGTTATTTGTTTTTAATGTTAGACCAATTATAAAATTTGAATTACTTTAACTATAGTGGAATATTTTACAGAGTATTGATATACTTTTTACTAATATAATACAATATTCCTTTGTACTTTATTCCACTTTATTTAATAGGTCAGGACCGGTTTCACTCATTGCGAACATTATCAGTTGACAACGCTCGCAATGAACGAAACCGGCCCTGACCTATTAAATAAAATGAAATAAAGTACAAAGAAATATTATGTTTTTATTAATATAATACCTTTTGATCAAGTATTGACCGTCAACACCCTAAAAGTTATATGCTTTTTAATTAACTTTTATCACTATTTAAAAAGGTTTTTAGTTTCTTTATATTATATTACAATAAATTTAATATTTGTCACTGCGGACTTTCGATATATATATTCTTTTCTTGTCATAAATATATACCGTAAAACTGGCTGAATACTGTTGGTTTATTGTAGAAAATAATAAAGATAAGTATATATTATATTAATCTGGCATTTACTAGTATTTTTAAAAAAATGTATTAAAATGAAAACACAATGCCTTTATTTGAATTCACCGCAAGATGACAATATACAGAGAATGAAAAAACTACTATCGATTTGGATTACGTATGATTTTAATCTTGTTTTCGTCATCAAAATTTTTATTTATTTGTATATGTGATACTTTTTTCTGGTCTTTTAATTATATTTAACATAATTTACTGTAAAACTATTTTTGATAACTTTATTATTCCACTGATTGTATTACTAATAATGACACTTTTATCACCTTTTTAATAAACACCTTCACACTTAATATAGTAAAGATTATTTATTTATAGTGTTATCATTGATTTTTATTACAAAATGGTTGATGGGATTTTGTCTTTTTATTGGACTCAGGGGGGGGCTAGATGCGAACAATAATTATTGCACCAATTACTGCAACAATCTTAAAGAGACAAAGTACGTGTCACAATGAGTAATTAGTTATCAATGAGAGAACAAAGTAATCAACTATTAACCCGTAATATGCCATCCTAAAAAATCACGTTCCCTGCCATGATGGCATCTCAGTTTCACTGTTTATTGGCAGTATTTAAACATAAGTAAGAAGCTAAAAAATATTTTTTTAAATGTATATATGCTAAAATAACTAAATTGACAATATTAAGAGAAATATTGAATGATTTAATGGCTCAACTATTTACGATTCCATCATGAGCATGGAGGTGTTAATAAAAAAAACTGATAACTTTGTTATTTCACTATTTGTGTGACAAAAATTGACTCGTGTTTCGCTTCTTTGATAAGCATCATCAGACATAACATCGCAAAGTTGATAAATATATTTTTAAAAAACCATGACTTAATGTAATTTATAAATTAAGAGATGGAATCAATTTTTAGTTTATCCGTAAACCTTACGATGTTCTGTCCGATGATGACGTGGCACTTTTTCCAACACTACTAGTGGATATAATTAAATAAGTCAGAATATAAGTCAGTTCAAGTTCATCCGTGCACTTGAACGCCTGAAAATGCCGAAAGGCGAAACCCATAGTGACAAAATCTGTGTGAATTTACATAATTTGAAAGATTCAAATTAAAACTAGTGGAATAATCAAATCATCAAATTAGATTTTATAATATAAATGAACTTACACAAAATTTTCACCGAATTCATCAAATTAAAAATATTATCAAATTTTATTTTTATTAAAAAAATATTTATACAATATTTACTTACTACAGTTTTTAGTTTTATTATTCAATTTAAATTTAAAATTTATAGCGGAAAATATAAACGTTTTTTTTATTCGTTCCCATCCACTATTCTTGTAAACGAGGCGAAAGGGAGCAATTAACTTACAAATAATCCTTTTCTCGTATAATCTTTTTTTATCTCTTATATGTATTTTATACTTTACACGTAAAAAAACCATTTTTGAATGCCTCAATAAGGTTCATAGTGTATTTCTTTTATTTATTACATGTCCATGTAGTTTATACTTGATATGGAAATGATAATAAATTATATATACGACGTTCACAAAATGAAACATTCAGACCAGTGAAAGGAAACCTGCGGCCTTTTGGCTTCTCTGATGCGGCCTTTTGACTTGATCAAAGTGTTCACTTTGATCAAAAAAATATACTCAAACGTTTGTAATAAGAGCTTAAAGTAGTGAATTAGTCTTGGTATTTTTTTTTATAAATAACCATGTATCGTTTATTTTTTATCAGTTGATGATGCTCGCCATGGGAGTTACTGGTCCTGATCGATTAATAGATAATGTAGAATTTGTACAAAAAAACTCATAACTATTTTAATGAGTTACAAAAATACTTATAGACTTATTCAATAGTTAATAGAAATTTTCAGTAATAATAGAAAATTAATAAAAACTCCTAATAGCCGAGCATTGTTAACTCTCACGGGTCGGAGACTAGAAAACTACTTCTCATCCGATGGGTGTCGTTCAGGGACCCCAGTAGTTTCCTCATTATTGGCCTTATTCTTATGAATTAAAAAAAAAATTGTCTACGGGCTTTAAAATATCTCTCTGCATAATTCCTCATACATTTTTTTTATAAAAATCATAAAATAAGTTGCGCATAAAAAAGACGTCATCCCAGCACACATATGAATTTGCAACTGACGAGTTTAGCCCAGCTATCTTACGAACGATCGCTTATCGCGTTATCGCGTTGTCGCGTATTTAAATAAACTACAAAAGGTCCAAAAAACTATGATATAAGAATACCTTAATTATAAACATTGTATATAAATATAATCATAAAACCTTTTCCGACAAACAAAAATAAATATAATTGTTAAAATTACTCCCCATTCAAATCTGTCGGGATTCCCATGGGCTTATCTCTTTCGCCAGCAATGGCTTTAAACTCAACGATACATTTATTTCTTATATAAACACAAGACATTCACTAACTAAGAATCAGTTTAAGTTCATCCGTGCACTCGAACGCCTGAAGATGCCATAAGGCGAAACCCGGGTCGCTAGTGACAAAATCTGTGTGAATGGACATAATTTGAGCGATTCAAAATTAATTTTATACTCAACAAAATAAAATAACAAATCATTTTCAATTACAAATTGTTGTAAATGAATTTTTCATCAGTAAAATAAATACGATGTAATTTTTTGGCAATTCTCTCTGTGAATTCAATTGAAACAATTTTAATACAGAAATTTGATTTGAACCGCTTCAAAAATAATCTTCAGATCAAATAAATGTAACCTGAAGATTATGAGTCATTCAGAATACCAGACTGGCTGATCAAGTATTGAATGCTATAAGTACATAAGGATTATTCGATTGTTTGACCTTCCACCCTTTGAAAGGTTAATAACTAGGTGATAGGGTGGCTTACATCAGATTGTATCTATACTTTATGATAAGTTTACATTACAAAACTCACTGAAAATATTGGTCAAATATGATTATTATTATAACAAAAATGATCACTTTTTGTGTGTCCACTGTCAATACTTGGTGGAATGGCATTATATTAATAAAATCACAATATTCCTTTGTACTTTATTCCACTTTATTTCATAGGTCAGGACCGGTTTCACCCATTTCTAGCATTGTCAACTGATAAGAAAAATATATAAACAGTGCTATTTATACAAATTTAAATTGAAATAAAAGGTGTAAGCAACTATTAACAATGAAAAGAATTTACAAATTAAATTATAAGTGACTCTACAATTACACAAAATTAAAATGCTTAACACCTATAACATAAAATTTAAAAAATCATCAAATACTAATAAATTATAAGTGGTAAAGGATGGCAATTACCTTTTAATTCAATTTAAATTTGTATAAATAGCACTGTTTATATATTTTTCTTGACAGTTGACAATGCTCGCAATGAGCGAAAACGGTCCCGACCTTTTAAATAAAGTGGAATGAAGTACAAAGGAATATTGTGTTTTTATTAATATAACAAAAATTATTTATACAATTCACAAAATAAACGCATCCAAAAACTGTTTTGTTTATAGATAAAAATATATTTATTGTGTCTTCTACTGGGCTTTTTATTAAAGGGATGATTTTTAGCCAGTTTTAAATTTGTGGTACGAAAACTATAGCGTTAAAATATGTATGAAAACATTTCGGTTATCTACTTTGAAATTGATTTTGTGGCAAGTAGTAACTAACAACCACGTCAATTTTTCCATTGTATTATGTAAAAAACTGAATGACAAGTTCAATCACAGTATAAACAGCTGATTTATAAATTGTATTAAATATTTTCCTATAAATCATAATTATAAAGTATAAAACGTAATATAATATGACATTATCTAACATATAAAAATGAATGTTTGTTTGTTCGTACTTTATGCGTTGCCACACACACCGCTCATCCGATTTCAATAAAACTTCGACAAACTTTTTGCTTGTACTTCCAGAAAGGTTATAAGCATAGTTAAATTAACTTACAGTAGGTCTTATATATAAAAATCAATGTTTGTATCTCTGCCATACAGTTCATATTGACAAAGTATTATTGCACTTGCGCGAAGGTTATAGTATAATTAACTTACAGTAGGTGGCGTGTGTGTCGTACCATAGACAATCGACAGCAAACGTCAAACAGACAGAAAAAGAAAACATGCACTTCAATAAACACAATTAATTAAAACACTTTCTTTCTTTGGGTGGCATTGCAACGCTTGCCGGGAACCGGCTAGTATACGATAAAAGCAGTTTTTATGTCGTTTCGAATTCAATAAGAGGACTGGTTTCAATTTGTTATCTTAAATATTTGGCTTTACTCAAACAATAACCAATGCGCCAAATACTTTTTAATTTTAAATAAATTTAAAAAAATGACATCACAAAAATAAATGAAGAATTTAAAGAAAAATAAATTTGATATCTGACATATTATCTGATCTTGTGATATTAATAGTCTGCTTACAAATGTATCCAGTAGTTTACTTTAAAGTAAAAGTTTATTGCGTGGTCGAGTGGTCAACGCCGTTAACTTAGAAAACGGAGGTCACGGGTTCGAGTCCCACGACGGACAGTTTTATATTTTTTTTTTCAATCGATTTATGGATTTATTCCGAAGGCATGGATGTATTCGATGTCGCTCTCATCATATTCTACAACGGGAATAGTGAGAGCGATTATCTAACAGCTTGTCCTAATACTCTCTATAAAAAATCAAGTTTGAGAAACTGACTAACAAACAGTTCTCGTAGAAAAAAATATGTTAAAATACCTTCATTAATTAAGAGGCTTTATTCTCCACATTGGAAGCGGGCATGGATTTAAATAGAAAATTTATCTGACTTACAATCAGTTCTCGTAAATTTAATTCCGACAAAATTTTCTTTTGTTCATATGTTATACAATACATGGATAGCGCACGTGGCTTAAAATACATATTTTTTTCCAAATCTCTGTGTATTTTAGGACGTAAGAAAAATAAATGTTTTTTTTTTCTTATATGAACGAACGTCAAAAAAGTAATTTTTCATAATGATGTATCGAGTGGAAATGTGACATTTTAGGCACATGACGTTAACTATTTATTATTTTACCACACTTGCATAATAATGATGGAATATTTTATATTATGTTGACATGTTTTCCAAAGTATGGTACATTTACAAAATGAATAGAATTAATTAGGAAAATTAAAAAGGCTGTACGCTAATTGAAATTGACATGACATCAAAATTTTGTGAATAATACAACACAAATTATGTAGTCGTGTTGTTGCTCAAATAAAATTGTTTCAAAGCTCTGTCCGCGAGCTTTCAGTGATGAACTCTTCAATGTTTCTCTCAACCAGCCAATAAATTTAAGATTTTGACTGAAGGTGTTTGGTGGAGTTTCAATATAAAATTTGAATCGTTCAAATTATGTCTTCTTCTTTGGCCATATTTGCTCTCTATGTGAAGCATATAACCGCCACGCGGCACCTCCATGTTTTCCTGTTTCCCGCCAATTGATTTTCTTCCTCCCGTGTCATGCCAGCATCCCTCAGTTCCGCCGAGTACATCATATGGATAGTACCCGACGGACGTCCGGGACGTACGGGAATCCCACCGGTCGAAAGAAGAGGCAGGCAAGATTGAGGCTTTCCGGAGGCATCCACAGCACTTGACCCAGCTAGTTTCAACGTCTCTCCATAACCACTGACATGACGGGATGCTGTCTTGTACGCTCCCTTATCTCTGAATTCCTCACAAAATCAAACCACCTCACCCCCATTATCCGACGCAAGCATCTGTTCTCGAATCTCAGTATACGATTTTTTTGAGTCTTCGTCAGGTGCCATGATTCACCACCGTAATTGCAATCAAATTATGTACATTCACACAATTTTTGTCACTAACGACCCGGCTTTTGCCTTTCGGCATCTTAAGGCGTTCAATCAAGTTCACGGGTGAACCATGTCAGTTCAGGTGCATTCGTGCACTTGGACACCTGAAGATTAACCTGGGTCCTTAGTAACAAAACTTGTGTGAATGTACATAATATGAACGGTTCAAATTTACCAATAAATATTAATCAATAAATTTCAACTTGGTATAACATATTTTTAAGGTTTTAAATCGATGTGGATCACTGTCATTCGATACATATAACTAAATACTTTGAGCATTTAAATTTTGTTACATAATTAACAGTTTTATGTTATAATTTTCCAGTATTTATTGTCAATCATTAAATAATTGTCGATTCATGGTTTGGCTAATATAAGTTTGTAAAAAGCTTGGCCTTTTGAAGTATATTAATTAAAATTTTGATAATAACCATCAGAGAATCCAATACAACTTTTGTTGCATTTCGATGATTTCTTGCACGTTTCAAGTGTCAAATCTAAGCAAATTCTTTATGGTACGTCTTGCGTGAGCAAAGTCACAGCAAACGCGAATGAAACACGACTTAAAGCGAATCAAAATATCAAACAAACTGATCGCGCCGTGAGTTTTGTTACGTGGTTACTACAGCAACGGAGACCATTTCGCTATGATTTCGCCCACGCAAAACGTACACTAAAAGGAATCTGCACTCACCCTAGTCGCGATAAAAGAGTGTTTTCTGTTAATTTTAACAATCATTTTAACAGCTTTTTACAATGGCATCACAATTGGCATGCATGTTCAATACTTTGCTAGAAGTAATAATTAATGTCACTCTCATCACAAACATAAACTTTTAATTTAAGAATGGCAAAATTTGTATCTTGGCCTTGTATAACTAGGGCCTTCAATCCTGCGATTCCGTCAATTTTTGTGATTCCGAGATTCCGGGATTGTGATAGAACTTATTCCAGGATTACAATGTTGAGTTTAAGAAGTGCAAAACTATCTGAAAACGGGCGACCAGGCAAAAAATGTGAAATCCACTTGAGAACTAAAAAAATGAATGACCCAATGTTTGGTCATTTTGAGAAATCCGTAAATTTCTTGGTTTTTTAAATCGACAGACAGACAAATTATTTTGAAAATCCGCGAAAGAGGTTAAAAAAAAAGTCCCACATTTTTTAATTTTCGGGATTCCGTATTTGAGAGTTATTCAATTCAAATTTGTGATCGAAGACTGGGTGTTTTTGATGTCATATCACATCATTTCCTCTCCTCCCATCCTTCTGATCCTTTAATAACTGGGTGTAGCAAAAGCGATTAGCCAACCACTAGTCCTGTTCTAGTGATTCCGTAATTTACTGGGTTTTTGAAGTCTGCCATTCACATTTTTTTTTTAAATCTGCGAAACATCTTTATAAATAAAGATTCTATTTTTTTTATTGAGGAATCCGTAAATTCCCAGAATATCAAAAGTCGGCGGACAAAAATTTTTGAAATTCCGAACTTCTCTATCTTGGAAATCGAAAAATTGTGAATCCTGAAATCGCGATATTTAAAAAAAGGACCTGGGATTGGATGCTTTATATATGACCTCTTTCAACGCATATATTTTTTTTTAATATGAGAATACATTTTCATCGGTCACCTGCACTAGCTTAAACATTATCAGTGCTATACATACCGTTGTTAATTTCTGGGACGTCATCTGTTTACGCTCCACGCAATTAGTTTAATTCGCCTTGCCAGGTTAATTTATTTTAGTCACATGTATAATTGACGCTAAGTGGAGGGCATGGTGGGATGAGGGAGGGGGTAGCTGGGTACCGCTCAAAAACAGGTACAGATTTAAATGAAAAACACAAAAAGGGATTTGTCCAATTCGACTCCGCTACGCCCCGAACGGTATCCGGGTTGAATATAAACAATAACAAAATAATCTACAGGATTGCCAGAGGTCACCGAAGGATATTGAGACTAAAACGAAACCCGCAAAAACTTTCAAAAGATTGCGTTAACAGCCTATCCTTGCATGGAGAGAATATAACATGGAATCCGATAAGCTTTTACGTTTAAAATTTTGTGTTGGATTTCGTTGCCTAAAAATATTAAGATATAATTTAAGATTAAAATATTACAATTTGGTTTGATAAAAGATCACGATATCCTTCGTAAAAAAATAAATCTCCCGCTGTGGTCTGGTTATTTAGAGCTTACTCTGCCGACCAAGTGGGTCAGGGCTCGATTCTCGGTACGGTCGATATAAAATGTAGCTTAAAACATAGTTGACTTTTAGGTGGAAAGGCATTATATTAATAAAAACACAATATACCTTTGTACTTTATTCCACTTTATTTAATAGGTCAGGACTGGATTCGCTCATTGCAAGCATTGTCAACGGTTCTTATCAGTTGACAATGCTCGCAATGAGCGAAACCAGTCCTGACCTATTAAATAAAGTGGAATAAAGTACAAAGGAATATTGTGTTTTTATTAACTGAAACTTAGTGATACATTTATTTCTTATTTATATACTGAACGTCAGTTCAAGTTCATCAGTGCACTTGAATGCATGATTATGCTGAAAGGCTAAACTCGGGTCGTTAGTGGCAAAGCTTGTGTGAATGTTCATAATTTGAACGATTCAAATTTAAGTAATTGGTTATTTTTACTTTATTGAAATGAAAAGTTGCACCTTTTTCATTTTGTCCGCTCCCAATGTGGAGCATATGGACTCCTAATGGAGTTTATCTCAACAGATGTATTTCTACGAGAACTGCTTGTTACTCAGTTGCTCAACCTCTCTTTTTCCAAAAAGAGTAGGCATTGAAGGATAGGGCTAGGACAGGACTAGTGGTAAGCTAATCGCTTTCCATATGCCCCGTTCATATGATAGGATGGGAGGGGGGAATTTAAGACATCACGTACATCCATACCTTCGAACAGAAATTCATAAATCGATTGAAAAATCAATTTATAAGACTGTCCGTACTAGGATTCGAACCCGTGACCTCCGTAGCCGAAACCAACGACGTTGACCACTCGACCACATAGGCGGCAAATATTCAATTATTTTTATAGTACAGTAAAACCCCCATTTACACTAAATTCAGAACCGTGTAATTAATTAGTGTAATTGGGGGCGTGAATCTCATACAAAATTAGGGATTTAGTTTTAGAAAAATGCAAAACTAAGATTTCCCTTAGTTTTGCAAAAAAAAAAATATGGATGAAGTATTTAGTTTTTGTAGTAGTAAATATCCCGCACACAGACAGACGTCCAGCTATGCGTGTATAGCCTGGCACGTGTTGAATACACAGACGCTAGTCAATATTT
Organism: Himalopsyche anomala; assembly: GCA_031772345.1. Taxonomy (NCBI): domain Eukaryota; kingdom Metazoa; phylum Arthropoda; class Insecta; order Trichoptera; family Rhyacophilidae; genus Himalopsyche; species Himalopsyche anomala. The sequence continues at coordinate 22,134,163 of CM062834.1, read as the reverse complement.
TACTGTATGCGTGGCACAGACGACCGTCTCTTAGTAACGACAATGAAATGCGACCGTTGAATTGGAGGATCTGCGGCGAATATTTCAAGCCAGCGTGTAATTCGGGGTAGTGTAATTGGGGGTTTCACTGTATTTCACTGCTGATATATATTATTACAAAACCTATATTTTAACATAGTATACGGTCGAAAATGAAATTAACGCATACGGTATACGAAAGCGAACACATAAAGAAAATCGTTTGATTACACGCAATGTAATCCTGTAAAGAAATTCGAACCCATCACCGAAAATACTTGAAATCCATTCATTCCGTCACCAAAACGAAAGCCTTAACGGTTTCGTTGACAATGGTTCTCAAACCTTTTCGACTTTGCCGCCGCCGCCCGGCAATTTAAATGAGGAAAAAACCGGTGAGCCGTTATCACGTTTATTTAGTCGGGTTTCTTAGGGCCGGTGTTTGTTACAGGACCGCAGAGGGAAATTATAGGCCGCCGAACAGAATTGGGCCCCGCTTCCAAGGCTCGCTTTATGTGTTTGTATTTTGTATTACTGCGATACATTCAGGGGTAGCTTGTTTGACACGTTGGTAAGGGTCGTGCGTTCTGTTCAATTCCGTTTTTCACTTTAAAATGAATGCCTCTTTTAGTTGTATAATTAATACTTTTTAACACAATTATCTACAACACGATATAAGGTACATCTTAAGTTGTTTTTTTTTTTTTTTAATAAAAGTCGTTTTGATTTTGTTTCATTGACTACTAACAACATCAAATATTCGAGTATTTTCACATACATGAAGTCTCATTTATTTTAATAAAAAGTCATACACCAGCTCGACATCTTAATGTACATATCTAAAGATTCATAGTATTTTTGGTCACTTTTCTTACGGAAATTGGTGAGAAAAAAACTGTGAAAAATTACTTCAATTCAAATAAAATACTATACAGCTTGATCACTTTTAGGGTTTTCACTGTCAATACTTGGTGGAAAGGCATTATATTAGTAAAAACACAATATTCCTTTGTACTTCATTCCACTTTATTTAATATGTCAGTACCGGTTTCGCTCATTACGAGCATCGTCAACTGATAAGAAATAAAAATTAACCATGCTATTTATACAAAAATGAACAGTTATAAACACCAATTGGCATTGAAAAGAAATTACCAATTACATTAAAAGTGATTCTAAAATAACACAAAATTAAAATGTTCAACACATCTAATTGTAACGCTGGAGGGGACACCCGGGTGTCCCCTCCATGTAACGCTCGCCGTTCTAACTCAGGTTCAATAAAACGTTCTTGTTGGGTTGACTTCTGACTCTGAAGTAGTAGTAGTTTTCTTTATTGATTTTCCCAATTATTTATACTAATTTCTTAAATGCTACGTTAACAAAATTCTATATTTTAATTCTACTGTGTTTTCATAATTCGAGGTTTCGTCATTAACAATAGTTCTCATGTTGCATCCATCGATACTCAATATTGCCCGCACAGCATAACTTGTACTTTACATGTTACTCGTGCAGTCATGCTGACTGTGCGTTTTGCAAAATATTGCATATCGACAGCTGACATACATTCTTTATATTTATTTATATTGTCCACACAGCACAACTTGTACACCTCATCGTCACATAATATATAATTAAAAAGTCATCTCAGTCATCTAAATTTATTAATCTTTTATAAATAGCACGGTTAAATTATATTTCTTATCAGTTGACGATGCTCGTAATGAGCAAAACCGGTTCTGACATATTAAATAAAGTGGAATGAAGTACAAAGGAATATTGTGTTTTACTAACATACAGCTTCACTTATATTTAAAAATATCAGGACCGGTTTTGCTTTACCATGCTCCTCATGAGTGTCGGTGCATCGATTATGCCAGTTCACCAAAAAAAAGGCATTAACACTTAGCAATTATTATTAATTCCGATAAAAGTGTCGACTGTTGCTCTCGATTAGTTTAAAGCTCTTATTATCAGATCGGTATTAATGCATATATATTTTGATAGAGACTTTATCATAAAAACTGACTTTTTTCATTTGCTGTTTACTTTGAACTATCAATCTGTTACTTACAAAATTCTACCAAAAAAGTTACGATTTGTTTTCAATTCTTAATTGACATTTACTTCTTGAAGTGTATTTATAAGTTGTGTGTTGATTGTCCCACCACCATCTTTGTGTATGCAGCCGCCTTCCATAACGTCATAACGATCAATAAAATAAACAAATTTTATTTTTCGACCAATACAAAGCTGCAAAGGACTTGATAAAATTGAAAAATGATAAGATATTGAAAAAAAAGAAAACGTGATCAACCATTTTGCTTAAGTTATAGTATCTTGCCGGCTGTGGCCCAGTTGATTAGAGCTTGCTCTACCGATCACGCAGTTCTGAGTTCGATTCCCGGTCCGATCACAGTGAATTTGAGAATTATTCGATTCAAAGTTGTGATCGAAGACTGGGTGTTTGTGATGTCAATTCACATAATTTCCTCTCCTTCTGATCCTTTAATAACTGGGTGTAGCAATACCGATTAGCCAACCACTAGTCCTGTTCTAGCTTTATTCTTCTTTCCCTACTACTCACTTTGTAAAAAAAAGTGAGGTTGAGCGACTGAGTAACAAACAGTTCTCGTAGAAAAAATTTATTACAAAAATTCTCACCCCATTTTGAAAAACAATTTCTGCCTTTGTAATAACCAATTACATTTGCATCATTTTTAACTATTGAATGTATTTAATAATATGTGTTATAGTTGAAAGATTATTTCGTTATTATAAAGCATATTTTTAATCAGCCTAAATTGAATCGGCAATTTCCATTTAATTGACAATTGAAAAGTGTATACATGGTAACTATTTATAATTCTAAGTCTTGGAAATAAGACAAAGGGATTGTCTAATTCAACTTTGAAATGAAATACTAAAAAATTCAGAGCATTTGTATGCAGATGATAGTTTGAAATTCTAAAGTGCTCCCATCACCAGACCCTTTCGCGATGGAAAGGGCAGAGGCTAGAATATTCCCATTAGCTACTTTAACAGTTGAACTTTTAAAAACACTGATTGAATTTATTTATTTTTCTCGACAAAAGATGATTAGAATTAAGCTTAGAGTTTTTATTTAACATGAATTCTCGATCGAAATAAATTGCTCGAATATTACATATCTCAAAATACAACTTGCAATTCTTCAATTTTCAGTTGCTCGAATTCTGTTATTTGAGCATTGTTAATCCAGCTCTCTGTAATAATATTACACATTAGTTTATGACAGTGTTTTGTTCGTCACATCGCTTTTTTGAAGTAGTTTGTAGTGTGTAGTTTGAACATCAAGTCTTTATTTTAAGAATTATTTATGGCAAAAGAAAACCTTAATGACTATAACTTTTGAATATACAGATTATATTATTAAGTGGTTGGAACGATAAGTAATATCGACTGTGTAAAGGAAAAAGTACGTAACCTACATATATCAAATTTTACTGGAGGCGCAAAAAACGTTTTTTGATGATTTTGGCCCATATGCAGCTTGCATCCTTTTGATAGAACGTGTATCAAGTTTGATACGTTTGAAAAAAACCTGTTTTGTAAAAACTGTAGGGTACGTCTTTTTTCCTTTCCACATTCGATATGTATAGTGCATTTTAGGAGATGTTAAAATTTAATTGTTATCAAAATTTACGATTATTTCAAAACAATGATGTTTTACTTTACGTTTTCTGCTGGAATACCAATAAATTGTTTTCCAAATTGAAGCGTTCGTTGGTTTAAAAAACAAAGCCTGAAAATATACGATTTCAAAAATAAATTTGATACGCAAAAAGTTCGGATCTTTTTCTTCTTCTACTAAATATATTTGTTAGCAAACTTAATCATTTCAATTATTCTAAAAATTATATTATATACAATTTAAATACTGCAGGGCAGGGCCGTTGATATATGCCCCGATATATATTTCTTTTACTTTTTAGAATTTATGGCTTATTGAATAAATAGGTTTGTAATTTATTTTTCACTCCAGTAAATTTTCTGACTACTTAAAAATTCAACAAAAATCCTAGTAACCTTTATTAGAAAATTTAATTTAATTTAATTACAATTAGTATTAATTGTATTCAGGTAAATGTTTGGTATTTGAAAACCGGCTCTGATCCATGGAAACAAAAAAAAAACCATTACGTCCTCGAAAGTTTCACCGGTGAAAACTATCCAACGGTCCTGTGTAATACATATAGAAAAAAGTTTTTTCATTTTCCCACAGGTCCTTTGAGCCAAACTTCACCCTGCGTTCATACTTAATACTTTGTCAATTTTATCGTTCCACAACATTCGGGGGCTTCCAATCGTGAAAGCGTTTTCGAATTCCATGGCTCCACACATTCATCTGATTGAAAATTATTATTTCTCGATACAATGCGGGGAAAAAAAATACAACTCACGCCCGAAATATGATACATTTTTATTCGTTGAAGCTTATTTGTGTTTCGGATGATTTACTGATTTTATAACCAAAGTAACTAAGCTTTTCACAGTAAGCTCGTTTAAAAAACAACCGACAATAATTTAATTTTGTGTATGAATTATTTTTATTTAACATTACTAGTTTTTCGCGTATCGAATTTATTTTTGAAATCGTATATTTTCAGGCTTTGTGTTTTAAGCCACCGAATGCTTCAATTTGGAAAAAAAAATATCTGTATTCAAGCAGAAAACGTTTAGTAAAACATCATTGTTTTGAGATAATCGTAAATTTTGATAACAATAAAATTTTAACATCTCCTAAAACAGTGGTTCCTGTGAACCCCCAGGGGTCCGTGAGACCGCTGTGGGGTTTCGTGACATTTTTGGGGGAAACATTTTCATAAATAAATACAGTAATTTTCGATAAATTACATTTATACATTAAAAAAATTAAGGCACTTGTAGTAAAAACTTCTAGTTCATAGATTTATGATAGCATAAGATATTATAAAAAAAGTTAAAAGAAATATTGGAGGTGTCAAATTCAAGGTACACCCCGAAAGGCACGACTCCTTACTACACTACCGCTCCCACTAGATTGATTTTGCTCCATAGTCTTTTGGATGGAAAAGGATGGAAAAATCAAAAACCTTTATACGTTTGGATACAGATTCATAATTCAACCAAATAATTAAAAAAAACTTTTTTTTCAGAGATTCTTGACCTTGAACTTAAATAACGAAAACTGTCATGGTGTCATTGATTAAACATTTTTTTAACATCATCTGCCGTTTCGAAACAATTTTGGGCTTTACTCTTGTATTGTCTTTAAAATATAAATAATTAACAAATATAGAATTTATGTCAGGTTTGTGGTGCAGCGGCCAACGTCATAGACTCTCGTTTCGAATCTCACGGGTTCATGTACTAGTACGAAAATCATTATTTTCAATCGATATATCGATTTCTGTACAAAGTCATGGGTGTTTGTGACATTTTAAAATTACCTCCATTCCTTACAATCCTTAAATAATGGAGCGAAGTGATAACGACTAGCTTACCAAATGTCCTGTCCTAGCACTATTCTTTCCGTTTTACTCTCTTCGATACAAATAGAGGTTAAGCTACTGACTTACAATCAGTTTTCGAAGAAAATCTACAGTGAAGTTAGCTCCATTAAGTGGTCATATGCTGCACATTGGGAGTGGATAAATATTAAAAAAAATATATTAATTAATATTTTATTATTTTGTGTGTTAAAAATCTTGAGAAAGAAAGCTCTAAAGATTTTTAAGCATGAATTAATTAAGTTAGACTAGTGTTGGGGAACCTTTTAATTTATAAAAGCCACATTCATTTATCTGATTCAACATAAGACCGCAGTAAAGAAAACGTTGACACCTCCCCCCTTTTTGTTCGACTGTCAAACATATAATGGGTTAATAAAAACAAAATATCCTTTGTAATTTATTCCATTTTATTTAATGGGTCAGGACCGTTTTCGCTCATTGCGAGCATTGTCAACTGATGACCTATTAAATAATGTGGAATAAAGTACAAAGGAATATTGTGCTTTTATTAATATAGTGCCTTTCCAAAAGTGATATAATGGATTGATTACGCTCTTTTTTCAAACGCTTGCCTGTAACTTTTTGATCAAAGTTAATATTTTGATCAAGTGAAAAGGCCGCAAGTTCCCCTCCACTGAGTTTAGGAAATAGGAAAATGTATTCCACTGACAAATATATGAAATCGATTGTATTGTATTTAGAAAAATTCCAATATTTGAATTATTTATGTAAAAAAAAAAACACATTACGCACCCGTCATCAAAGATTAATCCGCTTTTTTATAAATCTCATTAACTTGTCAAAATATTAATTTCATTAAAAAAAGCGAGACAAAAATTTCTGTCGAAAGTCAGTCAAACATTTTTGAATGTCAATCTTTTGTTATTTAACTAGAGAGAATAGATTCAAATATTTATGAGTTTAAGTCTAGCCCAGGGTTTCCCAAACTATATTCCGTGGGACCTAAATAGCTGTTCCGCGAAAATTTGGAATAGTATTATAATCTAAAACACATTTAAACATCTTTAACTTCATATTAAAAATCGAGTGATAGTAAACTATCTATGTCTAAGACGTCAAATTTCTAGACACAGGCGGAGATTTTAATTCAATGAGAGCTTTGTTTACTCATATTTTTATATATTATTTTTTTCCATGTCCGCTCCCAATATGGAGCATATGGACTCCTAATGGAGTTTATCTCAACAGAAATGTTTCAACCTCTCTTTTTCCAAAGAGAGTAGGAATAGAAGAAAAGGGCAAGAACAGGACTAGTGGTTAGCTAATCGCTCTCCATACGCCCCGTTCATAGGATAGGATGGGTGGGAGGGGAGAATGCAAGACATCACATACATCCATGCCTTTGAACAGAAATTCATAAATCGATTGAAAAATCAATTTATAAAACTGCCCGTACCGGGATTCGAACCTGTGCCCTCCGTAGCGGTAGCCAACGATGTTGACCACTCGACCACACAGGCGGCATATTTTTATATAACTTGTGTTAAAATGAATTAATTAATAAATGATAAGTGATTTGATTACATATCGACCGTGGAAAAGAAAAAGCACGTAACAACAGCTTTTTTCGATAGTCACAATGTATCAAACTTGATACACGTTCCATCAAAAGGATGCAAGATGAAAATGCCGATTAAGTATCTTAATTTAGCTTTTAAGTTTGAAAAAGATGACCTCGTAATAAATTTAAACCAAGAAAAAAGACTAAAATATAAGTTTTTCCTAGACAATTTTTTTAATTAATATTAGATTATGTCAATTAAACACCAGTTTAGAAGTCTCCGTGCACTTCAAGGTTGTGTATAATTCATAATTTGCATATTGCCCAAAATCATCAAAACACGTTTTTTGCGCCTCCTGTAAAATTTGATATGTGTGGGTTACGTCCTTTTTCCTTTCCACAGTCGATATGTTATTTTTAAATATTTGTACAATTATGTATTACCCAACCTAAAGAAAGATGTGTTCCGGTAACGTTTCCAGATTTTCCAGTGTTTCATTGCACAATAAGTTTTGGAAACCCTGGACTCTAGCCTATTGAATTTAAATTCTTGTAAAAAACATTACACGTCAGATCTGTCATTTTTCGTTATTTTATTTCCACTGAAACATTTGACAAATTTCGAAAATCTTTAAACAAAGAATGTGAGTATATGAAATATCGTCTGATTATTTCATACATTTAAATTACCACACCGCATATTATGCTTTATTTATATAATAATATAAAATGAAACTCTGAGTACATTTATGTCAACTTGATGGAGGGCTTAATTTTTTGTTCGCAAAAAAAAAAAATATGGCAGACGAGCTTATTAAATAAATTACTTTTCGGTGTGTGTTTTTTTTACAATATTTCGACTTTGAAAAGGAAAAAGGATGTTACCCAAGACAAGAGGTTATCTGCGCGGAAATTTCAAAGGCAGTGCGCAAACCGATCAAATATTAATTGAGTAACTGTCTTGTAGTGCGCGTCAACCCGGAATGAGTGCGCGTGGGCTTCTCAACTGCTGCGCGACCGCGTTGATGTGAACAAACATTTTCAATCATGAACCTCAATATAAACTCTACGATCAAACATCACTAATGAAAATTAGCAAACAGTTTTAAGAATCTAAACTACAAAATTAACACCAGAATTTAAAAAAAAATGTTAAAACACGTAAAACAGTTCCATTCCTCTCATTAGATTTTTATTCATGATAATAAATAATGTACATATTTTTTTATTTTTTTTTAACCATGTCTGCTCCCAATGTGGAGCATATGGACTCATAATGGAGTTTATCTCAACAGATGTGTTTCTACGAGAACTGCTTGTTACTCAGTTGCTCAACCACTCTTTTTCCAAAGAGAGTAGGAATAGAAGGATAGGGCTAGGAGAGGACTAGTGGATCGATCGATTTATGAATTCCTGTTCGAAGGCATGGATGTATGTAATGTCTTGAATTCTCCCCTCCCACCCATCCTATCCTATGAACGGGGCGTATCGAGAGCGATTAGCTAACCATGTGCATATAAAATGGTATTTTACTTGCGGCCCGCCTTTGTCCGAATTTTGAATTCCTGAATTTGGCCCTTCATTCCGAAAAGCTTGCCTTCCCCTTGTACATTGGTTGTGACTATGATTTTTTCGGGCCACACTTAAAAACTGAATGGGCCGCAAGTTGCGTACGACTGCTTTATGGGGTTGCATCTTTCGCATAGACACATCTGTGTCATGTATTACTGTGATTCATATTATCTCGGATATTTCCGGATACATCTCACTTGTATTCACCCAGAGACATCTTGAAATGCGAAAGTCCCAATAGGGGACACCTCGACGCCGGTGTTTGAAAATTTTATCGGAAGGGGTTCAGTTTAAGACAGGCGCCGTTGTTAGGATTTGAATAATTAGGGTGCGTCTGTTGAAATTAATTGAAATACGCGTGCCGCTTGCGACTTACACCTTCGCTACCGGTTGGATACAGCGTCTCCAAAATAGGCGTCGGATTAATTTAGAGAACGTGAATGATGAACCTTTAACAGCAATAAAATAAATCACATATTTTTTAACTATAAATTTTATGTATAAACATGAATTGACAGTGTTATGAATTGATTTTTTTAATCGACTTCTGTTCAAAGGCATGGATGTATGTGATGTCTTACATTCCCTCCTACACACCTATTGAGACAGGACGTAACAAGAACTATAAGCTAAACATTATTACTATTCTAGACTAATCTTTAAGAACAGAGGCTTAGGAACTGAGTACCAAGCATTTCTTGCAGAAAACTTTTGTCAACACGTTGGATCCCGGAGCCGTGTTTTTGCGTGATAAGCTAGCCGAGGCTTGACTTCCGGAACCGTGTTTTTGCGTGATGCGTTATGCATATAAATAGTGACATATTTGTGGTATTTAGCAACATTTTTTTATAAAAGACTCAGTAAAACCATTATAGCAGATACTCAAATCACTCTGAATCAGTCTTTTTTATTATTACTTTTATTAAAAATAGTTACTGATTTAAACAACCAAAATGTGTGGGAATCGTGACGCATTTGGTGCGTCCATTTGTACTGATAAAGATTGCATGATGGTGCAGTCACCGATTTCATTTCCACTTGTAAATTAAGATATTACTTTTAAAAAAATATCAAAAAGCATTTATAAAAATATTTTGTTAATAATATCACTAGTAAAAAATTAATAAGCCCAATTGAACCTGCAAAGGTGCGCCAAGCAAAACAAGGAGTAAGGCTTGGTACATGTACAAACATTGTAATATGGCTTTACATTGCATAAAATTATGGCAATCATACTATAGATAATTGAATAATTATAGTCTTCAAACAAATACAAAAGGTTTCATCTGATTTGAATTACTGGTTCCACAGTTAAAGCACTTATGTGCGTCTTAGTTTCAAAGCCTACCTAACTCCAAAAACCAAAATTGTTGGCAAAGTGCAAAAAACTGCTGTGGGCTTTATGGATTTCAGTAGGTTTTGAGACTAAGCACGTTTTTTTAAATGCGTTTTCTCTGTATTCATAAAGTTTTTAAATAGAGAACAAGTTGGCATAAAAATTTGAAAAGAATCAAAAATGGTCTTTAGGTAGGTTTTAAAATTGAGGTCCTCTTATAGTGAGTCTTTGAGAAAAAATGCAATTCTTCAAAAATAATCCGGGCCCACGGGATAGTTTTACTTGATTTAGGCCGGGGCTGAAAGTTTTCCATTAAGAAACCATGTTTTCTACATTGGTACTGAACACGGTTAAAAATATATGTAAAAATTAAATAATGTTTCAAAATATTTTCATTCATCGCTCAACTTTCACATCTTTAATTGTGATATAATTCCTTTCAAAGAATAAATAATATTCTCTGGCAAAATGAGCAATTCATCATAATCGTTTTAATTGCTCGAAAAATTATTAGCTCTAGATGAGAATTAAATGTATAACAATTTGTATGATAATACGAAAAATACTTCCTGAACAATATTGTTTGGGACGAGAAAAGCATGTCAATAATAAATGACTGTTTTACTTGATGAAAATTCTTCTTTTTGTTATTATAATATTTAAGAAATAAGTGCTTATTTTATTTAATATCATCATAACAAAAATTGTATTAAATATTATTTAAGTCTAATATAAAATAACTTAGATTATTTCACGTACTGTGCTACAAACTGTGGCACGTGTTTCGCCTCTTTCAGAAGTATCCTCAGAAAAACTTACTTTCACAAATGTTTGCTCAAGTACGAATGATTTTAATTTTACTCTTCTGATATATTGTAATAAAAATCAAATAAAAATGAGAAGCAAGGAGGGGATGATAAAAAAATAAACAAACGATAATGGTAATGCAATGACATTTACATTAAAAAATGAATAACTAATGAGTTGCATCAATTAGAACGGGTTAAACCGTTGGAAAATAATAACTGTTTTATTCAAGATATTATTTAATAATATTTCTTTATTGTTAATACTTTTATTTATTTCAAAAAGTTAGGTACTATTAATTTTTAAAGCTTTCTTAGTTTTGAATTTTTTCTGTGAAAATCTGTGAGAATGTACATAGTTTTAACGATTCAAATTTAATATTGAATTACCACCAAGCACCTTCAGTCGAAATCTTAAATTATAAAAGGTTCTTTACACGTTATTTTTTAGGTATGTCTAAAAAAATTGATTTATCGATTTCTGTTGTCTAAAAATCTCCCACCTTTCAATCCTTAAATAACGGTCGTGGTGAGAGATACTAGTTAAACACTAGTTTTGGACTAGCCTTATCTTTCTTCCTTCACTCTCTTTTTAAGCAACTAGGAATCAAACATTTTTTGTAGAACAAACTTCTGTTGAGTTACCTCAGCTTAGAGGCTTCTCCAAATTGGGAGTGACCATGAATTTAAAAAATACATTAATGGTTTGAATATTGAAAAATTCTATGTATTAAAAAATTTTACTAAGTGGAATTTGCTGTTTTTTAATTAAGCAGTTGACTTATTGTAAATGGCTACTTACTGAATCGTTTCTACTTATAAATACTACAAGGTTATTTTAATTTTGTCGCCTGCTGTGGCTCAGTTGGTTTGTGCTTGCTCTACCGATCACGCAGTTCTGGGTTCGATTTCCGGTAAGATCACAGTAAATTTGAGAATTATTCAATTCAAAGTTGCGATCGAAGACTGGGTGTTTGTGATGTCAATTCACATAATTTCCTCTCCTTCCATCCTTCTGATCCTTTAATAACTGGATGTAGCAATAGCGATTAGCCAACCACTAGTCCTGCTTTAGCATTATCCTTCTTAACCTACTACTCACTTTGAAATAAGTGAGGTTGAGCGACTGAGTAACAAACAGTTCTTGTAGAAAAAAACTTCTGTTGAGATACTTCCATTAGGAGGCCATATGATCTACATTGGAAGCGGACATGGATTAAAAAACTGTTTACAATTTCAGTGATTTGTTTCGTAGCACCAATGAATTATGCGCTCTTAATAAAAAAATAGCTGAAAATCCTTTAATTTACGGACAACCGGGTTATTTAGATCTTTGTGTTTTAAATCTTTAAAAAGAAATTCTGTGCGCATTTTTAAATTCCAATTCAATAAAATGGATTAGCAGAAATTATGCACAACCGAGCAAAAAGAAAAAAAAAATAATTTACTGTTACATTTCTGCCTTTGAAAATACAGAATATAGCTTTATAAGGACAACATAACTTTTTTACTCGTTTACATTAATTGAGGCGGTGTCCTTATGAATAAAGCATGAATATAAAATATAAATGACTTATGTACCCCAATTGAAATACAGCCCGCATATAAAATGGGGTAAACTGGAACGATCTTCCATTGGAGTATCAAGTCGTTGGATTTGTTATTCAAAAAATACTTTTATTTTGCTGCTAAAAATAATTCTTCATTCGAAAGTTTCAATACAAACACGCGGAATAGTACATATTTGTAATTTACATAGCCGTGGCCAAGTAGTAACTGTTATTTTCAAATAAAGTAAAACCCCCATTTACACTAATGTCGCGCCATTTTAATTCGGGTTAGTGTAATTGGGGGTGTGAATCTCATACAAAATTAGGGATTAGGTTTTTCCAGCAAAAAAAAAAAAAATGAAAAACTAAGATTTCCCTTAGTTTTGCAAAAAAAAAAAATATTGACGAAATATTTAGTTACCGAGTGATAAAATGCAAAGCGCGCCAAAGTTCTACACATAGACAGTCGCCCGCTATACGTGTATAGCCTGGCACGTGTTGAATAGACAGACGCTAGCCAATATTTGACTGTATGCATCGCACAGACGACCGTCTCGTAACAACGACAATGTAATGCGACCGTTCAATTGGGGGACTTGCGGCGAACATTTCAAGGCAGCGTGTAATTCGGGGTAGTGTAATTTGGGGTTCTACTATATAGCTATTTTTCCATTCATTGAATGAATTTGAGCACGAGTAAATGTTTTATAACATCTAATATAGGGAATCTAATCCCGAACTCTTTTTGTGATACCGTGATTTAATTCATTCCCGATTATTCCTGGGAATATGTATTTTCATACGAACACGCGAAACAGTAAATATTTGTAAATTTCATAGCCGTGGTCAAGTGGTAACTGTTATTTTCATACAAAGTTCTTTTCCCATTCATTGAATGACATTGTGATTGAATTTGTACACAAGTAGATTTTCTTATAATACCTTATTTAGAAATTTAATCCCAGATTTTTTTTTTGATACTGGGATTTAATTCATTCCCGATTATTCCCGGGATTTTTTATTTTGTATTATTATTTTACTGCAAATAATATTGCTCTTTCTGTCATTTTTGTTACCGATAATCTAATTTTGTACATAGTTTCCAATGTTTTCTAGAAACAAATTCATAAAAATTAAATAGTCTCAAATAGTAAAAACCACCTCAGATTTTTTTTTTTCTTTTTTTATTAAAGATACCAACTGAGGATGGTTTATGGATATTTAAAGTCAAATTTTTACTGTAATGTGTAAAGCATGTGACTAGGGTTACTGGCTTTTGAAATTACAGCGTGTCCTAAAACCTGGGTTGAGTTGGTTTTCGAAGATTAAAAAAAAAAAAAAAAAACATTGTTTATTTAGCCTGAACACTGTTATGAAAAAAATCTTTAATTAGAAAATTTAATTTTAGAAACGAAATGAAGAGTAAAAATATAGCCTTACCTTTATATATATTTTTTTTACCATGTCCGCTCCTAATATGGAGCATATGGACTCCTCATGGAGTTTATCTCAACAGAAATGTTTCTACGAGAACTACTTGTTACTCAGTTGCTCAACCTCTCTTTTTCCAAAGAGAGTAGGAATAGAAAGAAAGGGCTAGGACAGGACTAGTGGTTAGCTAATCGCTCTCGATACGCCCCGTTCATAGGATAGGATGGGTGGGAGGGGGGAATTCAAGACATCACATGCATCCATGCTTTTGAACAGAAATTCATAAATCGATTGAAAAATCAATTTATAAAACTGCCCGTACTGGGATTCGAACCCGTGCCCTCCGTAGCGGTAGCCAATGATGTTGACCACTCCACCACACAGGCGGCAAATTACTATTTATATATAATTATATTTACTAACCATTAAAATACATATTTTATCTCGTTGTTTTTTTTTTTTTTTTGGATATCAAATTTATGGAGCTTCAAGTACCAGGACGCGCCAGCGTCAAGGTTCTTCCAGTCTCCTTCATCGATAAAGATTTTGAAAAATTGTAAATTGCATCCCCTTACCGTCGTTCGCAGACGGAAGGGCGCGATCACTACAGAGATAAGAAGTTCACGGGAACTCCATATGCATTATTTTGCAAATCACATTCCATATGCTTCCTCCATACTATATCCGTACATGTACACACACATGCGGATACATACATACACACATACAGTATACATTTAAAAACATGGCAGATTTAATATGTTGAGAAAAAACCGGCATTAGAATGTTGCAAATTTAGCCAAAATCCCGGCTCTTCAAAATCTACAAGCCCTAGCTACAACGCAACGTCTTCAAGATGTCTCGTCACCCGCAAATCGCTTTGCTTTGTGGGTTTGCACCACATGTTAAAGTCAGTTAGAAATTCTCTCCGTGATGAATGACATAGTAGGAATCTGCCCGATCCGTCCCCTTATATCCTAATATACCCCAAAGCCAGTTTTGGTTTAACGCAAGCTTTGAATAATCAGCAGTTAAACAATATTTTTGTTTACACTTTTATAATTCTGTAAACTACAATTGATTGTCAATTTTGACAAAAATTGAAATATCTACTAAGGCATCCAATCCCAGAACCTTTTCGTGATCCCGGAATTCTGGGAACAACAATTTTTTCAAATCCCTGCGATCACTAGGAAAAAGTCAGAAATTGAGAGATTTAAAAATATTTCACTTTTAGGGTGTTCACTGTCAATACTTGATGGAAAGGCATTATATATTTTTTTTAAATGTCCGCTCCCAATGTGGAGCATATGGACTCCTAATTGAGTTTATCTCAACAGTTTTTTTTTCTACGAGAACTGTTTGTTACTCAGTTGCTCAACCTCTCTTTTACTAAAGAGAGTAGGAATAGAAACATAGTGCTAGGACAGGACTAGTGGTTAGCTAATCGCTCTCGATTTGCCCCGTTCATAGGATAGGATGGGTGGATGGGGGGAATTCAAGACATCACATACATCCATGCCTTCGAACAGAAATTCATAAATCGATTGAAAAATCAATTTATAAAACTGTCCGTACCGGGATTCGAACCCGGGACCTCCGTAACCGAAGCCAACGACGCTGACCACTCGACCACACAGGCGGCTAATAATGAAAACATAATATTCCTTTGTACTTTATTTCACTTTATAAAAATGTTCAGGACTGGTTTCGCTCCTTGCGAGCATTGTCAACTGATAATTCAGTTTACAATGCCGAGAAAAAATTCTCAAGGCGTTACCAATATCTGTCGGATCCGTCAGCCCCGTCGGTCATGCTGACTTGGTTGCATCTAAGGCCAATTATAAGTCCTTCAAGGAATTCAGCACGTCTTATGAAAAAATAAAGGAAAGACAAAATGGCTTTTTTCGAGAATCACAATTTATATAACTTGATACACGTTCTGTCAAAAGGATGTAAGTTTAAAATGCCAAATTACTACCTTAATTAAGCTTTTAAACTTTAGAAATAATGACCTGTGTAAATTGTAACCAGGAAAAATATATTTTTTGCAAAAAAAAATATTAAATTAATTAAACAACAGTTTACACGTTAGTCTCCGTGCACTTCAAAGTTGTGTATATTTCATAAATTGCTACCGTAATAATAACACGTTTATTATGTTAGGGTTACGTCCTTTTCTTTTCCACATATAATATGTGTATACTCTGCATCAGGTGTTATGGATTTAATTAAAACACTTTATTATTATTTATTTATTGTTTAAAATTAAAATTATAGTACATGACATAACAGCTGACGCCAATTCGCCATGTACTTGACAAATATAAAGAGACAAAATATAAAATAAAACCACATAATACATAAATATCAAGAAATAAAATAGTAAAATTTACCAAACAGTTCACAAATACTATTACTAAAAATGTCCACTTCTCTAGGCAATGAGTTGATCAATCGAACGGTCCTAGGAACTGGTGACTCATACCTCCTAAGCGAGGTATAAGTTTTTAGAAATAAAAGTTTTTGCTCATAGTTTCGCCCACGTAAGAATAAATTGGGAGTATGTAAATTAATAGTCATGAGAATGTCAGTATTATTAACTCGGTCCCGAAGGAGAAGAGAAAAATGCTTTTAGCTTGAAAACGATCTTCGAGCTTCGAGAGAGTGAAATAGAGTGAAATAGTGAAATAGATAAATTATAGATGTTTCACTTTATTGGCATAACATAAGTTTATACAAACAGTATTATAATAATTCACTTGATCAAAAATCAGAATACAGAGAAGTATTGGTAAGTTATACTGAGCTATTGGACCCTTTGATTAGTATTGACTTGTTTCGAAAGAATGTTCTTTTTTATCGATCGAAAGCTTATTGTCACATTGAAAGTACCAATCATTGTTTATGGTTAAGATTTAATCAATAAATCTTTTGGCGGATGTATATTTATGGTAATAGTTAATTTTGATTAGATGTGTATTGAAACTTTACATAATATTCGAGTGCAAGAAAATAAGATTAATTATAATTATAGCATATCAGGGGTAATCAATATTGTACAGTGAATGATGGGGTGTATACATAACATAGGTCATAGATTTTCGACAAATTCATATGCGCATGCATTATTTTCAACAAATAAAATATGAAATAGGAGTCGATAGTTTATTTTAAAAATTCCGGGACAACAACAAAAATCTCGGGTCGCCTCCACACAGAATCCATAGTATTTACGTTTTCCGAGAATATTTCATTCTCGCGAGCGGTTTTTTTCCCAATTTTAGCGTCATAAAAAAATCCTTTATTTCATTCATTCTTTCAATGACTATTCTTTTTCTTTCATTCACAAAACAGGACTACACCCGTGACAATAAATAATATTGCCTGTCACATGATTCCATAAAATCACAAGTATGAAAATAGAAATATCCCGTGATAAATGTGGTATGCTTTGAGAATTCTTATTATATGTAATAAAAATATTCTTTGATGTTTATTATTTGATGTGGCTTGGTATATATTCACTATTGTATTTCTGAATTTATTTCTTCATTTATTAGAATGAAACATATTATTTGTACTAACTCCACATTGTCGCCTGCTGTGGCCCAGCTGGTTAGACCTTGCTCTACCGATCACGCAGGTCTGAGTTTGATTCTCAATCAGATCACAGTGAATTTGAGAATTATTCAATTCAAAGTTGTGATCGAAGACTGGGTGTTTGTGATGTCAATTCACATTATTTCCTCTCCTCCCATCCTTCTGATCCTTAAATAACTGGGTGTAGCAATAGCGATTAGTTAACCACTAGTCCTGTTGTAGCCTTATCCTTTTTTACCTACTACTAACTTTGTAAAAAAAAGTTAGGTGGAGCGACTTAGTTACAAACAGTTATCGTAGAAAAACTTATGTTGAGATACCTCCATTAGAAGGCCATATGCTCTGCATTGGGACTGGACATGGATTAAAAAAATTAAACAACATTATTTATATCGACTGTGGAAATGAAAAGGTACGTCACCCACACATATAAAATTTTACAATAGACACAAAAACGTTTTTCGATGATTTTAGGCTAAAAGCAAATTATGAAATATACACAATCCTGAAGTGCACGGTGACTGATGAACTGGTTTTTAATTGACTTATTCTAATATTGATTTAATATTTTTTTCAAGAAAATTCTTTTTTTATGTCCTTTTTCTTGGTTGCAATTTTCACAACCCTTTCTTTTTTCAAACTTAAAAGCTAAATTTAGATATTAATTCGGCATTTTCAGCGTTTATCCTTTTGATATAACGTGTGTCAAGTTGTATACATTGTGATTATCTATAAAAAAAAATATTGGAAAAACTGACGGTTACGTCCTTTTTCCTTTCCACAGTCGATATGATAATGGCTATAAACGTCGTTGATTTCTTTGAAGAATTTCACGGGTTCAATTTCCAATTCGATTAGAATTTTCTCAATCGATTTCTGTTTGAAGGTATGTGATGTCTCAAAACTGAAAAAGAGCTAAAAAATTAGCTATATAGAGCTAATTTCTTTAAATCCGTAAATTCTTGCGATTTAAGATTCGAAAATTATTGGAAGAGCTAAAAAAAGTATTGCCCTGATAATTTGGACAAAAATGTAATTCCCTGTGATTTTTGAGTTAATTTTCATGTTGATTGTTCAAGTCAATTGAAAAATTGCCAATTCCGAAATCCCGGGATCACAAAAAGGGTCCGGGATTAAATACCCTTATTTGGGACTACGCTATAAGCAGAGCTGTGGAGTTGGAATGGAACTTGGAGTCGGGAAAATCTTACGACCCAAACCCATTGAAAAAAAATCAATGATGTGTATTCAAACCACAATAGTCCATAATGTTGCCACTACATGACAAGCTGACTAAAAATTATAAGACAAAATGAAATGATCGAAAAAAGTCTTCGGAGTCGGAGTCTTTTTTTACACGACTCCACAGTCCTGGCCATATGAGTACAACGTTTGAGGTTAGGTTCTTTCAATTGTATTTTGTGAATTAAACAAAATTAGCAAACATTAAAAATTTTACCATTTTTGTATGTTATATTAAATAACATTTTATTTAGTTTTATTAACGAAAGACATACTACTATGTACTGATAAATATTTTTTCATTTCTTATTAAAAAAATATGTATTTATAATTAAATTTAATTAATTTAATTCTACCTTAAAAATTCAGCGTTTTGTAAAAAACTACACAATAAGGAGGACCGCTATTCTTTGTACTGCCGCATACGCTATAGGAAATTTCTCTATAGGGGGAACGCTATAGGGGTTTACTGTATTTAAAACATCCTTTAAATGAATACTCAAAATTAATTTTCAATTCTAACACACATTCAACGCAATCCATTTATTGTCGATTTGTAAACCAATTAAAATACTCATCAAGTACTAAATTTGTTACCAATCTATCTGTGACTGAATAACTGACATGCCAAATTCATTCCGGTCATATTGGAATTATTATTTGTTACTATGATGTATTTTGAATTTGTAGTCGAAATAGTTTCCCACAAACCGCATACCAATTGTAGGGATGTTCAACTACTCTACTCTTTCAAGCTTTTGTATTCGTTACTAACGAAACCAAACCCGAACAATTCTTACACAACGCATCAGGAAAAGTGAAACAAAACAAACGATTTATTTTTATAACCCTGTATGATTAGGTTTTTGAAAATTTACCGTTATTTCAAAATAATAGTCTAATATATATTCTCAAATTACATTTTAAAAACAGAGTTATTGTTTTATTGATATAACCTTATTTAATAATATGCTAACAAATTGTACACATAGTACATAAACATTTTTTCTAGTTCACTAGAGATTAACAGTTTGCTTATTCAATTCCATAATGGTCTTCACTGTATTGTAAAAATAAATCATTCGAATCAATCAAATACATATTGTATTCTTTATCAGCAAATAAGTAATTCTTATAATTTAAGATTTCGACTGAAGGTGCTTGGTGGAATTTAAATACTAAATTTGAATCGTTCAAATTATGTACATTCTCACAGATTTAGTCACTAACGACCCGGGTTTCGCCTTTCGGCATCTTCAGGCGTTGAAGTGAACTGAAAGTTCAAGTTCATCCGTGCACTTGAACGCCTGAAGATGCCGAAAGGCAAAACCCGGGTCATTAGTGACAAAATCTGTGAGAATGTACATAATTTGAACGATTCAAATTTAAGTAATTCTTACTAAAAAAAAGAATCTCTATTGAATTGAACCATCAAATCTTTATGACTCAAATCTCTCACTTTTTTTAAAGTTTTTAAGAATTTAAGTAAAATTATAGAAACAATTAGTAGCTTTTTACAATTGGTTATGTTAACTTTGGAACACACCTAGTATCATCGGTGACTTAGTTACATAGTGCTACAACTAGAAATTGTTCGTTTTGAGATATGGCTGACATAAGTTTTTAATAATCAAAACTGAATTGTAAAAAAATGATCATTATTATTTGTCACATTTTTTTAGTTAACCATTTATACCAATTCAATTAAAATTTATTGCAGCGTTGACGAAACTGTCAAACAATATTTCAAGTTGTATTTATACAATTGCTTACCACCAATATAAAACAAGTAATTGTTTGTTCTGTTGTGTAAAGAGAGATATTCGAAAGTAATGGTTAATAAAATTCAAAACATCAATTTTTGACATGTCGTTACCTTACTTTGAAAAGGTTCTATTTGCACTTTACTACGTTTTGAGATACAAGCGTTTGAATATTTGACTGATCATATGTTGTTTATAAATCGATTATAAAAAGTCTTATTGTTTCTTAGAAAATTATAAGATTACTGTATGAAAGAAAGTGTGTAGATAGAACTTGTGAATCTTGCTAACTTCTTTATTAAAAAATGCATGACTCTGAAATTAATATATATGTAGAACTCTAGAATCCTGCTAACATCTTTATTTAAAAATGTATGACTCTGAAATTAATATATATGTTAGATTGTGGTAAATACAACATTTTTCGACCAAAAGGTCATTTTATGCCAAAATGTCAGTTAGAACCTTTTCAAAGTAATGTAACGATATGTTGACGTTTGACATATATTGACTATGTTACTAGGCCATCTATATGTTAATCTAGGCAATTAAATTTCCATAAATACCATGTAAAAAAATACTCATATGAGTAACGAATAGTTTCGTTACTCGATTATACATCCCTACAAGTGTATGTATAAGTTTGACACGGCTTTGTCTTCTACGTAATCCATGTCATGAATACGCGTTCTACATTCATATTAATTTGAACGTAATAATATCACGAATTCCATGTGAGTGACTGTTGTCAATAGATGCCAGATAAATCATTTGAATGCGATGTTTTGCATCAGAAGATATGCGATATTAAGCTAATTATAAACAATGGGGAGAGTCTCCTAGAGACAACTGGTGTGTACGTGGCTTTATTTCAGTGCTACTTACCATGTATAAATTACCATGATTATTTATTACTTTTCGGATTTTCACTGTGAACACTTGGTGGAAAAGCATTATATTTAAAAAACAAAAAGTTCTTTTGGACTGATACACATTAACTTAATATAATCAGAACCGGTTTCACTCATGACGAGTATTTTCATCAGTTGATGTTTTATTTTTTATTATACAGAAAAACCCCCATTTACACTATAGTCGGGACCGTGTAATTGGGAGTTTGAATCCCATACAAATTTAGGGATTTGGTTTGGCTAAGATTTCTCTTAGTTTTGCAAAAAAAAAATATGGACGAAATATTTAGTTTTTGTAGTAGTAAATATTCCGCACACAGACAGACGGCTATGCGTGTATAGCCTGGCACGTGTTGAATACACAGACGCTAGACAACATTTAACTGTATGCGCAGCACAGTCCACCGTCTCGTAGTAACGACAATGGAATGCGACCCTGCAATTGGGGGATTTGCGGCGAATACTTCAAGCCAGGGCGTAATTCGGGGTAGTGTAATTGGGGGTTCCGCTGTAATGCCTTTCCAAAAGAATCGACAGCGAGCACCTTAAAAGTGATTAAAACAAATTCGACATTTCATAATTTGTCTAATAATAATATATAATATTCAAATTTATTTATTTTAGGATTAAAATAAAATGTGATAAAAATATTATCGTGAATACTTACTTAATGAAAAAAGGAGTGGCCAAAAAGATCTGCAGTGAATTAAAACTATAAAATAATAAAAGTGATACGTGAACATTACAATGAAAAATAAAAATGGCAGCGATCTAAAGCAACCGTCACACGGTGCTGTTGTTCGTTTCCAAAAATAATTTTATCAAATACAAAATGTGTCACTCTGTAAAGACATTTGTCAGACTGCTGTGTGTGCTGGAATTTCTTTTGTTCTATCATGGGAGCTACTTCTTCATCAGCTGTACACATGGTAAGTAGTTTTAACCAAATTTGCATATTTTTAATTATGTTACAAATGTTTTTTTATAATTGATTTATATCAGTGACAATAATACAATGCATCAAACATTTTTCCTAAAATACCATTTGACTAACTTCACCTTTAATGGGCCCCATGATAATGTATAGACATCTTATTGACATTATTGAATATTATAGGACCTCTCCTGATCTTTAAATTGACAGTTTTTATCACGAAAAAATATGAATATCTAAATCAGTGGAGGCCGGTCAATGTGGCATTGGATCAATGCACCCCTTGTATATGCAGAGGCGATTATATTTCATGAAATAACATTCAAACATAACATTTATACCATTCACTCATTTTAAATTCTTCATGTATTTATTGTTTATAATAAATATTTAAGAACATTTTATTTTATTTTATGTAATTTATATATATTTTTACATTTTTAATCAATCGGCTTTCTTTCATTATTTATCAAGATTTACAATACTATTAATTTTTGTAATGTTTTTATAATCTATATTTTTTTAATATATACACCTAATTCTTCTTTTGCGCGGTTTTGAAATAGCTCGGTCCAGTGTAATCAAACGTATCTTTAATATGTACACATCGTTTTTTTTTTGCACGTCTCTGTTGAATGTAACGTATTCCCCGTGCAAAAAGAGGATTGGGTATATATTTATTTCTCTTTAACAGTTTTATTTTCAAACAGTATAAAACATATATCAACTGTAGAAAGTAAAAAGGACGTAACCCACACATATCAAATTTTACAGGAGGCGCAAAAAACGTGTTTTGATGATTTTGGGCCATATGCAAATAATAAATTATGCACAACCTTAAAGTGCGCGGAGACTTCTGAACTGGTGTTTAATTGACATAATCTAATATTAATTGAAAAAGTTGGCTAGGAAAAAAATTTATTTCAGTATTTTTTCTTGGTTTTAGTTTTTTACATGGTCATCTTTTTCAAACTTAAAAGCTAAATTTAGATACTAATTCGGCATTTACAGCTTGCATCCTTTTGATAGAACGTGTATCAAGTTTGATACATTGTGATTATCAAAAAAAAAACTGTGGGTTTCGTCCTTTTTCTTTTCCACAGTCGATATGTTTATACTTCTGACTCTTTTGACTAGTAAAATCTCTGAACTAGGAATGTTTTTTGGTGTTAGCTTTACTAAACATAATGGTAACTGTTATGGGAAAAACTTTTAGGTCAATTGGTAAAATTGCTGAACAATCCTATTATTAATAAAAAAATATGTTTATACCTTTACACGTTTAAAAACGCTCGTAAACAAAGTTCTGTGAATTATTAAATACCTTCAGCAGATCTAATGAGTGTCAGTCAATGATTTGACGTGCGTCACATTCCACCCATTGTACATCTGTCATCATTTTGCAAATGAAAAAATGTCAACGTTAATTTCTCTTCCTCGCCTATATTCGTTGATCATAACGAAGCATTACTGTAGACCAGTGTCTGCCAAACTTTTTTACTTTACGGCACACTGGTGAATGGGAATTGTTCCGCGGCACACCAAATAAAAAATCTTTCAAAAAGGAAATGTACCTTACTAATATCGACTGTGGAAAGGAAAAAAGACGTAACCTACACATAGCAAATTTTACTGGAGGCACAACAGAACGTGTTTTGATGATTTTGGACCATATGCAAATTATGAAATATGCACAACCTTGCAGTGCACGGAGACTTTTTAACTGGTGTTGAATTGACATAATCCAATATTAATTGAAGAAATTGTCTATGAAAAAACTTTTATTTCACTTTTTTTTCTTGGTTTCAGTTTTCACAAGCTCATCTTTTTCAAATTTAAAAGCTAAATTTAGATACTAATTCGGCAGTTGCAGCTTACATCCTTTTGATGGAACGTGTATCAAGTCATACATTGTGATAATCGAAATAAAACTGTTTTGAAAAAACTGTGGGTTACGTTATTTTTCCTTTCTACAGTCGATATGAATATAAAAAATCATGATGTAGGTAAAATTTTATCAACATATGTCCATAGATGGTAATAATTTCGATTTGTAAGAAGGGTGCAATCGATTTGTATGTAGAATTCTGTAGTAGTGTTCTCTAAAGTAGATTAAAAAACGCTCATCTACTATCTATAACCGCTTTTGCTATTTTATTCCACGTGCGTTTAAAAACCAAATTCGCATAAATGTATTTGCTGGTGTAGCCAATTAAAGATATTGACTCCATAGCAATATCCAAAATGCTGAAAACTCAAGCTCAGAAAGAGGCTTTGTGCACAAAGCCGTTTTTTGCATCTATTAAAATTTCTTTCTCTGTTAGTGTCAGGTGTGTAGCGTTGAATCTTGCGAATACTTGATGGCCAAGTGATGGAAAATAAGACGTATATACCATCATCACTGTACCCCTGTATCACGTTAATCATTATGGATGAACGTTTCAAATATTTATTTGAATATGTAGGCATCGGTGGGCTGCCAATATCTTAACAAGGGGCTCGGTAAATCTTATCAATTTATTTGTATCCATTTTCGCTCCCAATGTGAAGCATATGGCTTCCTAATGAAGGTATCTCAACAAAAATCTTTTTTCTACGAGAACTGTATGCTACTTAGTCGCTCAACCATTCTTTTCCAAAGAGAGTAGTAGGGATACAGTGATAAGGCTTAGACAGGACTAGTGATTAACTCAAATCCATGAGGACCGCCACGAAAGCCCACAACGTTCAATGAAAAAATGAAGGGTCTACTAAGTCTTGTTTCATAATAAGATTTAACCATCTACAGAAATTGCAGTTAGGTGCTGATTTGATCTAAGACAAATGATTTTATTATCTTAACAAGGGGCTCGCCGGCCGCGCTGAAATTTAACAAGGGGCTCGCGCGAGCTCCCACGAGCTCCCCCGAGCCCCCTCCAGCCCACCCCTGTATGTAGGTGTTGCAAGCATTATTTAAAATGATCAGTTTTGACGTTTCTTACTTCGCGGCACACCTGAGACTTCTTGCGGCACACAGTTTGGCAGACACTGCTGTAGACATACACTTTTCAAAGTATGATGATGATTTACAAATACTTTGCCAAGCATGCACATGCGTTAATAACATTACATAGTAATTTCAAATATGTTTTCTTGTATACGAAGACATTATTAATACTGTACATATCTAAATCTATCGTTTATCCAGATGGTAAACAATCATTGAGTGTCGTTATTTTGTGTATGATAATACGGTGTTTGGTTTCCATATCGTTTTAAAATAAATAAAGAGATACCTCTGCGAACTAAATAATTATTAAATTAAGAATTTAAGCAATATAATATTCGAAAAATCGTTCAGCAACATTGTCGGTAAGTTTGATCAATACATGGTATCATATGGCAATATTGCCGGACAATTTGAGCATTCTTTGACAATATGTAGTACCATATATTGTTGCTCCATAATAATCACAGCTACATTTTTTTCGATAACTTATTGTCTTTAAAGGTTACTCATTTACAATAGTAAGTTAAAGTTATATTTTAATGTACTTAAACAAATTTATATATGTTTTATCCAATATTTTTTTCCTAGAATTCTTAGTACTTTTCTTTAGCAATATTTTAGTGCCGTAAATAGATGTCTATTGTAATAAGGAGTCTTAATCAGACATAACTTTTTCAAATTGACATTTGAGCTCTCGAGAGGAGAAGTGAGCCAAAAAAAAAATCTTGGATTTTTAAGTACAATCACGTCTTTACTTGGCGTTTTGGTGAATTGCATATTTTTATTTTACAAAGATAACACTATTGCAATGTGTATTAATTAAGGCCACTTCACTTTTACGATACTTTAAGACGTGTTGAATATTACAACACATCTAACATATTTTTTCTAAGATATCATTTGGCTCACTTCACCTGTAATGGGCCCATTTCATATATTGAACAGGTTATTTGTTGTCCTTTCTTTTTGACTTTTTGATGTTATTTAGATTGAATTTAACTAAATTTATTTCACAAGATAAAAAAAACATCTTGTTTATTAATATAAAAAAAGGCTGTGATACATGGGGTAGTATACGTTTTGATTTCTCAATGACAAATGTTTTCTAAATATTTGCTAAAACTTTATTTAAATATGAGAAGCTACAGATTTTTTTGCCACATAATTAAATGTTTTAATTTTTAATCAAAATTAACTCTCGCGGCTAGGAGACTATAAAAATACTTCTCTGCCGATGGGAGTCGTTTAGGGACCCCAGTGGTTTCCTCATTATTGGCCTTATTCTTATGAATTTCAAAAAAAATAATCTAAGGGCTTTAAAATATCTCTCGTGTTTTTTTTAATAAATAATCATATTTTAAGTTGCGCGTAAAAAAGACGTCATCCCAGCACAAATATGAAATTGCAACTGACGCGTTTAGCCCAGCTATCTTACGAACGATCGCTTTTCGCGGGTGCCTATTTTGTTATCGCGTTATCGCGTATTTATATAAACTACAAAAGGTCCAAAAAACTATGATATAAGAATACCTTAATTATAAACATTGTATCACCCATATTAAAATAGTTATTTAAGAAAATGTGTGTATTGGGGTTGTATTTCTTGAGCTTAGAACAGGAAAATTTAAATAGTAATAATAATAAAAATATTACGGAAATTTTAACATAAAATCAAAAATTTTAATGGACAAAGAGGTGTCGTTTACATTTGAACTATCGATCAAAAATACCCCAACTTCATCCCCAATTCCCTCGTACCCACAATAATACAAAACGGTGACAATCATTTATTTTTAATGTATACTTTGACAAGGGGGCTTTGACGGGGGGGGTGTTATTTATTTTTATATCAAAGGCAGACTTGGAATACAAAGGTGTAATTTATATGGTAACAATAGAAAGTATCTCGAGAGAGGAATTAATGGGTCCAGAGGGGCAAGTCCGCCATGGGGGAATTGAGTGCATGGGGCAAAATAGACACAGAAAATAACGGGGGTATCTTTCATCAATAGCGAGGGGCGGGATACGGCTCAGGTGTCAACAAATATATGAGCACTCAACGCTCAAAATAAAAGAAAGCTCTCAGATATTATTTTAGTTGAAATGTGAATTTGTTTATTTTTATTATACACACAAAACGCAACCGAACCATATCGAATGCTTTGAGTGAAAAACGCTGAAGGTACAATTCAAAACAATTCGGGAGAATGCTCACATAAAAAACTTAATCTTTTATTTATATGCAGGGATGTTTCGTTGGCATATGCGAGTAGGCAGTTGCCTTGGGGCGGCAAGTCCAAGAGAGCGGCAAATGATAACAAAAAAAATCCAAAAAAGATTTCCAATAATAGTTGGTTAGAGTTTGCTCTGCCGATCACGCAGGTCTGGGTTCGATTCCCGGTAAGATCACAGTGAATTGAGAATTATTCAATTCAAAGTTGTGATCGAAGACTGGGTGTTTGTGATGTCAATTCACATTATTTCCTCTCCTCCCATCTTTCTGATCCTTTAATAACTGAGTGTAGCAATAGCGATTAGTTAACCACTTGTCTTGTTCTAGCCTTATCCTTCTTTCCCTACTACTCACTTTGAAAAAACTGAGGTTGTAACAAATATTTCCCGTAGAAAAAAAAATCCGTTACGATATTTCCATTAAGAGGCCCATATTCTCCACATTGGTAGCGGACATGGATAAAAAAAAATATTATGATCGAGGGTAAATAATACTTATCTTTTAATCAAAAATCTTATGTGAATATAAATTAAACTCATGGCAATAATAATAGCGCTATTTAAAACTATGCATAAGGGCGGCACATATCCTAGAAACGTCACTGTTTATATGACCACTTAAAATGCTAAGCAGATGTTCGCAATCTTTTAACTGGGCGGCCACTCAAAATGCATTGCTTATAATTAAGGGTATTTGATCTTAATTTTCTTAGATAAGTGTGTTTTGAATGTAATGTATATATATATTATTATTTACCATGTGCACTCCCAATGTGGAGCATATGCGCTCTTAATAGAGTTTATCTCAACAGAATTATTTCTACAAAAGCTGCTTGTTAATGTATATTAAAAAAACGTTGAATATTATCTTTGTATGTTTTGATTAACATGTTTTATATCTACGTCCACTCCAGGAAATTCGAAAATTCCGAGGATTTCGGATTCCAAATTCTGTGAAGAGCTAAAAAAAAGGTCTCACGTTGATTTATTTTGAAAAATCTGTAAATTCCAGAATTTCTAAATCACCGAGCGAAAATTTCTCAATCCCGAATTTATACACAATTTTATGTTGAATGTTCACTCCCGAGCAACGTTCCATCTAAGCTGCGCGCGTGCGCGGCCGCGCAGAAGTTGGGAATCCCCCGCGCACTCATTCCGGGTTGGCGCGCACTACAAGACAGTTGTTCAATTAATATTTGATCGGTCCGCGCAGCCTTTGAAATTTCCGCGCAGCTAACCCTTCAGCTTAGAGGGAACGTTGCTCCCGAGATCCCGGGATTGGAAAATTGTCAATCCAGAAATCCCGGGATCACAAAAGGTGTTCGGGATTGGATGCCCTAGTTCAGTGCTTCCCAACTTGGGGTGCGCAGGTTTTTTACAGGTGTCCGCGAAAATTTTCATTTATTCAACATTCTTTGTGGTAAAGTATGAAAACTTTTTTCGGGGATCCGCAGATTATTGTTTTCAGATTTAGGGGTCCGTGGCATGAAAAAGGTTGAGAAGCATTACCCTAGTTGGAACTTCCAATAAGACAGTAAAACTTTACATACAGCAAATGTGCAATGAAATTACTGAGTCATTCGTCGACAGAACGTCACATTTATTATATTCTATCAGACACACAATCATTAAACATTTTCAAAGTTTGTTTATAAATTTTTAATCGAAATGCCCCCTTTCTATAAACAATGTTGTATTTAACCCTCTTCCTGCCGATGTTTGTAACAAACTTTTTCTTTTGTCTTGTTTCTGCGCTGCATGTTATCTGATTTAAAAATGATTTATTTTTATCTTTTCAATCAGTCACCCTTCGCAGATTTCGATCGAGTTCTAACTTTAAGCCACCTATTTAAGGATCCAAATAGTGATTGGTATCCTATTATGTAGATATTGTCTTAACCCTCCAGAGACGAGAGCTTTTTTTCGATAAAAAAACATTTTTTAAGCCATATAAGTCACGGATAACTTTTGTTCCTAACAATTTTTTTTAAAAAGCCACAAAGTCATTGTATAGAAACCCCGCATGACTATATATATGGTCATGCTCATCTTTTTATTGCGTGTAATATTGTGTACGGACAGTAGTAAGGACGAACGTGACCCTATGGGCACACAAACATTCAGGATTGAAATATAGCTAAACGTGATTTTTTTTTAAATATTTACAGTTTCACCTCTTTAGATAAATATAATTTCAATACAAATATATTAGCAAAAGAACTGTAAATAAAATGTGGATGTTTTGATAAAAAAATAACTAACAGTTTCAAAAAGACCATTTAAAAACACGGAAATTAAAAAATCGCATGTGCTTTTGGTGGCCGTTTCTGTTCCCGCGGCTGATGATTTACTTTAGTCTTTACTCTTCTTAGCCAAATATGAGTGAAGACAACGGTATTCATGTAGAAAAAAGATGAATAGTGGGATCAATAGACAACGGTGTTTACTGTGACCATATGGTAACGCTCGTCCTTGGAGGGTTAATACATTTATCTACTGCTATTCGTCGTACAGTTTTTAGGTAAATCACTTGGCGATTTTTACTTGATTATTTAATATGCACTGAAACACTAAACAATGAATTATACTTGCAGGAAAGAGTACTGCAAAAAGAATTCGTTTTCACAATTTTAACTATTTACTTAGCACTTTTGTTTTGTTTTCTTTA
The DNA here is from genome assembly GCA_031772345.1 of Himalopsyche anomala. NCBI lineage: Eukaryota > Metazoa > Arthropoda > Insecta > Trichoptera > Rhyacophilidae > Himalopsyche > Himalopsyche anomala. The sequence continues at coordinate 22,104,049 of CM062834.1, read as the reverse complement.
TAACATCAATGCTGGTAAGTGTGAACTCAACTTTTCCTAGTCATTTATGTTTTATGGGGATGAGAAGTAGAACGTGGCAAGTTCATTTATTTGGTAAAATGATGTTTTGATACCAATTTTATAATGAGACTTTTATCTGCATTTTGCAAAAGGCATGCGATTAAAAATCTCTTAATATACTTGTGTTTTGACTACAAAAGTTTGAAGTATAAAAAGCTATTTTTTGTGTAATTTTTGTCAATTAAAATTGTTACTTTAAATCAGACGAAACTGGTTATAATAATAAAACAAAACTATCTAATACAGCGATTTCCAACCTGGGAGGCGCGAACAGTCCAAAATATTTATTTACTCTTTAAAACGTGTCTTTTTTTATATATGAAATAAAGGACGGGGAGGCGCGAAGATATGTTTTTAATTCAACGTTAGGCGTAGTAACATAAATGTTGGATCACTGATCTAATACATCCATAGACACATGTTTGTTTTTTAATTTATAACTTTTAGTTATTCATTTACTTAAAATTAATTCATTGTCTCATATAACGAAATTGAAGTGGCAAAATGCAATAAGTCCACATCTTATTTTGCAATGAATTCTGTTTTTTTTTAAGAAAATCACAACTATTCTTATATTTTCGATTAAAAAAATAATTTATAAAAACTTTTCTTACCGATATTTGAATCCGTGACCTACTTTAGCGAAGCCACCTACGTTCACCAGTCGACCACGCAGCCAACAACTCAGTATGGTGATGGGTTGATATTAATTGTACAACAAATTTTATTTTATTACATATTGTTACTAACTAGGTACATACATTTATAATAAAATATGTATTTCCAAAATACATTGGTATTTATCGACCTTATAATATGATGGATTTCTACCAAGTAAATGCAAATTTAATTAATTGACTGTATTAAATTTCTGATCACATTTTAAGGTAATACAGATGTTCATCTGCACTAAGTACGTAAAATAAAACAGCTTACCCTAATTTTGCAGAAAATGAAAACTTACACCATCAATCTTGACACATTTAATATAAAAACCACCCTTGGAGTTTTATAAAACTGGCATGTAGCGCATTTCTTAAATCCCATTCCCTCTTTGATGTATAACATCCCTTCCCTTACACTCGATTCAAACTTTCCCTTTAATGAACCTCTCCCCTACTTCCTTGGTCATTGACACCAACCTGACGGATTAGCAGAATAAAACCGGGGAGTCTCCCTAAAAATAAATACACTTCTATTAGTTCTAATTTTCTTCTTCTTTTCAATAGACAACAAGGATTAAAAATGTGGACGTTATTTGAAAATAAATTCCCAACGGCTTAAGGGTGTCTATAATAATAAATACGTTAATTTTTATAAATTAGAGCTTGTGAAAATAGTTCTTATACACAGTGGTGGATTAATCACTCTTATATTGGAAGGCCCTGTTTTTCAGATAATATTAAAACGTCAGAAAATTCCATGTAAAATAATAAAAATACATTATATACATAATATGAACTATTTTTGAGGCCCCCAACATTCGGAGGCCCCAAGCGAGCGCCTCTTGCGCTTATAGGGTAATCCGCCACTGCTCATATATCATGGATGATTCATTATTAATTATGATTTTATATTTTACTTACGTAAATATTGTGTGCACATAAAAGTCTTACTATTTATTATCATGGCTGTGAAGTCGGGCAAACAAAAGACGATTTCGACTCTTAATTGAATTTTTCAAAAATTTCCGTTTCACTAACATATCAGATCACTTTTAGGGAGTTCACTGTCAATGGATGGTGGAAAGGAAATTTATTAAAAAAAACACAATGTTCCTTTCTACTTTATTCTACTTTATTTAAAAGGTCAGGATAGGTCAGTTGATAATGCTCGTAATGAGGGAACCCGGTCCTGACCTTTTAAATAAAGTGGAATAAAGTACAAAGGAACATTGTGTTTTTATTAAGATCTTACAATTGTAAATACTAGAATAATTCTATTAGATTTCACTAATCATTGTAATAAATAGACTAAAATTTTTTCACAATTTATACATAGTTTTTCGCAGGGCTTTTTTTACCCTGTAACGCAGCGGAACGGCGTTCCGGCACCTTTTTTTCTCGAAATTTTAATAAATGTTTAATTTTATTTTTTCTATTTTAAAATATGTATATTTTGTTTTATTTTCTATGCATTATATGAAAAGCCGTCATTAATTCTATCAAAATGATATTCGAATATATAATAAATAATATACCTTCTTAGAAAATGCTCGAAAAAAGTGCGTTCTGGCACCTTTTTTTTCAAAAAAAAGCACTGGTTTTTCGACTCCAACCTTACGCCCTGTTAATTATTCAAATTACTTTTTTGACATCAAACGTCAAACAGACAGAAAAAGAAGATATGCACTTCAATAAACACAATTAAAACACACACTTTCTTTCTTTGAGTGGCATTGCAACGCTTGCTGGGAACCTGCTAGTGTGTTATAAAAATATTTTTAAAATACCGAGGCGTTTTAACCTTTTCAGTACCGCGATGTTTTCAGCTAAAAAAAACACTCTATGAATAAAAAAATGATATAAACAGTTTAATATTTTCAAGTTACATTCGTGGTCTTCAGTGGCCTTACGGTATTCACGCCGTTCGTATGTAGCGGCCACCAGTGGCCTTACGGTACTGAAGCGGTTAAAAAAGCAGTGAAAGTGACACATTTATATCAACATTTTATACGACTATTATAATATATTATTCATAATAGTTGTGTAATGAAATATACATAAAGTTCGCATTATTTATTGCCTAATTACATTAAATTATAACTTTACTGTCATCTGCTACATTCTGCTATTATTTATTCTCCGTTTAAACTATCTCATTTTCACGATGTCAACATAAATTTCAAACTGCCTTCCTCTGTTTTCCGCCTCATAGAATTAATAGACGAAAACTTAGTCATGGAGATATGAGGAATACATCTCGACTTCGTGATGATAATTATGTCAAGAGGTCGCACACTATTTTGCTTTGAATAACCTCAAATTAATTACTTAAATTATTATAACTTTGCTCTTTATATAAAGTAGTTTTATCTACACCAAAAATAGTATTCATACTTCAACATTACGTCATGGGAAGGTTTGCTTTTCGAATTAGCAACATTTTTTTCAGCGGCAGCCAATTTGTGGCATGCAGCGCCATCTTATTAAAACCGCAGCTTTTCTAAAAAAAAATCATTCAATTGGGAAGCAAAAATGTCAGTTGTTATGAAGCTATAACGCTTTACCATTGAATGGTCGTCATATTTTTTTAATAAACAACACAATTTGTAAGCGTTGTTCTGGTGTAAGTCTTTTCATGGTGAAATGGGAAACCAAACTGAGTGCAAAACGGCTGTCAGCTATTAAATCTGCTGTTGTTGGTAATTTTGCTTAATCGTAATACAAACTTATATAAAATAACTCTTTATTAAATTACTGATAGTGGTAATACACAAACAGCATTATTTTGCACACTTTTTGCTTTTACCTGTTGTTTGACTATTTGTTTGATTTCTGTTTTTCTGGGGCAACCAGTAGACAAACCGTTGGATATGTGCTTAAATTTTGTACTGCTTTTTATTTTAATTATGCTCAAATCAAATCAGTGCTTTTTTACGTAAAGTACTTTAGTTTCAAATATGTCACCATAACAATTCAAAATATTTTTTTGTCACTTAGCAAACGGTTTCGCTCATTGCGAAGATTGTCAACCTGAAAATGCTCGCCATGAGGGAAACCGGTCCTGACCTGTTAAATAAAGTGGAATGAAGTACAAAGGAATATTGTGTTTTTATTAATATAATGCCTTTCCACCAAGTATTGACAGTGAACACCTTAAAAGTGAAAACTGTCATTATTAAAATATATAAACGAAACAAACAATAAATATGCATTCGGATATAGTGAATTTTGTTAGCATTTATGCATATTTTTTTTTTATTTCTCGATACAAAAAATGCGAAAAATTATCCATTATTTAAAATTTAAGAAACTCAAAATGGTCAATAGTTCAAGATACAGTTCTTCAAACATGTGTGACGTAAAATAATCCACAAAACAACAGTTAGGAAAAACTTAATATATCCATGATTTTAAAAGAATGAAAAACCTTTTAGCTAATCTATCTCGAAAATAATAGTTGATGAATCATTTAATTACTTAATTCTAGAGAAGATTTATTAATCATTTATTAATCTACGTACAATCTGGTATATCAATTATACCAGCCTAGTTGTAACAGCTTAAAAATGATTTAGGAGCTATTTTTGTTTATAAAATTGTTTGAGTATTAAAATAAAATATCGTACTTTATTTTTCATTCGCATAATTGCAATTTATTTTTATAAAACTGTGGATGGCTAATCTCTTTCAATACCTTGTTTTATTTTATTTGATTATCCATTTTATTTTTAAAACTTCAATAAAAATTGTATTTACCTTGTGTTACTTTGATAATGTTAATTTTTATTGGGCACAAATCAAAAATGGTCAGAATTGAAATCAATTTTTGGTCAGAATAAAAATATTGTACGGTCAAAATATGTTATAACAATTTTGGTTAGTAGGTTAGGTTAAGTCTTTTTTTAATTTCATTTAAATTATGACTATTTATTATACACCTTTTTATTTCAATTTAACTTGTATAAATAGCACTGTTTAATTTATTTTCTTTATCAGTTGATAATGCTCGTGAGGAGCGAAACCGGTCCTGATCAAATAAATTTTAAGTGGAAAAAGTACTAAAAATCTTTTATTATTTTTATTACACCCATATTGCTTTTAATAAAAACACAATAATCCTTTGTACTTCATTCCACTTTATTTAATATGTCAGGACCGGTTTCGCTCATTACGAGCATCGTCAAGTGATCAATCGTCAGTTGACGATGCTCGTAATGAGCGAAACCGGTCCTGACATATTAAATAAAGTGGAATGAAGTACAAAGGATTATTGTGTTTTTATTAATATAATGCCTTTCCACCAAGTATTGACAGTGAACACCCTAAAAGTCATATTGCTTTTACTTTTATCTCAAAAAAATATACATTTCATGTTTTATTTAACCTAATACAAAATAATTGGCTAATAATACGTTTATGTGCTATGTTTAGCATGAAGGAGAGAAATGCATGGATGAAAACGTCTTTGCTTCCTTCTATATTGACCCTTCAAAGATATTGAATACAAAGCCATTCCAGTGGTGTTTTATATCAACAGAAAGCGATAGAAATCGTAGTAGAGTAAAGATTATTTATTTTTATCCTGAAAACTTGTGATTTTTAAGAAACGAGGTTGTAGAAAATTACGTATGAGTTTTAACTAAATTAAAATTTATGGAGCATGTTTTAGTTACTATAATCAAACAACATATTTTCTCTACATACAAAAAGCTATATATAAATAGTTTTCACTCTTTCAAATTGGAAATTTTTGAGAGCTCTATCAAGCTTGTCAATGATACAAAAATGACCAAATTCACGAAGGTCATTTATAAAACAACAAAAGCGGCCTTTCGGCTCATGGACTTGTATAACACTAGAACATTGGTTCCTAAAGTGGTTCCTGTGGACCCCCAGGGGTCCGTAAGACCGCTTAGGGGGTCCGTTACAAATTAAAAATCATTTAGGGGTGCGTGGGCAACTTCACGAGGTCCACGGAAGAATAAATATTTTTATAAAAGAGAGTTTGAGTGACTGACAAACAAACAGTTCTCGCAGAAAAACATCTGTTAATATACCTCCATTAGAAGGCCATATGCTCCACATTGGAAGCAGACATGGATAAAAAAAATACCATTCAAGGCATAAACTTTATTATTTCACTTGGGGGTCCACGGTCAGGATTTTGCTTCAAAAGGGGTCCATGAGCATAATAAGTTTGGGAATCACTGCACTAGAGCATCCAATCCTAAAACCCTTTTTGTAACCCCGGAATTTCACAATTGACGACTTTTCCTATCCCGAGATCCCAGGATCACGAACATGAACATTCACCATAAAATCATGTAGAAATTCGGGATTGAGAAATTTTTGCCCGGCGATTTTGAAATCCTGGGAATTTACGGAATTTTTTCAATACCAAAATCCCGGGATTACTACTATCAAAATCCCGAGATTGGATGGCCTATATAACACGTGATGTAAGTGAAAAATTGACGGACTATATTCTCACTTATGAAATGGTTATTGGAGAATTCAAATATCAGACAATTAAAAAAACGAATAATGTCACTTTGACCGATTTTCCTTTGAAAACCCTCAATAAATTAAAAATGACAAAATTGTATGAGGAAATATAACATAAATTTATAATTTAATACCCAGTACTTTTTGTGTATTTTTTGTTCTGATACCAAAGTATTATAAAATGTTACAAAAAATATCAAACAAACTCCACTTAAGTATACATAAAACCCTAGAAGCACTTATCCAAAACTGTTTTCAAAATATAATATGACGTAAAAATTTTACCTTGTGTTACCTTGTATGTAAAAATATAGAATAAAGAATCTAAAATACAGTGGGATGTTAGTGAACAATAATGTCCAATGAAGCGAAAAACTCCTTACGAACAAACAGGCTAATTTGCATTTCCCGTGCACTCAACAGTAAGAAATTACATTACGTTGAACATCTACTTATATCTTCTTGTACGTAAACCACTAATGCACTGCTTTGGAAATATGCTCTCTATGAAAAATTCAATAAGGTAAATTGTTTTTCTGCAAAGATTGCATTACTTACTTTAAAAAATGATATTGAAATTGCATTGTATATGAATATACACGCAATCATTTTTATACGCGATATATTGCTTTTAGAAATTGTCAAGTAAAAAACTTTTCATTTGTTTACCCACGCTCTCTCCAGCTCTGGAAGTTTTTTCTACAAGGACTGTTTGTTACCCAGTCGCTCAACGTTTCTTTTTGAAAGATAGTATTAGTGATAGAATATTATTTTATTTCATTTTTACATAATAACGAATAATTTCTTTAATTTATATAAAAACACAGTGAGGAACATATACATATATACATGCATAATGAGAATTCCACCATTCTTGAGAATGTGAATCTAAATGTTCCTGATTATTTTTTGAGAAACCGTGGACATGAATTGTTTGTTCTCCCACGGTGTAAAACCAGCCTGCCAATGGGAATGCCGCTGGGGAGAGCTTTAACGGTGTTCAACAATATTGCTTCGGATGTCGACATATTCCACGTAGACGTGGGTGAGCTCCGATGAATACTATTTTTATGTATGCATACATAAAAAATAACATTAGTCGGAACTCGTCTACGTAGAATATGTCAACATCCGAAGCAATATTGTTAAGCAACGTTAAAGCTCTCTCCAGTGGCATCCCCATTGGCAGGCTGGTTCTACACCTTGAACAAACAATTCATCTCCACGATTTCTCAAAAAATAATCAGGAACATTTAGCTTTACTTTCCGAAAGAAATATATGTCTATGTACATTTCATAATCATGACTGGTTTCACTCATGACGAGCATTATCGACTAATAATAAAATACATCAATACAGTGATTAGTATTTTTACACGTTTAAAGGTATCATTTATTCTGAAAGCTATCACTATTGAGTACAACTGATATCAGATTCAAAATAGTGTAATTAACCGCGAACAATTTCACTAAAATATATGATAATTTCATTACATTTAAATTCTATAGTAGCTGATTTTAAACACCATAATGTTTAGTTAAGTATTTCCATGACTAAAAATCATATATTTTGTTTATATATCGCTCTATGTGGTTGAGAAGGTACCCTATTAAACAAAATATCTATTTTGAGCCATGAATTACGAAATATACAAAATTCACTCAAATGCTAGAGTTCTAATTTCAGTACAGTATAATTTAATTGGTAATAAATATTATTTAAGTATTCCAAATGAAATGGTAAAGTTTGCCACGATACGGTAAACTTTTCGTGAAGACAGAATATTCATTACTTAGGGACAAAATATATTATGTATTAAAAATAATAAACTATGCTTTAAATTTGAATCAAATGGGTTTTTTAACACTATTTTAAATTACTTACACGATTCCTCAAAACAACAAACCCAGAAGCGGATAACTGATTTATTAATGACAAAAAAAAACAACAACACAAGACAGTAATAACAAACAAAAGGCTTCATTTGATCCTAGCATATTAGAATAAGACGTGTCTAAAATCTATATAAAATCAGCCGCCTGTGTGGCCGAGTGGTCAGCGTTTTTGGCTTCGGTTACGGAGGGCACGGGTTCAAATCCCGGTACGGACAGTTTTATAAATTAATTTTTCAATCGATTTATGAATTTCTCTTCGAAGGCATGCATGTATGTGATGTCTTGAATTCCCCCCTCCCACCCATCCTATTCTATGAACGGGGCGTATCGAGATCAAATAGTTTACCACTAGTCCTGTCCTAGCTCTATCCTTCTATCCCTACTCCTCTTTGGAAAAAGAGAGGTTTAGCAACTGAGTAACAAGCGTTCTCGTAGAAACACTTCTGTTGAGATAAACTCCATTAGGAGTCCATATGCTCCACATTGGGAGCGGACATGGTAAAAAAAATCTATAGCGATTAAAGCGATTAAAGATCCCCGTATATAATCAAGTATTTTTTAAATAAATTAAGTTGGCTTCCGTGCCAGGCCTCACGGACCTTGAGTCCCAGTACGAACAGCATTTTTTCGATCGATTTCTGTTGGTAAGCATGGGTGTTTGTGATGTCTAAATATTCCCTCCCACCCTTCCGATCCTTCAATAACTGGGCGAAGCGAGACCAAATAGCTAACCACTAGTTCTTTCCTAGTATTTTCCTTCTATTCCTACTACTCTCTTTGGAAAAGAAAGGTTGAGCGACAAACTAACAAACAGTTCTCGTAGAAAAACTTTTGTTAAGAGACCTCCATTAGGAGGCCGTATGATCCACATTGGGAGCGGATATGGATAATATATATAAATATTTATTTTTTGTACATGGTATTGCATGCATCTACCGTGTAAATGGGGAGTTTGTGTACACACAAAGCAGATGCGATATGGTTATCTAACAATTTTAATTTTTACCTTTTGGTTACCGTAGAAAAAAGTACGTTTATACCTAGCACGCCGGCTATAATTTGAAATTATTAATGTATCGCCTGCTACAGTTCAGTTAGTTATAGCTCAATTTTCCGATCACGCAGGTCTGGGTTCGATTCCCGGTAAAATCACAGAGAATTTGAGAATAATTCAATTCAAAGTTGTGACCGAAGACTAGATGTTTGTGATGTCAATTCACACTATTTCGTCTCCTCCCAACCTTCTGATCCTTTAATAACTGGGTGTAGCGATAGCGATAAGTCAACCATTATCCCTGTTCTAGACTATCATTCTTTTCATACTACTCACATTGAAAAAAGTGAGGTTGAGCGACTGAGTAACAAACTTTTGTTGAGATACCTCCATTAGGAGTAGGGCTTCCAATTAACCGGAGATATGAACTAACCGGTTTTCGGTTTATTTTTACAAAATAAACCGGTTAACCGGTTTAAACCGAAATCTTTTAGGTACATACATATATATCAGTCATTGCTGAAAAATGCAAAAATCATACAAACTATTTTTGCTTCTTTTAAAGGTAAAAATAAAAATAGCAATGATTAATAATAAAATTCGGCAATAAAATTACAAAATTTCTATTTATTTAAAAAATATTTACGCATAAAATGTACGCTTTAATGTCAAATTTGAATTATTTTGAATCTGGACAGTTTTTGGACACGGATCTCGCCTTTTGGCATCTTCTGGTGTTATCACGTGCACGAACGCATTTGCACGGTCAGTTCAAATGCGTTCGTGCGACTTTTATGAGAAAATAAATATAAAACAAAAAATGAAGGTTAATTAAAAACCTTATAAAAATAACATTATTTTAATTTCAAATTCGTCAATTTGTGGAAAAAACAAAAAAAAATGAAAACTTTTGACATATACATACATATGTATGTATGTATTAGCAAATAATTCAGATATATTATGTACTTATACACAAATAGTCATTGATAGAAAAAAATGCAAAAATATTGAAACACAAACAATATAAAGATGATTACTATAATCTTATAATAAACATAAATACCATTATATTGTATTATTTATATATGAATGATGATGCACGTGCTATCCTTGTTCGCCATTCCTTCAAGATTAATACGGATGTCTTCTCAATTTTGTCAGTTAAGTCATATTTTAAATACGAGCTATAGTGTAACAAGGGCCGAATTTATTACAGACAATGTAAGATACATTTCGTCGTTTGATTAAGTTAATTTTCTTCCCGAAAAGACATTTATGTCTATAATTTGAATACCTACGTGGCAATTGTTATTATTAAGCTGTGTGTAAATGGATATTTCCTCTTTAAAATATGCGTTGAACTTAGTGCGAAAAAATATTAAAAAAAAATAATAAACTTATAAATATAGAATTTATAAAAACGCGGTTAACCGTGGGAAATAAACCGGTTTTCGGTTTTTTTCAAAACAGGCGAAAAACCGGGTAACCGGTTTCGGTTTAAACCGGTTTGGAAGCCCTAATTAGGAGGCCATACGCTCCACATTGGGAGCAGACATAGATAAAAAAAATATTGACAAGTAATTCTTTTCCGGCGTGTTGAGCAAGAAAAATTTGATCAGATATCGTGCTTGAGGCAGCCATCCAGTTAAGTTAAAAAAAAAAACAACATGTTCACAAAAGCACGTAAAAATAAAATTGAAATCAACATTCATAACAACGAAAAGCACATGCTTCCGGTCAAGTCTGCTAACGACATTACTTTGTCGGTCATCTGTTCGATACACGTTTTTGCTCAATTTTAAACCCTTGTTTGGAGCCGACGATATATTTTCACGTCCAACTTTACGTCGTAAAATAAATAGCCCAACAATTCAGAGCGTACGCAAAGAAGACTTCAAAATTACCGGCCCCTGTCGGTCGGCTCGTGAAAGCATACAAAGTTTGTCATCTCCCTTAACCGTTATTGGAACAAAATTTGCGGATAATTTGCAAGTTTTGGGTGACAGTACACAGATGGTTTCTTTCCCCGGCACTCAGTTTAATCGTAATTAGGTAAGTCCCCCATCACAATATTTATGTTCACTCCAGGGCTATGTCATTTACTCGCAGGTCTGAGTGGGACACTTTGCACCTGAATCGCTGAATGTGACCGAATCAGCTTTTGCGTATACACATATGGCACATTTGCTAAGTACAGCTTTATAATGTAGCACACCTGATGTGTCTACATCAGTTTTCGGCAACTTTTTTATTAAGACGGACATCCAAACGCCTTACTTAAGACAATCGTAATGTTACTTAATTTAAGGGTGGGTTGAACGGCTAAAAACTTACTCCTCCGTGAAACTTATTAATATTATAAGAAACAAATGCTTTGTGTTTATTTATTGATTTGGCATTTGCTTGGTATAACTCCATTTTAATAGGGTAAAATATCAAGGTTCAACAACAGAATAGTTCAGAACGGATAGTTCTGACGATGGCGTAAGCCGAAATAGCTATCAACCTTTAACTTTTTTAAAAACTGTAGAACTGAAATACCTTGATATTTTACCCTATTAAAATGTTTTGTGACTTATTTGCAACCATTCGCAATTTCCAACCTGGAAGGCGTGGATTAGTTATTACAAAGGGTGACGCGAACAGTCCAAAATATTTACTTAATCTTTAAAATGCGTCTTTATTACTACATATATAAAATAAAGGATGGGGAGGCGCGAAGATATGTTGTCTTCAGAGGAAGGCGTAGTAACATAAAGGTTGGAAACCACAGGTGTAACTGATACAATTTAGTCAAAAAGATTTGTAAATTTTTTAACTGAGTTTGTACCTTACCTTCGCATATTTTACCTGCATATTTAACCACAATAACATTATTTTTTGAGTTGTCTGACATCAACTATATTATGGGTGGGGAACCTTTTGTTTTTTAAAGGCCACATTCATTTATCTGATTCAATATAAGGCCGCGGTAAACATTGACAGGGAATTGACTAGGGAATCTTTGGGCGGAAACAATTTCATGTCAATTTCTAAGGCCCAGAAATTTACGGATTTACCCAAATTACCACGTGGGACCATTTTTTTGTTTAGGTCTTCCAAGAATTTTCGAATCCAAAATCTCAGGAGTTTACGAATTACGAATTTACAAAAAATAACAGAATTGGCCGATCATGTCAAATGGCCAGAATTTGTGTATTTTTTATAGACTCCAAGCTATTTAAAAGAAAAAACATATGTCTGTAGTAGGCGCTTCAAATATACTTCGAGGACATTTGAGTGCCCGCGCTCCCCGTGTTGCCGACCACCGGTCTACATTATAACAAATGTACAACAACTTCACTCACGGACCATAGCTGGAATAAGTGTTTAGATTGAAACGTTAAGTGTATGAGATTAGTACACCTGATCGTACCATCAGCATTATCATCAGCTCTTTCAACCATCGACTACTTGAAGGGTGAATTTCGTAATAGTCTGAACGGAAAACCTCTTGCCCAGTTGTGTGGCTAATATTTTAGAGACATTGATATGAAAATTGAATATGTACTTTAAATTACACAATTCACTGTGCCAAGGAATTGCAATACTAGAAGTACCAAAATCGATGGATAGAGATAACCAAAGTGTTGACTTGAATCACTGGACGAGCCAATTCATTATTGGACACAGTTGTCTCGCTGTCAAATTCTATGAGCTTGGCCGGTTAGTGGCGTGAATTTGGTAAAAAAAAATTTGGGCCTAACATCAAATAAAAATACCACAGATGAAAGGGAAATTGGAGCCTGGCTCCACCGTCCCCATAATTAGATGAAAAATGCCATCATGAGCTTTAACAAATTTTTTTTCACCATGTCCGCTCCCAATGTGGAGCATATGGACTCCTAATGGAGTTTATCTCAACAGAAGTGTTTCTACGAGAACTGCTTGTTACTCAGTTGCTCAACCTTTCTTTTTCCAAAGAGAGTAAGAATAGAAGGATAGGGCTAGGATATGATTAGTGGTTAGCTAATCGCTCTCGATACGCCCCGTTCATAGGATAGGATGGGTGGGAGGGAGGAATTCAAAATATCACATACATCCATGCCTTCGAACAGAAATTCATAAATCGATTGAAAAATTAATTTATAAAAACTGTCCGTACTGGGATTCGAACCCGTGACCTCCGTAGCCGAAGCCAACGACGTTGACAACTCGACCACACAGGCATTAATCAACATTATTATGATGTAAAAATAAGCTGGAACAGCTATTAACCATAAATAAAATAATATTTGTAAAATCAAATACTTTCACTTTAATTAATTTATTGCCAAGGAAAATAAAATACAAGTTACAATACCCGCCATGTGTACGTAGCCGCATTTCACGGTCTTTTTCCATAACGCAATGCGATCAAGAAAGAAAGAAAGTTATTTACGCCTCGTATTATTGGCCCGATACAGAGCTGCACGGGACGGCAATATTGTAATTATAATTTGAATTAGTATGTTTGAGTGAATAATATGATGCATTGTGTATCTCTTCGGAGCCAGTATATATAGTTGAGCAAAATTTACATTTAAGCATAGTTCTGACGATGGCAAAAGCCAAAATAGCTATCATCGCATAAAATATAAAAAACTATATAACTAAAATACATTGATATTTTTACCCTATCTTTATTATTAATAGTCGATAATTTCCGTCCGTCCGTCCGTCTGTATGATTGTCCCCGATTTTCCCATAACTTGAAAATTTCAATTATTCTAAAAAATATATTATATACAATTTAAATACTGCAGGACAAGGCTGTCGATATATGCCCAGAGATATATTTCTTTTACTTTTAGAATTTCCGGCTTATTCAATAAATAGGTTTTTAATTTATTTTCCAACCCAGTAAACTTTCTGACTACTTAAAAATGCAACAAAAATCCCCCCGTTGAGGTCAACGGGCTTACAGCTAGTTAAGATTATTTTTATTTGATTGGCACGATGACTGACATTGATAAATAATTATTGAGCTTATCAGCTCTGAATAAGTTCACCGAAAGTTCTTCTTTCACCTTGAGAGCTTTCACACAGGAAAGTTCTTTCTGGAGGCGAAAGGATATCAATGTAATTGCTCAGTCACGGTGTTTAGTTCTAATTTATTTACCGTCTTTGTGACGCATTACTGTAATTTGACAAAACTTCTCTACGCATAAGACAGATTGCCAACAGGACTACATAAATAAAAGTAAAATGTACTATTTAATAAAATAAAATAGAGTCAACTCCAGCTCAATGGTTTCCTGACCTACTTTATGTACCACCACTTAAACGAAGGTGCAGAATTGTACCTTTTTGTATTTCGTAAGCAGAGAAAAGGGAATTTTACCAATTATCAAAATAGAATCCAATACTTCCGATGGATTCGGCAGTATTTTTGTGGAAGTTTATTTTAATATAAAATAACATATCTTAGATTATTCCACGTATTGTGTTACAAACTGTGACACATGTGTATGTTTCGCCTCTTTCAGAATCATCCTCAGACAACTACTTTTTCAAATGTTTGCAAACGGTTTAATCCGTCCTAATTGATGCACCTCATTAATTAGTTAATCATTTCTTAACACCTTCATGCCCATGATGCAATCGTAAATAGTTGAGCAATTAAATCATTCAATATTTCTCTTAATATTGTCAATAAGTATTTATCATTTCAGGTATTCTAGCATATATACATTTTTAAATTATTTTTTAGCTTCTAACTTAGGTTTAAATACTATCAATAAGCAGTGAAACTGAGATGCCATCATGGCAGGGAACGTGATTTTAAAACGTTGGGCCTGTTTAAATTACAAACAACAAAAAATACTTTACTAAAAGATATTTTTAAACAATTAATCAAATCAATATTAGATTATGTCAATAAAACACTGGTTTACAAGTCTTTTGTGTCCTATAAGTCTGTGTATATTTCATAATTTGCTTATGGCCCAAAATCAACATAACACGTTTTTTGTGCCTCCTGTAAAATTTGGTATGTGTGAGTTACGTCTTTTTTCCTTTCCAAATTTGATATCCAAACAACATTCACAACTGTAATTATCAATGATGACAAATTCAACAATATATACAAACATATTTCAGTATTTTACTCTAAAATCGTCGGTTTTCTAAGGCTTCTGCTTCGCTTAGCTTAATTCAAAAAGCTATGAACAACCCTCACTCATCCCATTATCAAAAAAACAAATCTCAGTATATCTTTCGCAATATAAAACCATCCCCTGCGGTGTTTCCAGGTTTAAAAAAAGTTTAACATTGTCTTATCTACCCGGGATTCAAACACAAACATCAAAGAGGAAGACATTCAAAGGAAAACAACTTATTTACGCAACTCGAAAAAATCGAGTTCATCTGATTCTGTTGGCAGGTACTGATTTTTTTGTGCATATTTTAAAATAGACTTCAAACGAATTCTACGAAAAATTAATAAATTCGCTGCTACGTCCTTAAACAGGCCAAGAGAAGGGTAAATAATTTACAAAAATGCCAAGATTCATTATTTTTTTATTATCATTGAATTGATGCTAAAGGTGAAAAGGATTTTGTTTGAAAAAACATCTCCTTTGGATAGTCGATTAATTAATATACATCAGTCTTGAATAAATAAATAAAAGGCGAGTCAAAAACAATCTGGATTTTGTAAACGGTATAATGAATATCCAAGAAAATATTCTTTCTTCTTACTTCCGAGAACACTTAATAACACCTGATAAACAGTGGTTTAAATTTGGAGATACAAAAATGTGCACAAAAATTTATAGTCAAATGTTTGCCATCTTAATATATAAAAATGAATTATTTTTTTGTATTTTATGCGTTGCCACACCGCTCATCCGATTGCAAAAAAAAACTTTGACAAACTTTTTGATTGCACTTTCGGGAATATAATAGGCATATTAAAATTAACTTACAGTAGGTATTATATATAAATTCAATGTTTGTATGTCTGCCATACATTTCATTTTGACAACGTATGTTTGCACTTGCGCGTATTTTATAGTAAAATTAACTTACAGTAGGTGGCGCGTGAGTCGTACCATAGACAATCGGCAGCAAATGTCAAACGTCAGACAGAAAAAAATCATGCACTTCAATAAACACAATTAAAACACAAACACGTTCTTTCTTTGACTGTCATTGCAACGCTTGCCGGGAACCGGCTAGTAAGTAGTAAATAAATTAACAATGAACCTTCGACGATATGTTGCATGTTTTTTTATAGTATTGTGTTTTTTTATTAATTTAGAAACTCGAAAATACAAATATTTATGGCTTGTATTTCTATTATTATCAAAGAGCAGCCACTTTGTGTAAGTTTTAATTTCCAGCGAAAATTTTCTCCGCTTTTATTTATGCAATATGGCATTTTTCTGTTTGGTTCTTTTTCGAACACATTATATCTACAATGATTTCCAACTCTTTATAAACAGCCATGCTTCGGATTTGTAGCGTACCGGAAAAACTAATATATCAGTTTCTTTTAAAATGATTGTTTTGCTCGATTGAACATAAACACCATCGTTATAGATCTTCTAGGCTTCAGATGTGTGGTTTTTCATGATCAGTTCTCAATTATTCTTACAAATATTTATCGAATAATAAATGTCATTAAAACAAAAACAAATAGTTTTTAAAGTTTTAGAATACCTAATAAATACAAAAAAAAATCGGAAAATAAATCCCGGTATTATCGAAATTCTCGAACTGTCTCGAGTTCCGAGATTTTTCAAAATTATATACTTTTTCTTTCTAAAATTTCTTCCTGATGAAATACCAAAGAACTTTACGAAACATACCCATAAAAAAGTTACTTGGTAGAATTTAAAAATGCATTATTGTATCCAACTAATATGAAATATATGATTAATCACCTATAATACAATAAAACGAAATTATCGGATATGTATTTAAACTTCAGTAACGTGAAGAAAATTGTAAATAGATAAGTCATAATAGATAATAAAAACAAATACAATTCATTTATTGTCTGAAAAACAATAATTTTTTTAATTATCTATTAATAAAGTATAATTTCGTTTAAAAATATATAATTACTGTACAAATTTTATCAGTTATTTTGAACTAACATATTTTATGTACCACATAAAAATGCATATTTTTCGTAACCATTGCTTTTTACAATTATTTAATCTTACATCTGCCAATAGTCTCGATTACCGGGAAATGCCGGGAAACGATAATTATGTTTCAAGCACTGCAAAATTTTGAATCTTCATAATCTTGCGTACATACCTCATAATTAAATAAAGACCATACGTATTTATAGCAATGAAATAAAACTGATTGTTTTCTTCCCGCCTTTATTGCCTCTCATAAATTTTGCAAAATACGTTTTAAAAGTTTCTTTTGCATTCTTTATTGCCACCCTTATTTTTTTATTAAAAATAAACCACAGCAAAACACTGTGATTGTATTAAAAAAATCCAACGAAATTGCATCAAGCCTTAAGAGGCTTATGAAAATAAATATTGTACCTAAATAAACGTTGAAATTTTGAATCTTCATTTGATAATATAATACAAGCTTAAACATATTGTTTTTCAACTGACGCTTTTTTTTTTAATCCATGTCCGCTCCCAATGTGGAGCATATGGCTTCCTAATGCAGGTATCTCATAAGAAGTTTTTTCTACGAGAACTGTTTGTTACTCAGTCGCTCAACCTCACTTTTTTTTACAAAGTGAGTAGTAGATGAAGGACAACCTGATAGCTATGATTAACTATAGCTTTTGTTACGCAAGTTAAGATCAAAGGATGGGGACAGAATGTGTGATTGACATCCAAACCCAGTTCTTTGATCACATCTTTGAATTGAATAATTGTCAAATTCACTAAATTCATGTAAATAGGTAAAATTGTAAATATTTTTTAAAAATTTAACGTTTAGCTATATTTCATCCCCGAATGTTTGCGTGCCCATACGGTCACATTTGTCCTTACTACTATATGGTAATAAAAGGATGAGCATGACCATAGTCATGCGGGGTTTCTATGCAACGACTTTTTTTTTTTTTTTTCAGGAATAAAAGTTATCCGTGACTTCAATAATGCTTAAAAAATATTTAAGTTGAGTCATTTAGTCCTCATGCTGTAGTTATTTTCATAGATAGGTTCAAAAACGAATTCATATAATGCAAAATAATAAACTCAACCTAGGGCCATAACCCAAATAAGCGCAGATCCCTTACCAACTGAAACCCAGTGACCCAACGTGATAAAGATAAAATATATTGCAAATCCTTGTAGTATTAGGTACACAGAAGTGGCGTGTAGGTATGCTGGAAACATTCCGAAAACAGATCGATCGATACATGTTTATTTAGTAATCGAAGCCAAGTCGAAATGAAAATATCAGGCGCACATATAAACGGCCTGGTGTTTTCCATCGCACCCAACGACTCATTACATACTTTAAGATTCCCCTTCTGTGGTCCCTGGTGGATCGTTACCGCTGACTAATGACCGCTCGGAAGATTTAATGCGGAAATAAAAAAATGATTCTTCGCTCGCCTGCCACACTATATTCGCTCCTATACACACATACGTAGGGGATATTGTAATTACTACAACTATACACTGTGACAAAGCTGAGAACATAATCATTCTGCGTTCCTAATACCCTGGCGTATTTTTGCAACAAAGATTAGTGGATCGTTTTTCTTATAAGAAAAATTATTTCGTCATGAAAATATTACCAGCGTCTTTTGACTGTATCTCTACTCCTAATGTGGAATATATAGACTGTGGAAAGAAAAAATAGTTTTAAAAATGCTCGGTCCAGTGTAATCAATGTACACATTGTTTTTTTTTTGCACGTCTCTTTTGAATGGAACGTATCCCCCGTGCAAAAAGAGGATTGGGTGTATATTTCTTTTTCTTTAACAGTTTTATTTTGAAACAGTTTAAAACATATATCAACTGTAGAAAGGAAACAGGACGTAACCCACACGTATCAAATTTTACAGGAGGTGCTAAAAACGTGTTTTAATGATTTTAGGCTGTATGGAAATTATGAATTATACACTACCTTGAAGTGCACGGAGACTTCTAAGCTAGTGTTTAATTGATATAATCTAATATTAATTAAAGAAATTGTCTAGGAAAAACTTTTATTTCTGTCTTTTTCTTGGTTTTAATTTTTAACAAGCTCATCTTTTTCAAACTTAAAAGCTTAAATTTAGACACTAATTCGGCATTTGCAGCTTATATCCTTTTGATATAACGTCTATCAAGTTTGATAGCAAACAGAGCATAGATAGTAAACAGAACCTTAGCAAACCGACGATTTTAACGAGTAACGAGTAAAATACTGATATACATATCGACTTTGTAAAGGAAAAAGGATGTAACCCACACGTATCAAATTTTACAGGAGGCACAATAAACATGTTTTGATGATTTTGGGCCATATGCAAATTATGAATTATACACAACCTTGAAGTGCACGGAGACTTCTAAACTAGTGTTTAATTGATATAATCTAATATTAATTAAAGAAATTGTCTAGGAAAAACTTTTATTTCTGTCTTTTTCTTGGTTTAAATTTTTAACAAGCTCATCTTTTTCAAACTTAAAAGCTTAAATTTAGACACTAATTCGGCATTTGCAGCTTGCATTCTTTCGATATAACGTGTATCAAGTTTAATACAATGTAATTATTACAAAAAAACTGTAGGTTACGTCCTTTTTCCTGTCCACAGTCGATATACTATAAATAGGTTTATGGACATCAAAACAGTCCGTTATGATTTTATAATTATTACGAACCCAATTTAGCAAGCTCAAAATTCAGAGCTTTTAACTTTGTGTTATGATTTCACTTTTAATGTGTTTTTCTGTTTTATTTCCTAATAGTTTTACGACTCGTTTCCTTTCTGTAAAGTTTACAAGAAAATCTTCAGTAATTCACTTTGAACGTTGCAAAAACATAATTAAACAAGATCATTGCGTCGTTTTAGTGTTTTCAGCGTGAGTTTAAAATGATGTTTTACAAGTTTATTTAAATAAACATTATAATTAAGCTGATATAAAATAGAAAAACATGGCAATATTTTCTCAGTCTGTAACTTAAAATAATATTTCGGACGTAAACAAGTTGGTACGTGTATATATTTATTTTACCGTTTTATTTAATTTCTAAAAATCCAGCTATTATAAAAAGAATGTGCTTTGGTTTTTTCTTGGGAAATAAGCATGACTAAACAACTCTTTTTAACACGTTAATATTATATTTAAATAACACGATCAACTAAAAATTACATAAACTATATTTTTACACGAATTATTCGTTTTAACAAGATTCCCAGAAGCGGATAGATAACTGGTTTCCTAATAACAAAAAAAAATAGTAAAAACAAACGAAATCCTTTATTAGATCCCAACGTATTAGACGTGTCAGAAACTCTCAACGATGAAAGAGGTTTAAATCTAGCCTAGAGGTGGGGAACCTTTTCATTCCAAAATGCCACATTCGTTTATCGAATTCAACATAAGGCCGCAGTAAAAAAAACGTTGACGCCGCCTTCCCCTTTTTTTTCGATTGTCGAACATTTTTTTTTATCCATGTCCGCTCTCAATGTGGAGCATATGGCCTCCTTATGGAAGTATCTCAATAGAAGTTTTTTTTTTCGAGAACTGTTTGTTATTCAGTCACTCATCCTCACTTTTTTTCAAAAGTGAATTGTAGGAAAAGAAAGATAAGACTATAACAGGACTAGTTGTTGACTAATCACTATTGCTACACCCAGTTATTAAAGGATAAGAAGGATGGGAGGAGAGGAAAATGTTGTGAATTTACATCACAAACACCCAGTCGCTCACAACTTTGAATTGAATAATTCTCAAATTCGCTGTGATCTGACCGTGAATCAAACCCAGACCTGCATGATCGGTAGAGCAAGCTGTAACCAAATGGGCCACAGCAGGCGACAAATAATGGGTTGATAACGCTCTTTTCCAAGCGCACAATTTTTTTGATGAAGTCAAAAGGCCGTATCAGAGTAGCCAAAAGGCCACAGGTTTCTCTACCTTGGTCTAGCCCCTCATAAAAATAATAATATTACATATTTGATTTTCATTATTACCTTATTTACACAATTTTCTAAGCCACCATTTGGCTCTTTTTTCAACTAATATTGTTTTTTAAATCATGAAACCATCTTTAATTTGTCTATGATTTCTATTACTTTTTTACCCGGTTTTTTTGAGGTGTGCATCTACCGTGTAAAAAAACAGTTGAGTGCATATATAAAATAATTAATTTACAAAAAACTTAAATGTTAAATTGTTATGTTAATTGTAACATTTTTTGGTTTATAGCTTGTTTATTCACAAGCTTAATAACATACGGCCGTATTTGCAGTTTTGCTGAGATGTACATCTTTAGGAACAATGATTTTTGATATCTCATGACTACAAAAAACTTAATACGATCGTATGATATGGAACTTGTAAATTATAAGAATTAATAATCTTTGTTTTAACCGGTTCTCTGCCACGGACGTGTTAACTCGCCATACAATTTCGTGCTCGTAGGGCCGGCCATACAAAATGTGCGTGTTTCCACGCAGTACTTAAGACACGGCTTAAAGGCCACAAGAAACGTATTTAATAATTTTAAAATATCATGCATATAGTGACATCTCTTGGAATCATAATGTGATACTTAAACTTCAATGATGTTGTTTTGTAATCAATAATACAACGATTTTAAAAAGATCTTTTTTGTTGTGTTAAAATGTGTTGCTGGCGAGGCTATAATTACTTGGGGGTAATTTCCTTTTTGGATAAATGATGGTGAAAATGACCTATCGTGTATGTATATGGTGTGTTTGTGATTTACAATTAATATATGTCTAAAAAGTACATATTTATTATGTTTTATTTTTTGAAAGAAAATCATGGCCCTCCATGTACGTCCATATAAATCCCGCACGGCACAGAATACGTTAAAATTAAATTTCATAACGTTGTTACTTCAATAAGTGTTGTGTTACAAATAGTGATACATGTATCAATTATGTAATTTAAGTGTCATCAAATATCAGAATATCGCAAGACTTACTTACGAGCAGTGACGGATTATCCTATAAGAGCAAGAGGCGCGCGCTTGGGGCCTCCAAATCTTGGGCGCCTCAAAGATAGCATGTAATACATAAACCCTTTTTTTTTAATTTCAGTTTTCAATATTTATTATTATTCTACGAAGAGGTTTGCATCGCTTTTGTGTTATTCAAAAAGCAGGACATCCAAAACCCATTGCGCCTGGGGTCTCCAAATTTCTTAATGCGCCACAGCTTATGAGTATACTAAAAATTGATTGATAAAAAATGCAGCAACTGAGTTATTGCATAAAATAAATAATATTTAAGAATTTTACCGTGCACTCCCTTTATTTTCGTATTTATTTTTTTTTGGTTACCAACTTCTGGCACTACGGTGAAGATATAATCCCTTGGAACTCGAAACAAGAAAACGTCTACCTAATTGACGACTACCGGTCTTCGTAAAAAAAACAATCACTGTAACGAAACCCCACACTAGCTTTGAACAAATTATGGGGGGAAAGATGGAGGGTGAGAAGTAAGAAAAGGCTTTTAAGGGTTGTAAGAATGTGATTCATCTTTCCGAATATTTAATTAAATATTTATTACCGTCTATTAAGGTTGAAATACTCTAAGAAGAACGAGTAGACAGTATTTGACATTACAGAAAATTTTCAATGCATCAGCCATTCTTACTTACTATGTATGCTAGCTCCAAAAGATATATCTATATAGATACACTTTTTTTCAAATTAAACAATTTATAAATACGACCTCAAGCATCATTAACCACTAGAATACCAAGCGGACACAGGTGTCCGGAACACATGCAAGCGAACACGGATCTCCAAGACATTTAAAAAATGAAATACTTGGTATTCTAATAGAATATAAGCAATATTTTTATGAATATGTGTAGTGACATTTATACTGAATCAATATAGGTTTTTAAAATATCGAATTCGAGTGTATATTAGGCAAAATTATTTTTCTCAAAAACATGCAGTATCTCTGTGACATATTAATGATTTATTTGCGCGGTGTTCAAACGGTTAAAATTACTTACAACGATTCTTCAGTTTTATATATTAACCGTTTTACTCTCATACCACCGAACCAGTGCTGTAAAGCAGTGTTTCCCAACCTTGTTCATTCCGCGGACCCTTAAATCTGAAAACAATAATCTGCGGACCCCCGAAAAAAAATTATTCAACGTGTTCATATTTTTTCACAAAGAATGATGAAAGAATGAAAATATTATGACATACACAAAGCATCATTTTTCCCAACATGTTTTATAATTAGGCCCATTAGAGGTGATGTGAGCCAAGTGGTATTTTATATAATTGGCATTTACTTGGTAGAACTCCATTGTAATACTGTAAAAAATAGCAAAGTATTTAGTTCTACAATTTCTTTTGATGCTACTTTCTATCTCTACTTTTATTTATTACCGTAATATACAGTAGATTTTACAAATTTAGCAAAATAAATTAAAAGGGCCCTTTAAGTGTATATGAGATATGCTTGGCAGATACATATTTTTATTTTACGCAGATAACACTATGGCAATGTGTATTAACTGAGGTTACTTCACTTTTACGATACTCTTAGACCTGTAGAATATTACAATGCATCTAAATTATTTTTTTCTTAAATACCACTTGGGTCACTTCACCTCTAATGGGTTTATATATTAAAGAAATAATGTTCTGATTTCATGTCATAACAAAAATCAAATCAAAGTTACTTTTTATTTTACATTCAGATCAGGGGTGGGCTGCAGGGGGCTCGGAGGGGCTCGTGCGAGCCCCTCATTAATTTAATAGAAATCCATATTCTCAGATCTAATTAGTATATAACTGCAATTTCTGACCAATATATTATCTATGACAGCTTCAGTATACATAGTACATTTTTAACCATTTAGATTGATGAGTTTACGCTAAATTTCATATTGTTACATATTATAAGTGTATTAAATAACAATCGATTGTGTATTCAGGTATTGCATATAATTGCATTGGAGTAATAAAAAAATCACTTCTTCACCAGAACACCGAGAATTGCCTTGAGATTAAGCGAGCCCCTTGTCAACGTATTACCAGCCCACCGCTGAATTTCAGATAGTAATATATTCGCAGGAAACCATTCTCAAAATCATTTTGTAGAATAACACACCTTCACTTTGAAATACCTTGACTGATGATGATGGAAACCAGACACCATTTTTCCTGAACGGCTTTTTCTTTCGTCCCTTAAGAAGGTCACGTGTGAGATCGCATCGTAAAACTCCCCTTTCGTGACGTCATCAATCTCGTTTTCCCGCCAAAATAGTGGATGTGGCGGAATCCTTAGAAGCGGACCCGAATCCTTCCCCACACCCCCGCCGCATCGCAGGGGATGCTTAGTTTTATGACGCCGGAGTCAGATTTCCATTCATCAGCATGGACCGGAGTCTCCAGGGAGCGATTCCATGCTCAAGCTTGGGATTTGACCAGTGGTATGGATGGTAATTTATATCAAGAGGGTAAAACAAGGTGACAAGGAATTTCGATTCATATACGCGCATCAAAAACATAAAAATCTTAAGGTTGTCTCAAATATATATTAGTTTAAATATATACATTTTTTCTTATTTATTTATTTCATTATCATTGCATAAAATTGACAAGTTATAAATTTGAAACTTTTACAATGAAGAAAAAAAATCATAATACAGTAAAACCCCCATTTACACTAAAGTCGGGAGAGTGTAATTCGGGGTAGTGTAATTGGGGGTGTGAATCTCATACAAAATTAGGGATTTGGTTTTTTTTTCCGCAAAAATTACAAAACTAAGATTTTCCTTAGTTTTGCAAAAAAAAAAAATATTGACGAAATATTTAGTTATCAATTGATAAAATGCAAAATGCGCCAAAATCCCATGTATAGAGAGTCGCCCGGCTATACGTGTATAGCCTGGCACGAGTTGAATACACAGACGCTAGCCAACATTTGACTGTATGCGCAGCACAGACGACCGTCTCGTAGCAACAACAATGGAATGTGTCCGTGTAATTGGGGGATTTGCGGTGAATATTTCAAGAAACCGCGTTATTCGGGGTAGTGTAATTGGGTGTTCCTCTGTATTTTTTTTAATATGCCATAATTTTTAGACTTAGATAACATAATTTACTATTCCCATGAAAATGTTTAAATATTATATTTCACTGTTTTTACTAAAAATATAAACAGGCAGATAAATCAAGATAAACATGCTTACATTAATCGAAATTTAATCAATTTTATTAATTATTAGCCAGAAACTTAATTAGGAATCCATCAATATTTTCTTGTAATTTCACAATCATTAGTATTCTTGTATCCGGCATGAAAATAATGAGATTTTTTCCCCTTGTGGGAATCTTTGTGACAAAGTTGGTAAAGTTCAGAACTGTGGTTGATTGATCAGTATTCTTGGCCAGTAATTTTGTTTGATTGCGTGGCTACATATCCAAAATACTTACCAACACGAAACTATAATATAACGTATTTTCTTATTACAGTTATGACCCCAAATAAAGTGATCCCAAAATATCTATTAACTGTATTAAATAATTGAGGAATAAAATATTTATTATGATTTATTCAACTAGTGCTTCTTAAACATTTTCATGCCTCGACCCCCGATTTTTTTTTTAGTTTAGTCATCGAAATCTTCATTGAGAATTGATTATTATTTTTAATATATTTGTTTTAATATTTCATCACAATATATATGAATTACACATTTATAATGTTCACAAAAACATTGTGGATGGATGCGGTTGTATGTGTTTACATAACAAATCATTATCTGGTTCAATGTAAAATTGCTTAAACGCAAGGAATCTTTTAAAGTCTATGTGGCTATGCATGATTTATGCTTATTTTTTAGTAAAAGTAATATCGAAAATACTATTTCACATAGGCTGTATTAAACCATCAAAAAATAGTGTTTCTCAATCGTTTTCGATATGTGCACCCCTTTTAAAATTCATATATAATATTTTTGATATTATATTCTGACAGTATTACTGATATTTATTACCGTTAAAGACAACAGGGGTGGGCTGGAGGGGGCTCGGAGGTTGTACGCGCGAGCCTCTTGTTAAATTTGACCAAGACCGGCGAGCCCTTTGTTAATTTTAGAGAAAACAATATTCTCAAATCAAATGAGTATATAAGTGCAATTTTTTATTTATATATTATCTACGACAGCTTTAGTATACATAGTAGTATATATATATATATTAATCTATGTCCGCTCCCAATGTAGAGCATATGGTCTTCTAGTGGAGGTATCTCAAAAGAAGTGTTTCTACAAGAAATGTTTGTTACTCAATCGCTCAATCTCACTTTTTTTCAAAGTGAGTAGTAGTTAAAGAAGGGTAAGGCTAAAACAGGACTAGTGGTTGGCTAATCGCTAGTGCTACACCCAATAACTAAAGGATCAGAAGGGTGGGAGGAGAGGAAATGATGTGAATTGACATCACAAACACCCAGTCTTCGATTTCAACTTTGAATTGAATAATTCCCAAATTCACTGTGATCTGACCGGGAATCAAACCCAGACCTGCGTGATCGGTAGAGCAAGCTCTAACCAACTGGGCCACAGCAGGTGACACAGTATATTTTTAGCCATTTAAATTAATAAGCTTACATAAAATTGCATGTTGTTACATATTGTAAGTGTATTAAGTAACAATCGATTACTTATTTAATTATTGCATATAATTGCATAGGATTGATAAAAAATCGCTACTTTCCCAGAACACCAAGAATCGCGTTGAGATAAGGCGAGCTCTTTGTTAACATATTCGCAGCCCACCGCTGGTTAAAGGGCTGCATTGACCGCAGTTGAAAAGGGTAAAAGTGATTGACAACTATGACTAAAATTATCAGTCACAAGAATGATACCATTTATTAAATTACGCACGTTACTGAGTCAATCTTAAAATTTTACATTCATCTCATCGACTTTTTGCAAATCACTAGTCAATTTTTTTTTATAAGACGTGATAGCCCGAAATATTTTCACCTGCTAACATTGTCATTGCCATATGTAAAAATAAATCAACTTGAATTGGCAGTAGATTTTATTTTTTAGTTTGAAACCAATGGATATAAAATTTGAATCGTTCAAATTATGTACATTCACACAAATTTTGTCACTAACGACCCGGGTTTCGTCTTTCGGCATCGTCAGGCGATCAAGTGCACGGATGAACTGACGCTTAGTAAATGAACGTATCGTGTTTAAATAAGCAATAAATGTATCATTAAGTTTAAAGCAGGGCTGTGGAGTCGCGTGAAAAAAAGACGACTCCGACTCCAGCTTTAAAATAATTAACGACTTTGACTCCGAGGAATTTTTTCAATAATTTCATTTTAACTTATATTTGTATTCCATCAGATCATCTTTAGTCAGCCAGCATGAAATGTTAACAACACTTTTGACTATTTTGTTTAAATACACAGCATTAAATATATTTTTCAAAAAAAAATCGAGCCGCACTTTTTTCACGACTCCGACTCCGACTCTGGTGAAAATACCGCGACTCCGCGACTCCGACTCCACAGCCCTGGTTTAAAGCCATTGCTGGCGAAAAGCATTAAGCTCATGGGAATGCCTACAGATTTGAATAGTGAGTAGTTTTAGGATTTACATTTATTTTTGTTTGTTGGAAAAGGTTTTATGATTATATTTACTTACATATAGGGTGTAAAAGTGGGGAATTCGGCATATTTAGCTGTTCGTTCAAAATCGGAAGGCTGTTCAATTGTGGTATATTTATTTCAAAAATTTCTTTCAAACAGAAATACAAAGCTATTCGAAATAAAATTCGCCGAATACATGGTTGAGTTGTCAACGTCTTTGTTTTGGTAATGAATGTCACGTGTTAGAATACTAGTATAGACAGTTTTTATAATTGATTTCTGTCCTGGGGCATGGTTTTATGTGATGCCTTGAATTTCTTATCACCCATTGTATCCTAAAAAAATGAGAGTATTGAGAGCGATTATCTAATCCAGGGTTTCCCAAACTTATCGTGCAATGGAAAACTTCGCAGTGTCTTAAATTTGAATCGTTCAAATTATGTACATTCTCACAGATTTTGTCACTAACGACCCGGGCTTCGTCTTTCGGTATCTTCAGGCGTTCAAGTGCACGGATGAACTTAAGTTGACTCAGAGAACTGAATCAATTCAACTTTCAAAACATTAGCGATGAAGGAGACTCGAAGCACTTTGACCTTAGCGCGGCCTGGTACTTAAAGCTTCATAAATCTCCGCCTGTGTGGCCGAGTGGTCAGCGTTGTTGGCTTCGGTTACGGTGGGCACGGGCTCAAGTCCCGGTACGGACAGTTTTATAAATTGATTTTTCAATCGATTTATGAATTTATGTTCGAAGGCATGGATGTATGTGCTGTCTTGAATTCCCCTCTCCCACCCATCCTATCCTATGAACGGGGCGTATCGAGAGCGATTAGCTTACTACTAGTCCTGTCCTAGCTCTATCCTTATATCCCTACTCTCTCTGGAAAAAGAGAGGTTGAGCAACTGAGTAACAAGCAGTTCTCGTAGAAACACTTATGTTGAGATAAACTCCATTAGGAGTACATATGCTCCACATTGGGAGCGGACATGGATAAAAAAAAATGATATAAAAAAATTGTTTGAAATTTGTAATATTTTTCAAATGCCGATATCTCAATTGCATTACTTCTAACGTATTCAGCGGTTGTCCGCTATATTGTTTACTTATTTATGCACTTTTTAGTTGCATTCAAATGTTTGTTAGCATTCGCGATAGTTTGTTATTTGAATAAAGCACTTTGCAGGATAAACGATCCATTGTCTACAATCTGTTTTACATTTAAGACTGTAAGATCACGTTTCCGGCGGCAAAATGGAGTCGAGAGAGGGTTCGCAAGATCCAGGAGAATTTTACTTAACCCATCAATGCCCAAAAGAAAACCACGTGCGGAAACCTAGAAAAAAAAAACAAAAATCAATTTTCATCGGACATAATCGATACGAAGGCTTTTTTGAGTCTTGTATAGTTATTTTTTCTCGTAAAAACGTGATGGGTTGCCATTGTAGTCTTTGTAAGAACTGAATTATTACACTTTTCGCGCACTACATCAAAATCAAAACGAAAAGACTAGCCCAGTTTTGACGGCTAGACGCCCATCGTACTCACTTGAGTACAGTGCAATAAAATGCAACATAGCACACGGTAGATGAAAAATATTGTCATACTAAAAATAAATTTTGTTTAAGTAGAGCCTAAGTATACATAGTAATGAGAAACAATTAAAAATGTATTATTATTTATACTAAGAAATAATTCAAATATCTAACCTAAATCATCTTGATACTTTCGATGGTTTCGGCGGTAACTTTGTGAAAGTTCATTTTAATATAAAATTTAAAATAACTTTGATTATTCCACGTATTGTGTAACTAACTGTGACACGTGTTTCGCTTCTTTCAGAGGCATCTTCAGACTTACTATCGCAAAGTTTGCTTAAGTAATGAAGCAAGATTGATTCTATGTTTTTAAATTATAAAATTACAAAACGGAGTTTGGGTTTTTTTCCTTTTAAGGAAAGCAAAGAGGGGGGTGATTGAATCGAAATAAAGCAAACAAATAATGATACTAATGAGCTGCAATCAATTAGATTGGGATTTTTCTCTTTTAAAGAGGGGGTTATAGAATCGAAATAAAGCAAACAAATATAATCATACTACTAATGACGTTAAACATTACAAACTATAAAACTAATGAGCTGCAGTCAATCAGATTGGTTTGTGATTACTCTATTAATTGGAAACAATGTAAGTAATGGCGAGCAACCATTCCTATTAAGAATATTATTTAATAAAATTTCTTTTTTGTTAAGAGTTTTATTTATTTCTAAAAATTCTAAGCTATTCATCGAGTAAATAAAAAGGGTTTAAAGATTAGAAAGTTAGTTACACAATACGTGGAATAATCAAAGTTATTTTAAATTTTATATTAAATCATCTTGTTTTAAACCAATATTTCGATGGTAAACTATTGACATTTATCTACGCATTTTTGCCAAATTGTATTTTTTTATAGTTTACTACTATCATGTTGTTTCATAATAGGGTATTACTTTTTAAATAAACAAAGAATTAACTAAAATAATAAATAAAATACACCATACCACGCATAGAATAGGTGTTCTCAAGCGAGTACGGTGGGTGGTAATGGGTTAAAGCACAAGACAGCTAGAGTATAGATCGATGCTAAATGCGGGCTGAGTCCACACGATGAATGATAATATGTAATGGTGATGTTTATACAATAATCTGTTCTCTGTCACTGGAAAAATCTCAACTTTTGTCAACATAGCTATTTTATTATGACTCGTATTTTTCTGGACAGAATTTAAATAACATTGGTCAGAATTTATATTAAATGGTCATAATACATTTGTCAGAATAAATAGTCATAATTTAAATTAAATTTAAAAAAAACTCAACCTAACCTAACCTACTAACCAAAATTGTTATTTAATATTCTGAACGTTCATATTTTTATTCTGGCCAAAAATTGATTTTAATTCTTACTATTTAATTTGTTTACTATTATTTTTTGGGTAAAACCATTTAATATTAATAAAAATCATTTTTTCCATATTTAGGTTTTGATTGATGTTGGATATGCTTATTATCAAACAGATTATATTTGTTGATTGTGCTAGCAAGCCAAGCTGAAAATTAATTCTTTGATTATCAATTATTTGTCTAAAAAGGAATTTACTTGTTTAGTCAATTATTATTATATATTATTATTTAAGCCAGCATTAGCTGGCTTAAAAGCAGGCAATTAATTTTAAACTTTTATTTTAGTCAAATTGGCATTAATGCATCTATATTATATTTATATTATAATCATCTATTTAACATAAAATATCGATGCTATAGGCTTTACCCTAAAAGTAAAATTTTTCACTTGGTGTTTACTAAGAATTATCAATCTGTTATATAATAACTTCTGCCAGAAATGTAACAATATATGACGCGGAAACATTCAAAAAGTGATTTGTCACAAATTTTGAAAAATTCCGTTTAATATCAGTCCATAATAAAAAATATTTATGGAAACCACAATTAGTGTTCAAAAAAGGTTTTTTTAGGAATATAAATGATAGGACTAGGAAAGGACTAGAGGTTGGGTGATCACTCTCGCTACACCCCGTTATTTTAGATTTTAAATGGTGGAGGAGGAGATTTTAAGACATCACAAACATCCATGCCGTTGAACAGAAATCGATAAATCTATAGAAAAAATATGTTCGTGCTGGGATTTGAACCCGCGACGTCCGACATGGAAACCAACGACGTAAAGGTCCTTAAGGCTTTTTCAATGTAAATTCCCATATTGTTTTTCGAAACATTAAAGCCATAGTTAATAAATTGAATGTAATGTAATTAGTAATAAATATCAGTTTATTTTATTCTAATTAACATTTAAAAACCCCAGATTGCTTATCGTTCTTCGAAACACTAGAGTCATATTTAAAAGTTTAATATTATAATTGTAATTTGAATTATTATGTTAGAGTGAATAACATGATGTATTGTGTATGTCTTCAAAATGTAATTTTAATCATAGTTCTGACGATAGCGAAAAAGACGTCGCGGAACAAAAGTCCCGGGACTTGTGGGGCTTTTTGCTGTCTTAATTCCCGGGACGTTTTTGGAAAATGTCCCAGGAATTGTGACTGTGATTTATAATGTGCTAATAACATGTATATTTGAATTTTGAAAAAAACTATTTTTGTGGTTAAAAAAAACCCTAAAAAGAACTGATGTGTATTGAATAAAAGCAGATATAAGACGGGAGCCCTAAGAAAAACGGACACGACATGGTCGGGACGTGACACTTACCCGGGATGTAACAAAATTAAGTATGCATATATAAAAGGAATCTGATACCATGTGTTTATATATTGTAGTATAACTGTAGCAAAAGTAAATTACAACATATTAAAATTAAATGTTCATACCTGATTTTGTTTTATGTACAAATGTTTTTTCACTATTTCACAAAGGTACTTATGTCTCAATATGACAAAAAAGGGTCTAAAAGCTGTATTGTGAAGTTACGGTCATAAATTTACTCCTGACGGCGACTTCATTGATATTTTTTCATTACATGTACCGTTATCATCCCTTCTTAGTAAAAAAAATAGCCGTAAGCGTTGCACACGTTCATTACATAAGAAAAATAATAACTATTAAGCATTGTATTAAAAAAAACGCGATTTTTACTAGTGTGTACTTTCAAAAGGCGTGTAATACGTGTTATATTAAATTATAATTTTATTGAAATGAAAATGAGAGTCTCGAGTCCTGGGATGTCCCGGGACTTTGACTTTATCACGCCTCGAGTCCCGGGTCGTTGAAAACCCCAATACTTCAGAATCCCTTATCAGAAAACAGTATTTTTAGAATTAAACCCAACTCATGACTGATTCAATTTTATCAGTATCTCAATTATAAATAATAAGTTAATATGCTTTGATTATACGGCACATTGTGCTGTAATGCTGAATGATAATCAAAACCGATATTCGGGATAACAATAGATCCTGACTACTTGTCACCCTTACACTATAATATATCACGCCCCTCCCCTTGCCGCCCCAACACTCGGCCCCCCTGGGGAGCTTCACACTATTATTATAACGCCGCGAATATTCAATACTAGGGTTGCTCTGCCTTGAAACAAATACGTAGTCAAATGACATTGTATTTGATACATTAAAAAAATAGAAATATGTACAATTATTTTTAAAAGAAAAACAAATAAGATAGGCTTTTTATCCATGTCCTCTCCAAAATATGGAGCATATGGCCTCCTAATAAAGGTTTCTTAACAGATTTTTTTATACGAGAACTGTTTGTTTACTCAGTCGCTCAACATCTCTTTTTTCAAAGAGAGTAGTAGGGATAGAAGGATAAGGCTATCCTATGAACGGGGCGTATTGAGAGCGATTAGCTTACCACTAGTCCTGTCCTAGCCCTATCCTTATATCCCTACTGTCTTTGGAAAAAGAGAGGTTGAGCAACTGAGTAACAAGCAGTTTTCGAAAAAACACTTATATTGAGATAAACTCCATGAGGAGTCCATATGCTCCACATTGCGAGCGGACATAGTTTTAAAAAAAAGTCCTGTCCTAGCCTTATCTGTCTATTCCTATTTTCTTTGAAAAAAAGAGAGGGTTAGCAACTAAATAACAATCAGTTCTCGTTAAGAAAAACACCATTAGGAAGGAGTGCATATGCTTTACATTGGAAACGGACATTATATATTTTTTTTATTTTAAGTCGATGATGAGGTGCAATAAACTATTGATAAATTAAATATAAAAAGTGTTCCGGACACAGGTGTCCGCTTGGTATCCAAGTGGTTAAAACGAATCGATATTGTCTGTCTTAAACAGAACAACTAATAAAATCGTATTTTAAAGAATATCCTCATAAACTTCTTCTTTTAGAAATTCTAGTAAGCTTACCTTTATCGCACATTGTTTCTTTTTTTTCATAAACTAATCAAACTTACATTATTTTCTCGTACGTAGATGTCACTGCCAAATAATTTGAAGGTTTTCTCACACCATTAAGAATTACAGTAGACCAATATAATGGAAAGTCTGCTGACAACAATTTTCAAATAAACCAGTAATGTTTATATTACAATATATACAACTAACTTATTTAATTCAACTAAGTCTACAATATGATAGCAAAATTATAATTAACAGTGTTCATTGAGCTGAGATTGTTTGTTGAAGTATTGAGCAATATCCGGACGTTACTGATTCAAAATACAGTAAACACAGTTTATTAATAAAAAAAAATTGTAATATAGTAATATGACATAATTCTCTAATTTTATTATATTGTCATCAGCAAATCCATTTGATAACATCAAACAAATGATATTCCTTTGAAAAATTATAAAAGTATTATTTCGCCGGCTGCGTGGTCGATGTTCAACGTCTTTTTCTTAGAACACAGAAGTCACGGGTTCCTGAATTTTATGAATTTCCATTCGAAGGCATGGATGTCTTGAATTACCCCCTCTCGTCAATCCTATCCTTAAAAACGGGGTGTTGGGAGAACATTTAGCTAATCACAAGTCTTGTCTTATTTGTCACAAGCTTATATCTCTACTCTCTTTGAAAAAAGGTGGGTTGAGCAACTTATTGACAAGCAGTTCTCGTATGAACTCTTTTATTAAGGTACTTTCATAAGAAGGTCATATTCTCTACATTAGAAGTGGACATGTTACAAAATATATATATATTCTTATAAATGTCCACGTATAGCAAACATTCAAAAAGTGTTTTTTCATACAAACACAGAGCTTGGGAATATCATGAATTCATATGCTTCATATTGGGAGCATGCATGGCTAAAAAAAAGTATTTCATAAGATCTACTCGCTGACACTCAGGTATTAGATAAGACCAGATTTATTATTCCTGAATATTTTTTGAGAAATCGTGGACATGAACTGTTTGTTCTCTCAAGGTGTAGAACCAGCCTGCCAACGGGGATGCCACTGTGGAGAGCTTTAACGGTGTTCAACAATATGGCTTCGGATGTTGACATATTCCACGTAGACGTGGGTGAATTCCGACGAATACTATTTTTTATATATTAAAGTAGAGTTCGTCGGAGCTTACTCAGTTGACTTCCTTGCCATTTTTTTCTACTGCTTTTAATATTAAATTGTACCTTTTTTTTCTTTATTGTAAAAGTTTAAAATTTATAATTTGTCAACCTTGTGCAATGTTAGTTAAATAAATAAATAAGATCAAAATAATTGGTGAGTGATAACGAATCTTGGAGGTGCCACGTGGTTTCTATATGATCCACATAAGGAGTAGATATTGTAAAAGTAGAAAAATAAATACTAGGCATAGACTCTTCGTTATTCTTAGTTTATGCATTAAATATTTAAACATAAATTTCTCAAATTAAAAATATTTCGTACCTTGTTTTGATTAAGAGACGCTGAATACCCGTTACAATATAATATTCTAAATACGTTATCGCCTAGTTTCAGACTTAAAATTGGGTAGAGGTCGCTAATTCGAAAACTAATCTGCGTAAACCCAAACTATAATAACTAAGTATTAAGAAAAACAAATAAAATTATGCGAATATTTTACCTGCCTGAACGTTCTTGTTTTACTTTGCGTGATAATCCGAATTATTGCAGGGTTAAGCCCGTTTTCTCATCCAATTTGGTGTATGTTTTAACATCATTACTTTTAACGAAGGAAATTTAGACATTTTCCGATGGAGGTAGGTATACTATCTTGCCATCATCATCATTGATCAAAAATTCTGTAAAAAGTGCCGGACTTTAGCGAAAACTTCATCCAAATATCCCTAGTCAATCTAAGGCTTTTTTGACGGTAGAAGCAATTGGCGGTCATTACCATTTTTGACTCTGCCCTTTTCGAAGACTGAACATCATTGTTTTAGATTTTAGAACGTCCATACTCACTTAAACGATTCACAAGAACTTATCAAAGTAGTCGCCTAGCCTAGTTGTAACGTTTCATGTGAGATTATTAAATGAAGCACCGAGTTACTAAGCCCCGCTCTGGAGGTTTTTTGAGTTTTGAGTAAATCACGAAAAACTGTTTTGGGTAATATATAGTGTGTGTTTTAAGAGTTAGTTTATATATTCTGGGATACAAATAAAAGCAACATAAAACCTCCAATTCAACTTAAGTACCGTACAATTGTCAGTAAACTTGTTTGATTTATCCCGAGAGCGTATGTTGGCGTTTTTAGAGCGGGTTTTGCGAGTCGCATTAATATTCATATTCATTTTTTGACGAAACGGAATACGATTTGAAATTCTAAGTATTAAAAAATGATAGCTTTTTATGGAGCGCTGAACTGCATTCATAACACATTTTCGTCGAAAACCGGTCAGTGTGAGTTTTGCAACTTGGCGATACAAATACTATATATTCAAAACAATATATATAAAAATTTGAGCCTTTAAGAAGTGAAGTTAACTTAGTGGTATTTTAGAGTAGAATGAGTTAGATGCGTTATAATATTTTACATGTCTTATAGTAACGTATAAGCTCTGTAAATAAATACAGCAATAGTGTTCATTTCTCCAAATAATATGCAATCCGCCAATACACCAAATAAAGACGTGATTGTACTTTTAAAAGTTCATTGAAACAGTTTTAACACTTTACTAATTGATTCACTTAATTTCTCAGGGACTAATATCATTTACCAATCGACTCCTAGATTTTTTTAAGCAAGGATCTGCAAAAGAATTGCTAAGGCGATATCATGTTTCTTATCAACCCCCTACTTTTTAATCAAGTTAGTTGACGCAACCTTCTGGTAGACGGGATTTTAAAACACACCCGTCTTCGAGACTTTTTTGAAAGCCTAGACTGAGTATGTTAAAGTAAACTTTTTTAGTTAAATATCGCATTTTAACACACTTTCGTTTACTGAACACTTACAATCAGTATTCGTAAGGAGGTTTTTCTCGTATATTTTTTTCTTCAATCAAAGTCTTCGGCTAACAAAATCTTTGTCAATAATTAATCTAGAATACAGGGCTGTGGAGTCAGAGTTGGAGTCGGAGTCGCAGTATTTTGGCCGGAGTCGTAGTCGGAGTTGGAGTTGTGAAAAATGAACGGCTCGATTTTCATTTGAAAAATATATTTAATGATGTGTATTCAAATAAAATAGTCAAAAGTGCTTGGCTGACTAAAGATGATCTGATGGTATACATAATATAAGTTAAAATAAAATTATTGCACAATTTCCTCGGAGTCGTCTTTTTTTTTACGCGACACCACAGCCCTGCTAGAATAAATATTGCGAAAAATAACGAAAGATTTAAAATTATTTTCTACCCTAAAAAGTAAAAATTAAAAATTAATTACTATTCAAATAAATGCAGATTTTTTTATTGTTTTACAATAGAATCGAAACATCAATGCATCATAGTTGTAGTTGTTGCAGAACACATCCGATGAAAACATAAATAAACGACTGATACCATTTTAGGGGGCTCTAGAGGGTTGGAGGTGGATGGGTGTAAAATAATGCACTGACGGGATATAAATTAGATCGCAAAATTGCACGGGCAGTATTTTCGCCGAGGGTTGGATACCGATCGAAACATCCTGACGAGAATAATAAATTTTTCAATCTGCTTGATTTATTTAGAAAATGCAAAAAGGTATTACGTATAGTTTTTTACGAATCTGATTTTTAGGGGAAGAATTTATTCATATTATTTAAGGGTAGATATTTTTTAAATTACTTGGTGCAAGCTTTACCAGTCTTGTGATTTTCCCTTGCGGCACATCACGGCTTGCTATAATTATTTTTTGATTTGTTCGTTAATCTATAGTAATAAATATTTTTCTCGATTTATCGGTCAAACACATGAATATTTTTTTGTATAAAACCATAAGGCATGGTTAGTTTTTTTCTTGAATTATCGCGATTAATCTTAGTTATTTTACTTGTACGGTTCTATATAAAAATGGTAAAATGGTGAGCCTATCAAAACAGTTACAATAAATAAAATGGCAGTACTGTAAGCATTTAAAAAAATATATTGCTACCCAAAGCAACAATGTGATATTTTAAAAAAGCCCAATTCAGATGCAAATTTTCTGTTATATTGGTTGAAAGTAGACAAAAACTCTAAAGTTTTGATCTACAATACGCGCCGTCGGCTGCGTTCAACGTTACCTGACGCTAGGTGTCTAGGCATCAGACGCTACGCGCAACGTAATAACGATACCACACTAGTTTATTGTTATACAAAGCATTAGTCCAGTGATGCAAAACTTTTACCTTCTAGCGGGCCGCATAAAGCAAATTATCGTGGGTTCGGGCCGCAAAGAAAAAAAATATTTAAGTACGCTCAATCCTTTTTATACAGAACATGTGTACGTTCCATGTAAAACAGCTTTAAAATCGTTTTAAAAAAATTAAGTGAATTTAGATAAATGAGTCATAGGTTCCATTATATTATTTCGACCGTGTTATTTCGAAAATAAATAAGCCATGCAAAAAAGGATTATGAGTACTTGCTTATTAAAAGCGTTTCATTGTGAAATAATTATTTTTCATTTATATGCAATTCATAAGTTAACATTTTTTTAATTTGACATAATATTTGTAAGCCTGTTTCTATGAACCGATTTATTTTCTATCATTGAAGAAATAGCTTTCTACCATTTATTAAATACATGTTTTACGTGAAAAAGAGATTTAAGGGCCGCCACAAAATTCAAAAGGGGCCGCATGCGGCTCGCGGGCCGCGGTTTGTGCATCACTGTATTAGTCAGATCTCGCCGTCGTGGAAGGTCACTGATGACCATCTATAGGATGTACTCGGCAGAGGTACAGGACGATGGGATGATGACATAAGAAAGCAAGAAGATTGGCGGAGGGGACAGATAATCTTAGAAGAACCACGTTGTAGCCATATGCTCCAGATAAGGAGCCGATATAGTTGAATAAAAATATAATTTCACATTTTTTTATATAATATATTTAATAGCAATTTTTACCTCATAATCTTGTCAAAACTATACTCTATAATTGAGGGTATTACTTGCAAATACGGCTTATTACAAATTTGGCTAAAAATTAAACTTATATTTCATTTTGAAAAAAAGTGTATATTTTAAAGTATTTCTATTCTTACATTATTTTGGAGTGATATTTTGGATATTGGCAAGCCATATTTGAGACTGATTTCTAAAAACACTTTCAAAGTTTATTTTATCTACTAAATTACAATCATGGTTCATGTTTCAACAACTTAAGAATAAGCCGGGTTTGCAAGTAATACCCTCAATTGTAAGATATGAAAAAGTTTTTATATTTCATAAATCTTGCGTAAAAATTACAATATTTAATTACCTATTTTTTAGTAATTATCACCATGCTAAAATAGCAAATACAAAATAATACTTGTTAGGATTCGAAGAAATAAAACAACGTTTAAATCCTGATAATTTATAGTACAATCTATTTTCATAAACTCACTAGAAAGCAATATACCAAAAAGGTATTATGTCAGAAAACGAGGCCGCGGTTAACCTTCATTATGCTGGAATCCCCTCAACCATAAAGAGCTTGTTTTTCAGAAGGTCGATGACATTTATGCCTCGATTAAGGACTTTCGAAAATAATGCGCAAACGTACCTTTGAAACTTTTTATGCGAGTTTTAAACAGTGCAAGCGAAATATCGCTTCAAAATTACAGGATGCCTTTTCATTTTCTCCTTATTTATTTCCTTATTCACTGCGAGAAACAAAGACCCTCCGAAAAATACTTCAGAAGGCTTACTTTTTTACCATTCCACATGTCTTCACTGCTCCCTTAAGCCTCTTTCACAAAATATATATCTTCTAAGTTCAAGTGAGTTAAACTTGTGGCCCGCGGATAACAACATACAGCTCAAGCTTTTTAACAAAAATGTAAAATAAAAAAATAGATTAATATATATAATACTAAGAAAACACAATATTTCTTTGTATTTTATTTCCATTTTATTTTAAAAGGTTAGAACCGGTTTTTCTCGCCAATATTGTGTTTTTATTAATATAATGCCTTTCCACCCAGTATTGACAGTAAACACTCTAAAAGTGAGTTACTTTATTGTTACTGCTTGCGTCTTAACAACAATTCATAAAACAATTTATGAATGTTTTCGTCCAATCATTCAATTCTCTAGACACCAAAAATTGATTATTCAGTATATCTATGTTCAAGTACATATATTTAGATGATGTCTACATTCAGTATCGCTTATTTAATCTTCAGATCGGGACACAGCGATAGCAATTGGTTAGCTTAATATCCTGCCATTGACTCATCTTTGTACTCACCTTACTCAAAAAAATGAGCATTAAAATAATAAACAGTTCTCCTAAAACAACTTTTGTTGAGATAATTTAATAAGAGTCCATATGCTCTACATTGAAAGCGTACAATGAATGATAATGATTTTTTTCTGAATTAATTTTATTGTTTGCCCCACGTTGGGCGCCAAATTTTTATACAAAAAGAATTAAGTCTCAAATCTCAATACTGCTAATAATAAAAACTCATTTGTACACTTATTAGTGTTTTATAAGATTCACTTTAAGGGTTTCAAAAAAAATATTTTCCTTAGTACTTTAGAGCATGGTTTCTCAATGGAGAGCAAAGCGGCAGAAAGCCACAGCTTAGGATTTTGAATTTGAAATTTTCGGAAGACTTAAAAAATATAGGTCTAACGGCGTTCATTTTGGGAAATCCTTATGAAACTTGTAATTAAATATTACAAAAAAGATATGAGAGGCACGGAAAAATATGAGGCTTAAAAGTGGCCACGGGCCCAAAAAGGTTGTGAAACAAAGCTTTAAATGTATGATGATTTTTTATTCATCAGAATTCAAGAAATATTATTACCAGATTCCAACATTTTTCTTAACTAAGGAGTATAATACAGCTCACGTTACACACCACTGTCGTCTTGTCATATACAACTCGACTTATACATAATCTGTACATTTTCTTTTGAGAAAAATGAAAATACGTTTGTGAACTAAATCTTCGTAATGCGTTTGAAATACAAAGAAAAGTATTTCGGTAGAAAACTTTTGAGATATTGTTCACAATCTAATATAATTGAATGTATTGTAGTAGGAAAAAAACTTACTTTCCCTCGAACATGTAATAATTTATTTATTTCTCGTACATTTTCATTACAAAGGGCAAGGTACTTTTATTTCGCTCTAAGTATTTGACAATATCAACGATCGTTTTAAATTGAACTACATAACGCTTGGTAGGTATATTTTTTCATATTATTTTAAACAAAAAAACAGTCAGATATTTATTTATTTTTTGTTTTTTATTATAAGCGTTTATTAACTTGCTCGGCATGTCGCCAAGACGTGACCATCCTGTCGGGATTTTTTGAAATGTCAAAATTTAACGCAAACGTCATTAGTTTTGAAATGATCCTTTACATTAAGTATTAGATAAATATTTTCGCCGCACGCTTTTACTTTTAGTCATATCAGACAATTATTCCGAAATTAATAACTCTAATCTACCGTCGACTACTAGCGATAGTAGAATGTGAGAGATGGTTTGTTTCCCAATTCTCTGGAGGGTCAACGATCCGTCTTACTGTACTGAAGAGTGTCATGTGGTCAGGATGTTGCTCAGACGAGGGAATAATTTTGAGGGAATAGATATCGGAATTATTTTTATCTTTTTAGTACATTTAAATAAAAGCTTTTCTTTAAAAATATTTTTTAATACTTATTTTTTTATTACAGTAACATAATACTTTGACGTGCACTTAAACGGGAACAAAATATAAGGTCAGAGTTTAAATCAAATAAACTTTCGATCTGAATAAAATTTATTTTTTGGTCAAATAAAGATATCTATACACTCTGATATTATCCAACTAAATCGGACTCACAAAACCAAGTTGGTCTCTCCGTCTTAATTAATGCACATTTATTTCATATCAATGATATTACATTTATTACAGATTTTCAAATAATTCAGATTTTTTAATATTTTTTTCCTCGTTGAAATTGTTCCAAATGTTTACTTGGTGTTGTTTTTGTTTCAGTAGTCCAGCTACAGGGTGGTTCGACTTCGTCGACGGATTCCACGAGCGGACGAATCACGGAACCGGATGCGAGTCCAGATTTTATTGGACCCATACAAAACGTTACGGCCGCCGTGGGGCGTATGGCCATCCTGAACTGCACGGTCAGCGACCTGGGACCATATAAGGTAGACATACGCTTTAAGCAAATTATCTTTACTACTTTTGTATACTTTTATCCAAGAGTCTACGTAGATAGTGAATTTATTTATACAAAAAAACTTCAGATTATGTGGGCCGCAATTTTTTTATACATATCGGCTCCCAATGTGGAGTATATGGCCTCCTATTGGAGATGTCTCAACAGAAGATTTTTTTACGACAACTATTTGTTACTCGGTCGCTTATTCTCACTTTTTTTTCAATGTAAGTTGTGGGAAAGAAGGATACGGCTAGAACAGGACTAGTGGTTAACTAATCGCTGTTGCTACACCCAGTTATTAAAGGATCAGAAGGATTGGAAGAGAGAAAATAATGTGAATTGACATTAAAAAAACTCAGTCTTCGATCACAATTTTGAATTGAATAATTCTCAAATTCACTGTGACCTGAACGGGAATCGAATCCAGACCTGCGTGATCGGTGAAGCAAGCTCTAACCATTTGGGCTACAACATTCAGGTTTGATGATAACTTAAATAATTTGGTTATAATTTTGAATTTCGACTGAAGGTGCTGGATGGAAATTTAATGTCAAACTTGAAACCAGAAGATGCCGAAAGGCATAACCCGGGTCGTTATCTACAAAATTTATGGAAGTGTACAAAATAAAAATAATTCCAATTTAATTTTGTTATATTTTTAAGGTAACGTTTTTTTTCAATTTAAATTTGAGATCTTGGCCAAGAGTATTTGTGGGGTTTTTTTTTTCTTTGAGTTGATCTCGTAACATGTTTGAATTTTAAATATTCAGTATACACTTGGGTCTCGTATAACACGGTTATATGGTTCCACAAAAACGTCGTGTAATACAAATCCGTGTTAAACAAGGTTTGAAGTGCATACAAAATTAGGAATTGCGTTCCAAAAAAAATATCGTAGATGGTTTATATAAATATGTACTTTTTAAATAAACAAATATACATTTACATATCTATTGAAAGAAATTTCAATAGCATAAAATAGCATTCATTCATCATCGCTATCACTTAGAATTCTACTTGTTTTACTCTTTTTCGAGATCGGTTGTAAGTTTTCATCATCATCGGAGTAATCTAGATTTCTTGTGGTTTTAGCCTTCAAAAATTTTGATTACAAATACTTATTAAAGCGATTGTCTGCTTTTATCGTATTTCTTTATAAGGTTCCAAAATTTGTTGTAATTCCCTCTTAAATTTCGAACTTCTTTCTATTATAGGATCCTTTTCAATATTTCTTTTCTAATTTAATAGCCAATTCCAAGCCGTCATTTATTGTTTTTAATGTGAAACATGTAGCTTCTTCGCTGCAACTGCTTTCTGAGTCATTAATTGTAGTAGGTTCATCCAACATTTCGATTAATTCTTCTTTGTTCAACGTACGATCCTCCAATAGTTCATGGATGTCATGAATATCCGACGATATGACGTACAAATCAAACATGTTAATTATTATTATATATTTTTTAAATTGAAGCCGTATTGTATAAAACCGTTTTATACGAGGCCCAAGTGTATTAGCATAAGCTGAAATATAGAAAAATATGTTTATTTTTACTCAAAGTAAGGATGAAGTTTATTGAAAAAAATAAAATCGTTCAAAATTATTTGACATTTTTTCGTTATTTCTTTACCGAAAAAGAACTTTGTTCACTTCATACTATTTTCGTGACATTACTTTATTTCACGGAGTAAGCATTTTCTTGAATCACCTTATGTTAAGAAATATCAAAGAAACCCACTAAAAGCAGGTCTTAGACGTGAAACCTTACACTTCAATACAAAACTGCGGTCTTTCGCGTTAAGATTAGGGTCATCACTACCGGTATAGCCGAAACCGAGATTCTCTGTATCGATCCTAATGAAATACCGATATCAAAAACTTAGAAATATATACTCGAAATTTCCACATATTTTTATTTAACATGCTCATTTTGACGAGCATTTTTTATGAACCGCCAGTCGGACAGTCTCTGTTTTAGACGTACTTAACAGTACCTTATTTTTTAAAGGGATGGGTCAAAGAGACTTACTTGTATTTGAATGAATTTCAGCATTTAGATTTTCAATTTTACTGTTTTATTACTTAAAATGTTTATTTTTGACATATTATATTATTAAATATTATTTTTAATTAATTATAAATGCTAATACATACTTTTAAATATCATTTATTACATTTTATTATGAAATTTATAACTTATTTACATACAAATTGAAAATAAAAATATACTGTGAAACAAATAAAACAGAGACAAAAAAAATAGCCCGTATTTTTCCGGTCAGAATTTATATTAAATGGTCATAATATATCGGTCAGAATAAATAAATCATTTGAATGAAAACTTAAACTAACTTAACCAAAATTGTTATAAAATATTCTGACCGTATAATATTTTTATTTTGACCAAAAATTGATTTAAAAAATATTAG
The DNA here is from genome assembly GCA_031772345.1 of Himalopsyche anomala. NCBI lineage: Eukaryota > Metazoa > Arthropoda > Insecta > Trichoptera > Rhyacophilidae > Himalopsyche > Himalopsyche anomala. The sequence continues at coordinate 22,059,486 of CM062834.1, read as the reverse complement.
ATGTACAACTTTGCTTCCGCCATTTTCTCTTCAATTCGAGACTTATCTTATTCATCGTCATCATCTTTTGAATCGATCCAAATTCTTACTCCATAAGACCAAAAGTGCTGGTCAACCAAACCGTGTGCTATTGATCGAAACAAGTGATGATTAGAGGGACCAACGTCTGAAGAATACAGCGGGTGGGACTTCCCATCAATTTTCAATATACATATATACTAAGAATACGGATTAAAAAAATCACCCAGACTAATTTTTATTTTATATACCTAATTAACAATTATATTTTTTTTCTTACCTTCAAAATTCACTATCAAATTTTACACTTTGATTTGTATTCTTAATTATTTACGTTTGTAGTTTTCTTCTTATACCGCTATTCAAAAATTCAATACCGGTAATTTTACTGGTTGATAAACTTTTAAATCTGACGTTACACGCCCTAGTTCAGTTATAGATACTGGTAAACCAACTGGTCTCATAGAACATTAAGAATTATTTCATCCATTTTATATGACTTCTTAGAAATTTCTGCAAGAAAGCGTAATATAAGAGACGACTTGGACGGGTAAAGTGAAGACAATCAAGTTCGAATTGTAGTAAAATAAGATTATTACTATATTGTATAATATTTTACCTTTAACTTTGAGCAAATTTATCGTAAATAGTGATTATTGATTAAACAATATCGACTATGGAAAGAAAAAAGAACGTAACCCACACATATCAAATTTTAAAGGAGACACAAAAAACGTATTTTGATGATTTTGGGGCATATGCAAATTATGAATATACTGAATCCGTGAATCGGATAAGATGTTAAATAAAAAATTTAATTGAGTTTATTTGGTAGTCAAAATTTGCTTGCCCGCTGTAAAAAATATTGTCTTATCTGGAATGAGTAAAAAAGTATTTAAATAATTTTGATAACTAAATTATTTCACTCGTCCTGTTACAAAATGTAACATCAAATGGTTCGCAAACTCTGAAAGATTATTACTTTTTAGACATCTTTAGTTCATACATTAAAGTTTTTACCTGTCTGCCCAGAGTAAACAACTTGACAGTCTTGACAGGTGAGGTGATAGATGCCGCCTTAAAAAATGATTTAAACATATCTTTACTTTTGTTAAAAGTAAAGAACAGTTATACATTTGAACACTAATAAAGTAATTTATTTGACTGTTTATTTTCAACGTAATTATATCGACTGTGGGAAGGAAAAATGACGTAACCCACACATATCAAATTTTACAGGAGACACAAAAAACGTATTTTGATGATTTTAGGCTAAAAGCAAATTATGAAATATATAAAACCATGAAGTGCACGGAGACTTCTAAACTGGTGTTTAATTGAAATATTCTAATATTAATTAAAGAAATTGTCTAGGAAAAACCTTTTTTTCAGTCTTTTTTCTTGGTTTCAATTTTCACAAGCTCATTTGTTTTCAAACTAAAAAACTAAATTTAGACACTAATTCAGCATTTTTAGCTTCCATCCTTTGATAGAACGTGTGTCAAGTTGTATACATTGTGATTATCAAAAAAAAACTGTTTTTATAAAAACTTAGGGTAGTTGTCCTTTTTCTTTTCCACAATATATTTTCAGGCGCACAAACGAAATTCTAATCTGTAAGTAAAGGTACATATATAAAAAAAAGAATTCTAAAGCACTGGTAAAGAAGAATGATCTGCCATTTAAAATTAGCCATAAGTCACCGTGGACAACATTCTTCTTTTAAATGAATCGAATTCCAAGAAAAGAACGAATAATAATTTGAATTTAGAACAATTCAAATAAACTGTTCACAGGAAAAATAAAAAATCACCCTCCCAAAACGCTGTCAGCAATATTCAGTTACAGACTTAATGGAATACAAGTATAGGGTGACATAAAACTATACTTTACTCTTTTTTGGCATTGTTTTTAAGAAACAATTTTTTTCCACGATTACCAGACGACTCATAAGCGGATATAGAATTTCCTAATAACAAGAAATTCATCAACACATTTTTTTAAATCCATATCCACTCCCAATGTGAAGCATATGGTCTCCTAATGGAGGTATCTATAACAAAAGTTTTTTTCTACGAGAACTGTTTGTTACTTAGTCGCTCAATCTCACTCTTTTTAAAGTGAGTAGTAGGGAAGAAAGGATAAGAGTAGAACATGACTAGTGGTTGGCTAATCGCTAATGCTACACCCAGTTATTAAAGTATCAGAAAGATGGGAGGTGAGGAAATGGTGTGAATTGAATCACAAACACCCAGTCTTCGATCACAACTTTGAATTGAATAATTCTCAAATTCACTGTGATCTGACCGGGAATCGAACCCAGACCTGCGTGTTGGTAGAGCAAGCTCTAAGCAACTGGGCTACAGCAGGCGACAGTGTATATTTAGTCATTTTTTTTTCGAATAATGAAGTATGGTCTTGTATAGCACGGGATGGAAATGAAAAAAGGTTGTGAATTCCCTCTCGACTCGTTATAGCGATGAGACCAAACGCCGTGAAAAAAGAGTTATACAGTGGAACCCCCAATTGCACTATACCGAATTACGCGCAGGCTTGAAATATTCGAATCCCCCAATTGAACGGTCGCATTACTTTGTCATTGCTACGAGACGGTCGTCTGTGTGGTACAGTCAAATGTTGGCTAGCGTCTGTGTATTCAACACGTGCAAGGCTATACACGCATAGCCGGGCGACTGTATGTATATGTGTTAGATTTTGGCGCGCTTTGCATTTTATCACTTAGTAACTAAATATGTCGTCAATATTTATTTATTTTTGCAAAACTAACGGAAATCTTTGTTTTTCATTTTTCGCGGAAAAAACCAAATCCATAATTTTGTATGAGATTCACTCCCCCAATTACACAACCCTAAATTACACGGTCCCGCCTTTAGTGTAAAAGGGGGTTTTTCTGTAGTAAACAAAATGAAAATATGAAATCTGGTATCGTGTTTTCGGTTCATTGTATGCTCCGAACATATACATGTACGTAAAAAAATTATAGATTCTCTTTACATATACTTTTTTTAAAGGGACACAAGATATCGCTGCGGCAAACGTTTATATTAAAGAAATAATTCTTTGGAAATTTCCTATGGACCTTGTTCTGACGACAGTTATGATGGCGTGGGTATTATTCAAATTCGTTTGACCTTTTCTTTTTAGTAACCCGTCTGTCATTTCTGACGTGTTTATCTGTATGGGAATTTTCGGATTACACTGTATATACATATATCAAATAAATGCTAAATACGCTAGCATAATAATACATGTTTCGTATACACGATTAAAAACGTGTATTTGACTGCTTTATAATAAATAATATTAAAATTAAGCCAGCGACAATCAAAAATATATTTTTTAAATGTTGCCAACTTTACTTGAACATATTTTACTACATTAAAAAACAAAACGATATTTTGTTTCTATTCAACATTACTCATTTTGATAATGATTATTTAAGATTTACAATTTAATTTATTGTAAATTAACTTTTTTACTTATTTCTTCTTTTATATCGACTGTGGAAAGAAAAACGGACGTAAACCACACATAGCAAATTTTACAGGAGGCACAAAAAACTTGTTGTGATGATATTAGGCCATATGCAAATCATGAAATATACGTGCACGGAGACTTCTAAACTGGTGTTTAATTGACATACTCTAATACTAATTAAATAAATTCTGTAAGAAAAACCTTTTTTTCCGTCTTTCCTCTTGGCTTAAATTTTCACAACCTCATATTTTTTTAAACCTTAAAGCTAAATATAGATACTAATTTGTCATTTTATATTCTTTTGATAGAACGTGTATCAAGTTTGAAACATTGTGATTATCGAAAAAATCTGTTTTATTTATTTATTGTTATAAATTTAAATTATAGTACATGACAGATAACGCCAATTCGCCATGTACTTGACAAATATAAACGGACAAAATATTTAAAAAAACAACATAATACATCAAAATCAACACACAAAATCAAGAAATAAAAAAGTAAAATTTAACAAACAGTTCACAAATACTATCACTAAAAATGTCCGCTTCTCTAGGCAATGAGTTGATCAATCTAACGGCCCTAGGAACTGGTGACTCATACCTCCTAAGCGAGGTATAAGATTTTAGAAATAAAAGTTTTTGCTCATAGTTTCTCCCACGTTAGAATAAATTGGGAGCATGTTTTGAAAAAACTGTGGGCTACTTCCTTTTTCCTTTCCACAGTCGAAATATTTAATTTAATTTCTTAATTTTCTGTAATTACTGTGTTTTTACTTATCAGTTCAATATTGATTAATTGGGGCTTTGCAATTTCTATATACATAAAACTATAGGTTCTAAACAAAGGAAGCTTTTAAAGTAGAGAATTTTTCCTCACACAATACTGAGATGACATCTTCGTAGATCCATTACTCATTATTAAATTCTTTTGTATGCTTAAGCTTAAAGCTGCAAGTCTCGATTCTTGGGCGAAAAATTTATTCGAGAAATAGCACAACAAAAGTTCCAATGATGTTTTTAACTTTCTCGTGTATAGAAATCGTGTTATTCTTAACGTTGCGTGTGTAAAAGAGTCTTAGAAATACAATAAATATCTAATAATTTCAATGTACTGTCAAATAAATTTGAATCGTTCAAATTATGTAAATTCTCACAGATTTTTTCACTAAAGACCCTGGTGAATTTATTTCGAATAGCTTTGTATTTCTGTCTGAAAGAAATATTAGAAATAAATAGACCACAATTGAACAGTCTTCGATTTTGAACGAACAGCTAAATATGCCGAATCCCCCACTTTTACACCTTATATGTAAGTAATTATAATCATAAAACCTTTTTCAACAAACAAAAATAAATATGATTCCTAAAACTACTCACCATTCAAATCTGTGGGCATTCCCATGGGTTTAATGCTTTTCGACAGCAATGGCTTTAAACATAATAATACATTTATAACATGATATATTTGTTTACTAAGACGTCAGTTCAAGTTCATCCGTGCACTTGAACGCCTGAAGATGCCGAAAGGCGAAAACCGGGTCGTTTGTTACAAAATCTGTGCTAATGTACATAATTTGAACGATTAAAATTTATTATTGAAATTACACCAAGCATCTTCAGTCGAAATCTTAAATTATGTACAGTCACACAAATATTGTCACTAACGACCCGGGATTCGCCTTTCGGCATCTTCATGCGTTCAAGTGCACGGATGAACTTGAACTGACGCTTAGTAAATGAATGTTTCGTGTTTATATAATAAGAAATAAATGTATCATTGAGGTGAACGCCATTGCTGGCGAAAATGATTACCCAACGGGAATGCCCACAGATTTGAATGGCGAGTTTCAAATTCTTTCAGTCGAAATCTTTAATTATTGTCAAATAGTTTTTTTATTATCAAATTTGGTAAGGAGACGATAAAATAACCTTCAATTTTCGCTCCTGAATAATTTACCATTATTTAATTTTAGGCGAATTAATAAAACAATGTCCAAAATTCGATTTCAATGAAGTGTTTATAAAGTTTTAGTACCAAGTACTTAACTAAAACTTAACAAAATTACAACAAATATAATTTACAAACAAAACTAAATCTACTTACAAAAACATTTTAATAACACGTACAAAAAAATCGTCGATAAAGTTGTAAGACTTTGTTTATTCATTTTTAATAAACAAAAAAAAACAATACACTGGAACCCCCAATTACACTACCCCAAATTACGCGTTTGAAATATTCGCCGCAAATCCCCTCAATTGCACTGTCGCATTCCATTGTCGTTGCTTCGAGACAGTCATTTTTGCGGTACAAATACAGTAAAATATTGGCTAGCGTCTGTGTATTCACCACGTGCCATGCTTTACACGTATAGCCGGGTGACTGTCTATGTACTGGATTTTGAAGCACTTAGCATTTTACTACTTTGTAATTTAATATGTCGTCCGTAATATTCGTAAGGCAAATCTTAATTTTGCATTTTTTGCGGAAAAAACCAAATCCCTAATTTTGTATGAGATTCACTCCCCTAATTACACTACCCCGAATTACACGGTTCCGACTTTGGTGTAAATGGGGGTTTTTCTTTAAACTAGTACTTTTAAAATATTACAAATCCGTTTATCAAAACTACAAAAGTACTGCGGAAATCTTATAAGCGCCTTAAAATAATTGAATTTATTACTATGATATCGTCTACTGCTTACGAAATGTCAAATTTGTTTTTAAAATATAAAAAATGTAATATTTCTTTGAAGTTATAATCACTTCTAATTCCGTATGGCTAAATTTTTCTTTAGTTGATAATGGGATTCAAATAATGAGCTTTAACTTTGAGCTTTAAATCGACTTTGTTTTCAAAGACGTGGAATCGGAAGTTCTAAAAGCCAATTTTCTTACAAATTTAAGTGCCTCTTATGTTATTTTTTTAAATCTTTGTAAGGCAGTTAACTGTATTAATTTCATACATTTATATTTTCCTGTATATATTGCTGTTGCATTAAATGATTTCAGAATGAAATTTAAATCATTTTATGCAACAGCAATATAAAAGCAGTGGCTAAATACAATAATATCTACTGAGAAATTTCTTTTGAAGACACCTCCAACACGAGTAGGGTCTCCAATCCCGAGATCCCGAATCCTGCAATCCCGGAATCCCGTCCAATTTTCGCGACCATACCAATCCCGGGATTGAGAATTTTTTAGCAAATCCCGAAAATTTATAGGATTTTGGATTTGGAAGAGTTAAAAAAAAAAACGTTGATGTTTTGGATAAAAAGTATAGGGACTTGAGATTTTCAAATTTGTCGGTGAGCTAAAAAAAAACGAGTCACGGAGATATTTTGAGGAAAAACTATAGGCATTTGAGATTTTCAAATTCCTCAGTGAGCTAAAAAAAAATACTCACCAAGACTTTTCTCAAATTATACACGATTTCACGTTGAGTGCCCAATCCCGAAATCTCAGGATCACAAAAAGGCTCCGGGATTGGATACCCTAATCACAGTGGTGGGCTGAAGGGGACTCGGGGGGGGGGGTCACCCGAGCTCCTTGTTAAAATTCGACGCGGCCAGTGAGCCCCTTGTTAAGTTAAGAAAATCATTCGTCTCAGATCAAATCAGCACCTAACTGCAATTTCTTTTCAATTGTAATACAAAGATGTCTCATCTATAGCAGTGGTCTCCAAGCTCAATAAGGATGTGAGCTACTTTCAGGAATTGAAATTGTCTGGTCTATACATATCCCTTCTTTATATTTTTTTATCACCTGCCCTTATTGTACCATACATAATATTATTATGTTACTTAAAATAAATTAGAATATCACATTTTTTAATCAAACATAAAATGCATACTTTAATTATTTATTTATAAACAAAACAATAATTGAAAAATAAGTGTGAGTAAAAATAAATATAAAAAAATGAAAAAAAACGAGTAAAAATAATTAGTGAAAACAATGGCATTCACTTTTTCTACAGTTCGATTTTTTTTTATTTTCGGAGTTAAATAAAAAAAATTGTGCGAAAATTTATAAATATGAAAAAATATCCTAACCGAGCTACCAAAAAAGCCTCGGCGTGCTACCGGTAGCTCGCGAGCGACCGTTTGGCGATCACTGATCTACAGTGTAAAGGCTGAGATTTTACGAGCCCCTTGTTAAGATATTAGCAGCCCACCGCTGCAGGCTAATAAAGAGTATATAATAACATGTAAAAAGTACACGCCCTTCTTACGAGAATTGTGATTATTTCAACAACGCCTCCAAAACTTTCGCGTTACTAAAAACTAATGCAACATAAATATTTATCATTTTCTATAAAATACATAAAAGAAAAACAGATGTGAAAATAGTTATCATGTTCAAAAGCATATGCAAATAAATTAGTTTTAGATGATAATTTACTTATGTTAGTTTACATAAAATAATAATATAATTTTGCTCAAAATATATTTAAGCACTTTTAGTGTTATAAGTTTGCTTTAATATAACGTTATTTTACGAAATCGCTGCGTTAATTTAAAACAACGAAACGCGAGACGTCAAAATGACGAAAATTTCACCTTCAAACGTAACGAAATTCACGTTTCAGAGCCGAACAAATTTTCGGAATTACATCCAACTTAATACTGTAATTCAAAATTATGTTCATAATTCAGAACAATATGCCCGAGACAATAGATATAGTAAATGACCACGCCAGTTTATTATAACAAAGATTCACAAACGAAAAACAAATGAAACGAAATATGTTATATTTCAAAGTGTATTTTAAGAAATTGTGAAACAATATTAAACTTCCTTTGTTTGCATTGTAAACTACATTACTGTTTTGGTCTGTTCAAATAATCAATTCATGATATTAGCTTTTTAAAAATATCGGCATTCTTATAATAAGCATTTGATTTTTCTCTTCATAAATTTCAATTAGAGCAGTAATGCACAAACCGCGGCCCTTTTTGAATTTTGTGGCGGCCCATCAATCTTTTATCTACATATTTTTTCACGTAAAACATTTATTTAATAAATGTAAGCAAGCTTTTTCTTCAATGAAGGAGAATAAATCGGTTCATAGAAACAGGCTTACAAATTTTATGTCAAATTAAAAAAAAAAAAGTTAAAATTAATCAAGAACGCATTAATTTATGAATTGCATATAAATGAAACATAAACATTTCACAATGAAACGATTTTTAATAAGCAAGTACTCATAATCCTTTTTTTGCGTGGCTTATTTATTTTCGAAATAACACGGTCAAAATAATATAATGAAACCTATTACTCATTTATCTAAATTCACTTAATCTTTTTTACACGGTTTTAAGGCTGTCTTACATGGAACGTACAAAAAGGATTGAGCGCACTTTAAATATATTTTTTCTTTGCGGCCTGAACCCACAATAATTTGTTTTATGCGGCCCGCTAGAAGGTAAAGGTTGTGTATCACTTAATTAGGGCATCCAATCCCGAACTCTGTAAAGATCCCGGTATTCTCGGATTAATCATTCATCAAAATTCCATGTTTTCATTTTTTGAAATAAACACTTTCATACAAAAAATATTGATTTAAACAGATTTAATCAAAATTATTATAACAATTTTTTTCTTCAATAAATGTTTGTTATTCAATTGCTCAATCTATCTTTTTCACAGAGTAGGGACAGAAAGATAGGACTAGTGTTTAGCTTATCTCTCCGGCCACGCCCAATTTTGGAAATGATGAGTCGGAGGAAAATCAAAATATCACATATGTACATCTATACAACTTTCCATCTAAGCTGCGTGCGTGCGCAGCAGTTGGAAAGCCTCCGCGCACTAATTCCGGGTTGGCGCGCACTTCAAGACAGTTATTCAATTAATATTTGATCGATCCGAACAGCCTTTGAAATTTCCGCACAGTTAACCTCTTGTCTTAGAGCAGTGGTTTCACAACCTTTATGTTACTGCGCCTCCTTTTGAAGAAAAAAATATCCTCGCGCCTCCACATCCTTTATTTTATATAGTAATAAAAAAAGTAAATAAATATTTTGGACTGTTTGCGCATCCCTTTGCAATGGCCCATGCCTCCCCAGGGAGGCGCGCCTCCCAGGTTGAAAATCGCTGTCTTAGAAGGAGCATTGATTATGACCATTTAAAATACATTATGAGCAATGTAATATAAATTCAGACCAATGTCATAAAAATTATGACTGAAACTGTATTCAAATTCATACCGGTTAAAAAAAGACCACAAAAAACGCTCGATTTTTCGAAAATATTTTTCTTTTCACTACTGGTATATGACACACGTTAACTCTCGCGGCTCGAAGACTAGAAAAATACTTCTCTGCCGATGGGGATCGTTTAGGGACCCCAGTGGTTTCCTCATTATTGGCCTTATTCTTATGAATTTAAAAAAAAAAGTCTAAGGGCTTTAAAATATCTCTCTGCATCATTCCTCATACATTTTTTTATAAAAATCCGTGTTTTTTTTAATAAATAATTATATTTTAAGTTGCGCGTAAAAAAGACGTCATCCCAGCACACATATTGATTTGCAACTGACGCGTTTAGACCAGCTATCTTACGAACGATCGCTTATCTCGTTATCGCATTATCGCGTTATCGCGTATTTATATGAACTACAAAAGGTCCAAAAAACTATTATATAAGAACACCTTAATTATAAACAATGTATCACCCATATTAAAATAGATATTTAAGAAAATGTGGGTATTGGGGTCGCATTTCTTGAGCTTAGAACCGGAAAAGTTAATATTTCAACTAGTTCTAAGAAAGTGCGAAGTATTTGTGACCATCCTGTACGCACCCTGTCTTATTTAAGGACACTCGTAGAAACTTGCTCATTGTTATTATCTTGTCATTAACTATATCATGTTTCATATTTAAGTATCCTTTTTCTCTTTTTTAAGGAAACCCTTGCAAAATAATGATCCTTTATACAGACATATAAATAGAAAACTTATTTGTGGTTTCTTTGTCGTACTGAACATTCAAACGTTTTTCTTTTTTGAAGTATATTCATTTATATAGTAACTGTACTGCCAGAAGTTGATAAATAACAAATTGAGAATTCTTAGTTAACAGCAAATGTAATGTTAGAATTGATTCAATTAAAATTTACATAGAACAACTCCATTGTAATAAGATGACAAATTACAAAAGTTTTTTAGTTATATGATTATAAAGGTAAAAATAGTAATATAAAATAAAAATAACTGATTATTCCACGTATTGTGTAACTTATTAAATTATGAAAATTATTAAATTATTATTTTCATAATTAAAAAAAATAAAAATAGAATCAATCTTGCTTCATTACTTCAGCAAATTTTGCGATATTAAGTCTGAAGATGCCTCTGAAAGAGGCGAAACACGTGTCACAGTTAGTTACACAATACGTGGAATAATCAAAGTTATTTTTAATTTTATATTAAAATGAACTTCCAAAAAGTTACCGCCGAAAGCATCGAAAGTAGTAAAAATAGTAGTTAGTTCTACAGTTTTTATATCGCCTTTGGAAAGGAAAAACGACGTAACCAACACATAGCAAATTTTACAGGAGGCACAAAAAACGTGTGTTTATGATTTTGGGCCATATGCAAATTATGAAATATGTATACACAACCTTGAAGTGTACGGAGACTTTTAAGCTGGTGTTTGATTGACATAGTCTAATGTCTAAAATTGTCAATTTTAGAACGAACTTAGCATCACGAAAATGACTCTCTTTGCTTAAAAACAATTTGTATACTGTATGTATGTATGCGCATGTGTGTGTACATGTACGGATATAGTATGGAGGAAGCATATGGAATGTGACTTGCAAAATAATGCATATGGAGTTCCCGTGAACTTCTTATCTCTGTAGTGATCGCGCCCTTCCGTCTGCAAACGACGGTAAGGGGATGCAATTTACAATTTTTCAAAATCTTTATCGATGAAGGAGACTGGAAGAACCTTGGTGCGTCCTGGTACTTGAAGCTCCATAAAATTGATATCCAAAAAAAAAAAAAAAAATTTTAAAATTGTCTAGGGAAAAGCTTTTTTCAGTCTTTTTTCTTGGTTTCAATTTTCACAAACACATCTTTTTTCAAACTTAAAAACTAAATTTAGATACTAATTCAACATTTGCAGCTTACAACCTTTTGATAGCTAGTGTATCAAGTTTGATACATTTTGATTGTCGAAAAAAAACTGTGGGTTACGTCATTTTTCCTTTCCACAGTCGATATTTATTAGTTGATAGCTATTTCAGCTTTCGCCATTGTCCGAACAATGATGAAACCTACATTTTTCTCAGCTATATATACTGGCTCCGAAGTGATACACAATGCATCTTGTTATTCACTCTAACATCCCAATTCAAATTACAATTATAGTATTTCAAGTTTTATCCTAATTTACCTCGAAATATCTTAGTTAAGAAAGAATCCTAGTTAATCCTAGAAAAGTCATAGTTAATAAATGTAATGTAATGTAATTATTAATAAATATTAGTTTAATTTATCCCAATTTAATTTAATAATTATTTTTTTTCCCTGTAATGATTCCTTAAAGGAATACTATCCCACCAAATTTCTTTTATGAATGCTATCATTTCACTCTCTATAAGTTCGAAGATCGTTTTCAAGTCATCTTCTTCTGACGAGTTAACAATCCTTAATTTTTGATTAATATTAACTTACATGCTCCCAATTTATTCTTACGTAAGCGAAACTATAACCAAAAAATATGTTTCTAAAAATTTGTTCCTCGCGTAGGACGTATGAGTCCCCAGTTTCATAGGCTGTTTGACTAGTCAACTCATTGCCTAGAGAAGTGAACTTTTTCAGTAACAGTATTTGTGAACTGTTTGTTAGGTTTTACTTTTTTATTTCTTAATTTTGTATGTTGATTTTGATGTATTATGTACTGTTTTTTTTATATTAATTATATTTGTCATGTGCATGGTAAATTGGTGTCAGCTGTAACGTCATTATTGTACTTTTGATTTTTAAACAATAATCAGTAAGTGTCACTACAAACTTTATGCATTCTATGGCTGTCCAACATCCCTTAAAATGGGTCGTATTTGATGACAGGGTGAAACAAGTAACTGACCGGCCTCCTATAAGATATATTAATAGTGCCAATTTAGCTCTAAATACCAAGGGTGTTTGGAGCTGAGAAGAATCTACTCTGGGTAGAAGCATTAACGTAAGCTTAAAGCTTTGTCAAGCGACCAAAAGCGATCAGCAATACGTCAGCCTTCAGCGACAGCCTCTTGAGTTTTTCTCCTATAAAAATATGTGATGAGCAATCAACTAACAATATGTGCTAGAAAAAATCAGAAATTTTTCATTCAGAGGTCATAAAGAAACACAAAACGATTAATTATTTTCGACATGACAAAATACGACAAAATATTTATTTTATTATAATATATAGTGTATTATAGGTTTTTTTAAAAACTTTCTGAATATGTGTCAGAGCTTTGTTGTATGCGTGAACAACACAAGGCCAGTAGGAAAATAAGTGATTTATGTCGTCAAGACAAAAGTTTTGACATATTTGATATTGTATTATATTATATTAGCGGGAACAAATTTACAATTTCAGACTTAATTTTGAATCGTTTAAATTGTGTCTCACTCCCACGCGTTTTACACGTTTCGTACCTAAGTAAGTCTTCGAAAAACAATTATAAATTTTCCAACGATCAAAATAATATAATTCTTAACACGTCGGATCCCGGAGTCGTGTTTTCGCGTGATAAGCGAGCCGAGTGTTGAGTCCCGGAACCGTGTTTTTACGTAATGGGTTATGCTTTAAAATAGAGCTATTATTGTGGTTACAAGCAACATTTTGTATAGAAGACTTAGTATAATCATTATAACAGATACTCAAATTATTCTAAATCAGTATTTTCATATCATAACGCATTTGATGCGTTCATTTGTCCTTCTGAAGACTACATGATGGTGCAATCACTGAGTTAATTTTCAATTTTAACTTTAAATATTATATGAAAAAGAATGTCAAAAAGCATTTTTTTAAATATTTTGTTACTAATAGCAGCAAGAAAAAATAAATACACCCAATTGAACCTGCAAGGTGGGCGCCAAGCAAAAGGAGTAAGACTCAGTACATATGCAAACATTGTAATATGGCTTTCCATAGCAGAAAAGTTTAGCAATAATACTATACATAATTGAATAACAATAGTCTTTCAAACAACTACAACAGGTTTCATTTGATTTGACCTTGTGGTTTCACAGTTATAGCCTTTTTAGTAATTCATTAAGAAAAATGCAATTCTTCAAAAATAAGCCGGACTCACGAGACAATTTTACTTGATTTTGGCCGGGGCCGAAAGTGTTAAGAATACCTAACATTTAAGCCAAAGAACAGTTCCATGTTAAAACCATATAAACAAGTAATTTCAAGTAGCTACAGAGATTGTACTATTTGCTTAAGTGATAACTTTCCCAACTAATTGTACATCATTAAAACCCGCCCATTATTAAAATGAATCAATATTTTTTTACTTAGTCATAAAAAAAAATCGTATTTATACACGATACATTTATTTATCAAGCATAAGTTCAAATACATTTGTGCACGTATACGCATGAAGATGCCGAATGGCGAAATCCCACTAAAAAGTGAAGAGGAATAATGTGTGATAGTGTACCAAATTTTAAAGATTGAAATTGCATAATAAAATTCTCGCTTTTAGAGTGTTCACTCTCAATATTTCTTTGTATTTATATCCACTTATTCATCATCAAGATCAGGGCCGGTTTCGTTCATGGTGAGTATTGCCAACTGTTAAGTAACAATAATTTAATAGTGCTTTTTATACGAAAACAAATTGAAATAAAAAAGGGGTAATAAACAATTGGCATTGAAAAGAATTTACAAATTACAGTAGAAATCATAAATATCTACTGAATCTTCGACAAACTTTTTTCTTGTACTTCCGGAAAGGTTATAGGCATAATAAAATTAACTTGCAGTAGGTCTTATATATAAAAATCAATGTTTGTATGTCAGTTCGCTTTGACAACGTATGCTTGCACTTGCGCGAAGGTTATAGTATAATTAACTTACAGTAGTTGGCGCGTGTGTCGTACCATAGACAATCGGTAGCAAACGTCAAACGCCAGACAGAAAAAGAAAATATGCAATTCAATAAACACAATTAAAACACGAACACTTTCTTTCTTTAAGTGGCATTGCAACGCTTTCCGGGAACCAGCTATTTCGTTATAAAAACAAAGCTTTCACTGACTCAAAGGAACAAAACAAATAACAATTAAATGCTAACCTAACCTAACTTGGACACGTGTTGAGGATGCTTCAGGAGAGCCTGAACTCTGCCTGTCTCTTCTTCCAACCGGATAAATCTCGGCGTCGTGGAAGGCCACTGATGACCATCCTCAGGATGTACTCAGCGGAGTTACGGGACGCTGGGATGACCTGGGAGGAAGCCAAGAGACTGGCTGGGGATAGAGAATCTTGGAGGAACTTCGTGGTGACCATATTCTCCGTATAGGCGGCGGATATGGAAAAAAAAAAAAAAAAACATTTTTTCTGTACATCTGGAATAAATCCGAAAGTTTTTATATTTACGAATATTCGAGACCCTTGTTATACACATATTTATTTTCACATACTAATCTCGTTTGTAAAGTAAAAATATTTTTTCTTGTGAACTTGTTTCAAGGATTTATTTCGAAGAACTTTTAACCTTATAAACTCCAACTTCTGTGATCAGACCTTCCTAAAGTAAACTCAAAAATTCAAATTCGTTATAAAGTTATTTTCATTTTATTTTTTCGTAATCCAAATATTATCTCAACAAGGACTTTTTGTAACAGACGCTTAGAACGTTTCATCTTGTTGACATATTTAAAAGACATCATTATTTCATGTAAGACATTGTTAGATTTTTTGTCGCTATTACGTTTTCATACAATAACCGCTTTATTGTAACGTCAAAACCTATTACACGCTTTTATTTAATAAAGGATGTTTTTTTAGATATAAAAATTAAACTTGATAACTTTGTTATTCTACTTTTTATGCTACAAATTGTGACACGTCTTTTGCTTCTTTGAGAAGCATCATCAGACATATAATCGCAACGTTTACGGATAAACTAAAAATTGATTCAAATCTTATAATGTTATAAATACAAAATAAAAGTCGTGGTTTGTCCTTTTCTATTGGACAGTTTAAATCAATTTTAAAGACCCGGGATTCGCCTTTCGGCATCTTGCTAATCACTTAATTTCAGATAGACACGTGTTCAATCAGAAACAAGGAATAAAAATCACTTTTAGGGTGTTCACTGTCAATACTTGGTGGAAAGGCATTATATTAACAAAAACACAATATTTCTTTGTACTTCATTCCACTTTATTTGATAGGTCAGGACCGGTTTCGCTCATCGAACTGATTATGCAAGCATTGTCATCAGTTGACAATGCTCGAAACCGCTCCTGACCTATTAAATAAAGTGGAATGAAGTACAAAGGAATATTGTGTTTTTATTAAGGGATAAAAATGTACACCCAAATACGGACGCCTATAAACTCTTTTTCCAGTAAATTTTAGAAATAAATAGAGCGCAATTGAACAGTCTTCCGATTTTAAGTGAACAGCTACATATGCCTGGTTCTCCACTTTTATACCCTATATAAATATAATCGTAAAACTTTTACCAACAAACAAAAATAAATATAACTCTTAAAACTACTCACCATTCAAATCTGTGGGCATTCCCATGGGCTAATTAATCCTTTACGCCAGCAATGGCTTTAAACTCAATGATATATTTATGTCTTATATAAACACGAAACATTCATTTACTAAGCGTCAATTCAAGTTCATCGGCGCACTTGAGAAGATGCCGAAAAGCGAAACCCGGGTATTTAATGACAAAATTTGTGTGAATGTACAAACATAGTTTAAACGATTCAAAGCTTAGTAAAAAAAAAATTAATTAATGCGTTCCGTGTTGAAAATTAAGATATGTTCCAATACAAAAACGTGTTAATTATATAAGACATAGCAAAAAAATACTTTTAAGAAAGAAAAAAAAAGTCGCGAGGTTCTTACAAAATTGACGATGTCATGTGGATTGAGTAAAATGAAAAATAAAATATGTTTTTAGACCATATTTCTTCTTCCCCCAGCGGAATGGATTTAAGAATTTTTGAATGAAATGTATTAAAGTTTGTTGAAATGTACTGACTTTTTATCTGTGCAGCTTTTTTCACATAAGAAAAGAAAACAGCACAGTGTTGAAGCTTTCGCACCTTGTATCAATTTTCAAAGTTTCGAGGGCGAAAAAATCACAACTCCCTTCCGAGCGATGAAACAAAAACTTTTTTATTTAATTTCGGCCCATAAAAGAGATACCAAAGTCTCGCTTTACGTGAGTGAATAAAAAAATCAACTTGCGGTCGGCCGTTTCGAAAAAACTTAAGGTGTTCAAGTCGATTAAATGCTATAAGAAAAATTTGGAATTAAAATTGCTTCAACGTACACCAAATAGTACTTAAGCTTTTGAGGTACTAAGGGCTCTTAATCAGACCATTTTGACTTATTTTCTCTTCTCTGGAGATTCTTTTTGTTCATGGAACATACTGAAAGGACAACAAACTATGGAAGTAGAGAATTCCAACAGCCACTCGTGCATAAGGTATCAATTAACCGTAGAAATCCACTAACCGGTGTTTAACTTACTTCAACGTACATCAAATAATATTTAAGCTTTTGAGGTACTAAAGGCTTTTAATCAAACCATTTAGGCTTATTTGCCCTTCTCTGGAGATTCTTTTTGTACATGGAACACACTGAAAGGACAATAAACCATGGAAGTGAAGGATTTCAACACTCTCAAAAACAGTCACTCATGTATAGGGAAATCGATTAACCGTAGAAATTAACCTACCGGCTTAAACCAAAATTTTCTTAATTACAAATTTAAGTACCTCACAAACCAGTGTTCCAAAATATGAAAAAAATGCTCACTTAAATATTCATTATATTAATGAACACGTAGATTACTTTTTTTACAGCCATATCCAGTTTGAGTAAACAAATGTTTTTTCTATGAAAACTGCTTGTTACTCAGTTGCTCAACGTCTTTTTTAAAGAGAGTAGAGATAGAAGGATAGGGCTGAGACATGACAAGTGGTTAACGAATTGCTTTTAATACACCCCGTTCATAGGATAGTATGAGTGAAATAAGATAGGTGGTAGATGAGAATTCAAGACATTACATACATCCATGCCTTCGAATACAAATTCATAAATCGATTAAAAAATCGAACAAAAAAAACTGCTTGTTACGTCCAAAGAATGTAGAAATAGAAGGATAGAGCTAGGACATGACAAGTCGTTAACTAATTTCTCTCAAAACATTCATGGAAAAGTATGGGTGAGAGAGGGAAATGGGATAGGTGGTAGAATTAGAATTCAAGACATCACATACATCCATGCCTTCGAACAGAAATTTATAAATTGATTGAAAAATCAATTTATTAAACTGTCTGTACTGGGATTCGAACTCGTGATCTCCGTATCCGAAGCCAACGACGTTGACCACTCGACCACGCAGGTGGCCAGATTTGTATTGTTTATTGAAAATTGTAAAAATATCACTTCCTAATAGAATTATGCATGTTGAACAATTTTTTTAATAAAATAACTCATGTTCACAAATATCTTCCAGTTTGATACCTGGCCCGCCGATCTTCAAATCTTAACAAGCTGGCCCTTTCCAAAAAAAGTTTATCGAATCCTGCTTTAAGTCATCGGTTAGCCTGTTTTGTTACAATGCCTTTCGCCAAGTATTGACAGTGAACACCTTAAAAGTTATTTACTAAATGATTGTCGTACATAATAATACATGTACAGCGGAACCGCCAATTACGCTACCTCGAATTACGCGCCAAACTCCCCCAATTGCGCGGTACCATTATATTGTTGTTGCTGCTGTACACACTTGGCTGGCTGTCTGTGTGATGCATACAATCAAACGTTGACGAGCATCTGTGTTTTCGGCACGTGACAGGTAATACACACACAAGCCGGGCGGCTGTTGTGTGGTGCATACATCCAAACGTTGTCAAACCCTATGCAATTGACTAATAGGTAACTAAATATTTTATCCACATATATTTTTTCATTTATTCTTAGTTTTGGCAGTTTTACATTTTTCGCGAAAAAAAACTGTAAACCCTTATTTTGTATGAGATTCATTCCCCCAATTACGCGACTCCCAATAACGCGGTCTCAACTTTCGCTTAAATGGGGGTTTTACTGTATATTAATATTTTAATCAAAGCTTGCTTATATCATTTCACTGTTGAGTTAAGCCGGTAATCCGGTAATGTATAAATCTTACAGGATTAGTGGGTAGTTAATATGTTTTCATTGTAATATTTATAGCTTAATCTTAGAAGGCCGTCAACAAACACAGTATTATCCACCCGAGCAACAAACAAAACTGATTTTTATTGTTAGAAGCAATTTCCTCCGAGTATAAAGTCTTGATTTAATGCGTTACTTTATTACGTCACAGCTTCGTTGTTAGAATTCTATAACAATGCTTTAACAAAATTCAATTTCACGCAATAGAATCGCTCGACCGCCGTTATTGGCTTTCGTTTACTTTTATCCGATGTGTAGTGTACATCTGGTGCTATTTTTTTGTTTTTATATAATACACCCGATCCTTTTTTGCACGGAGATAAGTGATGAAGGTTTCTACGGTTGTCACCGTGTAAAAAAAGATAAGGTCCACATAAAAAATTGTAGATATGTAGATTGCATTACTTGAAATCAACTCAAAATACAAAATTCATAACGTTCATAGAACCATAAAATGATATTTTAAGTTGTGTTTACATGAAAATGAAATTTATTTAAAATTCTTTATTTCAATTATATAAAAATTTGCTTACTGAGAGAAAACAAGTATAGTTGTACTTTTGTGGAGCGATAGAAAAGAGGTATTCCAATATAATGATGATCTAGATCAGCGGTAGGCAAACTTCTTGGGCTCGCGAATCACTTAATTCACAATTTTAATCCAGCGGACCACTAACTGGACTTTTATGGTAGATATTATATATTGAAATCAAAGTGATCCAATACGTCTAAAAATGAAACTAGTTCATAAAATAAAAAAATTAACAATATAAAATTATAAAATATAAAATTCTCTTGGTTCCAATGATGTAACTACAAGACGGAGAACTGAAAGTATTTCAAACCAAGATTGATAAAAATATTAAGATCAATTTAATAACAATTTTGGTTGGTAGGTTAGGTTAGGTTAGGTTTTTTTTTTAATTTCATTTAAATCATGACTATTTAATCTGACCGATATATTCTGACCATTTAATAAAAATTCTTACCAGTGTTATTTAAATTCTGACCAGAAAAATACGAGCCATTGTTTTTCAATATGATATTCAAGGTTAATTTTTAACCATTTTGGAATAAGCCGTGCTTGCGAGTAATACTAGGGTATCCAATCCCGGAGCCTTTTTCTAATCCCGGGATTTCGGGATTGATAAATTTACCGAGGAATTTGAAATCTCCGATTTGGTATACTTTTTCCTAGGATTCTCACGAAACCTCGTTTTTTCTTTTTTTTAGCTCACCGGGGAAATTGGAATCGACAATATGCCAATTTCATCTCACTTTTCGAGATTTACTCAAAATTTCTCCATCCCGGGATCAGAAAATTGAACGGGATCCCGAATCCCGGGATTGGATGCCCTAAGTAATACCCTAATACTGATAACTAAATGTGTATTACACCTTTTTATTTCAATTGGTTTTTTGTTTAAATAACACTGTTAAATTCTATTTATATTTCTAGTAAATATCGAACTAAATATTCAGCTATATATCATCTAACCCGCCGGTTGTTTGAAAAAGTACTTAATCTTTCGCACGAATTGTTTTTACTAATATATTTTGTTCCATCAATACAGTTCGGTTTGTGTTGTGGTTTGCCTTAAACTGAAAATCGAAAATTTTAAATGTAAATAGAAACCGCAAAAACATATTTACAAACCCCAGGGTTGTGTTTAGGTTTGGAGTAAAGCTTAAAAAATACATAATTATCTAAACATAATAAAATATTTATTTTTGCGTGAATTGAATGATATATTAAATTTCTTTGCTATATAACTATACGTCATCGGTTTAAGCTGTTCATTGTCGATGGTGTGAAGGCAAAATGCTTAATTACTAAATATTACTATTCTTAATTTAACATTAGAATTGATAACTTTGTTGTGTTACAAATTGTGACACGTGTTTACTCTCAAACCCTGCGGTATTCTGTCTGATTATGCTACTTAAAAATATGAAACAGTTTGTAACACAACATGAGGAGTATGTCACAATTAGGGTATCCAATCCCGTAGCCTTTTTGTGATCCCGAAATTTTGGGATTGATTAATTTTCAATCCTGGATTGGGCACTCAACATGAAATCGTGTATTATTTGAGAATCTCAAATCCCATAAATTTGCTGATTTGCCCAAAACACCAATATGGCTGGTTGATATGGTCGCGATCACAAATTTGGATGGGATCCCAGGATTAGAAAGTCTAGTAACAATTTTATTAAACTTAACTTACAGAACTTCTAATAATTTCTTTCTTCTAATGAAAAAAACAAGTGGTATTACACAGTTATCCACTTCATATTGAAAATAAATTAAATACAGTGGAACCTCGATTCTACATTTTTCAAGGGATCGTAATAAATGAACAAATAAAGCGGGAAACCGATAATGCGGAAAATCTTCAAATAACACAAAAAAATGTTCAATTTTCAAAAAACTCATTTATTTATTAATTAAAGAACAAATAAATGTATTTTTAACTTGTTTAATACAAACTAAGTAGCCTATTTGCAGTTTGGGACTTAAATTTTAACAAACACTCTTCAAAATCGCGTACATTTCTAGTCAACTAACTCCTTTTTGCTATGTCGACTCGTTTTTCTCCTGATTTTTTTCCAATGTCTTTAATTATTTTCAGTTTCTCAACTAGAGTTCTAGTTTTCTTCATTTAGGTATTTTAGTTTTGACTTTTGAGTTAGAAAAATTTACGCAACCAGATGAAATGTAAGATTATTTATGAGCGAAAAAAATATTCTACAAAAATGGTCAATCGGGATAGATTAGTAACTGGGACGGGACGATAATATTTAGATGATAGATCAAAGAAATCGGTAAATCGAGAAATGATTAACGTGTAATTACTAAACATTGCTATTACGGGGTGGGGTCTTGGTCGAGTAAAAAATAAACGATCCATGCATAAAGACGAAGATAGTGAGAACGGAAGATCGGGGTTCCACTGAAAAAAACGCGAAACGAAACGCGAGGTAAGATTATTTATGAGAAATATTCAACGAAAACGGTCAATCGGGATAACATTTTTGACGGGACCAAAATATTTGAACGATAGATCGAGGAAAACGGTAAATCGGGGAACGGTTAATGCGGGATTATTTTACATTGTTCTTATGGGTGTTTGGCCGGGACTATGAAAAATGAACGAACCATGCGGGAAAACGAACAATGCGAGAATGGTAGATCGGGGTTCCACTGTACATAATTTTTTTATTACTAAATACTTTGGAGTACCAACAAAAAATACAAAATAGTGTACATCAATATTGTGCACCGCTGCTAAAAACGTTGATAGTTTTATTTTATTTCAAAAAATATTTGGCATTACAGCTAACGCCAATGCGCCAAATATTTTTTAATTGAAAGATCATACGAGAAAAACTCGTTGAGAATTCAAGTGATTTAAGTCACTCGAGATAAACTCGAGGTAAATCTACATTACAAACACACATGTCATGGGTCTCAAAATTCAATTGAAAAAATTATATTTGACATTGACCTTACCGGGAATCAAACCCAGACCCACCTGGTTGCCATCTTACCATCTAGACCATAGGTTCCCAAAGTGGGCCTCCAGGCCCCCCTAGGGGGCCTTGGAAGGAGCTGAGGGGCCCTGAGAAGCCTCCGGGGATTAGGGGAGCCCCGGGAAGCAAAAAGGGGGCCACGGGCATTTATAAAACGATACAGGGAAGGGCATAATGGCGGACGTCGCGCAGCTATTTTTTGTAAATCCGTAAATAAAATAAATTACTGGCATTCTAGATTCGAAAATCTCGGAAGAGCTATAAAAAAAGGTGGGTTTTTGAAATTATAATTTTCATGGAAAGACAAAACAATGGTATGGGGGCCACAGAAAAATAAAGACACTCAAAGGGGGCCACGTTCCCAAAAAGATTGAGAAACACTGATCTAGACCACAGCGGGAGACATATTAATTGATGGTTTTTATTACTACAGGACTACGTCTGGAATCCGTACAGAAAGACAAGAAGAATCCCGGCCCCCCTAGAGAATCCGCATATCATGTCCAAATGTACGAATCTAGCACTGCATCTTCATTTAAGGGATAATGAGGGTTTTTTGTGTCATCTCCGAATTACAAAATTATACTACCCGTATTTGCAATCATGTTTTTGAAGTCCTGCTAAACTGCCCTCATAGAGTCCCGGGATCCCGTCCATTTCTGCTAGAAAGCTAAAAAAAAATGTCACGTTGTTAATTTTGGCAAATTAGTAAATTCCTGGAATTTTACATTTAAAAATTCTTAGAAGAGCTAAAAAAATTGTTAATTTTGGAAATCCGCAAATTTCTGGGTTTTTGAAATTGACATGAATTGTTTGAAAAATCTAATGATTTCTTAAAATCAGATAACTATAATTACGGAAATTTTAACAAAGTGATTACTAAAATTAAAAACTGACAAATTAACTGGACCAAGTAGTATGTATACATGTGAATCTTTCAAATTATGTACAGTCACACAAATTTTGTCACTAACGACCTGGGTTTCGCCTTTCGGCATCTTCAGACGTTCAAGTTCATTCGTACACTTGAACGCCTAAAGATGCCGAAAGGCTTAACCCGGGTCGTTAGTGACAAAATTTGTGTGAATATTATGTGAAAGATTCAAAATTAATAATGAAATTCCACCAAGCAACTTCAGACGAAATTTTAAATTAGTATGTATACTTTTACAAAATCGACAACCATGAAGATTCTGAAAAAGATTTTTTTAAAACCATATCAACTTTAACAGATGAAGAAATAATGTTTAATATATCGACTGTGGAAAGGAAAAAGGACGTAACCCACACATAGCAAATTTTACAGGAGGCACAAAAAACGTGTTTTGATGATTTTCGGCCATATGCAAATTATGAAATATATACAACCTTGAAATGTACGGAGACCTCTTAACTTGTGTTTTATTGATATATTCTAATATTAATTTAAAAAAATATCTATGAAAGACCTTTTTTTCAGTCTTTTTTCTTGGTTTCAATTTTCACAAGATCATCTTTTCTCAAACTTAAAAACTAAATTTAGATACTAATTCGGCGTTTGCAGCGTATATCCTTTTGATAGAACGTGTAGCAAGTTAGATACATTGTGATTATCGAAAAAACTGTGGGTTACGTCTTTTTTCTTTTCCACAATCGATATGTATACACAAGAACAGATAACATTGGTTTATGCAATGGATACAGTAAACGGAAAATTGCTAAATTAGATTTTTGAAATTTGTCCCGCTAAATAAATTTATCTCCCAAGTAGTGAATTTCCACGAAACTGATCACGACAAAATGTAGATTACTCATAATCAAAATTTAAATTTCAAAAGTTATCCCTTCACTACCTAAAAAGCGCTAATTACTTCTTAAAGTTTTTTGGTATTATGGTGATAAAGCATTTTTTAAACGAGCCCTACTTTTTTCTGGCACCAGGGCAAAAAATATTCATAGTAGACCCGGACCCTTTTAAGTGTGGGATATTCAGTAGATACGAAACATAATATAATATCATCGTAGGAAAACTGCTTATGCAGCAAAAGCTTTCTCCGAGCTTAATTCAAAACTAATTTCATTATAAACTATTTTTTTTACGTCTGAATGTCTATCTGCCCAAGATAATTAATATCATACTCGCCACCGCCACCTTTTACGAATTTATAACTCTAACACGTAACACATAAACGATTTTTATGGGCGTCTCAGGAGCGTTTAATTAATACAGTACAGTGGAATACGGCACTGACATGTGGATACATTTATTTGTCAGAGTTAAGGTGTGGAATCTCGTCATTGTAGATATTCACTTATCAATGTATATATTAAATATCCATTTTAGTTGAGACTTCACTTTGACTAGTAAATGTATGAATAATTAGTTATTGTACAAAGTAACTTCCAAGCGCTAGATAGAGTAGAAATGACATTACGGTTATGGTTCACTATGAATTATACACAACCTTGAAGTGCACGGACACTTTTAAACTGGTGTTTAATTTAAGATTTCGACTGAAGGTGCTTGGTGGAATTTCAATATTAAATTTGAATCGTTCAAATTATGTACATTCACACAGATGTTTTCACTAACGACCCAGGTTTCGCCTTTCGGCATCTTTAGGCGTTCAAGTGCACGGATGAACTTGAACTGTCAGTTCAAGTTCATCCGAAAGACGAAACCCGGATTCAAATTTTGGTGTTTAATTGACATAATCTAATATTAATTTAAGATATTCTATAGAAAAAAAACTTTTTTTCAGTTTTTTTTATCGGCTTAAATTTTCACAAGCCCATCTTTTTTCAAACTTAAAAGCTAAATTTAGATACTAATTTGACATTTTCAGCTTACATCCTTTTGATAGAACGTGAATCAAGTTGGATACATTGTGATTATCGAAAAAAAGCTGTTTGGGAAAAAACTGTGGGTTACGTCCTTTTTCTTTCCACATACGATATGTAGACAGATTATTTTATCAGGCTATTCCACAACGTTTGTTTTTCCATGTCCGCTTCCAATGTGGAGCATATGGCTTCCTAATGGAGGTATCACAACAGTTTTTTTCTACGAGAACTGTTTTTACTCAGTCCCTCGACCTCACCTTTTTCCAAAGTGAGTAGTAGGGAAAGGAGGATAAGGCTGGAACAGGACTAGTGGTTGACTGATCGCTATTGCTACACCCAATTATTTATGTTTTGGAAAGGGTGGAAGGGAATTTTTAGGCATCACAAACACTCATGCCTTCGAACGGAAATTAATAAATCGATCGAAAAAATGCTGTTCGTACTGGAACTCGAGCTCGTAAAGTCCGGTACGGAAGCCCACAACGCTAACCGCTGCGCCATAGAACCCTGCATTTATTTCCTAATCTATCTTAAAACTTTTTGTGATGTTACACTTTAGAACCGAGGCTTCAAGTATATATATATATATATATATATATATATATTTTAATATTTGACATTACAGCTTACGCCAATGCGTCAAATATTTTTAAAGTTTTTAAAGTTGAAAGATCATACGAGATATACTCGATGAGAATTTTTGTAAGTCACATGAGATTAACTCAAGGTGAATTGACGACAAACGATCTCAATTGAAAAATTGAAAAAATCCAATTTGACATTGTGACCTTACCGGGAATCGAACCCGGACCCCCCTGATCGGTAGAGCAAGCTCTAACCAACTAGACCACAGCGGGCGACCTATATATATCGACGGTGGAAAGGAACAAGGACGTAATCTACAGTTTTTTCAAAACAGCTTTTTTACGATAATCATAATATATACAACTTGATACACATTATATCAAAAGGATGTAAGCGGACAATATCGAATTAGTGTCGAAATTTAGCTTTTAAGTTCGAAAAAAGAGGAGAAATTGAAATTAAGAAAAAATACTTAAAAAAAGGTTTTTTTCTTTAAATATATTAAATTAATAACAGATAAAGTCAATTAAAAATCAGTTTATCAGCCACCGCGCACTTCAAAGTTGTGTATATTTCATAATTTACCTTTGGCCCAAAATCATCGAAAAACGTTTTTTGTGTCTCCTGTAAAATTTGCTATATGTAGTTTACGTCTTTTTTTCTTTCCACAGTCGAATTAGCTAACTTTATATTATGAGCAACATCCCTATTTATGACACTGTTAAAATAGTCCAAGTATTATTCCCTATAATATTTTATTAT
This sequence comes from Himalopsyche anomala, assembly GCA_031772345.1. NCBI lineage: Eukaryota > Metazoa > Arthropoda > Insecta > Trichoptera > Rhyacophilidae > Himalopsyche > Himalopsyche anomala. Next base: position 22,032,831 of record CM062834.1, on the reverse strand, counting down.
TATATATCCCACGAAAGCATATGTGCATTTCATCCCCGTGAGATTATCAAGGTATCGTATTACATCCACTCACTGGCGGTGGAAAGCCGTGGGGTAGAAAAAAGCTTTTCACCGCCCCTCCCAGCGGCCGCTATTATTTTCTATTGAAAGTATTAAATTTACTGTGAAAAGGATATTAAAGAATAAAGTGTTCGGGAAACTTTTGTGAATCATAAATCATTTTTTGGCAAAGTCGGGGAACATTTCTTGAAATAAATGTCAATCCGAAAGCTTCGTAACCATTGTAAAGAGCTTAAATTTTTAAGCAGGACGAAAAACATTTATGGACCGGTTTAATGGACTCCATAAAAATTTTATTGGGTAATTTACAAGATTCAGGAATGTCGTACTAACGGTTTTATTGTATATTAGATTTTACAGGCAATGAATTGTTATTCTAGATTCTAGAGTCATCAGCTACGCGCAATATGTTAAATGTATGTCATACATTTCAACTGTTTTTTTTGGATATCAAATTTATGTAGCTTTAAGTACCAGGACACGCTAGCGTCTGGGTTCTTCTAGTCTCCTTCATCGATAAAGTTTTTGAAAAATTGTACATTGTATCCCTTTACCATCGTTTGCAGACGTAAGGGCGTGATCACTACAGAGATAAGAAGTTCACGGAAACTTCATATGCATTATTTTGCTAATCACATTTTATATGCTTCCCCCATACTATATCCGTACATGTATACACACATACAGTACACAAACAATTCAAACAAAGAGAGCCATTTTCGTGATGCTAAGTTCATTCTTAAATTGTACATTTTAGTGGAAAAGAAAAAATACGTAACCCACAGATTTTTCAAAACAGTTTTTTTTCGATAATCACAATGTATTAAACTTGATAAACATTCTATCAAAAAGATGTAAGCTGGAAACATTGAATTAGTATCTAAATAAAGCTTTTAAGTTTGAAAAAAGAGGAGTTTGTGAAAATTTAAACCAAGAAAAAAGACTGAAAAAAAGGTTTTTTTTTAAACAATTTCTTAAATTAATATTAGATTATGTCAATTAAACAACAGTTTAGAAATCTTCGTGCACTTCAAGTTTGTGTATATTACATAATTTGTCTATGGCCTAAAATCATCATAACACTTTTTTGTGTGGGCTACGTCATTTTTCCTTTCCACAGTCGATATGTATACAAATATACATGAGCTTAATAATTCTCAACGGAACGTATTGTGCTCAATTCAATTGATTGTTAGTCTGCTCAATGTTCGATTCATTTACGAAGACATGTGTGTATCAATTATCATTGTTATTGTATGGAACCGAAATGAATTTAGACTCCCGTCAGAGTAACAAAAAAAAAATTTACAAAAGGAGTGTTTTTTTTTATCTCGCTCTATTGTATTTTGTATCAATCTGCCTTGATTACATTTCCAGCCTTGTGTTTTTTACAACTGGGTGATACAAAAACGTGACGTAGTTTTATTTTTATTTATAAATTTTACACCACCTTTTATATTATCATTCTGGTTATTTTATAATAACAAGTGTTTGTAGGGCTCTATGGCGCAGCGGTTAGCATTGTGGACTTCAAAGGTTCGAGTCCCAGTATGAACAGCAGCATTTCAATCGATTTCTGTTAGAAGGCATGGGTGTTTTAGATGTCTAAAAATTCCATTCCACCTTTTCCGATCCTTTGATAATTGGTTGAGGAGCGAGCGATTAGCTAACCACTAGTCCTGTCTTAGCCTTAGCCTTCTATCCCTGACACTACCTTTGAATAAGAGACTGAGTCTGAGAAGAAACTAAGAGAGTTGAGTGACTGAGGAACAAACAGTTCTCGTAAAAAAAACTTATCCATTAGAAGGCTGTATGATCTACATTGTGAGCAGACATGGATAAAAAAAATAAAAAATATATAGGTGTCTCTGTAGACCGTGACTCTTACCCTTAAGTAGAAAAATATTCCTAAAACAGAAGGGAAGATGATGTATTATGGGTTTACTATCGACTCTGCACAATTTACCATTTTCTTAAAAATTAAAAAAACGTATAGACACACAAACACCAAATCGTTACTTTTATATCACTTATTTCACCCATTGCTTATTGTAGATGTTCAGTTACTCTTAGACCCGATCGGAATGGATAAGCGAAACAGCACCTGTCGATAATATGACCTACGTGTCTGGGATTCGAACGTGTTTACACTGGTTAACTTCGGCCAGTTAGTAGGGGTTGGCTCTCCTCGTGTTTTGCTGACGTCCCTAATTAACCACCCCTTAACTTGTTTTCACACTTCGGCTGTGGCCGAAAGTTTTCCCCTCTGCGAAAGCTTTTCGAAAAAAGATGTTTTGATCATTACGGGCAAAGCTCTATTGATTGCCTAACTTTTTCAATTAATATATACTTATTTTGAGCTTGTTTGAATTTTCTACAGTTAATTAGTTTAATGCTTCCTATTTGGCTGATATTGATGCTGACAAAGTTTAATTAAATATCTAAATCAACAACAATCGGTCTCTGACGACTAGCTGTGAAAGCTCTGCTGAGCAATCAAAGGGTTATAAAATCTTTTTATTATTTCCCATTTGAGAAGGTGTTCAAAATATGTTTTCTATTCGAGTTAGTCTTAACACTTTCGGCCCCGGTCCAAATCAAGTAAAATTGTCTCGTGTGCCCGGCTTATTTTTGAAGATTTGCATTTTTTCTTAATGACTTACTAAAAAGGCTATAACTGTGAAACAACAAACTCAAATCAAATTTTGTGGTTGTTTGAAAGGCTATTGTTATGCAATTTTGTATCGTATTATTGCTAGAATTTTCTGCAATGGAAAACCATATTATAATGTTTGCACATGTACCGAGTCTTACTCCATTTTTTGCTTGGCGCCCACCTTGCAGGTTCAATTGGGCTTATTTATTTTTTCTTGCTGCTATTAGTTACCAAATATTTAAAAAAATGCTTTTTGACATTTTTTTTTATAGAATATTTAAAATTAAAATTGAAAATGAACTTAGAGACTGCACCATCATGTAATCTTCAGAAAGATAAATGGATGCATCAAATGCGTTATGATATCCTTATATTTTGGCTGATAAAATCAGTTACTTAATAAAAGTAATAATAAAAAGACTGATTTAGAATAATTTGAGTATCTGTTATAATAATTATACTTAGTCTTTTATACAAAATGTTGCTTAATATCACAATGATGGCTCTATTTTAAATAGCCCATCACGTGAAAACACGGTTCCGGGACTCAACGTTCGGCTAGCTTATCACGTGAAAACACGGCTCCGGGATCCAACGTGTTTTGTTGACATGAGGCTGTGGTAGCTATTTAGCTTTTCGGTTCCTTCTTCTCCACCTTGCTGTGAGTATAATAATATGATAGTAACAAGTTTGTGGCACATACTTCGTCCCTATGCGGCCCATCCAACAAAATAAAATTGTTAGTCAATAACATGCCCGTTTTCAACGTCCAAGGTGTTTCTACAAAGTAAAACAGAGTTTTGAACCCACAGGTGGCATTCTTTAAAAATGCCTGAGAAACTTTATGTACGTAGTGGTGGACTACACACACTTTTGCCCTCCGAATCTTAGGGGCCTTAAAAATATCATATTTTTTATACCCCATATCTTCTTCTTCTTTGACCATATTCGCACCCTATGTGAAGGATACGGTGGGCACCTCCGTGTTTCTCTATCTTCTGCCAATTGCCTTGCTTCTTCCCATGACATGCAAGCAACCTTCAGTTCCGCCGAGTACATCTTACGGACGGACCTTCGGAGAGCCGGAATCCCACCGGTTGAAAGAAGAGGCAGGCAGGATTGAGGCTTACCGGAGGCATCCGCAACACGTGACTTAGCTAGTTAGCTAGTTCCAAAGTCTTTCTATAATCATTGACGTGACAGGGCGCTGTCTTTTACGTACTCTTATCTCCGAATCCTCACAAAACTAAACCACCGTATTTAAAAAATATTTTTGAATACTTATTTTCATTTGGGGAGAAATTTTGTTGTTATCCGAAATACTGGACCTACAAATTGTATTGCGCCTGCGGGGGGGGCTCTTTGCTTTTTTTGTGATCTTTATTGTGACTAAAAACGCAATTCATCATCAACAAACCCTGCGGTTAAAAAAATCAAGCAATTCGCAGGTAACCAGCTATAAAAATAGATATTTTGTTATTTATTGGAAATAAAATACGATAAAAAATACTATCTTTAAAATTAAAAAGTTCACCGTGACAACAAAAAACGTCCCTTACTACATTCTAACATTTCAAATTGGACTTATCTGTGTTTGCTTTTCAGACACCTCAGTTATTGTTTTGTTTATTTACAGTCAGGTTAATAAAAAGTCACATCTCACAAACCATAAAAAGACAATAAAGCCAGATAAGACGTTTAACTGCATTGTCCAGCGAGGCAATATAACGGCCTTTGTCTAACCACATAACTGTCTTTGTATTTATCATAACAATTACAATTGGTTGAAACGTAAAATAAATTACCACTTAAAGCATTATTGCTCTATCATAACATTTTGTACGAATATTCTAGTTGAAACGACCGTTTTGTCTAATTTTATGATCATTGATTCAGTAGGAATGATAGTAAAAACATGTTCAAAAAACGTGGTTATGTCCAATGTCGTTAATAATTCGTTGACCCAATTGAGTTTCGAGTAGGGCTTATACAAAAACTGACATTTGAAAAAGCCGATTTTCGAAGTTTTACAAAAAATGGATAATTCAATTAAAATAGCGAGAAAAATTTCATTTTTATGTTAATTTTTATTTATATACATAATAATACACAACCAGAAATATTTTGTTGTTACTCTCCAGAAAATATGATTTAAGATAACACAAAGCGTCCACTAATCGTTTTGTAACAAAATTTCCTGATATCGAAAATACCCTTTCACTGGGTAATGATGTGGGGCATATGGTCTTTAAGCCATCAAATAAAAGATCAAAATTTACTGTCCTTTTGTTTATAGACTCGTTTATGGAAAATTCGGCACAACCGGTTACGAAGTTGAAAAACCGGTTTTAAGCAATTTGTAATTCGAGCATTTAACGTTCAAAGAATTGGCTATTTGAGGATCTTGTTATTCGAGCAATTGCATTCGAGCTATTTACCGGGAACCATTCAAATACAGTGAATGTTTATTTGATTACAATTCCATTTATTAAGTTTTGTTTTGTTTTTGTCTGATGGTGGTATATTTTAATTTAGCCAGAAAAAATACGTACAAATATAGTAAAGAATTTACGTTGTTTTACAGTTCTGCCAATATCTCTATTCAACTTGAACGCAACTTTCGAGTGGAAGAAACGCTTATATGAAAGGATGAAAGACTATGAAGTATTTGCGTTATTTTTCACAAAGAGAGCCGAGCACTTGGCACTTTGAAAGAATCAACTATCTCATTAAATACGGATTTAATTAATTATCTAGAAGATCTTTTTATTGCCTTATTTGAAGCACAATGTAACAATGTAAATGAGAAATGTTTGCTTCAATAAAATAAGTGAGCTTTTAAGATTTTTGTATTTTGAGCTTTTACATAAGAAGATTGTTTTTTAAAATGCAAGTAAAAAGTAATAATAAGTCATATTGCGCTGTAGAAAAATAAAAGATCTTAAAACAGTTTGAAATATCAATGATAGTTTTAAAATAAATAACAAACATAAACAACAAAAAACGTAATAAAATATTGCTAAACATAATTTAATACTAAAATATAGTTATTAAAAATCCATCATAATATTCTATTTCAATTTAACCCTCCAAGGACGAGCATGACCATATGGTCACAGTAAACACCGTTGTCTATTGATCCCACTCTTCATCCTTATTCTACCTGCATATTGTTTCTTTCACTCGTATTTGGTTAAGAAGGGTACAGACCTCAGTAAGTCATCAGCCGCAAGGACAGAAACGGCCACCAAAAGCACATGCGATTTTTTTAATTTCCGTTTTTTTAATGAACTTTTTGAAACTGTTAGTTATTTTTTTTTATCAAAACATCAAATAACTTACAGTTTTTTTGCTAATATATTTTTATTGATATTATATTGATCTAAAAAGCTCAAATTGTAAATACTTTTTTAAAATTTCACTTTTTATTTTATTTCACCTGACTGGGAATCAAACCCAGACCTGCGTGATCGGTAGAGCAAGCTCTAACCAACTGGGCCACAGCAGGTGATCAAAGACTGTGTGTTTGTGCTGTCAATTCATATTATTATTTCTCTTCGCATCCTTCTGATCCTTCAATAACTGGGTGTAGCAACAGCGATTAGTTTGCCAGTAGTCCTGTTCTAGCCTTTTCCTTCTTTCCCTACTTACTCACTTTGAAAAAAAAGTGAGGTTAAGCGACTGAGTAACAAACAGTTCCCGTAGAAAAAAAATCTGTTGGAGTACCTCTATTAGAAGGCCATATCCAAATCATATTTAAAAAAACCCTTTTTTTGTACTAGGCCTCCTTTTTATTTTTCATTGTCTAAAAAAATAATTCACTCTTTAAACCTTTATGAAATAGTGCTAATATTATTTTCTAAAATATCAGTTATATTCAAAATCTTTCTCGGAAACTTCGACTGTGTGAAAATTATAGAAAAACACAAAGTTCATTAATCGCAAGATAAGTGGTTTTAGTAATGACATAACGATTTTCATATTCCGGTGATTAATTATTATCGCCAGACAAAAGGGAGCGATTAACCCCATCCAGAATATTACGACAGGCAAAAAATATCAAGGAAAACTTTGATTTCTCCAGTGCCAAAATATCTTAAGTTTTGTGTACATTGGGTACAAGGTGTGTCAGAAATATTGATAATATTTAAGCAATAATTTTAGATTGTTTTCTGTTCGTACTGGGACTCAGACCCGCGAGGTCCGGCACGGAAGTCCACAACGCTAACCGCTGCGACATAGGACCCGACCAATATTTATTTATATTTGTTAAAAACACATCCTTCAAATTCATGAATTTCTACTTTTAAATATTTTCATATACTACAATGGGTAGGTGTGATTGCAGGAAAAATTATATTCTTTTTTTTTATTAATATATTTGTACCCAAAAACACTATTTTTGAAAATCACCTAGCTACCTAGAGTCTTAAAATATGATTTTCCTACCGTATATAAAAATCAACAATTATTGTTGTGAAATTAACTATAGAATACACAATGAAAATACTTAATGCTAATATGATGAACCATGTTTTTTTATTGTGGAAATTGTAGTCAAAAACTTTCGAAAATCAATGGTCGCCAAAACTCTAGCATTCTCTGTTCGAGTGAAGGTTATAATAGTTTAGAACGTGTAGAAAGTTGAAACAATATGAAGAGTAAATATGTATTTTACCATTGGGTATAAGAATAATAACTAAAATCGATTTCTGCTTTGGGAAAAAGCCAAAACAAAAGTTTTTCTATTTACTTTCTGTAATCATCTAGGCATTTAAGGGATACGTTACAATTAATTTAACCACTTGAATACCAAGCGGACACGGATGTACAAGACATTTAAAAAATCAAATACTTGGTATTCTAATAGAATATAAGCAATATTTTGGTGAATATCTGTAGTGCTATCTATACTGAATCAATATAGCTTTTTAACATATCGAATTCGAGTGTATATAAGGCAAAATTATTTTTCTCAAAAACACGCAGTATATCTGGGACATATTAATGATTTATTTGCGCGGTATTCAAACGGTTAAAATAACTTTTTTTTAAATATAAAATATTAATGTTATCATAAGTTGAATTTGTACAAAGCTTTGTAATAGGGAAATCAGCTGCAGAAAAAGCTCTTTATGCTTCAACGAATGTGGGTGAGATAGTTAACAGAGCTTTGAAGATATGATTTAAATTTTCTGTCCTTTTACCGCTTGCTTCTTGAATTTTCATTTCTCTTTGAATATCCTTAATATCGTATTTGATTATTTACTCTTATCGTCAAACACTGTATCATAATATTTAATATTGTTATTGCACTATATTTTCTATTCTGGTGCAATAAGCTCGTAGAAGTATCACGGAATATACTTCAGCTTGTGATAATTTTAGAAAATTTAAAAGAAGGTTAATTATGTCATTTAATGGGATTGTGTTTTTAAAACTCCGGGAAATCGGAACCCGCTGGTTTTCAGGGACCCCGGGATCTCGGGTGCCCGGAGAGAAAATCAAGGTATATGGTTTTATACGTCTAAGATATCTGAATTTCCTCTCACTCGTGCAAATCTAAGAAAAGGCTAGCGAGAGTAGTATAGTTCTTTTATATCTACAAATGAATAAAGCTGGACTCGTCGAGCCCGTGGCGCAGTGGTCAACGTTGTTGGATTCCATGACGGCTTTTACAGGTTCGAGTCCCAGTACAAACGGTTTTGCCGAACATAATGAAAGTAATTACCAAAGTACTATCAAAGTGTTTACCTAAACCCCCCACTCTGCATCTAGTAGAAAAAGACAAACCCCGACACTTATTTTGTAATATATAGTATAAGAATTAAAATCAATTTTTAGTTTATTCGTTAATTTTGCTATTAAATTTGATTCGTTCAAATTATGTACATTCACACAAATTTAGTCACTAACCACCCGGGTTTCGCCTTTCGGCATCTTCATGCGTTCAAGTGCACGGATGAACTTGAACTGACGCTTATTAAATGAATGTTTAGTGTGTATATAAGAAATAAATGTATCATTGAGTTTAAAGCCATTGCTGGCGAAAAAGTCCATGGGAATGCTCACGCATTTGAGTAATGAGTAGTTTTAAGAAATATATTTATTTCGTTTGTTGGAAAATGTTTTATAATTATATTTATATGGGGTATAAAAGTGGAGAGCCAGGCATGTCTAGCATTTCATTTAAAATCGGAAGACCGTGCACTTGAACGCCTGAAGATGCCGAAAGGCAAAACCCGGGTCGTTAGTGACAAAACCTGTGTAAATGTACATAATTTGAACAATTCAAATTTAATATTGAAATTCCACTAAGCACCTTCAGTCGAAATCTTAAATTAATTTTGCATTTAAATTAATTAACACTTGGAATAACAAAGTTATCAAATTTAATTTAATATTTTTGGTAGGAATGAGAGAGTGAGCTGCCTTCGGCTACGGAGGTCACGGGTTCGAATCCTAGTGCGGACAGTTTTATAAATTGATTTTTCAATCGATTTATGAATTTATGTTCGAAGGCATGGATGTATCTGATGTCTTGAAAAGTCCCCTCTCACCCATCCTATCCTATTAACGGGGCGTATCGAGAGTGATTAGCTGACCACTAGTCCTGTCCTAGCCCTATCCTTCTATTACTACTCTCTTTGGAAAAAGAGAGGTTAACTGCAAATGAGTAACAAGCTGTTCTCGTAGAAACACTTATGCTGAGATAAAACTCCATTAGGAGACCACATACTCCACATTGGGAGAGGACATGATAAAAAAATGACAGAGTGAAAACTTCATAAACATTCATGATTTGGTAATAAATTGTTTACTCGGGAATATGTTACAACTTTGGTCGAAAAATCAAATAGTTGAAAAGTCCTAGACCAGGCGTGGGGAACCTGCGGTCTTAAGACTTCTCTGGTGCGGCCTTCTGGCCAATTTTATTATTCTGTAAATTTATGTAAATTCCTGATATATTTTGACCGTAAATTCCTGTTTCCGGACAAAAATTCCGCAGTCAGTGTTTACCGCGACCCTATGTCGAATCAGAAAAATGAATGCGGCCTTTAGAGAAGAAAAGGTTCTCCGCCCCTGTCCTAGACCGTTAATAACTGGTCCACGGGACAGGCAATTACAATTCCTTAAAATATTATGACTGAAATGTCTATTTTTGGTAATAAAAACTAGTTTTGAGTTATGTGTTTACTGGGACGATCATTTTCAACATAAAATTTCCACCACGGTTATAAACTGAAACTCTATGATAAATGACTTTTCGTTTGGTCTCGAGGCACGAGTAAAATTTTCCGTATTTCATTTTATTTTTCTCGGCGGAAGAGTAAAATTATAAAAGAAAATAAAGAATATCTGGATGAAATTATCTAGATGCTCTTGTGCGCGCGTTTTCTTTTTTTTACACTTTTATCAACTTGGTTTTAGCTTATTGATGGCTTATTTTTTGTATTTTTAAAGCACTTGTGAAATGAATTACAATATAGGTAAAAATGTGTTACACCAAAAGCTGTTAAGCTGTTAATCGAAGAAATCCAAAGCAGCTTTCAAAAAAATAACCAAATTAATCAACCATTCGAATACCGAGCGGACACAGGTGTCCGGAACATATGCAAGCAAACACGGATGTCCAAGACATTTAAAAAATCAAATACTTGGTATAATTTAAGATTTCTAAAACTGAACGTGCTTGGTGGGATTTCAATATTAAATTTGAATCGTTCAAACTATGTACATTCTCACAGATTTTGTCACTAACGACCCGGGGTTCGCCTTACGGCATCTTCAGGCGTTCAATTGCTCGGATGAACTTGAACTGACGCTTAGTAAATGAATGTTTCGTGTTTATATAAGAAATAAATGTATCATTGAGTTTAAAGCCATTGCTGGAGAAAAGGATAAGCTTTTGGTAACGCCTGAAGATGCCGAAAGACGAAACCCGGGTCGTTAATGACAAAATCTGTGAGAATGTACATAGTTTGAACGATTCAAAAAAAATCAAATACTTGGTATTCTAATGGAACATAAGCAATATTTTGATGAATATGTGTAGTGCTATCTATACTGAGTCAGTATAGGTTTTTAAAATATCGAATCCGAGTGTATGTTAGGCAATTTTTTTTTTTAAATATGCAATATCTCTGGTACTTATTAATGATTTATTTGCGCAGTATTCAAGCGGTTAAAATATATAGCGGTAGGCAAACTTTTTGGACCCATGGACAAGTGTTTTTTTTTTACTGTACGCAGGAAGAGAGTTAAAAACCACGTGTCACATTAAATATATCAAATTTAATAAAATGTAAAAAATAAACTCAACAAAGACACTGCCGAATTCATCGAAAAAATCTTGAAACTTAAATTCATATATCAACTCCAAATTGAGACAGTAAACATTTACGTATGTTTATCAATTTTTTTCGAATTATTGTCTTTTTTGGGCGTCGACCTAATTTTACATTTTTTTTTACACAGACCTTGCGTTGCAATATGCGATATGTATGTGCAACTAAACTGTATTGAAAAACCATTGTATTCTTTCGATCCACATGGGGGAAACTAGGGCTTGTCGGTTTTCTAAAATCGGTTTGTTTGCTAAATTTGTGACATTCGAAAACCGATTTTTCAACTTCGTAACCGGTTGTGCCGAAGTACACGGAGACTTCTAAACTGGTGTTTAATTGACATCATCTAATATTAATTAAAGAAATTGTTTAGGAAAAACCTTTTTCTAAATACGTCATTTAGAAAAAAGTCTGTTATCATTTGCCGCTCTCTAGGACTTGCCGCCCCTAGGCAACTGCCTACTCGCCTATGCTGACGAGACGTCTCTGAACTTAAAAATAAAAAATATAATGATTATTACACTGAAGCTTTTGTTATTCACTGTTGTATCCATATTGCTTTTGTGGTATAATTATTAGTAAATGTTTGCCATTAATAGTGTTATTTATCCATAAAATATAATACTGGCAACATTAAAACTTCATAAACTGCTTAGCCACGATAAGGAGACACATTCCTAGTAAGATCTATTGTTTGTCTTCTGCGGGGAGAATAGTTGAAAACAATAATTCAGCTGGCAAACACTTTGCTGGTTGGCATACCATCCACACACCAAAGGAACGTTTGAAAGAATACATTCACCAAGTGTTTATTACACAAAACATCTCAGAAACATACACGCAACAGAATATGCATTCAAGCTAAAATCCTTACAAACTCAACTTTACTAATACGTTGGGTTATCTACTTACGTTGTTAATGCATTCTGAAAGATTCAGCGTGTATTGATTCAGTATAGATGGCACTACACATATTCATCAAATTATTGCATATATTTCATTGGAACACCAAGTAAAGTGAAACCCCCAATTACACTACCCCGAATTACGCGCTTGAAATATTCGCCGCAAATCCCCCAATTGCACTGTCGCATTAAAATTGTCGTTGCTAGGAGACGGTCGTCTGTGCGGTGTATACAGTCAAATGTTGGCTAGCGTCTGTGTATTCAACACGTGTCATGCTATACACGTATAGCCGGACGACTGTCTATGTTTTGGATTTTGGCGCGCTTTCATTTTGTCATTTAGTTACTGAATATTTCGTCCATATTTTTTTCTTCTTAAAACTTAGTTTTGCCTTTTTTGCGGAAAAAAACAAATCCTTAATATTGTATGAGATTCATTCCCCCAATTACACTGTCTTAGCGTTAGTGTAAATGGGGGTTTTACTGTATATGTTTTTTTTACACTTTTGGACAACTGTTTCCGCTTGGGACCAAAGCGGTGTGTCAATTGTATTCACAGTTTCATATCATGGGATATAACATCATTTTAAATAGCGAAAATAAATATTTGTATATGATATTGCGCTTGGAGTATATTTAAATCAGTAAGTTTTTAAAGTACACATTTTTCTAGATAATTTTCCTTCATTACATAGCATATAGAATAAACTAAAAATATAATAAAGGCAACAATGAATATAACTAAAACTTCACTTACGTGACTTACTTTTTTACTATTCCAATACAATGTCGGCTTAATTTTAAAATCGCGTAAGTCATTTTTTTAGAATTTAATGTTTTGGTGATTTTGGGCAAAATCTATTTTATTTGTTTAATATTCAAATTTGCAAGTGGAAAGGGTCAAAAAACAAACAACACAATACAACGCACCTATTCTTATATTTATCTTTTCGAATATCATGTAAGTCCTCAACATTAAGTATGTGTAAAAAATATATATTTTTTAAAATAAAAATAAGGAATAGTAAAATATTCTACTTAAAAAAACAAAAATATACAATTGGTTCTTGTAAGATGAAATATTCAGTTTCAACTGTCTCCTGAACAATTATGATAAACTGACTTACGCTTTATTAGAACTAACCTGACTACAATGCTCTACGGATTATATATTAGTGTCTTTTTTCATTTAATTAATTTAAATATTTATTTAGTAATATGTGTAAAATAGCTCATTTTTCTCATAATAAATAAATTTATAAAAGGCAATTGAATTCTGGACTGCTTTATGCACTTTCGTAAATCGATACGTATCAAGATCATATTATTCCAAGTCATTTATTTCTCTATCTATCATATTAAAGAATTCTTTCAATTCTCTAGTAACAAATTAAGTTACACAATTAAGTTATAATTAGTTATATAAAAGAAACAAATGGAAAAAATTGATTTTTTAAATTCTTATCCGAGTAACTACGAAACCGAGTAAATAATGGACCCACTGTATGATTTAAAAACTTTGATTGGAATTGAAAGAATTTTCATATAAAACTTTATGTTCAAATAAGTTTAATTGATAACTCGAAGTTTTTTCAATGGTTTCGGCGGTAACTTTGTGGAAGTTCATTTTAATATAAAATTTAAGATAACTTTGATTATTCCACGTATTGTGTAACTAACTGTAAATTATGAAATTACAAAATGGAGTTTGGGTTTTTTTCCTTTTAAGGGAAGCAAAGAGGGGGGTGATATTATCGAAATAAAGTAAACAAATAATGAAACTAATGAGCTGCAATCAATCAGGTTGGGATTTTTCTCTTTTAAGGGAAGCAAGGAGGGGGTTATAGAATCGAAATACAATACGTGGTTACACAAAACGTGGAATAATAATTATTTTAAATTTTATATTAACTTGAAGTTTCGTTATTATGACATACAAAAAGTAACAACCCAAACCTGAGTTATTGTTTTATTTGTATGTTTTTTTTTAGAGAGCACGTAACTTTGCAATGCATCATTTTACGAAAGGTTAAATAAATCCAAACATTTTGCTGACCTCTTTTTACGGATCAGTTTTTAAATTGCTTTGCAGTAGGTATAACATAAGTCTCATATACGTTGATGTGTCGTTGTTTTGCATCAATCGTTCAAAAAATTGATCGATCACAATTGCATAATTAAATGTAATATATAAACAAGATTTATGCAAATACGAAACACATTTTATCACAATGAAGTCAGTTATGCCTTTCGGCATCTACAGGCGTTCAAGTGCACGGATGAACTTGAATTAACGCGAAAAAAAATTATTTATCACAATGTTAAAAGGTATTGATGGCAATATGGATTAATTTTACTCTTTCTTTGGTTTTCATTACATTTAACTAGTTGGGGAAGAAGTCACATAAAAAAATAAAAAAATTTATAGCTCTTTGAAATCACATGTGATTATTGTTGAAAAGTTGTATATGGGAGTGCCTACTGATTTAATAGTGGGAATTTTTAAGAATTACATGTATTGTTTTAATTGTTTTTAAATTGTGTACGAAATGTAATCATATTTACATACGTGTAAAGGATAGAATAAGGGTGAATTAAGAAGATGTTACCTAATGTTATTTAATTGTACTACAACCTTCGCGCAAGTGCAAGCATACGCTGCCAAAATGAAATGTATGGCAGACATACAAATATTGTTTTTTTGTATATAAAACCTACTGAAAGTTAATTTTAATATGCCTATAATCCTCCCGGAAGTACGAGCAAAAAGTTTGTCAAAGTACTAATGCAATCGGATGAGCGATGCGGTAACGCATAAAGTACGAACAAACAAACATTCATTTTTATATACTAGATTAAAATGATTTATTTAACCCGTAACATGCCATCCTAAAAAATCACGTTCCCTGCCATGATGGCATCTCAGTTCCACTGTTTATTGACAATATTTAAAACTAAGTTAGAAGCTAAAAAATAATTTTAAAAATGTATGTATGCAAAATACTTATTGACAATATTAAGAGAAATATTGAATGATTTAATGGCTCAACTATTTACGATTGCATCATGGGCATGGAGGTGTTAATGAAACATTTCTTACTGATACAACTTTAGAATTAAGCCATGTATAAGGTAATTATTGGATTTTGTAATACTAGCATATTTTTACGTTAATAATTACAGTTTTTTCAAGATTATCAGTCTCTCGTTAGCATCTTTGCTTCCATTCAGGTAATCTTAGCGTAGCGTAGCTCCACCAAATCTATAATTGATAAATTTCCAGGGTTATCAGGCTACGGGACGATGCAAGAAACATTCAGATCCGTAGCACATGTCCAAGCAAAGCAATTTTGTTTAAATCTCACTTTAAATATACCAGGAAATCTTGTATTATTAAAATCGAGAAAAGTCAAGAAACTACAACCCTTAAATGTGTGGCTGTACATTTCATAAAACGTTGGTATATGGTTATACGTTTCAAGTTGTACATATAGTTGCTTACCCATATAAATACACTTTAGTACTTTGATAAACGGCCGTTTAAATGGCGAAAGTGTAAAGCGATAGCTGTTAGTTGTTGAAATTATAATAATATTATATATCATAAATAATGAAAGTTTCGGTACAATAATTCTCACGAGTAAAAGCAATAAAATACATTTTGTTTATCACACTTATGAGCTCGCTAAAGTTAGATTAATAAGTCATTTTCTCAACATCATAAGGGATTGCCAACTTAACGAATAATTAAGATAGATTAAGTTCATATTATCTTATTGTAATATTCTGACAAATTCACTAGATTGGGTATTTTATTAGAAAATTCTGTATTTTATGTCAAATTTCAATTTCTTAGAATGCAAAGCTCATTAAAGCTCGTTAAACCCCCATTTACACTAAAGTCGGGACAGTGTTATTCGGGGTAGTGTAATTGGGGGTATGAATCTCATACAAAATTAGGGATTTGGTTTTTTCCGCAAAAAATGCAAAACTAAAATTTCCCTTAATTTTGCAAAAAAATAAAATATTGACGAATTATTTAGTTACCAAGTGATAAAATGCAAAGCGCGCCAAATGCCCACACATAGACCGTCGCTCGCTATAGCCTGTCGTGTATAGCCTAGCACGTGTTGAATACATATACGGTAGCCAACATTTGAGTCTCGTAGTAACGACAATGGAATGCGACCGTGCAATTGGGGGATTTGCAGCGAATATTTCAAGCCGGCGCGTAATTCGGGGTAGTGTAGTTGGGGGTTGCACTGTACTCCGAATTCCAATCGTTAACAATTTTCATCTCTATATTTTAATAGTTATTACCTGGTTTCGCTATTCGGCATCTTCAGGCGTTCAAGTGCACGGATGAACTTGAACTGACGCGAACTGACGGGTCGTTAGTGACAAAAATTGTGAGATTGTACATAATTTGAACGATTCAAATTTAATATTTAAATTCTACCAAGCACTTTCGGTCGAAATCCTAAATTATCATTACTATTGTGTTCCATGACATTGAGATCTTGGATGGTAAAAAAATGTACTACGAAAGGGTTTTCAGACTTCCTTAAGTGATTTTAAAATTCTTTGAATATGCAAAAGCGCATCGAGTTTTAGTGGAGTTTTTGGTAAGCGTTTTAGATTTTAAAATTTTAAAAAAGCTTTTGATGCAATGAGCTTTTAGTAATCCAAAAGGTCTTTATAACTTCAATATTGCATTAAAATTGAATTGATCTTTGAAGAAGCGTTTAAGAACCTCATTTTTTTAAGAGCTTTTGATGCGGTAAGCTTTTAGTGATTTAAAAGCTCTATAAAAATTCAAAAAAGCATTGTGAATTAGAGTTGTTTTAAAAAGCTTTAATAGGGCTTTTAATTTTTTTTTTTTGATGTAATGAGTTTCTTACTATTTAAAAGCTCCTAAAAATCAAAAGGCCAGCTGATTTATTTGGGCTTTTGGTGAGCTTTTATTAGTTTTGATAGTTCAAGTAAAGCTTTTGGTCCAATTAACTTGTGATGTTTTGAAAGTTTCAAAATATATAATTGGGGCTTAAAGTAAGCTTTTTTAATTTAAAATCACATGTGTTTTTAAACCCCTTTAAAACTTTTAAAGAACATCAAGACTGTACTTTGAAGAAGTTTTTAAAAACTTTAAAGCTTTTAGGTTTTGAAAACTTTAATTATTTTTTAAAAAAGGAAAGCTTCAAAGCTTTAATTGTAATACACTGTTAGTGAACTGAAAGTTCTTTACAATTAGAAAAGTGTTTTAAGATTTATTGTAGCTTTAGAAGAGCTTTTAAGATTTTCTAATTTCTTAATGATCTTTTGATGAAATGAGCTTTTAGGGGATTGAAAGCTCTATTAAAAGAGTATTAAAGTCGAGGAGAGCATTTAGTCATTTTATAATACAATGAGCTTTTCGTGATTTAAAAACTCTCAAAAATTTCAAAAGAACATCAATATTTAGTGCATACTATGTTAAGCTTTTTAGATTCCAATTCGAAGATTAAGCTTGTATAGAGCTTTTCGTGTAATAAGTTTCAATAATTTGCCACTTGACCATGGCGATAAGCTTATTTTGATAAGCTTACATAACTTGTTTATTCTATTTTTTCGTACACAAAGATTACATACAATTCGATAAATATTATAACCTTTTAGACAAGGAAGAAATTTATTCCAAACATGTATTCATTCATTTTTAATCGATGTATCCAACGTGTCCAATAATTAATTCATGTGTGTGACATTTCTAGCATAATTCAACCATGTAGCATCACTATTAGTGTTTTCGAAGCCCAGTCATATTTGCATTGCTTTTTCTAAAGGAAGGTGCTTCACGATTGACTTAGTCTTTTGACATTCTACCTTAGGATATTTAGGAAATAATTTAGCTCATATTAAAAACGGACTTTGATAGGAAAGTACTTAGTAAAAAAGACGACTTCATTCTTATTATTTCCATAAAAAATAAATTGCATTCAAAAATGGTGAAGAACCATTCAATAAGACCTCGGTTGGCAGTATGAAAGTTTTTGCATAAAGATTTTATCAATGATTGCAAAAGTTTCATAAGAAAAAGATGCTGCAAAAGAAATTACAGAAGATTTGTTATCGAAATTAAAAGAAATATAATTTCGTAACTGTCAAAGATATTTTTATCTCCTCTTGCTGCAGCGGGAGCGAGGGGACGTTTTCTGTGTAAATTATTTTAGTTTCAAATAATTTCATTTTTTTTATTTTACATCGAGTTATTTTTAATGTTGTGTCGGCTTAAATTCTGGCTAATGTAGCACATAGCTTAACATTTTACCACTTTTAAGATGTACACTGTCAATACTTGGTGGAATGGCATTATAATAAAAATAATAAAAGATTTTTAGTACTTTTTCCACAAAAAAAATATTTGATCAGGACCGGTTTCGCTAATCGCGAGCATTATCAACTGATAAGAAAAATAAATAAACAAGTTAAATTGAAATAAAAGGTGTAAGCAATTACTAACAATGAAAAGGATTTACAAATTACATTATTTAAAAAAAAACATAAAAACCTTTACGAATACTGAATCACAGAAATAGGTTTGCCTTTAAAAGTTTGGATTTGATATTAATGATTCGTATTTTGTTTGTTTAATGAATATTTTATACAATCACATCTTGAAGTAAAGATAATTCTTCTTCAACACTATTTTAAAATTAGGCAATGATTAAGATTTTTTTTTTTTACCATGTCTGCTCCCAATGTGGAGCATATGGACTCCTAATGGAGCTTATTTCAACAGATGTGTTTCTACGAGAACTGCGTGTTACTCAGTTGCTCAACCTCTCCTTTTCCAAAAAGAGTAGGAATACAAGGATAGGGCTAGGACAGGACTAGTGGTTAGCTAATCGTTCTCGATACGCCCCGTTCATAGGATAGGATAGGTGGGAGGGGGGAATTCAAGACATCACACACATCCATGCCTTCGAACAGATATTCATAAATCGATTGAAATATAAATTTTTTAAAACTGTTGTAAAAGGGCCACCGTTGAGAAACCCTGATTTAAATCACTAACGTGTGATATTTATTGGTGTATTTTTGAAAATAATATAAATTCTTTTCTGAATATAATTATTATATTAGACAATGATAAGCTTTGAACAATACTGATGATCTTGAACTGTAATTGTCATCAAGATCTTTGCCATAATTATTTATTTAAATTAACATCACATGAATTTCACACTGACCTATTACAATTACTATGCTCTGATTCTAGATTCAAAATCTAGGTCAATCTGTAATATGGGAAACAGGAGTTGCAAGTAACAAACGTTCCTTTGTTATAAATTACAATAATAAAATTTGTAAAATCTATGACAGCGGTCGTCAACCCGTCGTCTGTTAACTACCGGTATTTCGTATGATACATTATAAAAATAGACTTGTCCGGTGTGTATTGTAATTTGTTGTTGAAAGGAATTATATTTAAATTTAAAAAAAAACACTTTTTTGTGTCTAGAAGATTACGACTAGATTTTCCCGATTCAGTTGATAATCATCGTATTGAGCGAAAACCGTGCTGATCTTCGTTTCTAAGACCTTTACAAGACAGACTTTTATCGAAAAAAAGCTCTCGTCTCTGGGGGTTAAATAAGTTAAATTTCTTTTTACGATACTTTAAGATATGTGGAATATTATAACTTAATTTTTCCTAAAATACCACTTGGCTGACTTCACCTTTCGTGGGCTCATTATATTTTGGCTTAATTTCTGATCAGAAAAACGTTTAAACTTATATCATAGCTATACATACATACTGGCTTAGAAGAGATACACAATACATTTTCTCATATGTTCTTACATACTAACTTATATTAAAAAATACAGTATTAAACTTACACAACGCTTGCATTCTGCCGGTACTACTTTACAGTTGCGAATCATGGCACCTGACGAACACTCAGAAAAACCTTATACTGAGCTTCGAGAACAGATGCTTACATCAGATAATGGGGGTGAGGTGGTTTGATTTTGTGAGGAATTCGGAAATAAGGGAACGAGCAAGACAGCGCCCCGTCACGTCAGTGGTTATGAAGATTCGTTGGAACTGGCTGGGTCACGTGCTACGGATGCCTCCGGAAAGCCTCAATCCTGCCTGCCTTTTCTTTCGACCGGTGGGATTCCGGCGCCCCGGGCGTCCGTCGGGTACTATCCATATGATGTACTCGACGGAACTGAAGGATGCTGGCATGTCATGGGAGGAAGCAAAGCAATTGGCGGGAGACAGGGAAACAAGGCGGCCATGTGCTTCACATAGGGAACGAATATGGTCAAAGAAGAAGAAAAAAATATAAATATGCAATTCGCCAAAACACCGAGTACAGTCGTGATTGTACTTTAAATTCCAAAAGAATCTTTTTTAATTATTCTATCAAATGGATCATAATTTTACCTCTTGAGGGTTCATATAGAATAATATTTGTATAACTACAATAAAATATTTTGGTATTTTTGCACTGTTTTACATTAACTTCACTACACTAAATATAAGTGTTTCTCAAACAGTTGACAACGTCTTTTAGACAGGCGTAAAACGTCTCCCTTTATTTGTAAGATAATCAACACCAAATAAGTAATCCTTATGTTTAAATCCTTTTTACGAGCATCGCCGTTTATACTAAAACATCATTGATCTGATAAATATAGCACATTTCGTATGTTAAGAACACCGGGTTTTATATCGCAACTCAAATGGCTTTTCTTTGGTTTTATATTCCGAGGATCTTAAGGCGTTAAGCACTTCCTTTTTATCATGTTCGTAGATTTACACTTAAGATTTTATATCATAATGTTACATAAATGAGAAGAAATTTAAATACATACTACATTGTTCGCTATTTTTATATTGTTGACATGGCTGTTTTAAAATGGTTTTTTCTTAAGGAGATATTACACAATAATTTTGAAGCTATTTTCTTTTCATTTCATCCTATTGAGCATAATTCGAAGAATTGAGGTTTTTTATTTTTTATTGTTGAACTATGGTAATCCAGGACACAGTCGCCCGTTGTGGTCTAGTTGGTTAAAGTTTGCTCTACCGACCAAGTAAATCTGAGTTTGATTCCCGGTGTTGTCAATGTCAAATTTACATTTTTTCAATTAAAATTTGAGACCTAAGACAGGGAAAACCGTTAAAAAAAGACATTGAATACCAGATTATCAGAGCATATAGCAGCTTTTAGAATGAAAAAAGACACGTCTACTTTTGCTTATCACTTAATTTCAGCAAGACGCGTGTTCAATCAGGAACAAGGGATAAAAATGTTGCACCCAAATACGAACGCTCATAAACTCTTTTTCCAGGAAATTTTATAAATAAACAGAGCGCAATTGAACAGTGTTCCGATTTTTTAAATGAACAGCTACACATGCCTGGCTCTCCACTTTTATACCCCATATAAATATAATTATAAAACATTTTCCAACAAACAAAAAAATATATAATTCTTAAAACTACTCACCATTCAAATATGTGGGCATTCTCATGAGCTAATCTTTTTCGCCAGCAATGGCTTTAAACTCAACGTTACATTTATTTCTTATATAACTTTTCCGGTTCTAAGCTCAAGAAATGCGACCCCAATACCCACATTTTCTTAAATATCTATTTTAATATGGGTGATACAATGTTTATAATTAAGGTATTCTTATATCATAGTTTTTTGGACCTTTTGTAGTTTATATAAATACGATAAGATAAGAGATAAGCGCCCGCTTATCAGCGATCGTTGGTAAGATAACTAGACTGAAGCGCGCCAGTCGCGCATTGACATTGGCATTGGAACGACGTATATTTTACGCGCAACTTAAAATATGATTATTTATTAAAAAACCAAGGATTTTTATAAAAAAATGTATGCGGAATGATGCAGAGAGATATTTTAAAGCCCGTAGACTATTTATTTTTTTGAAATTCATAAGAATAAGGCCAATAATGAGGAAACCACTGGGGTCAAAAATGACCCCCATCGCCAGAGACGTATTTTTCTAGTCTCCGAGCCGCGAGAGATAAACACGAAACATTCATTTACTAAGCGTCAGTTCAAGTTCATTCGTGCACTTAAACACTTAAAATTTGTGTGAATTATTGAAAAAAATATTGAACGATTCAAATGGGTGTTTGTGATGTCAATTTACCTTGAATTTATCTCGATTGACTTTCAATACAAAAATTCTCATCGAGTTTTTCTCGTATGATCTTTCATATTTTAAATATTTGGCGCATTGGCATTACCTGTAATGCCAATAATTTCTTTTTAAATTTGGAAATTATAAAAATTGAAAATAATTGGATGGTGACAAGTAGAGCCTGTATCTCGCGATTTGGGATACCGATGAACTTTGCTATCCCGGGATTTCGGGATTCACTAGAACACGTAAAAATCCCTAAATGGAAGTAAAAAAAACAAGTTCAACAACGCTGGAATCACTTGCAGACACAAATTTTGAACGGATGGAGCTAAAAAAAAGGTCTGTCTTCGATTTGATCAAAAATTCTGGAATCTTTTTTGCCCTTTTTTTCGACAGTGGTCTTAAGCATTATATTATGGTGAATGATTAATCCCAGCCAGGATCCCGGGATTGAAACATTCCGATTCCAGTGACATTGTATTTATTTCAATAAATAAACTTATCTTTACTATTATCACTGCAAATGACATTAGCGTAATTAATCGGTTTTCTTAACCGGTTATCTGCCAGCGACGTGTTAACACGCCAAACAATTTCGTGCTCGTAGACCCGACCATACAAAATGTGCGTGTTTACACGCAGTACTTGAGACGCGGTTCAAAGGCCACAAGAAATTTATTCATAATTTTAAAATAACCTGTATGTACTGACATCTCTTGGAATCATAGTGTGTTACTTTATTTTTAAAGATATTGTTTTGTTATCTATAATACATCGATTTAAAAAAAAAAGGTTTTTTGTTGTGTTCAAATTTTTTGCTAGCAGGGCTATAATTCTTCGGCGGTAATTTCTGTTTTTATATAAATGATGGCGGAAATTACCCATCGTGTATTTATATGGTAATTGTTTGTGATGTACTATTATTATATGTCCAAAAATTACACATTTATAAGGTTTTATTTTTTGAAAGAAAATCACGGCCCTCCATGCACGTCCATATTAATACCGCACGGCACAGATCAGGTTGAATAATATAAAACCTTTTTCTTTCATATATTTCAGGTCGGATGGATGAAGGCTGAAGATGGAACCATACTGTCCGTCCACACGATGGTAGTGACGCACAACCCAAGGATTAGCGTGGTGCACGATGGCGAAGGCGCCCGCACGTGGCAGCTACGTGTGAGACACGTGCGTGAAGGCGACAGAGGGTGCTACATGTGTCAAATAAACACCAGCCCGATGAAGAAGAAATTGGGGTGTATAGATGTCCATGGTGAGTTGATTGTCTAGTTAAATTGTGAAATGATAATTATTTAAATTGTTATTTGATGGCAACTCATTTTGGAATTTGTAATACGAAATTTAATCTTTTCACAAACAATGAATAAATGCAATTAATTATTTTATACCACGGCTTCAAATATATACACATATATTTCTGTGAATAATGAAAAAAATAATAATCATTACCTTAGCGCTACCCTTACGGTGTTAAAAGTACCTCCGATATGTTGTTGGCCTTTAAAGAACCAAGTCAAAAAACATGTTTTAACACATACTGTAATTGGTAGATGTTTTTATTATTTCCACCAAGTACAAAGCAAAACAAATTATTGACTCGATCTAGTCGTGAAAGAACTAAGTAGATTAGTGTAATATATTTATTTACCACCATATTTTCCATTTTTTCACCCCCTACCCTTGGTAATTTTAACTCCACTGTAATTTGATTCTTCCGATTATTTTTTTTATTATAATAATACTTTTATCATTGACCTTTCCATCGTCCCTCTTTGTGTTACAGGGTGAATTAAAAATTACCGCCGAAAACTTTGTTTCGTTTTTTACCACCCTCTTAAATTAGGCAGTAGATTTTGAAATGACCAGGGGTAGGTTAGCATGAATAATTTTGCTCGTAAAAGCGCGTCCGTATACTTTTTGCATAATTGAATCGGCCATAACTCAAACCGGCGCGGCAATTATTTTAAATATCCGATGAACTAAGAATAAATGGCCCACTTTAAAGTTGGCTTTGTTTATAGTTTCATGTAAAATAAATTTATAGTAACAATTTTTTTCTTTGGTTAATTTTTCCATTCTTATTTAAGCCATGTTTGCTCCCAGTTCCAATTATTCGTCATTATCAACTATTCGAATATCGAAAAGTAAAACTGAAACTTTCCAAATATATTCGAATATCCGGATAGTTTTTAGTACATTAGTATTTTAGTAAGTATTTGTATATACTAGAATAATCCATTATATATTACATAAAAAATAAGCTCATTTTAAATAAAAGTCATTTATTCAAATTTCAAAAATGCATATTTAAAAATAACAGGGCATTTAGTGTTTTTCAACTATCTGTTCTTTTTTAAAAATTGATCCAAATATTTGAAATTCTTTTTTATACCATTTTTACAATTATCATTTTTGGTTTCCATGACAGATAATATTTAGTTAGCATATCACGATGCAATTCGGAAGCTGAAAAAGAAAAATGTGTCACTTCCACATCAGAGTCCTGAAAAGTATATAAAATGTCATCATTAGATAATAAATTTGAATGATTTTTCTCGATAATACATTATGCCAAAGAAATAGCTTCATTTTTGGTTGAGTATTGAAAATGTTCATTAGAACTGGAAAAATTTCCACTTTGTAAATATACCAAGAGTGCGGTTAATTTATGTTTCGACGTTCATTCATTCTCTTTTTACTGCATATAATAATTATTTACTTGATGAACTTAAGATATTGATAGCACCTGAGTTGGGTTACTTAAGAACATTACCTGAGGTATTCATAATTATCCTTTAAATATGGGAAAATTGTGATGTGATCTTTCGTAGATTTTGTAAAATATTTCATTAAAAATTATTTCGAATACTTTCCCCAAATATCCGAATATCGAATAGTTAAAAAAGGGCCGAATATATTCGGATATCGAATAATCGAATATCCTTACTCCCAGTATAAAGCATATTAACTCACATTGGATTTTATTTCAACAGAAGTTTTTTTCTGTAAAAACTGCGCGTTTCTATCATAATTTTTCGAAATTTCAATCGTCCTTTTTTTCGAAAACGGTATAGATAATCAGATAGGGATAGGACATTTCTTGTACTAGGCTATTCGTACATAGTCTCGTTGTAGTTTACTTTAAAGTAGGAAGGGTGGGAGAGATCTATTAAATATCACAGACATACATACCTTCGAACATGTATACAAAAACCAATTTAAACTCTCTGTACTGGAAATCAAACCCGTAAGCATAACAACCGAAGCCAACGACGTTGACCATTCGACCACGGATGTTAGTTACCTAGTCCTTGTCTATTAATTTTAAACTCTTATTGGTGTAGAATTGCCATTAATGCACCTTTATGTTGATATTATTATTATCAATGTAACATATCGACTGTGGAAAGGAAAAAGGACGTAACCCACAGTTTTTTTCAAAACAGGTTTTTTTCGATAATCACAATTTATCAAACTTAATACACGATCTACCAAAAGAATGTAAACTGCAAATCCCGAATCAGTATCTAAATTTAACTTCTTAGTTTGAAAAAAGATGCACTTGTGAAAATTTAAACGAAGAAAAAAGACTGAAAAAAAGGTTTTTTCTAGACAATTTATTTAATTAACATTAGATTATGTTTATTAAACACCACTTTAGAAGTCTCCGTGCACTTCCAGGTTGTGTATATTTCATAATTTGCATATGGCCCAAAATCATCAAAACACGTTTTTTTGTGCCTCCTGTAAAATTTACTATGTGTGGGTAACGTCCTTTTTTCTTTTTACAGTCGATATGTTACAATATCCGATGCTAGAGACTTTTTTCAAAGCTGAAATTTTTCATTTGCTGTTTACTCAAAACTATAAATATGTCACTTACCAACTTCTGCTAGAAAGGTGATGATATACGACAATATACGATGACAACAAAAATGTTGTATCTGTGTTTAAATTTAAATAATTAAAATTAAAAAAAAACATGTTAAAACGCAATTGAAATAAGTAATTGCTCATTAAAAAAATTATAAGGAATACGGGCAAATAGAAAAGGTCAATGTGCGAATCAATAAATAATTAACGTGCAATGTCAATATGTGTAAAAGTTTCGTAGAAACGACATACGTACGATACTTTTGCGTGGTAACTGGCAGGGGTATCAAAATTACAGAATTTTTAGTTACCGGTTTAATAAGAAATAAATTTGTTCATGGTATAATTTGATTAAGATCGTGAGTGACATTTTATGAAAAAACAATAAAAGACATAACTAAAACCACCATCTAAAGCAGTGTTTCTCAATCGGGGGCCACAGGGGAAAAATAATTTTAGGAGAGCCACAGCACAGTTTTGGGAGCCACATTTTTTAAATAATTTGAAATTCAGGGAAGAGCTAAAAAACTCTCCCGTCTGTTTATTTTGGGAAATCCGTAAATTCATGTGTTTTACAAAATTGGAAATAATTGGCCATGCCGGAAAAAATATGACACTCAAAACGGCCTACTGACCCAAAAAGGTTGAGAAACTATGATCTAAAACTAAATTATATTTTTCACAACTTTAATTTGACTAATGCTATCAATTTCGATTAGTGGTACAAAAAAAAGAGAGGAAATTGACAACAATCGTTGAGACTGCCAGATAATAAAATAATTTATGTATAACAAAAAGAATACAAAAAACAAAGATAATGATACAAATTTTAAATTAAATAAAGCAATTGTACATAAAATCACAATGAACATATGCTATTTACCTGTAATTCACTCATTATAAGGTTTTTTTAAACTTAGTAAAGTGTTTAAATGTTTTGTAAAATTGCTACATTGTTCAATTGCGCCCCGGTTGATCGTAATTTTTACACGTCGATAATGCAGACTGTGATACTATCTACAGCAGCCACGCTTTCAATTAAATTAAAATCATACATTAAGGAAGCCTCATGGGTTCGAGTCTCAGTACGAACATCATTTTTGCTCGATTAGCGATTGTGATGTTCCTATCACCATTTTCAATCGTTTAATAACCTAGCGTAGCAAAAGTGATTAATTTACTACTAGTCCTGTCTTAGCTTTATTTTTCTATCCTTATTACTCACTTTGAAAAAAAAAGATAAGTTGAACGACTGAGTAACAAACAGTTCACGTAGAAAAACTTCTGTTAAGATAACTCCATTAGGAGGCTATATGCTCCACATTGAGAGCGGACATGAATTTAAAAAATCTTCACTTTATTGCAATAACTTATTGTTGTGTACCCATCCCCTCTAAGGAAACAAATGATTTTATATATTAACTTAATATTTTGCTACCCTTAATTTGTGTTTCACCCAATCACCAGAGTTTTGTTTTTTTCTCTTCGTAGTTTTTACCGGTATTTGAGTATCTAGTCGCTGCGTATGACCCTGCGCAAGTAGCAGCTGTATAGGTAGGTACTCAACTTGATTGCCTCTGAATATTTTATACCCTTGTTAAATCCTACGTAAAATAAAGCGATACAAAGTATTGAAGCGCGGATCGAGAGTGGAGTACCTATTTGCTATGTGTATACTTAATGATTATACTCTAATAGCATTTAAGGTAAATTCTGCCCAAACCCTTCTTCGATAGAAAAGAATATTTAAAAGTGTTTAAGGGAATATTTAAAATTCTTAATGGTTAACCGTTTGAATACCACGCAAATAAATCATTACTATGTCCCAGAGATACTGCGTGTTTTTGAGAAAAATAATCTTGCCTAATATACACTCGAATTCGATATTTTAAAAACTTATATTGACACAGTATAGATGGCACTGCACATATTTATCAAAATATTACTTATATTCTATTAGAATACCAAGTATTTAATTTTTTAAATGTCTTGGATATTCATGTTCATATTCCGGACACCTGTGTCTGCTTGGTATTTAAGTGGTTAAGAGTCACGGTTTACAGAGGCACCTATAATTAAGGCAAAATATTGAATTGCCTATATACAAAAAAATCGTTTAATTGATAGAATCTAGCTTAAAATGTTTTAAAAATTATCCCAATTGAGTAAAGCATTCCTTATCTATTGTAATAAATTGTATTTGTAAACAATGAACAGGGAGCCAGTGACGTGCTTAAAGTAAATTTGGCTTTGTAAATAAAATTGTATTCGGCTGTATCTTTTAATAGAAGACATACCTACTTAAAACATGATTCCAAGATATCAATATCTAAATAAATATTATACTATACTAAAAGGTAAATGAATGTTTGATGCTTGATTCTGACAAACTATTGAACTTGTTATATCTGTGCTTTTACTTAGCAGGCCAGTATGGTATAGGTTTACTTTTTATTAGACAAAGATTTCACAACGATGTAAATCAGACATGCACAACCTTTTTTTTCTAGTGGGCCGCATAAAAAAATTATCATGTGTTAGGGCCGCAAAGAAAAACTTAAATTAAAGTACTTTAAATCCATTTTTATACAAGGAAATACGTTCCATGTAAAACAGCCGTGCAAAAAAATATACGTAGATAAATATGTAAATGATAGAATAAATAAAAAAAATTATAGAATTTTCATCAGAATTACTTTAAAATGATTTATTCTAGTTCATTGGCGAAAACGTTTGCTGGCATTTAATCAATTCAATAATTTACTTCTATACATTCGAGAGTCGCGGTAAAAAAAAACGAAAGTTTTCTAATACCACTACTATCTAGAATAAACATCAGAAAAACTTTGCACTAATAATCACAATTAAAATTATAATAAAACTCGAAAACTTCTAAACTGCTTTTAGAGTACAGTTAAAAGTGTACCAAATCAATATGATCGCAGGTGCTTCAAAGGTAAAACGGCCGCGAAATACTTTGCACCACTCTTTGATTATTGAATAATTAAAATAACCTCCAGTCAAAAATTACTCTTTGACTCGAAGCTTTAGTGTAGCATCTGTTTTAAAACGAGCTTATTCGAAATTATTCAATTGACTTTTTCAAGGTGAGTATTTTTTTGGACATTAAATTCAAATGGGACCTCAGGTAGGAAAAAACATAAACGTTTTCATATAAAATCAACTGTTTTAAAAGAAAAAGAAAAATATATTTTTTTACGAATGTTGATTTGAAACATTGCAATTTACGAGAAAGGTCCCAGAACGCCGCTCCACCACGCTACATGTAAAGAAAAACACTGCTTACAAGTAAAAGTATCGAAACGTATTTTTTAGTTTTTAAAATGGAACAAATTAAATCGTCAGATTTTAAATCAATTTTTCGTCAGAATAAAAATATTTTACTGTCAGAATATTTTATAACAATTTTGGTAAAGTTAGGTTAGGTTCAATGTTCCCGCTAAGGTGTGCGCACACTTCCCAAAATGTGCCCGCACACATTTTTCCATCCCCGCACTAGGCCACACACAGAAATATTGTAAAAATAAGTATCTTTCACCAAATTTTTAAATCTGCACACATTTTTTATTTTGTTGAAAACTTACTAATCACAGAAGTTGATGGTACGCACACCCAATAGAAAAATTAGAGGGAACTTTGGTTAGGTTAGGTTTTTTTTTAATTTCTTTTAAATTATGACTATTTATTCTAACTTATGACAATTTAATATAAATGTTGACCAATGTAATACAAATTCTGACCGGAAAAATACGAGTCTTTTTAAAATCCGGTTAATGAATTAAATTATTCAGTTTTGTATAGACATAGATATAGATCCTAAAAATTTTGCTTAGATGTATGTATCCATAACATGCCATCCTAAAAAATCACATTCCCTGCTATGATGGCATCTCAGTTTCACTGTTTATTGACAGTGTTTAAACCTAAGTTAGAAGCTAAAAAATAATTTTAAAAATGTATATATGCTAGAATACCTAAAATGATAAATACTTATTGACAATATTAAGAGAAATATTGAATGATTTAATGGCTCAACTATTTACGATTGCATCATGGGCATGGAGGTGTTAATTTGTAATAATCTTTTTTTTTTATTATTCCATGTCCGCTTCCAATATGGAGCATATGGACTCCTAATGGAGTTTATCTCAACAGAATTTTTTTCTACGAGAACTGCTTGTTACTCAGTTGATCAACCTCTCTTTTTCCAAAGAGAGTAGGAATAGAAGGAAAGGGCAAGGACAGGACTAGTGGTTAGCTAATCGCTCTCTATACGCCCCGTTCATAGGATAGGATGGGTAGGAGGGGGGAATTCAAGACATCACATACATCCATGCCTTTGAACAGAAATTCATAAATCAATTGAAAGATCAATTTATAAAACTGCCCGTACCGGGATTCTTTACTCTAATATAATTGTTATATCCTACGAATCATTCAGAATATGCATTATTTTGGTGTAAGTGATAAATAAATGAACAGACACGATGTTTTGGGTAAAACTTCCATCTCTAGGCTAGGGAAAATAGAATATTAATTATTATAATTTCGAAAACTAAAGTTCAGATCTAATTTTAATGCGTGTAAATGGCACCTTGAGAGTGAAGTGAAATTAAACCATTTTGTAACTTTTGGAATAACATTTGCATTATTGTATGGTTAATTAATAATTTTGCTCGTCGCTTATTTACCGCAATATATGATAATTAATAACGAAGGAACAATACACTCGTTTCCTGTTTATGGTTCCAAGAAAACAATTTATAATATTATACTGAGAAATAAATTCATTGATTTTACATTTATTGGCTGTGGAAAAATAAAATAAACTCAAAAACGTTTTTTGGCATAAAGAAAATTATGAAATATATCGTCGGTGTTCTGCCATAAAGCTTTAAGTCAAAAACCTTGTTTCGAGACATTCAACATTTTAGATTATCTTTAAATTGAAACCTCTCTATTTATTCACCTTGAACCTTTTATTATTGAACTGACAATAATTCTATGACACTATTCAATCATTAAAAAAATTCGACTTGATAAAAATCAAATTAATTTTGTAGTTATAATTTTTTTTTTCGAAATTTTCAACAAAAAGGAAACTTTCACTTTTCGTGTTTTCTTGAAATCGTGAAACCGGTCTTGATCAAATAAATTTTATGTGGTAAAAGTACTAAAAATCTTTTATTATTTTTATTTTATTGTGTTTAATCGATTGATAATATATATTTGATTTTGCTAACGTTTAAATATTTTTTTCAAAAATGAATAGTGTGTTTTTGTTGAGATGTGATTTTTAATTTTTAAAACTATGAAGGTTCCTGCGTAAAACATAATAAAACAGTGTTTTCACTTAAAATCTTTGATTTTTTTTTTTAAATACATAAATGTTTTTACCTTTCTTTAATACAATGTTTTAATTTACGTAATATTTGATGTGTTTTATCGTAAGTCAAATATTAAAAATTATGTCGGGTCCTCGGGATCTCACGGGTTCGAGTCTCAGTAGAAACAGGATTTTTCCGGATAAAAAATTTCCTCCCACTCTTCTAATCATTCAATAACTGGGCGTAAGTAGAGCAATTAGTAAACAGCTAGTTGTGTCCTAGTCTTATTCTTCTATCCCTAAAACTCTCCTTGAAAAGAAAGAAGTTAAGTTACTCAACAACAAGTAATAAAACAATTCTCGTGTAAAAAATTCTGTTGAGATACTTTCATTAGGAGGCTATATACTCCATATTGGGAGCGGACATGGATACAAAAAACTTTAATTAATCGTACTCTGTACTTAATTTGATTTCGAAACATTATGTAATTACTGTGTTTTTACTTAGCAGAGCAACATATGTGTCTGTAAAATGAAATGCCACAATTATTTTTAATTTACCACAGCGTCAATGACGGTCGTAAGTAGTATGAAATATGGGCCCATTTGAGGTGAAATGAGACAAATAGAAAAATGATTAAATTTTTTTCTTGTACTTTTTAAGTACTATCACGTATTTAATTAATGTTTGGTGGATTGCATAATTGTATTTTACGGAGATAACACTATTGCAATGTGTATTAACTGAGGTTACTTCACTTTTACTACACTTTGATACGTTTAGAATATTACAACGAATCTTATTTATTGTTTACTAAAATACCTCTTGTCTTACTTCACCTCTAATGGGCCCATATTTTATCTCCGCTCTCAATGTGGAACATATGGCCACTTAATGGAGGTATCTCAACAGAGGTTTTTTCTAAAAGAGCTGTTTGTTACTTTTTTCAAAGTGAGTAGTAGAGAAATAATGATAAGGCTATAACAGGACTAACGGTTGACTAATCGTTATTGCTTCACCCAGTTATCAAAGGATCGAAGGATGGGAGGAGAGGAAGTAATGTGAATTGACATCAAAAACACCCAGTCTTCGATCACAACTTTAAATTGAATAATTCTCAAATTCACTGTGATCTTACCGGGAATCAAACCCAGACCTGCGTGATCAGAACTGTGCCTCAGCAGGCGACAATAATGAATAATAATTTAACCACAAATTCGGCAAAATAGTTTAAAAATGACATTAAAAGTTTTATTATCTTGATTTATTTTATTTTTAGAAAATATTCAGATGTTTGTAGAAGAGTTTTTATTCACTTTTGACACGCGATTGTTTCACAAACAAATTAAAAATAATTTATGATTTCAAATAAACATGTTCTCCTTTTGGTATGCGGTTTGACTATTGATATAAAAACATTTTCAGTTCATTGGAATAATGTTTTGAGAGGAGTTTCGTACGCCTCAAATGTTTATGTACCACAACATAAATCCGGATTATGGATTATGCTGTATATTAATGGTTCGAAATTAACATTACAAACATTTCTCTGTAAAACAATGAATAAACGGCTTAAATCTAATGACTGAGTAACATATTTCGCCCTCATTTGTAATTTTAAGCCACCGTAAGGGGCGGCTGCCTAAAAAGTGGCATTTCTCTAAAATTTCGCCTTAAATTAATTATTATGAGTTATACAATTCAAATTTTATACTAATGACTCGTTTTAAAAAACTCTATCTACATCGTTATAATTTAACTGGCTAAAAACATTTTACAGTAAAACTGTGGTTCAGACCAGGGGCTCTGAAGTCTCGGCTTTTATTAAATCCCGGAAAATTTTCGTAGTAATTTTTTGTGAAAAAATATTTTAACTAATATTTGTATACATTAAAAGCAGCAGCATTTTTTAACTATTTTTTCTATTTAATTGGCATTTACTTGGTAGAACTCCATTTTAATAAGGTAAAAAAATACTCAAATATTTTAGTTCTACGAATATTATATTGACGGATTCTATGGCGCAGCGGTTAGCGTTGTTGGCTTCCGTGCCAGATTTCACGGGCTTATGTCTACGTACGAAGAGAATTCTGTCGATCGATTTATCGATTTATGTTCGAAGGTATGGGTGTCTGTGATATCTTAATTTCTTTCTCACCTTTCCTATCCTTCAATAACTGGGCGCAGCTAGAGCGATTAGTTAACCACTAGAGCTGTCCTAGCTTTATCACTATACCCTTACTACTCTATTTGTAAAAAGAGAGATTGAGCGACTAACGAACAAAAAGTTCTCGTAGAATAAAAATCTGTTGAGATACTTCCATTAGGAGGCCATATGCTCAAAATTGAGAGCGGACATGGATTGAAAAAATACATTATTTTTAATTTTTTTGATGGCTATTTTGGCTTATGCCTTTATCAAAACTAACTAACTATAGTAAGTGTGAATTTTTAAGCTTACTATAGCATATAACTTACTATAGTTCTGATTAAGGCATAAGCCGAAATAGCTATCAACCATATATATTAAAAAAATATTTGTAGAACTAAAATACTTTAATACTTTTCCGCCTTATGTATTGATTGTTTTTAAACATAATAAAATGCCTGAACTCAGGGATTGAGGACCGGGACAAGAACATATATCAGCACCGGTATTGCAAAAAAAAGGCCAAATGTGTTCGCGATACCGGGTGAGTAATTAAAAAAAAATATTTCAACATTTCACTGTTTCGTTTTGATTCCACATTTGAACACAGAAAATAAAATAGATAAAAAAAAACAAAAAAAAAAAAGAGAGTATGCAGAAATGTTCTATGTGACACAAAAAAAATATGCAGACCCACTTTTTTCATTATTTTTTTTTGGTACTTAATGCCTATTTTATTTGTTGTACTCATTTATTTCGTTTAATGAAGACCTGTTTCGCTCATGACGAACAATTGAATAAAATGGAAAGGCTTTATATTCAAAAAATAAAACAACTTTTTCTTGTTCCGCAGAAATTCTTTAAATGTTTAATAAAATTAAACAGTTTTTCAGTTTATGAATTTATAATCGAAGGCATGAATGTATGTGATGTCTTGAATCCCCCCTCCCACCCATTATCGAAAAAATGAGGTGTAGCGGAACGAATAGTTCTACCTTAATCGTATCTTTCTATCATTACAATCTTTAAAAAAAAAATGAGAATTTCAGTAACTGAATAACAATCAGTTCTCGTAAATACACTTTTGCTGAGATCGACTTCATTAGGAGTCCATTCACTTCACATTGGAAGCATAAATGGTTCAAAAATTACAATATATATATTCAGAATTTTCATTAGATATTTTTTTTCTATGTTCGCTCCCAATGTGAAGCATATGGCTTCCTAATGGAGGTATCTTAACATAAGTTTTTTCTACGATAACTCTTTGTTACTCAGTCGCTCAACCTCACTTTTTTCTTTTCAAAGTGAGTAGTAGGCAAAGAATGATAAGGCTAGAACAGTACTAGTTGCTGACTAATCGCTATTGCTACATCCAGTTATTAAAGAATCAAAGAATGGGATTAGAGGAAGTAATGTGAATTGACATCACAAACACCCAGTCTTCGGTCACAACTTTGAATTAAATAATTCTCAAATTCACTGTGATGTGATTTGACCGGGAATCGACCCCAGATTTGCGTGATTGGCAGAGCAAGTTCTAACCAACTGGGCCACAGCAGGCGACGCCATTAGATATTCCTATCAAATAATGGAATCACAAAGTCGTAGTGATGTAAAATACATTGCGTGTGATAGTGGTTGCAAAGTAAAGTTTAAATTTTTGATTAAAATCATTCGTAAATTGACTACCGATAAGAGGTTTAGATATTCCCGGTATCGAAGTTCATTATATGTATAATACCTTGAAAAAAATCAGCACATACGCTAAGAGCGTTACCGGCACGTAAATCCGAGAAACATAATTACATCAGACCCACACGGCAGTGTCTAGTCACGTAGCCTTCGTTAGTGGGCAAAGAACACTGCCGTGTGTATCCGAACGTATTATATCCGCAGCTTTACCTGACTACAAAAAAAAATCTTTTTCCTTGTAAGTTTTATAAGACTTGCTCTCAAAGACTTGGTTTCTGGCGAATTTTGTTGTTTTCAAATTAAGATAATTGTACGTAGACGTAAATAGAAATATGTTATACAGTCAAATATAATATCGACTGTCGAAAGGAAAATGAACGTAACCTACAGATTTTTTCGATAATCACAACGTATCAAACTTGATACACGTTCTATCAAAAGGATGTACGCTGCAAATGTTGAATTAGTATCTAAATTTAGCTTTTAAGTTTGAAAAAAGATGAGCTTTATCCGTGCACTTGAACGCCTGAAGATGCCGAAATGCAAAACCAGGGTCGTTAGTGACAAAACTTGTGTGAATGTACATAATTTGAACGATTCAAATTTGATAATAACAGTGTATCAAACTTGATACACGTTCTATCAAAAGGATGTACGTTGCAAGTGTCGAATTAGTATCTAAATTTAGCTTTTAAGTTTGAAAAAAGATGAGCTTCATCCGTGCACTTGAACGCCTGAAGATGCCGAAATGCAAAACCAGGGTCGTTAGTGACAAAACTTGTGTGAATGTACATAATTTGATAATAACAATGTATCAAACTTGATACACGTTCTATCAAAAGAATGTAAGCTGCAAATTTCGAATTAGTCTCTAAATTTATCTTTTAAGTTTGAAAAGAGATGAGCTTGTAAAAATTGAAACCAAGAAACAGACGAAATAAAAGGTTTTTCCTTGACAATTTCTTTTTGATACACGTTCTATCAAAAGGATGAACGCTGAAAATGTCGAATTAGTATATAAATTAATCTTTTAAGTTTGAAAAATAATTAAGTGTGTAAATTTCGATCAAGAAAGAATACTTTCAAAAGGTTTTTTTCCGAAAAAAATATTAAATTGATATCAGATAAAGTCCATTATCAATTTAATATTTACGCAGGTTGTCAGTCTTAGTGTTGAAGTACACTTGTACAGTGGTTGTATATATTTCATAATTTGGATATGGCCCAAAATCATCAGAAAACATTTGTTTTTTGTGTCTCCTGTAAAAAAAAATATGTGTGTATTTGTGTATTACGTCCTTTTTCCTTTCCACAGTCGATATTAAATAAAACCAATTGCGTTATTTGGTTGACAACTAAATGAAAAAAAAATCGATTTTATGACACAAAATGAAAAGCAACGAACTCCATGTGATATTTGCCTAGGCTGTGCTTCAGTTTTGTAGGTTACGAGGAAACCGAAATGCGATTTCGCAGACTTATTCTGGCCCGGCCAAAAATGTTTTCATAATCAACTTTGGCCACCGTAGAATGCGACGCCCTCGGGCGGCTCGTGGAAAAATTCAATTTTAAATTCGTATCCTTGTCTCTGCATTCGATGCGTGTGGGATTTTTTCATCAAAAACAAAAACGCCTGATAGTCTGCCGTGAAACAGTACCATATGGCAAAGATAAAGGTTCATAAATTAATTAAAAACAGGAGAACGTCATTATTTATTTTACTTATGCTAAAATCTCTGGTTAAAATTACAGGACGGGCAGATCAATAAATTATTTTTCCTTTCAATTTTCTGTACAAAGACATTAATGTCTGTATTTTTTACGATTCCGTCCTCCCCATCATATCATAAAAATGGAACGTCTATCTTTTCCGTGATTCATCCTTATATTACCTTAAAATTGTTTAAACTATGTACATTCTCACAGATTTTGTCACTAACGACCCGGGTTTCGTCTTTCAGGCGTTTCGGCATTTTCAGGCGTTCAAGTGTACGGATGAATTTGAACTGACGCTTAGCAAATGAACGTTTCGTGTTTATATAAGAAATAAATGTATCATTGAGTTTAGAGCCATTTCTGGCGAAAAGGATAAGCTTATGGGAATGCCCACAGATTTGAGTAGTAAGTAGTTTCAAGAATTATATTTATTTGTTTGTCGGCAAAGGTTTTATGATTATATTTATATAGGGTATAGAAGTGGAGATCCCGGTATATAGGCTATGCACCTGTGCTTTATTTATTTCTAAAATTTCCTGGAAAAAGAGCTTATGACTGTCCGTATTTGGGTGTAACATTTTTACCCCTTATTCCTGATTGAACACGTGTCCTTCCGAAATTAAGTGATTAGCAAAAGTAGACGTGTCCTTTTTCAATCTAAAGGCTAGCATATATTCTAATACTCTGATGTTCAGTGTCTTTTCTGTTTTTCCGATATAAAATTTTGTCTAATCCCAATCCCGGGATTGAAAATTAATCAATCCCGAAATCCCGGGATTGGATGCCTTAGTATATATGTATATACTATAGTGTATAGTTGCATATAAGTCTTACACTACATAATTTATCCATGTCCGCTCTCAATGTGGAACATATGGCCTCCTAATAGAGGTATGTCAATATATTAATAAAAACACAATATTCCTTTGCACTTTTTCAACTTTATTATTATTAAAAAGGTCAAGACCGGATTCTCTCATTGCGAGCATTGTCAACTGATAATAAAAATATAAACAGTACTATTTATACTAAATTAAATTTTAATAAAAGTTGTAAACAACAATTGACAATGAAAATAATTTACAAATTACACTGACTCTATAATTACACAAAATTAAAATGTTGTACACCTATAACATATAATTAAAAAATCATCAAAGATTAATAAATTTTAAGTGGTGAACGGTGGTAATTATAAACATAATTAAAATTTGGGAAATTTTTAACATAGTGAAATTCTATGTCAAATATATATTGACTGTGGAAAGGAAAAAGAACGTAACCCACACATATAAAAATTTACAGGAGGCACAAAAAACGTGTTTTGATAATTTTGGGCCATATGCAAATTGTGAAATATACACAACCTTGGCATGGAGCATGGAAACTTCTAAGCTGGTGTTTAATTGACATAATCTAATATTAGTTAAAGAAATTTTCTAGAAAAAATCTTTATTTCAGTCTTTTTTCTTGGTTTTAATATTTTACAAGGTAATCTTTTTCAAACATAAGATCTTAATTTAGATACTAATTGTTTATAATTACCACCATTCACCACTTAAAAATTATTAATCTTTGATGATTTTTAATTATATGTTATAGGTGTTAAGCATTTTAATTTTGTGTCACTATTTATAGAGTCACTTATTCTGTAATTTGTAAATTACTTTCATTGTCATTTTTTGTTTACACCTTTTATTTCAAATTAATTTTGTGTAAATAGCACTGTTTATATATTTTTCTTATCAGTTGAAAATGCTCGCAATGAGCAAAACCGGTCCTGACCTTTTAAATAAAGTGGAATAAAGAACAAATAAATATTGTGTATTTATATTATACCTCTATTAGTTAGTCAGTTCAAGTTCATCCGTGCACTTGAACGCCTGAAGTTGCCGAAAGGCGAAACCCGGGTCGTTAGTGATAAAATCTGTGAGAATGTACATAGTTTGAGCGATTCAAATTTAATTTTGAAATTCCACCAAGCACCTTTAGTCGAAATCTTAAAATAGATCATAATAATATTATTTCTGAACAAAAATAAAGAGATAAAGATGAAATAGAAATAGTCCAATTATTAATATCGGAGGAAAAGCTTCAGTTAGCAATAAATAACAAAAATATAAAAATTAATGATATTTTATATATTTATATGACACTATTTACCTGAAACGTATTTGAAATTATTTAGGTTTCAATCTAGGATACCGTTTTTAGTAAAAGTACGTGGCATACAGTTATATTTTAATCATTTAATCTATATAGATCTATTTTTTTCATTTACCGGTAAATAACCGTAAGGTAATGGGTAAAAGTATTTACCGTTTACTGGTAATTACAATTTGACGGTAAATTGCAAGTTCTAATTATGACTATTTAATATAAATTCTGACCAATGTAATATAAATTCAGACTAATGTAATAAAAATTATGACCGAAACTGTATTAAAATTCAGGCCGGAAAAATACGTGCCATTATAAAGCGCATATTCCAAATATTATCTCAGACAGGGAAACTTTGAGGAACTTTTCAGCGGGCAAAGTTTGAGAAACCATAAGGCCAAAACGCTTCAGATACCCTGATTAACATTTATCCGAAAACAAGCTTGGGCCTGCGTGTAATACGTTACCGTAAATCCGCCTATTAACTGTTAACGAAGGCAGTATAATAGTTTGCGGCTTACATTTGAATAAACAATTTAATCGTTTTCTAAATAACCCATTTCACTCGCCGCCCCTGTGAGTTGTGGCATCCAGTGGCCACTATTTGCGTGAATTTATCGCGCAGAAGGTTCGTGGAACCAAATTGGGTAAATAACTTCATCCGTTGAATTTGCTGTATGCGCCGCCACTGAACTTTCTGACGATTTTTAACTCTGCTAATTATTATTGTAACTTAATAATAAGCGAGAACTGACCATATTATAAATAATTTTGAATCGTTCAAATTATGTACGTTCACACAAGTTTTGCCAAAAACGACCCGGGTTCAAGTGCACGGATGAACGCCTGAAGATGCCGAAATGCAAATCCCGGGTCGTTATTGACAAAATTTGTGTGAATGTACAAATTTTAACGATTCAAATTTAACATTGATTCCACCAAACAACTTCAGTCGAAATCATATAAATATATATTTTTATTATTCATGTCCGCTCCCAATGTGGAGAATATGGCCTCTTAATAGAGGTATCTCAAAAGAGGTTTTTTCTAAAAGAGCTGTTTGTTACTTTTTTCAAAGTGAGTAGTAGGGAAAGAGGGATAAGGCTTGAACAGGACTAGGGGTTGACTAACCGCAATTGCTACACCCAGTTATTAAAGTATCAGAAGAATTGGAGGAGAGGACACAATGTGAATTGACATCACAAACACCCAGTCTTCAATCACAACTTTAAATTGAATAATTCTCGAATTCACTGTGATCTTACCGGAAGTCGAACCCAGACCTGCGTGATCAGTAGAGCAAGTTCTATCCAACTGAGCCACAGCAGGCGACAAATCATTCTTTCTTTCTGCTCATATTTTCTTAGCGCATTATTCTTATAACAGACCGTAACATGAGTGATTAGCTAATCACTTATTTTAACTTTAATTTATCTTTCTATCCTTAGTCTCTTTAAAAAATTGTATATTTAACTGTGATCAGTAATTCTTGTTGAGATAAGCTTCATTAGAAGTCTATATGCCCCACATTAGAAGCGGACATGGTTTTAAAAAACACTACATTCAATTGAACGCTTTCATCGGTTAGGAAAATTTTCACTCGCTGAACGATATTTTTGTAAATTCCCGTGTGATTTTGAAAAGAATATAAATATTTTTCCAACAAACCGTAACGTATTCATTGAAAAATATTTAATGTTTACTAGCTTCCTTTTGTATGCATATATGTTCGAGAAAAAGAAACGTTATATAACTTTAGACATATCACCATAAGTTTCTAGAGAAAAGCGAAGGAATCCATAGATGTTCCCCATAGCGAACAATGGGGTGGACTTTATTGATTTTTTTAACATAAATCAGCTGATCCCTACTTTGTCATGTTACACTTTACAGAAATTCAAATGGTTCTGTGATTCTCCTGAACAAGAAACATCTGAACACAAATTCTCCGAACAGAATTCTCCGCACAAGAATACTATTTACACCGATTCTTTCGAACACAAAATCTTCCACACACATAATACCTACTCCGTTAATTTAAATATTTTTAATGTAAAAATCATTGTTTTATTATAATGTGGAATGTTTTATGTCAATTGTGCCAAATATTTTTCAGAATGAAAACAAGATATAAACATTTAAAAAGAGTTGCCTAAGTAGCCATATCGGCTACTTTCAATTTATTCATTGATTTGGCATTTACTTGGTAGAACTCCATTCTAATAGGGTAAAAATATCAAGGTATTTCAGTTCTACAATTATTTATATGTTATATCAACATAGCTATTTCGGCTTTCGCCATCGTCAGAACTTTTGACGATGGCGAAAGCCGAAATAGCTATCAACATATAACATATTAATAATTGTAGAACTGAAATACCTTGATATTTTTACCCTATTAAAATGGAGTTCTACCAAGTAAATGCCAAATCAATAAATAAGATATAAACAGTTTATAATTTTTGCTGATATTTTTGATTAAACAGTAAAACCCCCATTTACACCAAAGTCGGGACCGTGTAATTTGGAGTAGTGTAATTGAGAGAGTGAATCTCATACAAAATTAGGGATTTTATTTTTCCGCGAAAAATGCAAAACTAAGATTTCCCTTAGTTTTGCAAGCAAAAATTATGGACAAAATATTTTCATTTGACTGTATGCGCGGCACAGACGACCGTCTCGTAGTTACGACAATGTAATGCGACCGTGCAATTGGGGGATTTGCGGCGAATATTTCAAGCCAGCGCGTAATTCGGGGTAGTGTAATTGGAGGTTCCACTGTACAGCACTTTTAAAAAATTGAATTACCAATAAAACAAATGACAAATTATATCAAACATGGAAACTGATAATTTACGCGTAATTCGAATACAATATCAGTATAAAAAAAATTAACTTAACATGTCAAATGGAAATTCTTAGAAAACACTACAGAGAAAATTTGAAAGATGGCCGACAAATTTTCTTTTAAAATATTTCATTATTCGTATGAATTATTGATTTTCTTGATTTAAATGTAGATTTTTTTTAATATGTTCATATCTGCAATGAAGCTTTACAGATTATTGTATTGTTTTATGCGTAATTTAGTTAACTTTCAAGGAGACAAGAAGTAGCATGTTATAAAGCATATTTACCCAGTTTTGATGAACCCGTAACATGCCATCCTAAAAAATCACGTTCTCTGCCATGATGGCATCTCAGTTTAACTGTTTATTGACAGTATTTAAACCTATGTTAGAAGCTAAAAAATAATGTTAAAAATGTATAAATGCTAGAATACCTAAAATGATAAATACTTATTGACAATATTAAGAGAAATATTGAATGACTTAATGGCTCAACTATTTACGATTGCATCATGGGCATGGAGGTGTTAAAGGGTCATATTATGCATGGAAACCACAAAGTTTCTAGCAACGTTAAAAATTAAATTTTATTCTTTTGAATCAGTAATTCAATATAATACCGATATCTTATTTTTTTCTCAAAACTGGATTTAGGTGTGTTTGATCCAATGCTTCTCAATTTAATATCAACACGTTTAAACTTTTTTATTGGATACCTAATAAAATAACATTGTAATGATATCGGTAATATGAATAACTTTGAAAAGTTTCGTCAATAATAATAAATATATTTTCTACAACTATTCAATTTTATATTTACTTCTTCGAAGATAAATATAACCTTTCATATGGAAATATTTCCAATGGAACTATTTTAAATTTTTTGTACGCTTATTTCCAAGAATGAATCTGGTTGTGATTTATTCAATTTAAATGTTATATTGAATAAATTTTTTCATGGCCACATTTATTGCCTTCAAGATTTATCGAAAACGTCACAGCCTTTCAAAGGAGAATATTATTTAACAAACTGTCAACACTGTATAAACAATATTAAATGTTTTTGATGATGTTTTCATTCAAGATTCATAACTATTAGGTATAATAAATTTATTTTATTTTATCAACTACACTCGAGTGGTTAACGTCGTTGGCTACCGCTACGGAGGGCACG
Source organism: Himalopsyche anomala (assembly GCA_031772345.1). Classification (NCBI taxonomy): domain Eukaryota; kingdom Metazoa; phylum Arthropoda; class Insecta; order Trichoptera; family Rhyacophilidae; genus Himalopsyche; species Himalopsyche anomala. The sequence continues at coordinate 21,989,701 of CM062834.1, read as the reverse complement.
GGTTCGAATACCAGTACGGACAGTTTTATAAATTGATTTTTCAATCGATTTATGAATTTCTGTTCAAAGGCATGGATGTAATTGATGTGTTGAATTCCCTCCTCTCACCCATTCTATCCTATGAACGGGGCGTATCGAGAGCGATTAGCTTACCACTAGTCCTGTCCTAGCCCTATCCTTCTATCCCTACTCTCTTTGGAAAAAGAGAGGTTGAGCAACTGAGTAACAGGCAGTTCTCGTAGAAACACTTCTGTTGATATAAACTCAATTAGGAGTCCATTGCTCCACATTGGGAGCGGACATGGTTTTAAAAAAAAAAGCATTAATTGACAATGAAAATAATTTACAAATTACAGTATAAGTGATTCTATAATTACACAAAAATAAATTGTTTAACACCTCTAACATATAATTTAAAAATAATCAAAGATTAATAATTTTTAAGTGGTGACTGATGGTAATTATAAACATAATTAAAATTTGGGAAATTGTTAACAAATTTAATCTCTATGTCAAATGTATATCGACTGTGGAAAGGAAAAAGAACGTAACCCACACAAATAAAAATTTACAGGAGGCACAAAAAACGTGTTTTGATGATTTTGGGCCATATGCAAATTATGAATTATACAAAATTTTGAAGTGCAGGGAAACTTCTATGCTGGTGTTTAATTGACATAATCTAATATTAATTAAAGAAATTTTCTAGGAAAAATCCCTTCTGATCCTTTAAAAACGGGGTGTAGCGATAGCGATTAGTTACCCACTGATCCTGTTCTAGCCTCATCCTTCTTTCCCTACTACTCACTTTGAAAAAAGTGATGTTGAGCGACTGATTAACAAACTGTTCTCGTAGAAAAAAAATGTGTTGAGATACCTCCATTAGGAGGAATGTCAATGAAGAATTTTCTTTGTTATAACTGTCGTGGTTATATGTTAATTTTAGATAATTATTTATTTAATACACATAAATTAGACAAAAAATTCGGTGGGAATGTCTTTTTGTTATATTTGAAAGATATTTAAAATTATATTTTACTATAAACACGGGGAATTGAAATATAAATATTATATTATCCATTAATATAACCGTATAATTCGTCAAACAATAGTTTTGATTTCCGAGAATTCTGAGCTTGTGTATTTTGACTCTCTAAGTTCAGTGATAATCAAGATTTGCTTTGTTTAATCTGCCACCAATGGTAAGACTAAAACAAAAGCCGATTAGATATTTAATATCGACCTTCAAAGGCAGGAAATCTTCTTACTTTAGTGAAATTTTCCAAAATGAGATTTATGTATAATACATAATAAATTGTTATAATGCATAATGCAAAGAGACCATGTAAGACATTAGTTGAAACCGATTTTCCTGGATTTCAACCTCCGCAAGTTTCTAAATATTTGATTATTTTGAAAGTATTTATAACTACCCGGTTAAACATTGCAATGCCACTCAAAGAAAGAAAGTGTTTGTTTTAATTGTGTTTATTGAAGTGCATGTTTTCTTTTTCTCTTCTGTTTGACATTTTCTGCCGATTATCTATGGTGCAACACACCCGCCTCCTGCTGTAAGTTAATTGTGCTATAACCTTCGCGCAAGTGCAAGCATACGCTGTCAAAATTATCTGTATGGCAGACATACAAACATTAATTTTTATATATAAGACCTACTGTAAGTTAATTTTAATATGCTTATAACCTTTCCGAAAGTCCAAACAAAAAGTTTGTCAAATTTGTAATACAATCGGATGAGCGGTGTGGCAACGCATAAATTACGAACAAACAAACATTAGATATGTTTATAATCAACACTCCTAAGCTAAAGAGGTAAAATTTATGCAAAATAATTGATATTAAAAAAATCTTTTGAGTAATAGTTTCAGATAGGGCTACGCAAAAATATTCGATATTCATAAAGCCAGATTTTTCAACTTGATAACCTTGTTTCTTATATTATAATTGATACTTATTTAATTTTTTTTGTCCAACTATCAAACTTGTGTAGGCAAAACCTTTTTTTCAGTCTTTTTTCTTGGTTTCAATTTTCTCATCTTTTTTCAAATTTAAAAACTAAATTTATATAGTAATTCGGCATTTGCAGCTTACGTCCTTTTGATAGAACGTGTATCAAGTTATATACGTTGTGATTATCGAAAAAAAGCTGTTTTTAAAAAACTGTGGGTTACGTGTTTTTTCCTTTCCACAGTCGAAAAAGTTAAAAAAAAATAGTTATCTTTTTTTACAATTTTGAAAATATTGAAACATTAAAACCGATTTTTTTAAGTCGGTTTTTGTATAAACCCAAAAAATCAGTTTAATTTTTCACTTTCAATATATCAACCTTCTAAGGAAACAAAATCTAAGCCTAGAATATATCCTTTAAATGTCAGAGGACGTCAGGACTTTCACGGAGTTTCGAAAGCAATAATGATGATAGTTATAAGTGGCCCGGCCATTTTGTTTTCTAAAGAAAAAAACAAAATTAAATTAAGGGCATACTAACATTTCCCCTGTGTCATTTATCACTCAACAACTTACTGGGACGACAGTGCCAGCAAAGGTAGTCGTGCAAGTATTATCGACCGCCGCTGCGCGTTGAATGACCGTATAGTGTTGTACTTATTACACAAAACCGTATAAAAAAAAATGTAATAACATGAAGGTTGATTATACTGCTCCGTTTAAAATATTTTAATAAAATAATCGACATATTTTCAACATCTCTTAAAATTATATGTATATGTATATATATATATAAATATATATCGACTGTGGAAAGGAAAAAGGATGTAAACCACACATTTTACAGGAGGCGCAAAAACATGTTTTGATGATTTTGGGTCATATGCAAATCATGAATTATACACAACCTTGAAGTGTACGGAGATTTCTAAACTGGTGTTAAATTGACATAATCTAATATTAATTAAATAAATTTTCTATAAAAAACTTTTATTTCAGTCAAAACCTTTTCAGTCAAAAACTTTTATTTTATGTCAATTAAACTCCAGTTTAGAAGTCTCCGTGCACTTCAAGGTTGTGTATAATTCATAATTTGCATATGGTCAAAAATCATCAAAACACGATTTTTGCGCCTCCTGTAAAATTGTATATGTGTGGGTTACGTCCTTTTTTATTTCCACATTCGATATGTGTACATATAACACAAGTCGATGTTATTTTCGAATGTCTATCTACCTTATATCGCCTTATATTTCCGACTGGAGCACGCGTTTTGATCCAGCAATAAAACTGGGTATCCCCTTGCCTTGACTAAGGGTCGAAGGTTTTGCCCTCAGAAACCAAACTTTAATATGAAAAAGAAAGAAAAAATGTCACATTACCAAAACTTGTTGGGGGGATTGTGTTAACACAAGAAAAAGTTACCTACCCGAAGTATATTTTTACTTTCTGAGAGTTTATCTCGCAGAATTTTATTGAGAAACAAGGGGGTAAAATTGAAACAAAATAATAAATCATGTCAGGTATATGAAGAATCATTTTGTTTGCAATATTAATCCAATGTTTATTGATAGACAAGAACATGTATTTTTTTGTTACGATATTATTTCCTGTCACTTGTTTAACGTAAATGATTTAAACAACAAAACTACAGTTTCATAAAATATATATAAACTTTAAGAAAATTCAGTCAATCTCATGATTGAAATTCTAGAATTTCCTAAATTGAAATTTAATGTAACATCAAAAATGTAAATTAAAACAGAGAGCATTTAATATAAAATAAAATAACTTAGATTATTCCATGTATTGTACTACAAACTGTGACACGTGTTTCGTTTCTTTCAGAGGCATCTTTAGACAAACTACTTTCGCAAATGCTTTTAATTTTACTTTTGTGATATATTATAATAAAAATCAAATAAAAATAGGAGGCAAGGAGGGAATGATAGAAAAACAAACTATAATACTAATACAAATGACATTTACATTAAGAAATGATAAACTTACGAGTTGCATCAATTAGGATGGGTTAAACCGTTAGAAAATATATTTAACAGTGGCGAACCACCTGTGTTATTCAAGATATTATTTAAAAATATTTCTTTATTGTTAATAAAAAGTAGTAGTCTGTAGCAGGAAGTAGTCTGTCCGAAAATGCCTCTTAAAGAGGCTAAACACGTGTCTCAGTTTGTTGCACAATACGTGGAATAATCTAAGTAATTTTATTTTATATTAAAATAAACTTCCACAAAGTTACCGCCGAATCCATTGAAAGTATTAAGACAGCATGTAAATTTAAAAAACTGTACATTCTTAGAAAAATTGATTGAATGTTGGATTAAAATATCTTTCTGTTATGCTGTATGTTTATAAAGAAAAATAATGAAAATACAAAAATATTTTAGAAAACAACAATAGAAAACATACGTAAAAATAAATGAACTAATATGAATTACTTAAATCGGGGCCGCCAAATGATATTATGTTATTAACCACCAGTGTTTCAAAAATATTTTTACCATCGCCCAACAGCTTTTTAGGAAAAAAATATGCAACTTTACTGCTGCATTAAAATAATAAACGAAATAAAATAAAGATCGAGCGACTCATTTTTTTCCATTTACTGTAAATTTAAAACACTGCGTTATTAACACCTCCATGCCCATGATGCAATCGTAAATAGTTGAGCCATTAAATCATTCAATATTTCTCTTAATATTGTCAATAAGTATTTATCATTTTAGGTATTCTAACATATATACATCTTAAAAAATATTTTTTAGCTTCTAACTTAGGTTTAAATACTGTCAATAAAGAGTGAAACTGAGATGCCATCATGGCAGGGAACGGGATTTTTTAGGATGGCATGTTATGGGTTAAAAAGTAAATAATAGGTGTTTTTTACGAAGTTTGTTTTTCGAGTTAGCAACATTCATTCTAGTGACAGCCAATTTGACAGCCGACAGCTGAGTTGTGCTAAGATAACTGTTATGTTTGCCAGTTCACCAGATTTATACCAAAACAACGCTTGCAAATTGTGTAAATTTATTTTGAAAATTGTGGTTCACTTTTTAACTCAGTTCCATAAAATTTTGTTCAGTGATGAAGGTAATTTTTCGTTGAACGTCTTCATCAATAAGCATTTGGAGCAAAGAAAATCCAAAAGCCATTATTGAGAATCACTGTGTGGTTTGCTTTTTGGGCTGATGGAATCATTGATTCAATTTTTTTCAAAAATGATGCATGCCAGAACGTTGAAATCATTGAAGAGCGCTTTAGATCCATGATTACTGATATTATCATTCCTCACTTGAATAACATTAATGTAAAAAAAACTGTGGTTTCAATATTTAATAATACGACGCAATATGCCTCACAGAAGAAAACATTACCGCATAATATTGCGCAATAGACCTGTGAATTGGCCTCCAAAACCATGTGATTTATCATTTTTATATTATTTTCTGTAATTAAATGTAAAGTCGCTAGTCTACACTGATAAACCAGAGACAATTGATTGTATTGAAGCCAAAATTCTCTGCGTTATTACTGTCAGCTACTCCAAAAGTGGTCTTCCAGATTGCACATTCTTCGAGCTAACCACGGCGTTCATATTTTTGTTATCAAATTAAAACTAGTATAGCATAAAATTATCTTTTAAGTAAAGCTAATACCATGACCAGTACAACGAACTATATATGTTTTATTTCATTTCCAAGTTTTACATCTCCAAAAAAAACAATCTTTATTCAGACATTTTTCCAATAGCTAAAAATCAAAAGCTACGTGTATTTGTGATTTTCAGTATTGCCATCACGTCACGTTTTTCACAATCAAATGTTTGTCTTCTTTTTCTGGATCGTAATGCTCCGGTATAGGAAAGGTGCGTCAATAATGATAGTCATTGTCCGCTACATTACGACTGGTTATTTAAGGGGCGGCCAATGCAAAGGGACAAATTCAGAAAGCGGCCGCCCTCTTGGTTCAGTGTTTTGGCATGTCTCTGTATTAAATTCAATGACACCATATATTTTCACTGTTCAAGGAAAAGTTGGTCAGTAACAGATTAATAGTTTTAGGTAAGCAGCAAATAAAAAAAATCAGCTTTTAGGATAGAGCCTATATAATATTTTAAATTATATATATATTATTTTTTACCAAAACCGCTACCAATGTGAAGCATATGGACTCTTAATGGAGCTTATCTCAACAGAAGTGTTTCTACGAGAACTGCTTGTTAGTCAGTTGCTCAACCTCTCTTTTTCCGAAGAGAGTAGGAATAGAAGGATAGGGCTAGGACAGGACTAGTGGTTAGCTAATCGCTCTCGATACTCCCGGTCCATAGGATAGGATAGGTGGGAGGGGGGAATTCAAGACATCACATACATCCATGTCTTCGAATAGAAATTCATAAATCGATTGAAAAATTAATTAGCTACATACGAACTGTGGTAATCGCTCTAGTTCAGCCATACTCAACCTTTTTTTCCTCCGGGCCGCATTCCAATATTTGCTTCTCTACGTAGGCCGCAACATATTTATGGTATACTCCTTTTTTTTATTAGCTCACCGAGGAATTTTAAATCCACGATTTGTTAAGAGCTTACTGGGCCGCAGGTTGATTATGGCTGCTCTATTTTGACGTAAAGAATAATTAATCTCACAACGAAAATATATTTAAAACATTTGACTAAAAGCGTATTTTAATAGCACTTAAAAATTACTTTGATAATTTTAAGATTTGCAAAAGTTAAAAGGTTTTCAAGGAATTTGTATATTAATTTATAGAATAGTAAAATTCGTGATGTTTTAATTAAATTTTAAGTGGTAACAAGGCTAAAAAAATTGTATACTGTTCCTTAAGTAAAAACGTTTTATTTTGATATTAATCAATAAAAATATGCCATGCTTTATTTAACCTAAAATAAATTTTTTGGCATATAATATCGACTGTGGAAAGGAAAAAGGACGTAACCCACACACAGCAAATTTTACAGAAGGCACAAAAAACGTTTTTTGATGATTTTGGGCCATATGCAAATTATGAAATAAACTCAACCTTGACGTGCACGGAGACTTCTAAAATAGTGTTTAATTGACATAATCTAATATTAATTCAAGAAATTGTGTAAGCAAAACCTTTTTTTCAGTCTTTTTTCTTGGTTTCAATTTTCTCATATTTTTTCAAATTTAAAAACTAAATTTAGATACTAATTCGGCATTTGCAGCTTCATAGAACGTGTATCAAATTAGATACATTGTGATTTATGGAAAAAAACCATTTTGAAAAAACTGTGGGTTAAGTCCTTTTTCCTTTCCACGGTCGATATGGTCATCTACTATTTTTGGCATGAAAGGAAGAGTGGCATGGATGTTAACGTCTTTCATTCCTTCCTTATCAACTTCTTCAAAGACATTGAAGACAAAACCATTCCAGTGGTGTTTTATAACAATAGAAATTTAAAGTGATAGAATAAAGTACATTTATGTGTCTCCTGAAAACTTGTACTTTATGATATACGAGTTTGTAGAAAATTACGAACGATATGTTCTAGATTGTGAGCGTACATGGATAAATTTATATGTATGTGTTTATATGGGCCTATAAGAGGTAATGTGAGTCAAATGGTATTTTAGAAAAAAAAAATTAGACTTGTTGTAATATTCTACACTCAGTCTTAAAGTATCGTTAAAGTGAAGTAACCTCAGATAATACACATTGCAATAGTGTTATATAAAGACGTGATTGTACTTAAAAGTCTAAGGAAAATGTTTTACCATTTTACTAGTTGGCACTTTTCACTTCTCGAGAGTATAATCTTAATATTTAAATTAGAATTTCGACTAAAAGCGCTTGATGGAATATCAATATCAAATTTGAATCGTTAAACTTCGTAAATTCAAGTTTATCTATGAACTTAAATTACTGAAGATACCGGAAGGCAAAACCCGATTCGTTAGTGACAAAATGTGTGAAAATCTCCATTGTATGAACGATTCAAATATCATGCAAAGAAAAAAAACAATCATTAATGTTTGTTCCTTTCAGTTCATTTGTACCTTAAATGATGTTCATAAAGACATACAGGAGAACCTCGTCTTTCGCACCTTTGACTTTCGCACAATTCGCTATTTCGCACATTATTGAAAAAAAAAAAAAAAAATTATAATGCAAAAATGTTTTGATTCCGTGCAGTAATTTCCCTGTCTCACAACGAAACGCATATGAGCTAAGTTAATACTATCAAAAGTGTTACGTACTGTTCGCACATATGCATTGACACACGAACGCGAGCGGGTCCGAATGCATCCGAATGCATCTGAACGCATCCGAACACTCCCGCCTAATTTTGACAGGTTTAGTCTTGCGTCAGTGCACGTACAGGTGCATTGTTCCGCGAGCTTTGTCACAAATATTTCGTACCCACTTTAACATGAATGGGAAACGAAAAAACAGTGAAGTAGATATGGCAAAAAACAAATTAAGAACCCATTAACTTCATACAATCGAAACGAAGATGGCTATAATAAAACGATCTGAAAATGGAGAGTCTTATGCTTCAATTGGTCGTTCGTATGATATGAACAGGTCAACGATATGTTCGATATTAAAAAATAAAGATAAAATCAAGGAATATGTAAAATCTTGTGGAAATGTATTATCAAAAGTTCTTTCCAAAAGGCACGGCATAGTGTTGGATGAAATGGAGAAATCTTTGTCGTATTGGATTAGTGACCAAAATCAAAAAGACGTACCTCTGAGTACTTCGATGATTCAAGCTAAAGCTCTTAGTTTGCATAAGGATTGGAAGGCTAGACTAAAAGATGATTCTCACACGGTGTTTCATGCAAGTAACGGCTGGTTTTCAAATTTTAAAACAAGGTATTCTTTACACAATGTTAAATTCACTGGAGAATCAGCTGATGCGGATAAAGATGCTGCAAAAGACTTTATTTCCTCATTTTCTAAAATTATTGAAGATGGAGAATATACCTCTGGTCAAATATTCAATGTAGATGATACCATCAAGAAATCATCAAGACGAAGAAAGAAAAAGTAGTAAAACACAACTAACGCTTGACAAATTCATTAAGAAAATATAATTTTTATTTAGTATGTACAATTTTTGGTGTTTTTTTTTACTACCCTCGGCTTTCGAACATTTCAACTTTCGCACAAAGTCCAGGAACCAATTAGGTGCGAAAGTCGAGGTCCTCCTGTAATTCTTTCGGAAATAACAAAAAATTTAAATTAAGATTTTAACCAAAGTTAAGATGCTCTTAATCCGGATTCATAAAGACTTGTAATCTTTGACGATTTACCTTCAAGCTTGATTAATGGATTAACTTTACCAAAATCTTGATAATTACGCATTGAAAGAAGGGTCTTTTTAAATTGTTGGTATTTCTTGGAATCGATCTATTTACTTTTGTCTGTGTATTTTGTCAATTTAAGACACTGTGAACTGGGGTTTGTCGGTTTTCAAAAACCGGTTTTTTGCTAAATTTGCGACATTCGAAAACCGATTTTTTCAACTTAACTGGTTATACCTAAAACTTTTCAAAAAACCATGGAGGAGGAATCAATAAATAGATTTTTTGAGTAACCGGAAGAAAAAGCTTCAAATTTAACTCTCGCGGCTCGGATACTAAAAAAATACTTCTCTGCCGATGGGGGTCGTTTAGGGACTCCAGTGGTTTCCTCATTATTGGCCTTATTCTTATGAATATATAAAAAAAAAAATAGTCTTAGGACTTTAAAATATCTCTCTGCATCATTCCTCATACATTTTTTATAAAAATGTTAATAAATATATAATATATAATAAATAATTTTAATAAATAATCATATTTTTTAAGTTGCGCGTAATTTCAGTACAAATATGTATTTGCAACTGACGCGTTCAGCCTTGTTATCTTACGAACGATCGCTGATAAGCGGGCGCTTATCTCATTATCGCATCGCGTTATCGCGTATTTATATAAACTACAAAAGGTCCAGAAAACTATGATATAAGAATACCTTAATTATAAACATTGTATCACCCATATTAAAACAGATATTTAAGAAAATGTGGGTATTGGGGTCGCATTTCTTGAGCTTAGAACCGGAAAAGTTAATAAAACTAAAAGTCGAATTTTCCATAAACGAGTCTATAAACAAAGGGACAAAAAAATTGTAATTTGCAATTCTACATTTTGTAGCACAATACGTGTAATAATCTAAATTATTTCATATTTAAATGAACTTCCACACAGTTACCGCCGAATCCATCGAAAGAGAATGAAACACTTTTTAAAAAATCAGTCATGAACGAAAATCAAATTAATATTTTTATTTATCAAAATAAAAGAAGCACATCGAATTGTCAGAGTAAAGGCAATATAAGCATTAAAATGGTTTAATCATGAAAGTAAAATATCGTGCATAAAAAGTGTTAATATATGTACGATTCAGTGACTGAATGATTGATTCGCTTTGTAAACTTTTCGAAAGAGTCCCGGATTAAAGAGAGCGAGTCCCGAAAAAAGCCCATTCCGACATTCGTTTATCGCTCGCTCGGTGATTTCTCGCGGGAAGGAAATTCATTTTTCCATTCCGGATTCCAGTTCCATATTCGCATTTCCTAGGGCCGAACTTTTCCGTGACTTTGTGTGAATTCCGACGTGTAGCGCTGGCAATCGCTGGAATCGAATATCGAAAAGGCATTATTGAAAGCTGTCACTTTTGCGATGATGACGTACGCATGTGTGGACCGACTCGAAATGTGGATTTTGATCGCTTTTATGCAATACGTCACGCTTTTTATCGCGGCAATCTGACAATATCTCGCTGAAGGGTAGACGCATTTTTTTCAAAATGGAATACATTCCCATCTCTCCCGGATTTTTTATATAAAGCCATTCTCTTGTTATAGTAATGTTTCGTTATTCCTTAGCAATCTAATATATAAAAATGAATGTTTGTTTGTTCGTACTTTATTGCAATAAAACTTTGACAAACTTTTTGCTTGCACTTCCGGAAAGGTTATAAGCATATTAAAATTAACTTACAGTAGATCTTATATATAAAAATCAATATTTTTATGTCTACCGGTCATGCAATTCAACTGTCAACCGGCAAACAGCATTCGGACAATTGCACTCGTAAAATTGTTCGTGCTCAACATGCCAGAGACGAGCTATTTCGTCGATAACTAATTAACTACTTGAATACCAAGCAGACACCGGTGTCCAGAACACATGCAAGCGAACACGGATGTCCAAGACATTTAAAAAATCAAATACTTGATATTCTAATAGAATATAAGCAATATTTTAATGAATATGTGTAGTGATATCTATACTGAGTCAATATAGATTTTTAAAATATCGAATTCGAGTGTATATTAGGCAAAATTATTTTTCTCAAAAACACGCAGTATCTCTGGGACATATTAATGAATTTATTAGGAATTTTACAAATGGAACATTGTGAAATGTGTTGTGATGCACGTTTAAAAGAGAAATTCAATCAGGTTGGTTTGGAAGAGTTTTACAAAACATATTTGGACGAGGAGAAATATCCTGCAGTTTACAAACATGCTCTATCGATGAGTCAATATAGGTTTTTAAAATATCGAATTCGAGTGTATATTAGGCAAAATTATTTTTCTTAAAAACACGCAGTATCTCAGTGACATATAAATGATTTATTTGCGTGGTATTCAATCAGTTAAATTAATAGTTGCAAAGTATAGCCGGCGTGCTAGGTAATTACTAATAATTATCTGCGGCATCTAAAAGGTTAATTAATTTATTCATAAAACATTTATCTTTATTGTGGTTATTATAAAAAATTAATAAGCTTCAGCCAACAAATCCCTTTTAATCTGATACTTTGCTTATTCTGAAGAAAAAAAACTAAAAAAAAAATGCCAGTGGCGGGGCGGTAATATTACTTGGGAAGCGTTTGCGTCGGTAATCCGCGAGAAGTGTGTTTTTATTCGAAAATATAAAAAAAAAGTTCGTATAAGAAATGAAATAAAATATATAAATCTCAGATAACCAATAGCGAAACTTGATTGCTGAGGTTTGCTTTTTTTAATAATTGTCGAATTCTTCCGCTGTTACTTCAATTCGATTTTCTTTTCACGGCGTTTGGTCTCATCGCTATAACGATTCAAGAGGGAATCCACAACCTTTTTTAATTTCCAACCCGTGCTATACAATAGCATACTTCATTATTTGAACAAAAAAAATGGCTAAATACACACTGTCGCCTGCTGTATCACAGTTGGTTAAAGCTTGCCTTACCAATCACGCAGGTCTGGGTTTGATTCCCGATCAGATCACAGTGAATAAGAGATTTATTAAATTCAACGTTGCGATCGAAGACTGGGTGTTTGTGATGTAAATCAAAACAATTTTTCGTCTCCTCCCATCTTTCTGATCCTTTAATAACTGAGTGTAGCGATAGCGATTAGTCGACCACTAATCCTGTTCTAGCCTTATCCTTCTTTCCCTACTACTCACTTTGAAAAAAGTGAGTTTGAGCGACTGAGTAACAAACAGTTCTCGTAGAAAAAACTTCTGTTGAGATACTTCCATTAAAAGGCCATATGCTCCACATTTAGAGCGGACATGGATAAAAAAAAGAACACTTATTATTTTAATTGCAAATCATTCGAGATTTAAAAAAAATTACAATGACATCAAAGCTTATGAATATAAACAACAAAAGCTTGCTGTTATAACTTCAGATTTGATTCATTAATTGGACCCATTTGAGGTAAAGTGAACCAACTAGTAAACTGAGGTTACTTCACTTTTACGATACTTTATAACGTGTAGAATATTATAACGCATCTAATTTTCTAAAATACCACTTGGCTCATTTCACCTCTAATAATCCCAATTGTCCTATTCTAGACATTTTTTGTGATATATTAACGATACGTTTCAACTGTCACGTATTGTATTTTTTCATTTTAGCATCCAAATACGGACGCTCATAAACACTTTTTCCATGAAATTTTAGAAATAAACAGAGCGCAATTGAACAATCTTCCAATTTCAAATGAACAGCTACACATACCTGACTCTCCACTTTTATCCTCTATATAAATATAATCATAAAACTTTTCCCGACCAACAAAAATAAATATAATTCTTAAAACTACTCACTATTCAAATCTGTGTTCATAGGTTAATTCTTTTAGCCAGCAATGAGCTTAAACTCAATGATACATTTATTTCGTATATAAACACGAAACATTCATTTACAAAGCGTCAGTTCAAGTTCATCCGTGCACTTGAACGCCTTAAGATGCCAAAATGCGACACCCGGGTCGTTAGTGACAAAATTTGTGTGAATGTACATAATTTGAACGATTCAAATTTTATCATGGATTTGGAAAATTATTAAATTACATTTTACTTTTAAGTACAATCATGTCTTTACTTTTGAAAGACTATTTACTAACTTCAGTTCACTTTACAGGTATTTTGAGGTATGAAGAATATTACTACGCATCTATCTCGTGTTTTCCTAAAATGCCACTTCACTTCTTAAGGGCTCGTTAAATAATCCAAAGCATAGACTGCGTTTTATGGTTTCGTTAATCAATGGTGAAGGACATCTTTCTATTACATTTACCAAAATTATTCTCTTACAATAACTCATCTATGAATAGAAAGTAATTTAGCTACATCAGACATAGTTTTATTGAACGAATTTCTCGACAGAAGATAAGTTTTATATTGTAAACGAAAACTTATCTAATATTACTTTATACTGTAATTGTAGGTATTCAAACCGAGGTTTTGGAATTGTAAGAGAGTAAATACATCAATTATGTTATTTTGAAGTTGATTCAAATACAAAATAACGGGTATTATTGATAATTTAATCGTGAGTAACTTACAAGGCAAATATAGCAATACAGAAAAACCCCCATTTACACCAAAATCTGGACAGTGTGATTCGGGGTAGTGTAATTGGGGGTGTAAATCCATACAAAATTAGGGATTTGGTTTTTTCCGAAAAAAAATACAAAACTAAGATTTCCCTTAGTTTTGCAAAAAAATATATGGACGAAATATTTAGTTAACATGCAAAAAAGCGTGCCAAAATCCACCACAGACAGTCGTCCGGCTATACGTGTATAGCCTGACACGTGTTGAATACACAGACGCTAGCCAACATTTGACTGTATGTGCCTCACAGACGACCGTCTCGTATTAACGACAATGGAATACGACCGTGCAATTGGGGGATTTGCGGCGAATATTTCAAGCCAGCGCGTTATTCGGGGTAGTGTAATTGGGGGTTCCACTGTATTGACGAAATATTTAGTTACCAAGTGATAAAATGCAAAGCGTGCCAAAATCCAACACACAGACAGTCGCTCGGCTATACGTGTATAGCCTGGCACGTATTGAATACACAGACGCTAGCCAACATTTGACTGTATGCGCGGCACAGACGACCCTCTCGTATTAACGACAATGGAATACGACCGTGCAATTGGGGGATTTTCGGCGAATATTTCAACCCAGCGCGTTATTCGAGGTAGTGTAATTGGGGGGTTCCACTGTTTTTTTTAAACACTATCATAAAGTTTAATGAAAAAAATCCAATGTTTTATCGTATGTTGATAAATGTGTTAGAGTTATTTTAAATTATTCTTTAATCTGATGCCCCTAAACAATGTGTATTGGTTTATCCCCCGACAATAAGCAATAACTCTTTCGGGACGACGTGCCATAAATTACCGCACATTTATTACATTCCTCTCATTATGTTCATAGGTAAAGACTTTATTGTAATAAATAAAGGAGCCTGGAATTCTGAGGCAGTTAAAGCGACCAACGTCTGTTCTGAATTCAAATGAAAATTTGTGATCCACCGTATTCGACCGCTAACAAGTCAGTGTTGCCAATCTCGGCGCATAATAAATCCCCATTAAAACTTTGATGTATAATTATTCCTAGTGCTATTTATTGCAACTTTAACATTGGAAATAGATTTTCAAGCATTGCTCTGGTCACATCATTTCGATCCAACTAGAATTATTATTCATTTGTATATCGACTGTGCAAAGGGAAAAGGACGCAACTCACACATAGCAATTTTTAAAGGAGGCACAAAAAACTTGTTTTGATGATTTTGGATCATATGCAAATTATGAAATATACACAACCTGGAAGTGCACGGAGGCTTCTAAACTGGTGTTTATTTGACATAATCTAATATTTATTAAATAAATTGTTTAGGAAAACTTTTATTTCAGTATTTTTAAGTTCATCTTATTTCAAACTTAAAAGATAAATTTAGATACTAATTTGGGATTTGCAGCTTACATCCTTTTGATAGAACGTGTATCAAGTTTGATACATTGTGATACAGTCGATTTGAAAATATTCGTTATGAACATTACCAATCCTGTTGATAGTAAATAAATTTGTAATTAGTACAAAATAGTGTTTTATTTGATATTATAATACTTTTCCACCGAGTATTGACAGTGAACACCTCTTAAATGTGAATCGAAGAATAATATTAGCTTATTAACAGTGCCGGACGGAATAAATTGAGATCGTTCTGCAGCGATGTGATAATAGAGGTCTCCGATTTTCTCGGGGCGGCGTTCATAGGTGTCGGATAGCGCCGCCATTTTTATTTTCTCCTAGAGAATTTATTTAAGTTGAAGATTTATCGTCGGCCGCCTGGCGGGAGTTTAATACATTTTCCAGCAGCGTTTATCAACTTATTGTCTACGGTGTTTTTACTCGATATAGTAAATTTTCATTTTCAAGATCTAGCTTTGAAACTAAAGAATAATATTATTTTCAAATCAATTCTTATGATACCGATGAGATATTATATGATTCTTTTTCTTTCATATAAAAAAAATACTATTTTCAGGATGTTTGCAATTGAATATATTTTATTCAGTTATTATTTCTTTAACACAAATAACTCGATCACTTTGTAGCCTGCTGTAGCCCAGTTGGTTAGAGCTTGCTCTACCGATCACGCAGGTCTGTGTTCGATTCCCGGTCAGATCACAGTGAATTTGAGAATTATTCAATTCAAAGTTGTGATCGAAGATTGGGTGTTTGTGATGTCAATTCACATAATTTCCTCTCCTCCCATCCTTCTGATCCTTTAATAATTGGGTGTAGCAATAGCGATTAGCCAACCACTAGTCCTGTTTTAGCCTTATCCTTCTTTCCCTACTACTCGCTTTGAAAAAAATTGAGGTTGAGCGACTGAGTAACAAACAGTTCTCGTAGAAAAAAATACTGTTAAGATACCTCCAATACGAGGCCATATGCTCCACATTGGGAGCGAACATGGATTAAAAAAACACTTGATCACTTTTAGGTTGTTCACTGTCAATTCTTGGTGAAAAGGCATTATATTAATAATAAAACAATATTTCTTTTTACTTTATTAGATCACGACCAGTTTCGCTCATTGCGAGCATTGTCAACTGATAAAAAATATAATTTAACAATGCAAAATTTCATTTATTAATGTGTTAAACATTTTAATTTTGTGTTATTTTAGAATCATTTATAATGTTATTGGTAATTTCTTTTCAATGTCAATTATTGTTTACACCTTTTTGTTTAAATTTATTTTTGTATAAATAGCATTGTTAAATTATATTTCTTATCAGTTGACAATGCTCGCAATGAGTGAAACCGGTCCTGACCTATTAAATAAAGTGGAATAAAGTACAAAGTAATATTGTGTTTTTATTAACAAATAACTTGTTCTAGCACATAAAAAAAAAAAAAAAATGATATGTAATATTAACACAATTTGTTTATTGTAAGAACTACATTTTACAATTTATAAGTGGCGACGTACACATTTTGTTTTAATTTTTAGTCACTTTTTTGGCAGAAGTTGGTAAGTAACAGATTGATAGTAGAAAAAAATCATCTTTTAGGACAAAGCCTCTAGCATCGTTATTTTATAGTGCATATATAATTATAATATCAAAGTATAGACATTTTAATGATAATCTTATACAAATAAGTGTTTTTAAAATTAATGGATCTCTGCTTTTTAACCAGCATTAATAATAATTCCCTGTACAAATAAATGTTTTATTGGTGAACTGGTATAATAAATGCATCAACTGAATTATTCCAAATAAAGATTTTATATATAAAATTAAACTATAAATATTATAAACATCACTGCCATCTGTCGAAATTTTCTCGATTCTCACGATACGCAGAAAGCAAGAAAATGTGCTTTTCAGACAAACAGATTTTTTAATACGTTATTTAAATTCGAAAGAAGATACTTTTAGAAGCCCATATTTTTTTAATCGTGTAAATTTTTATAATAAGTCAATTCCATTTGTAAAAATCAGAAATATGAGAACAGTTTGTTCGACAAATGTAATGCTATCTTAAGAAAACAAATGTGTCAAAAAAATATCAATTATTTCCAAATGAATGTGAATTGGCGTAATCAAATTTGATCTGTAGCTATCCATATTCCATAATCATATCGAACATGGGAAGGGAAAAGGACGTAACCCACAGTTTTTCAAAACAGCTTTTTTTCGATAATCACAATGTATTAATTAAACTTGACACGTTCTATCAAAAAGACGTAAGCAGCAAATGCCGAATTAATACCTAATTTAACTTTTAAGTTTAAAAAAAGATGAGCTTGTGAAAATTGAAACCAAGAAAAAACACTGAAAAAAAGATTTTCCCTAGACAATTGGTTTAATTAATATTAGATTATGTCAATTAAACACCAGTTTAGAAGACTCCGTGCACTTCAAAGTTGTGTATATTTTATAATTTGCATATGGCCCAAAATCTTTCAAACACGTTTTTTGTGCCTCTTGTAAAATTTGCTATGTGTGGGTTACGTCCTTTTTCTTTTCCACAGTCGGTATTAATAAAGCTACAAGTATCACATACAATTATTCAAAGAAAAAAACAAAAGATTCCAATAACATGCTACAATAAATTCTAATAAAAATGCGGTGAAATTAAAATGTTGAACAGCTATTAGTTCACTTTTAGGGTGTTCACTGTCAATACTTGGTGGAGAGGCATTATATTAGTAAAAACACAATATTCCTTTGTACTTCATTCCACTTTATTTAATATGTCAGGACCGGTTTCGCTCATTACGAGTTGCATTATCAGTTGACGATGCTCGTAATGAGCGAAACCGGTCCTGACATATTAAATAAAGTGGAATGAAGTACAAATGAATATTGTGTTTTTACTAAGCTATTAGTTCCTCAAAATATTACAGTCTTGGGTGCTAAATGTTGATAACCGCTGCTGTATTGCAATAGTATTTTGCTCTGCTAGCATAAGGTGCAGAAACATTTGAAACCTGCTGTGCCCTGATATGACTTCTGCCATGAATTCGTTTTGTTTGACTATCATTCTAAGTCATTTTTCAAGCACGTATATTTTCACGTTGAAATACCACGAATATTCTAAACGTCAAATCATTCATCGCTTTAAAAGTCAATATTTTTTCAATACAGTATCACTAAAAGTTAAACAAAATGTTTTTTTTACTATAAACTCTCATTTAGTTACATTTTTTTTCAATTTATTTCGTTGAAAAGTACTTTTTTATAGGTTTAAAAATTTGGCTTTAGTTAGTTACCAGGTATTGCAACGTCCGCTGAGATGGTTTTCGTATTTCTTTTATTTTTCTTTTTTTAAGTTGGAATCGTTTGCACTTTTTGAAAATGGAACATCATAAACAAATGTTTGAGAAAACGGGAAATGATTGTGGGTAGTGCGAACGTGTTTTGAAAGAGGAATTTAACGAGAATAATGGCAAAACTTTTTTGTCTATGGGTGGTGCAGAAAGAAAATTTAGGAGATTTATATTTTAAAGAAATATCAATCCCATAGCTGAAAAATAAGCACTCTTTGAACTATTCCGATTTCCAGTTTGGAATTTTGAAATTGGTCTCTTAAAAATGCCAAATCAAATTCATGGATTTTTATACAGACATGGATGTCTGTGGTGTTTTTATTGCTTCCCATTCACTCCTTATCCAATTTCTAAAATATGACTAACTCATTATTCTTCCTATTCTGACTTCACCCTTTTTTCCTTGCTTTCTCTACAGAAAGTTGTTAGCCTTTTAGCTGCCGTAGATAATTAATAGTAATTACCTAGCATGCCGGGTATGATTTTCAACTATTAATTTAATTAGTTATCAACGAGATTGCTCGTCTCTGACAGCCATCGGGTGCCAGCCAGCAACTGACTTACAACCAGTTTTCGTAAAAAAAAGTTGATATTTATATTATATAATGTAAATCCATACTCATTACACTAAGATTAGACATGGCTTAATCCAGCGGTCGCCAACCATTCGAATCTCACGTACTAACTTACAATTTTTAATCTCATGTAGGTACCAAATGGTAAATACAAGTACTTGTCATAAAGCTTAGTTCTATCAGTAGTGGGAGAACTACCGGTTAATGACCGCTGGACCTTGCTTATACTTTTATAAAACATTTATTTTCTAAATCTTTTTGCAAGGAGTAGTTGAGTAGCTGACTCAAAACCAGTTCTCGTTGAAATTCTCAATTCAGACTACAATACGAAAAATTGTCCGTAACGGAGATTGTTGGAGAGACAAAATTGATTTTTTTACATTTAGTTTTATTTACGACTTAAGAATTTTTTTCTCAATTCCCCCAACTTGGGGTAGCCTTAATGGTGACAATTTTTTCTTCCCGGTTACCATTCGATTTTCCTGCGCCCTTACTATTTATCAAACATTTACCGTAGTATACATATTTCACTGACCAACGATATTCACCCCTTTTCGGGAATTTATCTCATAAATATTCCAAGCTGTAGGCATAAAATGCACTTCACCATTAAGTTCAGAAAAAACGATTGGGGATCGCTACGCGACTTGACCCTGTAGGTTTTTTTCATGGAATATTTTTAAATAAATAAAAACGATCGCTTAGATTGAATATTTTTTTTCCAAATACATTATATTAGGTTCTTTCATAAGTCTTTGCGTATTTTTCACGTACACTTAACTTTTTACATATAATTTTTGAAATATTTTCTCACTAAATAGTCTTTTCACTAAAAATAGCTTATACTATATTTTTACACGAATTACTTAAGTTTTGTTACTAACGACCAGGGTCTCAGCTTTCGGCATATTCAGGCGTTCAAATGCACGGATGAACTCCAGGATCGATAAAACTTGTGTTAATGCACATTATTTAAACGATTCAAATTTAATATTGAAATTCCACCAAGCACCTTCAGTAAAAATTATAAATTAGATTATCAGATACAAAAAAACTCAAAAGCGGGGAATAAAAAAATTCTGAAACGGCTCATGTGTTCGGATACAATGAAGCCTTTTGTTTGTTATTTCTATGTTTTTATAAAGAAATCCCTTACCCGCTTTTGAGTTTTTTTGTATCTGATAATCTAATTTAAGATATCGACTGAAGGTGCTTGCTGGAATTTGTTGGATTGTATTGGAGTCAATATAGGTTTTTAAAATATCGAATTCTAGTGTATATTAGGCAAAATTATTTTTCTCAAAAACACGCAGTATCTCTGGGGCATATTAATGATTTATTTGCGCGGTATTCAAGCGGTTAACACAAGATTGTGTTCGATAAATGCTTGTTAGTCGATCGTTAAACTTCTCTTTTCTCAAAGAAAGTAGTAACAAAATAATCAAGGCTAGGGCAGGATTAGGCAGGATTTGAAGTCTGGGATGAAATTTCCAGACATCACAAACAACTATAACTTTAATTGTTAGTGATTGCTTACACCTTTTTATTTTAATTTAACTTGTATATTTATACATTTATAAGGAAAATAAATTATACGTGCTATTTAGCACTGTTTAATTTATTTTCCTTATCAGTTGATAATGCTCGTGAGGAGCGAAACCGGTCCTGATCAAATAAATTTTAAATAGAAAAAGTTTATTATAATGCCATTCCACCAAGTATTTACAGTGAACACCTTAAAAGTGATAACTTTAATCGTAAACTTGAATGTAAAAATGATATTCGTACTGGGACTTTAACCTGGAAATCCGTAACAAAATCCAACGACTTTGACCAAGGCGCCGTGAACTCGACTAGAAGTACACATGACTTTAAAAAGACAGGTGTTTAGCTTTTACCCTAATGTTTCAAAATAAAACGAATCAGAAAAAAATATCGTTACATATATGTTTTAATGATTCGTAAAATTTGCCATATCGTCCGTTACCCACATACAAAATTTTTGCCGTGATAAATTTAAGCAATACCAATTGGTATTTTGGGTATAAATTTTCAATGAAACTTAATAGAAATCGTCCTCTATTATCCTCTTAGCGGAGTGACGTGAAATACAATCGTGTTGTAGAAAAAACACAAATCACAAAATGTCAATAGTTGGGTTTAGGCCGTTCTCCAAAATCAGCTTTTTTATCTTTAATTTCTTTCCCTTTCTTCTCGTTTGACTTGTTTAAACCTAGTTTACGAGGGTGGATCCTTGCCCCAGAGGCTTTACTTTGTGGGAAAATACACGGTGACCCCAATAAACGTCACTCAAAAAAACAAAAAGCTCTTAGAGTGTTGTGTAATGAATTTAATAAATTATTATTTTATAATAATTGAATTATATTAAAACGTTCAAATATAACTGTAGTATCAAAGGATGCAATATGTTATTTTGATTATTTTACAAACCCCAAGCTAAAGCACTGAACACGATTTTACACGGGTTTTTATACTTTTTTGAAGTAACACGATCCACAAAAAATAAAGCGAATACTATATTTTTACACTATTTTCGGATACCGAAAAATAGCATCTTATAACGGATTTTCTAATAACAAGAAATTCAACATCACATGACAGTTATAACAAGCAAACGGTTTCATTAGATTCTAACACATTAAGTCGTGTCAGATATTTCTTACAATGAAAAGGATTTATGTATATTCCTCCATAAAAACTTCTGTTTATAATCAAGTAACGATAAATAGTTTGTTTTTTTTTTAAGTCGAGAGTAATACCAAGCAGAGTTGCAATATTGGTTTTAAAAAATATATAATTTCAGTGTTTTTTTTTAATACTGATGACAACCATTGAGAAGTGAAGTGAGCCAAGTAGGAAAATGGTCAACCTTTTACATTTTAAATTCTTCAAAGAACAATCACGTTTTTATTTAATGTTTCCGTGAATTGCATATTACGTATTTAGTATTTACTAAGTTTATTTCAAATTTTCAATACTTTATTTAGAATATTATAGCGCATGTAATTTAAAGTTTCTTAAAATAGTACTTGGCTCACTTTACTTCTCATGAGATCATGTTAAGGTTTTAACCCTTTGAGGAGTAGCGTCGTACAGGTACGGTAAAGTATTTTGCCAACTTTTGTCATATTGTTTTATTGTTATTTCTTCAGATATGGATACTACACACATCTATCGATCAGTGGTTTTTAGCATTCAAAATATTTTTATTATATGTTTGAATTGTATTTTTTGAAAAAGGTTTATATTTGTAAGCATATCAGTAACCGTATTATATTAATATTTCGGGTCGACTTCCTTCTTGGAATTGACATCAGTAGAGGATCTTTCACAAATTGATTTCAATCATTTTGTATTCGAAAGCATGGAGGTATTTTATGACTTTATTTTCCTTCATCTCCTCGATTTTTAATGCATGAAAAATATGAAGCGTAGCGATAACTTTTGGTTAGTCAAAAGTCTTGTTTTGGTCTTATCCTAGTCTTATTCTCTCTAAAAAAGAGATTGATTCCGTTGGGAGCGAATATGGCTTAAAATAATTTAAAGCTACGTATCAAATTTCGTCACTATTCTGACAAAAGTTGGTAAGTAACAGATTGACAGTTCTGAATAAACAGCAAATGAAAAAAATAACTTTTAATATAAAGCCTTCAGCATTTTATTTTATGTTTCATGGATAATTATAATCAAAATATAAGTAGATGCATCTATGCTGATCTGACACAAATAAGTGTATTAAATAAATACAAAACGACAATAGTAAACTTACCTTTTAAATCAACATTATAATAACTGCTTCTACAAATAAATGCTTTTTTGGCAAACTGACGTAAGCAATGCACCAACTGAGTTATTCCTGACAAATAATCGATATCAATGAATCTCTTTGTATACTTAACTCATTTCTGTCAGTTTTTTACTTAACATTTTCTGCCAGAAAGGTGACGGCTTATTCAAAATCAATTCGAGCAGAAAATATACATCCACGATCTCAAATATTTTCTACTGACCTAGCCAGTACTCCAATCCTCTGATCGCTTATCAGAGGCCTTGTCGCTAGATCAGGGTTTCTTAAACAATGTTCTTGAACCTGAATGGGTGTTCCGTGAACACCTGCATACACAACTATAAAACACCTCTTTGTCAATATTATTCAGTAGGCTCAAGCCTACGACAAAAAAACAAAAATTCAGAAGTCAGAAAAAGCCTCCAAAGTATTTGTTTGTATTTTAACTATTAGGAGTTACTCAACCTAAAAAGTGTTCCATTACAGAAAAATTTTGGGAAACTCTGCATTAGACTATAAAGGCTTCTTTTGATATATGATTTTGATATCATTTTAAAAACATTGAAATGTCGTTTGATCATTCTACTGTGCAAAGATAAAGTAACCAACAAATAACCAATTTTACCAATTTTGGCACAAAAACGTTTTTTGATAATTTTAGACTTATCGTTCTATAGAATTAGACCATCGGTATAAAAACTACTATTTGATGTTTCAAGAACATAATATTTGGAGTGTTATCTTTTTTCAAATAAGAACACAGCTTGATTGTCAAATATTCAAAAATAAAATGAGAAATGCAATATTGATTACGATTCTTTTTGACATTTGGACACTAAACTTTCTTTTTTATTTCGATGGTCTTTGACTTTTTTGCTAGTGTAAATATTTATGTATATTGACATGACTCGTAATTTATTTTTTTCTTTCATTTATAGTGAGAAATTTGTATTTTGTTTCACGATGTTATACGCCAAGAATAAATCCCCACTGATAAAAGTCATTACGACCACAACAAGTAGGAATAAAAAAGAACATCGCTCAACTGTTAAGGAGATGTTTTATTAGGAACTTGCAAACATTTTATTTCAAATCACACACAATTATTATCAATAGAATTAACAGTACTACAATACAATTAATAACTTGCTTGCACAAACGATTTTATAGAAGTTAAGAAATTTTATGCTACATAAAACAAAACTAATTTTAATTATCGTCGAGATGAAAAAAGATCAGTTCTTTCATCTCGACGTCGGGCTTTCCAATACGCCATTTTATGAATCTCGTATCGCACAAACCCTAAAGAAAAATCACAAGTGAAGATAAAGCTCCCATCGGGACTTAATCCCAGCAGCTGGCAGCGTCGCCATACGTCACGTACCGATGACGTCCTACAAAGCAAGAACGAAAAAAACGAAATTCGTTTCGGGTATAGAAAAAACAGTGTTGCCATTTAAGGTCATAAACAATAAAAACAATCGATATTACTGGTTACATGATAAAAAAAAATTAAACACAGTTAATTAAACTAAACTTTTAAATGTTTGCCAGTTGTCATCACAAAAGGGGTAGTAAGAGCTTCGGCCTATAAATCTTACCATGTCAATATGAATTAATGAACCTTGTTAATGGCAACATTTTAAGATAGATTTAGAGATTCTTTGCCGTCACCCAGTTTCACCAACCGCAATTTGTTCAGAAAAGACGAAAAGGAAGTATTCTCAGAGAGATTTATAATTTAATTATTCATTCGGGACATATTTTAAATACATAATATTCCGCTTTGATTAAAAGAATTGCTATACAGCGATACGTTAATAATATAAAATTCAAATAAACGTTTTTGAAGGCGTACTGCGCCTGAAAGAAAATCAGCAGTTGCTTCATGGCTACGGCGAAAGGGGGAATAGGATAAAAAATGATATTTTTTCAACCGCCGTTTCTCTTTATTACATTTTTTTTTATTCAAGATAAAGCCAAAAAATTTACGCGTTTATATTTACTTCGTGTGGAACATTATTATAATTTGACCGTATACAAAATTGCTAAATTAGAATTATGACGTCAGCGCTAGTCGAAAGCTTTGTTGGTAGAGCTTTGCCTTGGCATCATTTTCTCGTTTTCGTTTCACGAAACTTCATTTAATAATATCATTACAATTATAGGTGGAGCTTTGTAACAAAAAATACGAAACTGAAACACATTAAATGTATTTCAACTGTGGTTATTTTGCAAGACTTGAATTTTAATTGACCTCTGTACTCTAGACTTCAATTCGAGTATCGAATACTCAATACTCGAGAATGCTCTCAAGTTTTTCAAGTACTCGATACTCGTAATTTATAAATAAAGATTTATTTCCAAATTTTATTTACTTATTTAAACCTTTCTACACATACCTTCTAATCATTTACATTTTCTCTGTATATATAATAAATACTCGGCCTAAAATTCAGGAATTCTTCCCTTTTACATTTACGCATTGTGTAATGCTAATGCAATAATAGGAATATTGTAGAAGTGTTATATAATTGTCATAATTCTCTCCCGTTTGCCTGATGTGTAACGGATACACAGCTCAGGAGCGCGTGCTTTTTTTGCATAGTAAGGGAAGGGTTTACACAGTTTTTTTCGATAATCACATTGTATCAAACTTGATACACGTTCTATCAAAATTATGCAAGCTGCAAATGCCGAATTAGTATGTAAATTTAGCTATTAAGTTTGCTAAAGATGACCTTGTAAAAAATTAAAACCAAGAAAAAAGACTGAAATAAAAGTTTTTCCTAGACAATTTATTTGATTAATATTAGATTATGTCAATTAAACACCAGTTTAGATGTCTCAGAGCACTTCAAGACTGAGTATAATTCATAATTTGTATGTGGCCCAAAATCATCAGAACACGTTTTTTGCGCCTGTGTTACGCCTGTGTGGGTTACGTCCTTTTTCCTTTCCACAGTCGATATAAATGAAACATAAAATATCGTGTTATGATTCTGTCTACATTTAAAAAAAATGAATCGAATTGAGATGAATTACTTAAAAGACTAGACAATAATTTCCGCTTAGATCAGTCATGCATAACCTTTTTCTTCTAGCGATAAAAACAAATTATAAAAGTTTCAAGCCGCAAAAAAAAATTAAAATAAAAATACGCTTAATCCTCTTTTTGCACGAAGGATACGTACCACATAAAACAGGAGTGCAAAGAAGCCGTGTAAATATGATTAGGTGGATATCATTAAATATAATATTGGTTTCATTTTATTTGATCGTGCTATTTTTAAATCGTGCAATAAACGGATTAAGAGTACGTACCTATTAACAAAAAAAAAATCGTTTAAAATTTAGTAATTAATTCAGACGATCTTGCCGCCTGTGTGGTCGAGTGGTCAACGTCGTTGGCTTCGGTTACGGAGGTCATGGGTTCGGATCCCAGTACGGACAGTTTTATAAATTGATTTTTCAATCAATTTATGAAATTCTGTTCGAAGGCATGGATTTTATTTCAATTTAAATTTGTATAAATAGCACTGTTTATATATTTTTCTTGTCTGTTGATAATCCTCGCGATGAGCGAAACCGGTCCTGATCAAATAAATTTTATGTGGAAAATCTACTAAAAATGTTTAATTATTTTTATTATTATGCCATTCCACCAACTATTGACAGTGAACACCTTAAAAGTGATTCTAATATACCTTTAGCAAAAATATGTTTAGTTAGTAAAATATTAACGACAGGCTTTCAACAAAAAGTTCAAAGTAAAATCTACTGCAATAAAAAGTTTATATATCTTTTGATATTGATTCACCCCAATAATAATAAATGGGAAATATTTTTACTGTTATTTTATGGAAATAATTCTTTTAAGGACACTCGGAATTTTCCGCTTTCTCTGTCGATGACTTTTGAAATAAATTTATTGCCATTTATGAAATATATAGTTCTAAAAAAAGGTTATATTGTCACTCGAATAATTTTCAGCCCAAAATTATTTTTAAAAAAACCTAATTCTGCAATCTTGTTTTAGCCGTAATTAAATAGTAATTCATTACAGACCGGCCGTTTTATTTATTAAATATGTCTGCCTACAATATGGAGCGTGGGAAAGCTTTATGAAATAATTCAAAAAAAAATTAACAGATGTTACAACAGAAAAACAAACGATCCGTTTTCAGTTTTAATATTTTATTAAATAAAAAATATTTTCGGCCACTTCACTTTTTAGAAATGCAAAAATCTTGAAAAAATATATTTATTTTTGATCCAATCAATAGATATCGATATAAATCTTGTATTAAGAACTATGATGGATGAACTTGAACTGACGCTTAGTAAATGAATGTTTCGTGTTCATATAAGAAATAAATGTATTATATCATTGAGTTTAAATCTATTGCTGGCGTAAAGGATTAATTAGCCCATGGGAATGCCCACAGATTTGAATGGTGAGTAGTTTTAAGAACTATATTTATTTTTGTCTGTCGGAAAAGGTTTTATGATTATATTTATATAGGGTATACAAGAGGCGACCCAGGCATGTGCAGCTGATTGTTTATGTGCTAATCTTTTTTCAAGTAACTAACACCTATACCTTGATTTACGCTAAACTTGTTTTGTACTGCTTAATTTTAACGCGGTCAAGACAAATATTTTATTTCAATAATAAATTAGCAAAAAGCAAAAATCAATGACAGATTATTTAACAATGTTAAGTTAAGAAGATTTTTCTGATAGATATCATTTCTATAATAATGATTTTGAACCAAATCTTATGAAACTGCTGAAGGCATACGTCGAAATAGTTGTTTTTTTTTTGTAAAAAATAATACTTTGCTATTTTTTACCGTATTACAATGTAGTCTACCAAATAAATGACAATTTAATAAATAAGTTAATGTACATATATATCACTTTCAGGGTGTTTACTGTCAATAAATACTTGGTAGAAAGGCATTATATTTTAAAAAAAATACTTATTTGTATCTAGTTTCACTTTTATAAAAAATATTTTTTGAATGTATAATATGCAGTGCTTTTTTTACCATGCAACGCGGTAGAAAGGCGTTCTGGCACCATTTTAAATGTTTCAAATTAATATTACCAACTATTGATTTTTATTTTGCATTGAAAATTTTTCTTATGATCTCACAGATTCAAGTCCCAGTACGAACAGCATTTTCTACTAGACATTTATCGATTTCTGTTCGAAGACATGAGTATTTGTGATATCTAAAAAAAATTCACGCTTCCAATTCTAAAATAAACGGGACAAACCGAAAACGACTAGCAAAGCCACTATTCCTGCCCTAGTTCTATCCTTTTATCATTACAATATTCCAAAAAAAGAGACGTTCAGTAACTGAGTAACAAGCAGTTCTTTTAAAAAACTTCTAGCACTGATAATATGTATATCGGCTGTGCAAAGGAAAAAGGACGT
This sequence comes from Himalopsyche anomala, assembly GCA_031772345.1. Classification (NCBI taxonomy): domain Eukaryota; kingdom Metazoa; phylum Arthropoda; class Insecta; order Trichoptera; family Rhyacophilidae; genus Himalopsyche; species Himalopsyche anomala. Next base: position 21,961,193 of record CM062834.1, on the reverse strand, counting down.
AGCCCACAGTTTTTTCAAAACAGGTTTTTTTCGATTATCACAATGTATCAAACTTGATACACATTCTACCTTAAGGATGCAAACTGCAAATTTCAAATTAGTATCTAAATTTAGTGTTTGAGTTTGAAAAAATGACTTTGTAAAAAATTAAAACCAAGAAAAAAAATCAAAATAAAGGTTCTTCCGAGACAATTTCTGTAATTAATATTAGATTATGTCAATTAAACACTAGTTTATAAGTATCCGTGCACTTCAAGGTTGTGTATAATTCATAATTTGCATATGTCACAAAATCATCAAAACGCGTTTTTAGCGCCTCCTGTAAAATTTGATATGTGTGGGTTACGTCCTTTTTCCTTTCCACAGTCGATATGTAATTGTATAAGTTCACTTTATGTACTTTTTTGTAACCTATATCGAAATTTTGTATGAGTTGTATGCTTCAATTAACGCAAATTCTTATCTTTAGAACTTGTTTTCCGTTTTGTTTGTATATGTATTGAATTACGCGAATATGCTTTGCACGAAATCTACCGCGCGAATTGAGATATGGGTATATATTTAATGTTTAGAATATTCACAAAGAAGCGAAAAATGTTTCACATTATTTACAATGACAGTGTGCTTTTTAATGAGTGATTTTCATTAACAAAAATATGCACATCTATATTAAACTTTTCATATTCACTTCTCGAAAGTCACAGTGCACAATTTCGCTCAAATATTGCCCCCGGATGCCCCGCAAATCTGATCTTCGTCTTCTCTCCCTGGGAAGCTCTCGACTCATAATGGAAGTAGATAGCTTTTTGCTGATTTTATGCAAATATATGCAAAATGTCGCGGACTGTTCGCTACATAATATCTAATGAAGTGAACTAAACTTTACTTAGAAATAAACGGATACGGTAGGACAAGTGAACTTGGGAAGCTTAATCATATTAAACAAATATTTTAATATTATGAAGCTTTATTCCTTGGTCGAAAGATAATTTAAAACAGTGGTCTCCAAACTCAATAAGGATGTGAGCTACTTTCAGAAATTGAAATTGTCTGGTGAGCTACCTATATTTTTTTATTATTATTATTCCATATCCGCTACCTACACGGAGCATATGGTCACCAGGAAGTTCCCACATGACTCTCTATCTCCAGCCAGTCTCCTTGTTTCCTCCCAGGTCATCCTAGCGTCCCGCTAAAGATGACTTTGTAAAAAGACTGAAATAAAGGTTTTTCCTCGTCAATTTCTTTAATTAATATTAGATTATGTCAATTTAACACCAGTTTAGAAGTCTCCGCGCACTTTAAGGTCGTGTATAATTCATAATTTGCATATGACCCAAAATCATCAACACACGTTTTTTGTGCCTCCTGTAAAATTTTATATGTGTGGAGGTTTTTCTTTCCACAGTCAATATGAAAATATTTGCTTTATTTAAAAGTAGTAAATCATGCATTTAATGATTAAAAGTATTAAATTGTATTTACAAAAACAAAACATATTTATGTTAGATATTCAGAAGATGTATCATAATTTTAAGGGAAAGCCGTATTCTTATTTCATTATTTTTTTTAATTTCGGAGTAAATTTAAGCTTTCCTTAATATGAAATCATCCGAGCTGTTGACACCGTCGGCTGTTCTTCTTGGCTGTCAACTTTTTACCAGAAATATCCATTTAATTTAATACATCCAAACAATGTATTATAACTAAACCAAAATAATTAAAATTCACTCAGCTGAATAACTGACAATGTTTATGAAACCAAAAAGAAATACCTGTCAAAATAACCATTTAAATTGCCATTTACTTGGTAGAACTTCATTTTAATACAGTAAAATTATAAACGTATTTAGTTCTACTGTTTTTATAATATTAGTTAATAGCTATTTCGGCTTTCGAACAAACAATTATCAATCCATCACCGTTGCTTAAACCTTTAATGCAGGGTTTCCTAAACATTTTCTAGAATAGAAAATATAACGGAACACTTTATATTTTTTTTAAACTGTGTTGCAGTGTATAAAACCGTTCGAATTTTTTTCGGAACACCTACTTTAATGTAATCTTATACATATATATATAATTAATGTTTGTGTGTTCGTACTTAATGCGTTGCCGCACCGCTCATCCGATTGCAAAAAAACTTTGACGAAAAATTTGCTTCTACTTCCGGAAAGGTTATAGGCATATTAAAATTAACTTACAATAGATCTTACATTTAAAAATCAATTTTTGTATGTCTGCCATACAGTTTATTTTGACAACGTATGCTTGCACTTGCACGAAGGTTATGGTACAATTGAATTATAGTAGGTGACGCGTGTGTCGTACCGTGGACAATCGGCAGCAAACGTCAAACGTCAAACAGACAAACAAAAAAAATGCACTTCAATAAACACAATCAAAACAGTTTCTTTCTTTGAGTAGCATCGCAATGCTTGCTGGGAACTAATAGCTAGTAAATAATAAATATCAGTTTTATTTATCTTAATATACCTTGAAAAATCCCACATTGCTTATCGTTTTTTGAAACACTAAAGTCGTATTTAATAATTCAATACTATAATTTCAAATAAAAAAATAAACATTTTTAGTACTTTTTCCACATAAAATTTATTGGATCAGGACCGGTTTCGCTCATCGCGAGCATTATCAACTGATAAGAAAAATATATAAACAGTGCTATTTATACAAATTTAAATTTAAATAAAAGGTGTATTATTTTTATTATAATGCCATTCCACCGAGTATTGACAGTGAACATCTTAAAAGTGAACTATAATTTCAATATGAATTAGGATGTTAGAGTGACGATATATTGTGTATCTCTTCGGAGACAGTATATATAGCTGACCAAAATGTAATTTTAAACATAGTTTAGAAAGCCGAAATAGCTATTTACTAATATTATAAAAGTTGTAGAACTAAAAAAGTTGCTATTTTTTTACCCTATCAATTAAATACACTTTGAAAAAGCACGGTGCTACATTGCATGCGTGTACTTACTACTCAGTACTAGGGCATCCGATCTCGGACCTTTTTTGTGATCTAAGGGGTGGGTTAATTGTGGGTTACGTCTTTTTTATTTTCTACAGTTGATATATTACGTAATATTTGATATTTTTGTATCTATTATTACAACATAATCGCTTTGGTAAACTGAATCAAGATTACTTTCGATGGTTTCGGCGGTAACTTTGTGGAAGTTCATTTTAATATAAAATTTAAAATAACTTTGATTATTCCACGTATTGTGTAACTAACTGTGACACGTGTTTCGCCTCTTTCAGAGGCATCCACTCCACTCCACCGAGTAAATAAAAAGGATTTAAAGATGAATAGCATAGACTTTTTAGAAATAAATAAAACTCTTAACAAAAAAGAAATATTATTAAATAATATTCTTAATAGGAATGGTTGCTCGCCATTAGTTACATTGTTTCCAATTAATAGAGTAATCACAAACTTATCTGATTGACTGCAGCTCATTAGTTTAATAGTTTGTAATGTTTAACGTCATTAGTAGTATGATTATATTTGTTTGTCTTATTTCGATTCTATAACCCCCTCTTTAAAAGGAAAAAATCCTAATCTAATTGATTGCAGCTCATTAGTATCATTATTTGTTTGCTTTATTTCGATTCAATCATCCCTCTCTTTGCTTTCCTTAAAAGGAAAAAAACCTAAACTCCATTTTGTAATTTCATAATTTAAATATTTTAGAATCAATCTTGCTTCATTACTTAAGCAAAATTTGCGATAGTAAGTCTGAAGATGCGTCTGAAAGAGGCGAAACGCGTGTCACAATTTGTTACACAATACGTGGAATAATCAAAGATATTTTTAATTTTATATGAATCACGATTTTTTGCAATTCAATCAGTAAAATAGTCCTTTGCCGTTAGTATTATGGGAATTGGTGAATGTTACATAATTTTAAGCCCTCAATAGTACAGTCAGCAGGTACTTGAGTCAGACTGCCTCCATCCTCATTCCTAGTTTTCTTTAATAGTTTTCTCATAAAACACTTACCACACATAATATTAGTTTGCCCTTCAATTTGTCGAAATAAACATTACCATTAACTGGAAAACTTTGAAAAAACATAATGTGTGAGAAAATCGATTCTACTAGTTTTTTCTCGAAAATCAATATCTTAGAATTTAAAATATATATATATATACCGCTCCCAGTGCATAGCATATGGCTTCCTTGTAAAGATTTTTCAACAGTTTTATTATACGAGAACTCTTTGTTACTTAACTTTTCCTGTTCTAAGCTCAAGAAATGCGACCCCAATACCCACATTTTCTTAAATATCTATTTTAATATTGGTGATACAATGTTTATAATTAAGGTTTTCTTATATCATAGTTTTTTTGACCTTTTGTAGAAGAAAAAAAATATTCGATCGCTAGTTCAGTCTCTATTAAATAAAATAAAAAGGAAAAAATCAACTTAATAAAAAAGATCCTCAAAGTAAAACAAAAAACGGATTGATGTGTACGAAGTTAAAGATAATAATTTATGTATCCTGGAATACTATTCTTAAAAAATACACAATATCTTATTTACATCGATGCCTCACTTTATATAAGTTCTGGCAACATAAGAAGGCGCGATACGCGGTCGCTCGTAAAATAGCATGTGCAATGATTGGTGGGCTAAATCTCGTCAGTTGCGATTTCATATGTGTGCTGGGATGACGTATTTTTTACGCGCAACTTAAAATATGATTATTTATTAAAAAAAACACGGATTTTTATAAAAAATGTATGATGAATGATGCAGAGAAATATTTTAAAGCGCTTAGACTATTTTTTTGAAATTCATAAGAATAAGGCCAATAATGACGAAACCACAGGGGTCCCTAAATGATCCCCATCGGAAGAGAGGTATTTTTCTAGTCTCCGAGGCGTTAAAAAAAGGCTGTTCATTCTGGGACTAAAACCCCGTGAGATCCGTCACAGAAGTCAACGACGTTGACCGCTCTCGCAGATCTGGACCAACGTTACTTGTACAGTCTGTTATGATTTTTTTAAAAATAATAACATTCTCATTCCACTGGATGAGTTACTTAATGTGACACTCGTTTCGCCTCTTTGAGATGGGATTGAGATGAAGTTTTAACCCTTTCAAATAAGAGGTGGGCTGCCAATACATTAACAGGGGGCTCGCTTAATCTCCAAGCAATTCTCGGTGTTCCGGGGAATGAGTGAATATTTTAACACTCCTGTGCAATATTTTAATAAGCAATCGATTGTTAGTTAATACACTTATAATGTGTAACAATATGCAATTTACCGTAAACTCATCAATGTAAATGACTAAAAATGTACTACTGTGTATACTGAAGCCGTCGTAAATGATATATATTTGTCATAAATTATGTAGTTATGTACTAATTGATCTTACTTGATCTGAGAATATTGTTTTCTGTAAAATTAACAAGGGGCTCACTCAAGACTCTTCGAGCACTCTCTAGCTCACCCTTGCTTCAAATACAAGTTTATCAGTCTTCATACACTTCAAAGTCGTGTATATTGTCATAATTTTCCTTCAGCCCAAAATCATCAAAAAACTTTTTTTGTGCCTCCTGTAAAATTTGCTATGTGTGGGTTACATCTTTTTCTACTGTCGACACATGGAAGATAAACAGAAACGATTAAAAAAATCAATTCTCTATAAATCCTGAAATAAACATCACTAAGAGTGAATATGATCTTGAGAGCTTGAGGGCTTGTCAGTTTTCAAATCCCGGTTTTTTTGGCGAAATTTCGTAACCGGTTATGCCGATTTTTTCATAAACGAGGATATAAACAAAATTACAGAAAATTTGAATCTTTTGTTTGATTGCTTAAAGACCATATGCCCCACATCATTACCCAATCAGGAAATTTTGTTACAAAACGATCAGTGAACGCTTTGTGTTTTCTCAAATCATATTTTCTGAAGAGTAACACCAAGTAATTTCTTGTTGTGCATTATTATGTATATAAATAAACAACATAAAAAAAATACTTTTTCTCGCTATTTTAATTGAATTATCCATTTTTTTTAAAACTTCGAAAACCGGTTAAAACCGGTTTTCAAACAATGTAGACATTTGACAACGGGTTTTTGTATAAGCCCTAAAATATGACGGCAAAGTTTATGATATGTTTTCCATACAAGTTACTTGAAACATGACTTGGTTTTCTTTTTAGTAAAATGTTTTATTAAAAAAACTGAGGCTGAAAAAAATGCTGATATAAAAAGCTAATGTAGCAAAGCGCTGCCTATCTCCGTTTATCTGTTATGAGATAAAATAATATAAAAATTTATTCGATAATCGATTGAACATTAACGTTTGATTATTACTGCTTTAATCAAGCATTTCGTTTATATTAATGATGCAATCGACGTATTAGGTACTGGAATAACGATTTCAAAGGAAAATAAATATTTTATCACAGGAAGTTTGCTTTTCAGACATTAAATCAGAAGCTGCAAGAACGCAAAATACGGATTGAAAACATCATCATCAGTGATTTATTTTTTAATATTTTTTTTATAAATATTGGCTGCGATATATGTTGTATGAAACTACCTGCAGCTGCCGCGCAGAAACATTTAGAAATTAAATTTACTAATTTAACTGTATTTCATGAAAATATGCGTAAATATACCTAATTAATAAAATATCCAAATGTTTAAAAATTGTTTCAATTGCTTTTTTGTAAAATGTCCAATTTGGAGTGTAAAAACTGTATTTACGCACATTTTCACATGTTAATAAATTATCTAATCGTTCCAATTGTTTTTTTTAAATGTCCAATTTGATTTGTAAAATGTCCAATTTGATTTATAAAACGTCCAATTTGGAGTGTAAAAACTGTATTTACGCACATTTTCATATTTTAATAAATGATCGAATTGTTTTAACGAACAGTAAAAAATAGATAAATCGATCGAAAATATGTTTTTTCGTACGGGACTCACGGACGCCCACAACGCTGAATGAAAAAATTAAACGACAACTAATTTTAAAATTTATCCATCTACAGAAATTGCATTTATTTGATGATTTGATATAAGACGAATTATTTTCTTATATTAACAAGGGGCTCGCCGGCTGCGCCAAAATTCAACAAGGGGCTCGCGCGAGCCCCCTCCAGCCCACCCCTGGGTAGTATCCACCACTAAATACATCAACATATAAAGCAAAATATTTAAACGCCATTGTTTATAAAATAGTAAAGCAAACATTGATTTATTTTCATATTAATGTTTTTTTAACAATGTTTTCATAACAACAACAAAAAGTGGTAAGAAACTATAAAGACATTTCTTTTTCAACAGTTCCTCCTGATATATTGGACGGAGAATCATCGAGTGACGTTGAGGCTCACGAAGGCGCGAGTGCTGGCCTCGTCTGTCGAGCAAGAGGAAGACCTACTCCAAGAATTCTCTGGAGGCGAGAGGATGGATCCCATATCCTGCTGCCGAACAGCACAGGGGACGCTCAGAGAGGTTAGTAGCACAAACATAAGCCAACGCTTAGAATATATTAGAAAACACTAAACTTGAAACAGATTGAAGTCAACAAATATGTATCGACATATTGTGAGTTTATTTATTATATTTATTGATTTGGCATTTACTTGGTAGAACTCCATTTTAATAGGGTAAAAATATCAATGTACTTCAGTTCTATAGTTTTTTTATATTTTATGCGTTGAAAGCTATTTCGGCTTTCGCCATCGTCAGGACTATGCTGAAGAGTAAACTTTGCTCATCTATATACTGGCCCCTAAGAGATACACAATGCATCATATTATTCACTAACATACTAATTCAAATTCTAATTACAATATTACACACATTAAATGTGATTTTAGTGTTCCAAAGAACGATAAGCAATCTGGGTAAGCCTAATTAATGTTTTAAAAACCCCAGACTGCTTATCGTTCTTTGAAACACTAAAATCACATTTAATAAGTGCAATATTGTAATTAGAATTTGAATTAGTATGTTAGAATGAATAATATGATGCAATAAAAAACTGTGGATTGCGTCCTTTTTCCTTTTCACAGTCGATATCATATTTCACTTTCGAAAAAATAAAATACATTTTTTATTACTTGTATTTGATACTAAGCAATATTGGCAGGCAAGTTACACCTACCTATCTTTGAAAATATAATATATTTTTGCTGTGTATTATTTTCCAAATCCGAAAACAAAAGAAAAAAGTTCTTAATATGATTTAAGGTTTCAATAAGGTTTTGTTTTTGTTTACCGTGTGAGCGATTTTGTTTTATTGAAAATACATAAATTTGAACATTTATTTCGAAGTTTTATAAAAAGTTATAACAATATTTATTATTGCCTCGTAAAAAATATATAATACATACAAAATACTATTACAAGAAAGACATATTAACATTTTAAATGATTTCAATTGAAATGATTTTTTATTTTACATCGTTACTTGCTAAATACTAAATACTATTTTGGTAGTATATAATCGCCTTAAATACTTAATAGTCGCCTGCTGTGGCTCAGTTGAATAGAGCTTGCTCAACTGATCATGCTGCTCTGGATTCGACTCTCGGTAAGATCACAGTAGGGATTCTGTGTCGAGACGTCCCGGGACTTTTCGGGTTTTTTGCTTTCTTGAGTTCCGGGAATCGAGGCTGTGATTTAAAATGTGCTAATAAATTGTACACTTTAATTTTTAAAAAACAATTCTTGTGGCTAAGAAACCTTCAAAAGGACTGATGTGTATTGAATGAAAACACATATAAGAGGAAAGCCCCAAGAAAAACCTAAGTGTACATACAAAATATAACTGTAGCAAAAGCAAATTACAAATAATTAAAATTAAATGTTCATACCTGATATTTACAAAGGCTTTTTCACTATTATACAAAGGTGCCAATGTTTCAATAAGACAAAAAAGGCCTAAAAGCTGTAATGTGAAGTTACGGTCATATATTTATTTACTCTTAACTGCGGTCGAATTCATTGATATTTTTTTATTACATGTACTATTATCATCTCTTCTTAGTAAAAATCAGCCGTAAGCATTTCTTTCATAATATATCATTCATAGTGTCTGTAATACATACATGCATACAAATATTTAATTTTCATAAATTTATAATTTTATTGAAGGGAAATTAAAAGTCTTGAGTCCCGGGAATTCCCGGGACTTTAAATATTCCGAGACTTCAGAATCCCTAGTTCACAGTGAATTTGAGAATTATTCAAATCAAAGCTGTAATCGAAGTCGTTTGAGGTGTCAATTCACAATATTTCTTCTCCTTCCATCCTTCTGATCCTTTAATAACTGGGTGTATCAATAGCGATTAGTTAACCACTAGTTCTGTTAGCCTTACCTTTCTTTCCCTACTACTCACTTTGAAAAAAAGTGAGGTTGAGCGACTGAGTAATAAACAGTTCTCGTAGAAAAAAAAACTTCTGTTGAGATACCATTATTAGGAGGCCATATGCTCCACATTGGGAGCGAACATGGAATTAAAAAATGTCCATTCCCGGCTAACTACTGATTATACTAGCAAATATTGCATTTTATTTAAACACTTTTACGCATTTGTCACAAAACGTTCCACGAATAAATTGTCATGCACGGAACATAGAAAACTACTCTACCACCTCATGCAGAAGCCTTGCAAGTCCTAGAAACCTTATTTAACTTGCCTGAGATGCAAGGAGCGTTTATTAAAATATATTTGCAGCGGAACCTACATTAAAATTGCAATTCGCAGCATATTTAATATGTATGTTAAAATGTATGTTTTTATATGTTTTTAGTATTCACTTACCAACGTAAATACCATCTTTCGCAGTACTCTGCAGGAAATTTATTTGAAAACCAACCTACCAAAAGTTTATTACAAAAAAAAACGACCAAATCAAATAACATGGCAACATTGGACGTGATTGCGTATTTTTCTGTAAAATTCGTTTATACATTAAGTAAAAAAAAGGATAATCGACTTCGATTGTCTGTGTCAATTTTATCCGTTATTGATGAAACTGACACAAGCCAACTTACTTCAATGCCATCCAAAGTACTCCAATATTTCTGACAACGTATCCTAAAGTTGTCTTTGTGATAATTATAATCGCGCGTTATTAAAGCGAGCTCTTTTTAACCGTTTGAATACCGCGCAAATAAATATATGTCCCAGAGATACTCCGTGTTTTCGAGAAATATAATTTTGCCTAATATACACTCGAATTCGATGGTTTAAAAACCTATATTGACTCAGTATAGATATTCATCAAAATATTGCTTATATTATATTAGAATACCAAGTATTTGATGTTTTTAAATGTCTTGGACATCCGTTTTCGCTTGCATATGTTCTGGACACCAGTGTCCGCTTGGTATTTAAGTGGTTTATATTCCCCAGTTATGTTACAATCTTTCTTATTTCTACGCATTAGTACATTATTAAGAGCTGCAACTATGCATGTATTTGGATTATAATTAGTTCTTGAAATGACATTAAAAGTTTTATGAGGGCGCCACATTCTATGCAATCTGTCAAAACGTGTCGTAAACAGTCAGCGCATTAAATTATTACATAGTACAGTTATTATGCAAATAAGACTTAGAATCTTGAAATCTACGACAGTTACTATGATTCAGGGTTGGAAATGGAAATTTAATCATCCGGAGCGGTCATTTTTTATGTGAAAATCATTTAATACGCGCAAGATTTTTTCAACTGTCAGAAATTTTCGAAACATGGCGGGTAGAAAATATTTCCAATATAGACAATCTTAACCTCGTTAGACCATAGAGTAAAATAAGAAAACTCATTACATAGAGTATAGAATTTTAAAATTAGAAACATAGATGCTTGACAAATCATGTGATACAATGATTCCATTTTTGATTATGTGAATCATCTCAGATATAAAATACAAATATGAGAAATTTGCCTCCAACGAAAAAATAATTGAAGAATAATGAACACTTTCAAATATAAAGTAAACACAACTCTTTTTAACGCGATTTTGAAATAACACGATCTACTTAAAAGAACCATAAATATATTTTTACCTGAATTATTTTTTTACACGAATCACAGATACAAAAAAGCGGATAACTGAATTTTTAAAAACAGAAAATTCAACAACACAAGACAGTAATAACAAACGAAAAGCTTCATTAGATCCTTAATACCTTCGACGTCAGACATTTCTAGCGATGAAAGCGATTTTTGTCGAGTCCCTCATAAAAATTTGAATCGTTAAAATTATTCAAGTTCATTCGTGCACTTGAACGCCTGACGATGCCAAAAGGCGAAAGCCGGGTCGTTAGTGACAAAATCTGTGCGAATGTACATAATTTGAACGATTCAAATTTAATATTGGAATTCCAACAAGCACCTTCAGTCGAAATCTTAGACTTAACATGATTCTAATAAGAAATTTATTTATTTAGGGTTTTTCCCTTCTTCAAACTTAGAAATGTTTATTTTAAATGTGAAATACATATTATTACAAAATAATTCAATATTGGTATATTTGTATATTTGATATTTAAATTATAAATTTTTTCGAAATTCACGGATGCTTAATATTTTTTGTAATTTATTTATTGGATCATAATTATTAACTTTTGTACACGATTTTCAATACCACAATGTTGTTATTTTATCAAATAACACGGTTTTTTTTTTAATTCTGAGAACCAATCTTCATTTTTTCTATGAATTCTATTACTTTTTTACACGGTTTATTGTAGAAAGAATCTACCGACATTTACAAACATTTGAACATCTTAAGAAGAAGTTGAAATGTTTGTAGTATTATTTTAGATTGGTGTGTTTTAGGAATATCAATAAAGGCATTAAATTAAAATTTATAATTTTGCTATTCTACTAGTTGTGCGACATCTTTTTCGAGAAGCAAAATTTTTCCTACTTTTTAAAATACTTCTCAAAAAGATGAAACACTTGTCGCCCATACTCACACAACTAGTAGAAAAACAAATCTATCGATATCAATTTAATGTGTTTTTAAATGTCATTGAATCGAACCGGAACTTCCGTCCGATACGTATCCAACATTTCGAGCTCTGACATTGACTTGATTAAATTTGCTATCCACAGTTGACGTGTTCAGCGGCGAAACTTTGCACCTCACAAACTTGGAGCGACACCAGATGGGAGCCTACCTGTGTATAGCAACTAACGATGTACCGCCATCCGTCAGCAAACGAATTATGGTGCACGTAATCTGTGAGTACAATAATTATATCCACGTATATTTATTAAAAAAATCTATAACCAACTTACTGCGTGCGTGGTCGAGTGGTTAATTTAGAGTGGTGGTGGGCTGCCAATACGTTAACAAGAGGCTCGCTATCGCTTAATCTCAAAGCAATACTCGGTGTTCCAAGGAAGGAGTGAATTTTTTATCACTCATATCAAATTTTATGTAGTATTTCAATTAAAAATCGATTGTTACTTAATATACTAATAATATGTAACAATATGCAATTCACTGTAAACGTAAATGGTTTAAAATGAACCACTTTGCATATTAAATCTATCGTAGATTATATATACGTCAAAAATTGCAGTTATATACCATTTTGATCTGAGAATATTTTTTATCTTAAATTTACTAGGGGCTAGCCGGCCTTAGTTAAATTTAACAAGGGGCTCGCGAGAACCCCTCCGAGCTTCATCCAGCCCACCTCTGATTTAATGCAGCGATGTACAAACCGCGGTCCAAAATATCAAGCACTTGAAAATTGTGTTTGATAAAATTTAAGATTTCGACTGAAGGTGCTTGATGGAATTTCAATATTAAATTTGAATCGTTCAAATTATGTACATTCACACAAATTTTGTTACTAACGATTCGGGTTTCATCTTTCGGCATCTTCAGGCGTTCAAGTGCACGGATGAACTTGAGCTGTCAGTTTTCAAAATTTGATATGTGAAAAAAATATGCGGAAGCAAAGGTATGTATATAATTTGAATCGTCACTGATATATTGTGATTTTAATCGTGACCGATACTTGCTTAAGACATTTACCAACCTTTTTTCAATATCCATCAACGAAGCTGATTCAGCATTGCAACTAGAGTTGGTCGATTTGCAGAACAACGATTAATTGATATCGAATTATTAGGAAGGCAATCCTCAGAATTTTTACTAATGTCTTCCTGAAAAGCTGTTTACCATTTTATTTATTGACTTGTCACTGACTTGGTAGAACTCTATTATATAATAATAGAGTAAAAATAGCAACGTATTTAGTTCTACAGTTTTTATGTTTATTGGTTGATAGCTATTTCGGCTTTCGCCATCCCACCCAGGGGTGGGCTGGAGAGGGCTCAGCGGGGCTCGCGCGAGCCCTTTGTTAAATTGTACTTCGGCTGGCGAGCCCCTTGTTAATTTAAGAGAAAACAATATTCTCAGATAAAATTAGTATATAACTGCAATTTCTGACTTATTTACTATCAACGACAACTTCAGTATACACAGTAGTATATTTTTTGTAATTTATATAGATAAATTTACGGTAAATTACATATTGTTAGATAATATAAGTGTATTAAGTATCAATTGATTGATTGTTTATGTATTGCATATAATTGCATATAAGTGATAAAAAGAATTCACTCCTTCCCCAGAACACCAAAAATTGCTTTGAGATTAAGCGAGCCCCTTGTTAACGTATTGGCAGCCCACCGCTGATCTCATCCTACGTAAGAAGGCTGCTCTTTGTGCAAGTCTTTTCGGCATTCACATTTGCGAGAAAGCATTTTCTTTATTAAAACTAAACGAGTCTCAACACAGAAACCTTTTGAACAATGATAACTTCAGTGCTGTACTGAGGATAGCAACCACAATTGAACCCGACATCAAAATGCGTGCTGCCAGAGTATGCAGTGTCAGAAAGCTCACAAAGAAGTTACACCGTGCAAACATGCACGTAATGCGGAGTGTAGAGTGATTGTAGTAGCTGATAAAATTGTGTAATTATGAAATTAAAAATAATAAATAAAATGTATATCTCGTCTAGTATAATATATCATTATTTTTCAACAATTTTTCTCTCTGCAGCCCGTGAAAAATTAGAAAATGGATAAATTGGCCCTTCTTTCAAAAAGCTTGTGCTTTACTTATTTAGAGACATTTTCAAAATTCGAGTTCAAAAAAAATATATTCATTAATTACATGAGTTTTTATGTAAAAATATCACAGAGTTTCATTCATATAATATATCGATTGTGGAAAGGAAAAAGTATGTTACCCACACATATTACAGGAAGCACAAAAACGTTTTTTGATGATTTTAGACTAAAAGCAAATTATGAAATATACACTATACCCTGAAGTACACGGTGACGAATGAACTGGTTTTTTAGTGACTTGGTCTAATATTTATTTAATAAATAGTTCAAGAAAATCCTTTTTCCTGGAATAAAATTGCAATCTTCACAAGACTTTCTTTTTTCAAACTTAAAAGTTAAATTTAGATACTAATTCGTCATTTTCAGCTTCCATCTTTTTGATAGAATATATGTGTCAAGTTGTATATATTGTGATTATCGAAAAAAAGCTGTTTTGGAAAAGCTGAAGGTTACGTCCTTTTCCCTTTCCACAGTCGATATGTAATTGTAGAATTAGAAACATTTAAACTCGCTCCAAACAAGATTCTAAGATATTTCGCATTTTTTGTGTGCACAAACAAAGCTATCACTAACGACATTAAAGTGATGAATTTGTGTATTTTTTTCATTTCATTCAAAAGTGATTTAATGTTTCCTATTATTCTTTGGGGGCAAAAAAAAATCCGGCTGTTTCTCTCGCGGCAGGAAAATCTGCATTGCAAATAATTGTGTCTCAGTCTGGAACAAGCCATCTGTGACCGCAGATGGAAATAAGGCGAAATGAAGCTGAGCGTATTTGCGTTGAGGTGACCACTAATCCGAAATTCGACTGGAGCCGGTCACGAAATTTCAAATAGGTCACCTATTTTCTCGTCCTCTATAATCAGACCATTCCGGGGACATAACAGATGTAGGCAGTTAACCTTCGAGTGACGACAAACTTTAATTATGCACGATTGACTCGGTGGTCACTTTGTGAATTTATTAACATGACGTCGATTAAAGTGATTGTGTAAATACTAGGGTATCCAATCCCGGAACGTTTTTGTGATCCCGGGATTTCGGGATTGACGAATTTTCAATCCCTGGATTGGGCATTCGACATGAAATCGTGTATAAATTAAGAATTTTATCAAACTATTTCATTTCCATTTCAAAAACCCAAAAAATTTTCGATTTTTTTTTTAGCTCTTCCAAGAATTTCAAGATTTTACGGTATTGTTATTATTGGTACGGTCGCAATTCCGAGATTTCGGGACCACAAAATTAGACGGGATCCCGGGATTGGAAAGCTTAGTAAATACCGATACTAGTGTCTATACCAGGCATGCAAAACCTTTTTCTTTAAGCGGGCCGCATAAAAAATATAATGATGGTTTTGTGACGCAAAAAAAATTGAACGCTTTTTTACACGAGGGATAGCTTCCACGTAAAATATCCAGTTAAAAAAACGGTGTAAAAAAAATATGGACGAAATATTTAGTTACTAAGTGATAAAATGCAAAACGTGCCAAAATCCAACACATAGACAGTCGCCCGGCTATGCGTGTATAGCCTGGCACGTGTTGAATACACAGACGCTAGTCAATATTTGACTATATGCACCGCACAGACGACCGGCTCGTTGCAACGACAATGGAATGCGACCGTTCAATTGGGGGATTTGCGGCGAATATTTCACACCAGCGCATATTTCTGGGTAGTGTAATTGGGGGTTCCACTATACATTCACGTTCTGTGTTTCAGTAAAAATAATAATTTCTGCAATATTCACTCAATTATTGGTCACCTCCGCGACTGCTACAAATTCTGCCAAAAATGAAATTCCTCAGCTCAATACTTTTACAGATACTAAACGTATTTATCTCAGTGACATATTAGATATGCCAATAAATGTCAGTGGACCTTTTTTAGTAGCCCTACTTTCTTTACGCAAGACCATATCCGCCATTCTATTATTCTGTAAACAAAGGTCTTCGATAGATATCAGATCTGCCATCTTGGAAACAACCTTTGTCACTTTAATAGTGATAACTTATCATATTATTTGTCATGACAACCTTGATGGGCGAACTCTTCTTCTTTTTCTTCCATTAAATGGCTGCGACATAAATAATAATAATAAAAAATTCAACGTTTCATTTTTCGTATCGCAGAGCGACCTTTTTATAAATTTCGTTTTATAAACCAGTACTTCCCAAACTGTGAGGCGGCGACCTCCTGAGGGGCCACAGGTTTTCTCCAGTGGCCGCCGCGGAACATGTTTTGTATCGAGGTGGCCCTCGGATTATTTTTTTCAAATTTAGGGGCCGTGGTATGATTTTTTTTGGAAAGCACTGTTATAAACATTTAACAAAATTTCAGGGCCACTTTTTAGTATATTTATTAATTTTCATCAGTGATGCACAAACCGCGGCCCTTGTTGAATTTTGTAGCGGCCATCAAATCTATTTTTCACGTAAAACATTTATTTAATAAATGTAATAAAGTTTTTTCTTCAATGATGGAGAATAAATCGGTTCATAGAAACAGGCTTACAAATATTATGTCAAATTAAAAAAAATAGTTAACTTATGAATTGCATATAAATGAAACATAAATATTTCACAATGAAACGATTTTTAATAAGCAAGTACTCATAATCCTTTTTTGAATGGCTTATTTATTTTCGAAATAACACGTAAAATAATATAATGGAACCTATTACTCATTTATCTAAATTCACTTAATCTTTTTACACGATTTAAGGCTGTTTTACATGGAACGTACACATGTTCTGTATAAAAAGGATTGAGCGTACTTTAAACAATATTTTTTTTGCGGCCCGAACCCACAATAATTTGTTTTATGCAGCCCGCTTGAAGGTAAAGGTTGTATATTCAAAATAATTACAAGTGAATAATTTATCAGTTTTGAAGTTCAAAAGAGATTCATTTGGGGTCGTCCATCATTGAGATTCCGCGATTTTAAGCGATTTTTAAGATGGATTTTTTCGGGTCCGTAGTGCAGTGGTCATCGTCGTTGTTATCAGTGACGGATCTCGCGTGTTCAAATCCCTGTACGAACAATATTTTTTTAGTAGATGTATCGATTTATGTTCGAAGGCATGGATGATTGTTGTGTATAAAAATTCTCTCTAAATAACGAGGCCTAACGAGAGCCATTAGCTAACCACTAGTCTGTCCTATCCCTAGAGATTGAGCAACTAATTAACGAAAATTTCTCGTAAAAAAAAATCTGTTGAGATACTCCATTTTAAACAATTATACTTCACATTGAGAGCGGATTTTTGAAAATTAGTAGCTTTTGGTAATGTAGTGTAATCTCTAGTTTTTCTCCCCATTCTCCGAAAAAAATCACTAACCTTTATTTTGTAGGTATAGTGGCAGAAGACGATAAGTCAAAAAACCTTATTTTGAGATAATCGTAATTTTCAAATCATCAATTTTTAACATGTCTATTTACCAGTGGCGGTTCTAGGTACTGGGCTAGGTGGGCTAAGCCCGACCTGCATTTTTCACCCAAAACATTAGATGGCTGAATAAAAATGAACAGCAATTCGGCCGCTGAACAAAATAAATACATTTATATGCGTAACTAACCTTTCCTAAATGAATATAATATCTTTGTTTTAATTTTCCTCTGTCAATATAAGACAATGTTACGTCTACCTACAATCATATTCTCGATTGTGTTTTGTATTACAATTTTAAACTGAGCCGGCATAAAAAAAACAATAACCCTATAAATACTTCACAGGGAACAGGAACGTTACGTCACTGGCAACACCACTCAAGGGCTAGCGATATTAAGCCCGCAACCACAGACAATATTTGATTACACTGGGGCGCAATCAAGCACGATTAGATTTTTTTGTATTTGTATGTACGGAAACGTAATCAATCACAAAGGATTGTGTTTCAATCTGTCAAGCTTCTGTTGATCGTTGGGGGCTGATCTGATTCAGCCCATTACGCATACTTATGCATTGAAACACAACACCAATATCGTTGTATTGTATGAAAGTGACAGGTATTGACTTTCAGTGACAGCAAGTGACAGTTCTATACTGCTTTTAGTAGGTACTTGTTATTTCACTTTGAAAGAGACGAATTTAAGGATTCCGTGTTATTATTCTATTATTTCTTAGTTACATTAGCATTGATTTTATTATATAAAAATTTATGCATTGCAGTAGTGTCGTAATATTTGTTAATTTACTTGTAGATTAATGTATAAGGTGAAGTGGAAATATGCTTTTCTCTAGCCCACCCAAGATTTCAGGTCAGGAACCGCCACTGCTATTTACACACTTTAGCTATTTTTTATCGTTCTAAACTTCATGAAATTCGATAATGATTAACAATTTCGATTTACATATATAATAAAATGCTTTAGATTATTTATATTTTTTGTTGCTGTCAAAAACAGCTTTAACCGATATTGACTTGATGTTTATGTAAAAATATACGAAATATGGCCAAAACAAAAATCCGGATGATACAGCGTGTTAAAATCTACCTATCTGACTTCACGACTCAATAACCCGGTTTTTGACTTAACGCTTTCTGCCACTATACCGAACATTTGTAGTAAGTATAATAATCAAGTCGTTGGAATCAATACCTAAGTTTATATGGAACATTTAAGACGAAGATTTACAAAGAAGAAAATAGAATAACTAAGATATCTGCTTTAACCTGATCTGTGCCGTGCGGTATTAATATGGCCGTGCATGGAAGGCCGTGATTTTTTTTCAAAAAATAAAACCTTATAAATATGTACTTTTTGGACATATAATAATAGTACATCACAAACACTTACCATATACATGCATGATGGGTCATTTCTACCATCATTTATCCAAAAACGTTTCAAAAACGGAAATTACCGCCACGTAAGTGTAGCCTTGGTAGCAAAAAATTTTAACACAACAAAAAAAGCTTTTTTTTAAATCGATATATTATAGATTACAAAACAATATCTTATAAATTTAAGTATCACCCTATGATTCCAAGAGATGTCACTATATGCATGATATTTTAAAATTATTAGATACGTTTCTTGTGGTCTTTAAACCGCGTCTCCAGTACTGCGTGTAAACACGCACATTTTGTATGGCCAGCCCTACGAGCACGAAATCGTATGGCGTGTTAATACGTCCGTGGCAGAGAACCGGTTAAGAAAACCGATTAATTACGCTAATGTCATTTGCAGTGATAATAGTAAAGATAAATTTATTTATTGAAATAAATACAATGTCACTGGAATCAGGATGTTTCGATCCCAGGATCCTGGCTGAGATTGATCATTCACCATAATATAATGCTTAAGACCACTGTCGAAAAAAAGGGCAAAAAAGATTCCAGAATTTTTGATCATATCGAAGACAGACCTTTTTTTTAGCTCCATCCGTTCAAAATTTGTGTCTGCAAGTGATTCCAGCGTTGTTGAACTTGTTTTTGTGTTTATTAATATATTGTGTTATAATAACCGTCAAAATCTTATACAAAAAGTATTTTAGAACGCGTAAATTAAGTGTTTAAAAATAATATGTGTATGCACATCAAAGTAGCCTTCGTTGTAGGCTGGGCTTACCTGTTCTTATTTGTCTTCATAAATTAATCTCCCATTCCAAGAATCCAAGATATTTACACTTTTTTGTGTTTCCTTCACAGTCGCCCCAGCAGTGTCTGCTGGCCAACACATGATTGGAGTACCAACAGGATCTGAAGCACGCCTGGAGTGCCTAATAGAGTCATTTCCACTTCCAGCGACGACTTGGGTGAAAAATCGCGATGAAGTTCTTGCTAAAGGGTAGATACAATTGAATTTAATTTTAATATTACTGTAGCTATTTTTCTCGAACTATCTGTCTGCCTCTTTGACAATATTTTTTATTTGTAATGCACTTATATTTTATAAATATATTATGAAAATATTTTAAATTAAAATACAGTGAAAACATCAGATTCCGTTTTGAATGGTCGGCGTCATCAAAGCTAATGCAAAAGCTTTTAAATCCCTTAGTTCATCGTAAAATATACATTATTCAATCTTCAATATTTCAGACGCTGTTTGCAGGGAAAAAAACGTTAAATTGGGGATGAAATGAAACTAAAAACTGAACTCGAATAATGAAAAAAGGAAAATTCTGGGCACGTTACTTTGGGGTTTCACTTAATTATAATATGTTTTTAATTACTTCGCCAATACGCCATCACATTATGTGTAAACAAATCAGTAATATACAGGCGAACCTCTACTTTTACACATTCTACTTTCACAAAATTCGCTATTTCGCACAAATGAAAGTGATGAAGAAGAACCAAAAAAAATCATCAAGACTTTAACAATAAAAAATACGAACGAAGCTTTTATTCATCTCAATACATTTTTGAATATTATGGAAGAATGTAATTCCAATGGAGAACGCATATCTTAGGTGCGTAGGGCGATCCATAAAAGCACTGCATGTTACAGAACTCTCTGTGAAGAAATGAAAAAGAAAAGAGTAAAATACAACTAACTCTTGACAAGTTTATTAAAAAATATATATTTTTTATCAAATAAAAATTTTAAAGGACAATTTTTGGTGTTTCTTTTTACATTCCTCTACTTTCGAACATTCAACATTCGCACACATTTTCAGGAACCAATTGTGTGCGAAAGTGGAGGTCCGCCTGTAGTTTTAAAGAGGGAGGGGGCAAAGGGATATAAACAATGTGGACGTAGCAGAGATTTTCAAATTCATAGTGTTATATTATTGTATATTTTAAAACCAAATTCAAACATTGATTTACATTTCAAATATGAATTAAATCAAAATAATTCCTGCTGCAAAACTCAGCCACACCCAATAATATTAACAGGTGGCACTTTCACTTGATAATAACTCTTGTTAGATACTGTATTTTATCCGAGGTACATAATAATATATTATGTAACTCAATATTTGAAACATTCATAAATATTATGTTAGTTTTCACAATTGGTTTGTTTCTATGTATGTACCAGCTAGAATGAGATTACTTTAACCCTCGAATTAATATTATGAGAGTTTTTAAGATAAGAAAATCGTTTATCGTCTTTCTCTTATTGTTTATTCGTATATAAATATTAAATTTTCAATTATGCTTCAAATCAAAATATAGACAAGAATCAAAGTGAATACGACTTGAAGTTTACTTTTATTATACGAATTCTCTTCCGCAAATTTGAAAGCTTTCTGCTCAAACACGAGATCAAGTATTTTGTTAAAAATATAATTACACTTAGGCCTTGTATAACACGGTCATACGGTTCCACAAAAACGTCGTGTAATACAAAGTTCGAAGTTCATACAAAAATAGTCTTTGGGTTCCAAAAAAATATCGAAGTATCTTTTATTTTTTTTTATGTTATAAACCAGTGATGCACAAACCGCGGCCCGCGGGCTGCATGCTGCCCTTTTTGAATTTTGTGGCAGCCCTTTAATATTTTTCTCAAACATATTTTTTTCACGTAAAACATTTATTTAATAAATGTAAACAAGCTTTTTCTTTGATGAAGGAGAATAAATCGGTTCATCAAAACAGACTTACAAATATTATGTCAAATTAAAAAAAATGAAGAATGAATTAACTTAGGAATTGCATATAAATGAAACATAAATATTTCACATTGAAACGATTTTTAATAAGCAAGTACTCATAATCCTTTTTTGCATGGCTTATTTATGTTCACGTTTTCGAAATAACACGGTCAAAATAATGTAATAGAACCTATTACTCATTTATCTAAATTCACAATCTTTTTTACATGATTTTAAGGCTGTTTTACATGGAACGTACATATGTTCTGTATAAAAATGGATTTAGCGTACTTATTTTTTTTTTTTGTTATGTGCGGCCTGAACCGACGATAAATTCTTTTATGCAGCCCGCTAGAAGGTAAAGGTTGTGCATCACTGTTATAAACTATTATCTATTATCAGAACACGAAGTTGATCTAAATGGAATATATGATATAAGATAAAAAAAACTTAAAATTCTCAAATAAATTTATTTAATATCTTTATTAGTGATTAATTATTTGTTTCGTTCTGCTTATTTTCTTAATTTGTGTTTGATTTTATATCACAGTTTGTTATATCTTATGTTTTATTAATTAATATACTATTTAAATAAACACATAAATTATTTATCAATTGTTATCAAATGTGACAAATTATACCGCACATTTGTTTGATTGGCTCATCTAAGAGGGAATATTATTTGTGATTATCTTTTGTGATAAAAAAAACTGTGTGTTACGTCTAATGTTCTAAGTTGCGCGCGGCCGCACAGCAGCTGGGAAGCCCCCGCGCACTCATTCCGGGATGGCGCGCACCACAAGACAGTTGTTCAATTAATATTCCACACAGCCTCCGCGCAGCCTTTGAAATTTCCGCGTAGCTAACCTCTTGCCTTAGAGGGAACATTGGTTACGTCCTTTTGCCTTTGTATACCCGAATTATATAAACGTAGTTTTTTAGAAATATTGGGAACTGATTTTTTTTATTTTACGCCTAACATATTTGCTTGGATTTTTCTTTATCTTTAAATTGTCTTTTTCAGGTCAAAATACGTAATGTCATGGGAGCAAACATCGATTTACCAAAGTCGCATGGTACTGACGATAAAAAACTTCAGCAAATCTGACGTCGGACCCTACATGTGCGTTGCTACTAACTCAATAGGCAGAGCCGATGGCACGATTCGACTATACGGTAATGCCAATAACAATCACGCCCCATAAACCCCGATCCGAATCCCATAACATTCCTGTAAATCTGCAAATAAATACATTTGTTCCGTTCATTTTGAAATTGGGACACAACGTCAATCGAAATTTAAATGATGGCAACTCGATCTAAAATTTTAAAAATGGAACACAATTTTACATGACAGCAAATGAATTATCACGTGACAAACTACATTGTACAGAATACGTTTGTTTTTTTGTGTGATATATCGGATTTTAAATCACATTTTATAACTGAAATTTCTCAGTAATTTCATTATAATTTTTATTAAAATTAAAATTCATTGTATGATGAATGTTTTTGTCTTTAAAATATAATTTTAACGTCGCTATTATGTGTGGACGAGACAAAACTTAATTTAAAAAACGAATGGTTATTTTGTTTTTGTTTTAATTATAGAGGTTTTTCAATTAAGCTGAAATTTTATTGTAATTATTTTCACATACGAGGAGCTTGTGATCAATAATGAACAGACCCACACTTTCCAGAACAAAGGGAACCATACTTTTCTTATGAAAAGTTAGACAGTTTTGATTGTTATGTCATATTTTGACCCTTAATTGCATGGAAACTTCGAAGTTTTTAGTGATTGATGTTTATAATTAAATCAGTTCTTCCATATTATAACGATATCTCATTTGTTCTCAAAACAGTCAAAACTGGAGTTTGGCGTGTTTGATCCCAATCTCCTCTTATAAATTACCTTCAATATAAAAAGTGAAATTCATAGTTTCAAGTAAACATATAAACTAGCAATAATCATATTATTGTCTATGAAATTTCTAAAAAAAAATAGTCGCTGATCATCCTCGCCGATTGGTACATTAAGGTCATAGATAATAGATTAAGGTTTAATTGGCAATGTCATTCTGCGATTAAATTTAATATTCGTACTCCCAGTGGCGGATTAAGCACTTGGGAGGCCCCAGGCGCAATACAATTTGGAGGCCCCTTTTTCGGAGTGGATTTTTTCAATACCGAAATATAGGTTTTGAAAATGCAAACATACCGATGTTCCGGTATTAAAAATTAGCCATAACCAAATTTTGAATGCAAAGAAACTTTTTAGTAAATTTGTTTGAGAGGAATTGAACAATTCAAATCAGCCATGAATTGTGTCAATATTGACAGATTCCAGAATTGATAAACCTTTCCATGATAGATTAATATTTTAAGAAACCGTAAGCGATAGAATAATGGTCAACAAATCGTCGATTGATTATTATTATTATTTTTTTAATATTATAAGTTTATTAAAATATTTTTTCTAGATTTAATAAGTTTTGTAAACTGTGAATGTTTACTCCTAATGTGGAGCATATGGCCTTCTGGTGGAGGTATCTGAACAGAAGCTTTGTTCTACGATAACTGTTTGTAACTAAGTTGCTTAACCTTTTTTTTCGAAGAGAGTAAGCTTAGAAGGATATGACTAAAACAGGATTGATGGTTAAAAAATCTTAAATTTATTATTTATAAATACGTATTATGATTCGTATAATTTATTTTTATTAAACTTTATATATTTCATAGACCTGTCATAGCTTTGTTCTTCTATCCCTACTACTCTGTTTGAAAAAAAGGGAGGTTGAGCGATTGAGTAAAAAATCAGTTCTCGTAGAAAAAACTTCTGTTGAGATACCTCCATTAGGAGGCCAAATGCTCCACATTGGGAGCGGACATGGATAAAAAAATATTATTTGAAAGGATTATAATTTTATTGTTTATAAATTTTAATTTATAAACAGTTTTTTAATCCATACCCGCTCCCAATGCGAAGCATATGGCCTTCTAATCTAACAGAAGTTTTTTCTATGAGGACTGTTATGCAGTGGGATAAAAGGATAACGCGAGAATAGTACTATTGATGAACTTATCGCTCTCGCTACGCCCAGTTATTAAAGGATCTGAAGAATGGAAGGAAAGGATGTTAACCATCACAAGCTTCCATACTTTCGAACAGAAATCGATAAATCCATCGAAAAAATGCTTTTCGTTTTAGGACTGGAACCGTGAGATCCGGCACGGAAGCTCACCGCTGCGCCATAGGACCCGACGATTTTATTTTTAAATATTATACATTTATTTTTAGTTAGTGTTATAATATAGTTTTTTTATACGTTTTATAATTACATTATATAAATAAATTTTAAATTTTAGATTGGAAAAATACGTTGCTATGTATTCACTCGCAAAAGTTGAGTAAAATAAGAAATTATATACTTTATCGTCGATCTAATTTTGCAAATGCAATAAGCGTAACAAGGGCTATTTTTTGCAGATTAGCAAGTTTAGCCTACGTTTGGCCTCATAATTTAATAAAACTTTATTTTGACTCACCTTTTGACAAATTATCTATTTATATGAACAATCATTATCCATATTGTACGAATGAAATTATTTATATTTATTTCATCGTCAGAATCACTTGAACTCACTTTGAATTGATCTTAATAAAAAGTAGTCAGAAAGTATCAAAATTGTGCAAAGCGACAATTCACATTGATGGGTTAAATAAAACTAAAGCGTAGGTTGAACTCTAGGGATGAAAACATATTATTTCATCGTGAATACCAAATGCATGCAATTCTACCATATGCATTTAAAAGCAACCATATGCAAAAAAGGTTAGCTAAAACGAGTATATTTTTATGACCTGTCTGGTTATTATTTTTATTCTGAAACATATAAATAAACCAGATTTATTCATCCGTAACATCGAGTTGGCTATTTATATTTTAAAAGCGAATTTTTTTTTATATATTCTTGAGAAAGTCTTCGCCGACAAATAATTTACGGCTAGAACTGAAATATGAAATGACACCGAGCAATAAATTAATACAAAGCTAATCCACGCATTGACATCTGCAAGTGATGATATACAAAATTCTTCAGAAGAGTCAAAAAAATAAAAACAAACGGTGCCGCTTAGGTCGCAGGCATACAATCAAGGATAAGGTCGAAACGAAACGGTCTGCATACTAGGTAATATAGGCAATCGGAATTAATGTTATATTATATGAGGTTTTGCTTATTATGATATTAGTCATATATAAATACTGCATTTTTTTTATCATACATATGATAATGGCAATTTACCAGGTAAATGATAATTTAATCAATACAATATATATTTTTGTAAGGAAGTGAGTTGTGTTGCTCGAGTCTTATTATTTGACTTATTAATATTATCCTAAATCAAATTTATAAATAAGGTATTTGTGTAACATTTCAAAATAAAAATGGGTAGCAAAGACCATTTGTATGAAAAATTTAAATTATTTTAATGATATATTTATGCTTCAATTTAAATTTCAATTATGTCAAAAATAAACAATGAGTAGATATTATAGGTTTTTTATGGATTTATAGCATGCATGTACTACCTTTGGTCATCATTTTTTATCCCATTGTATTTATAGACAACTAGACAATGCTGTGCTCATTTAGCCTGCAATTTTTTCAATGGCGCAGTTTGATTATTTTCTTTGTCATTTCAATAATAATGGTGATTGGTAAATTAAATTAAATATAAACCAAGATAAAAAAAAACATAAAAAACATTGCTTTTTCGCTAAAAATCGATTCGGATTTGTCACATGTGCTAATTAAAAGGTTTAAATTTAATAAATTTATTATTCATATATTTTATTTTTAATAAATTTGACTGATTTTATAAGTTTTAAAAAAATACTAAATAATATATAAAACTTATAAATTTAATATTTTTAAGTATTATTAACTTAAATGATATTTTTGTTTATAAATCTTATAAATGTATTCTTTACAACTGTTTTATTTATATGTTTTGTAATTAAATGCTATAAATAATATATATTTTTTATAATTTTTAATTTTTGGTAAGTACAATACGTACACTCGTAAGAATTGAGAAAAATGGAGATTATCACTTAATTCAAAAGTTTATTTATTATTTCGCTAAAATATTTATTTTACATTTTACCTCATAATTTTTTTTTTTTTACTTTGACCCACCTATTAATTTTAACAAAGTATCCAAAATGAGAAGTATCACTATTTAAATCACACGAATGATTTGATAAGTTATCAGCGTATAATCTTCAGAACCGCTTGAACAAATTTTGAAGGGATGATGATAAAAAATAAAAAAAAATCGTACAAAACGACAGCTTACATCGAAGCGTTATGTAAAACTAAATCTTAAGTCGAAATGTAAGGCTGAAAAAATATTCTTTCATCGTTCATATTTATTAGCCAGATACACATTTACAATATGCATTTATGAAAAAAGGCTAGCGAAACACGTATACTCGTAGAAAATCCTCGGGACCACACATTTCTACAGAACCGCTAATGTTTATAAAGCGGTCACACTAAAATTTTACTTGAGAACTACTACTCTACGTCTAAATAAATGAAATTTAGTTTCTCGGGCCACGCCTACATGTAAAAACTATCGCCAATTATGATTTTGTATGGATGAATGCATATGGCTTATTTATGTGTCACTTTAAAATAAGGGTGTTTGGTTATGTTCGTGTGACTCCGTATTTTAAGTTGACTTGCGGTATTTGAAAATTTGTCTTTTGCAATAAATATTCTTTATGAAAAGTGTTGTATATATTTAAAAAAAAAACCCTGTTTTTGGATAACTTAAAAAAGTCCGAAAATTACATGTAAAATAATAAAATCTGAACAAGTGGATGGAAAATATAATATGTAAGCTAGCTTTGAGGCCCCTAAGATTCGGAGGCCCCAAGCAAGCGCCTCTTGCGCTTATGGGTTAATCCGCCACTGCGTACTCCTGAATTTACAATAATAATTCAAATATGTTTATCAATTTAAATGTGGTATAGATTTACTAGATGATTTCAACTCTTCCAACCGACCTTTTTCAATTGATTATAACACAATAATATTTCAAACTGGCAATTTTTAAATCGTCAGTATACTGGCAGAAGGCGTTAAGTTGAAAAGCAGCTGTTAATGTACGAAGATAGATGAATTTTAGCACGTTGTATCTTCTGAAAAAACAAGTTCAGCCATAGTTTATGTATTTTCACATAATTTGAACATAATTGACATCAAACAATTCCGTTCAAAGCTATTTTTGCCAAAAAACACAATAAATAACTTAACGCTTTTGAACATATGATTCAAATTCGTTAATTGTTATCGAATTCATGTATTGGTTTGAACGTTAAATAATAGTTATAAATACATAAATAGAGATTTTAACATTTCATAATAATTATCTCAAAATACGGTTTTCTGACTTAAAGCTTTCTGCCAGCATACCGACGATACATCAGCAAATATCACATTATTCTATGAACAAATCTCTATTACATGTTGTTGGGTTATTTAGGACATTTTCAAACATATTTTTTAAAAGTATTTTTAACAATATTTTGAAAAAGAAAAAGTTATCTTATATATAAAAATAAACGTTGTTTGTTCGTACTTTATGCGTTGCCACACCGCTCATCCGTTTGCAATAAATCTTTGACAAACGTTTTGCTTGCACTTCCGAGAAGGTTAAAGACATAGTAAAATTAACTTACAGTAAGGTCTTATACATAAAAAATCAATGTTTGTAAGTCTGGCATACAATTCATTTTGACAACGTATGCTTAAACTTGCGTGAAGGTTAAGGTACAATTAACTTACAGTAGGTCTCACGTGTGTCGTACCATAGACAATCGGCAGCAAACGTCAAACGTCAAACAGACAGAAAGAGAAAACATGCATTTCAATAAACACAATTAAAACACCAACACTTTCTTTCTTCGAGTAGCATTCCAACGCTTGCCGGGAACCGGCTAGCTTATTATAAAAGAACAAAATAAACCTCAATTTATTTACGTCTTACTCTTTATCAAAAATTGTCATTTTTTAAATCATTAATTTACGATGAGCTTTATTTTTCTCATTTTTTCTTGTAAGTTTTCTTCAAGGCTATTTTATTGAAATTCTAAATTTAAAAAGACCGCCGACATCATTTCATATTTCAGTTTTAATAAAGGGAAAAATTACGTATTCTCTCAATTTTGAATTTTTTGAATATTCACTAAGGACGCGCTCACAAACAAACTTAATAAAAATATTTTCATACTGAAGTGTTAAAGAAAATAATAAAGTTCCATGTTTCAATAATACCCTGAAATGTAATATATACATATATATTGTGGCTACAATTTTTCGCTGTCATATTATTTCGCAACCAAATATATATTTTGCCATTTTCAATTTCCGTTATTTCTCGCACATCGGTTGACGTGGTATTGCCATTTTTGTATTTTTGCAATAACATTATTTTTCCATGAATTTAGATTTTGTCACAGAAAAATGGAATACTTATTATTATTTTAGATGCATAGATTATAAGAATTATCTGAGGCTCCATGTGTCATTTAAATGTTTTTCAGTGAAGTTAATTTGCTTAACCCGTAACATGCCGTCCTAAAAAATTGCGTTCCCTGCCACGACGTCAACTGAGGTTCACTTTTTATTGACAGTATTTAAACCTATGTTAAAAGCTAAAAAATAATTTAAAAAGTGTAAATATGCTTGAAAATATATTCTAGGTCTCATTTTCAGCTTAATTTTATTTATAAATGCATAAATAAGTACATAAAATCAACTTTAACACGTGAGCGACTTTTTGGCGAAAGGCATTTCGCAAGTCAAAGAAGATTTCAGATTGCAGATTGGTTCGGTGACAGAACAGAACACGATAAAACAGATCATGTTAAAAACATAACATGATAAAACAGAAAAATGAGAATAGGCGATAACAAAGACATATTGATTCTTATTACTTTTTATGAAATAAATACAATATATTGTTCTAAGGAACAGTGGCGGATTACTCTATAAGTGAATGAAGCACGCGCTTGGGGCCTCTAAATTTCAGAGGGCTCAAAAATAGCTTGTAGTATATAACCCATATGCTTTTTATTCAGATTTTAGCATATTTGACATTGAATTTCGTGACGATTTTCTATTCCAAAAAACAGAACCTCCAAATTTTATTGCGCCTGAGGCCTCTCGTGTGCTTAATCCGCCACTGGTTAGGGAGAACAATACCGGACAAATATATCAATACCGGTATTTTAGTACTTATTTAACATTAAATACCGGTTTAACGGTAATACGATCAACTGACAATACTGGGCGAGTAAATCAAAATCGTCACCACTAGTCCTGTCCTGCCCTATCCTTTATATCCCTAGTTCTCTATTTGAAAAAAAAGAAGTTGTGCGACTGAGTAACAAACAGTTCTCGTAGAAAAACTCCTGTTGAGATACCTCAACAGCCATCTGCTCCACATTGGGAGCGGACATGGATAAAATAAAACATATTAAAATCAGGACCAGTTTCGCTCATTGCGAGCTTTTTCACTCGATATAACAAAACCAGTCCTGATCTTAATAAGTGAAAATATATATTTATTTTTTTTAATATTTTTGCCATTCCACCAATCATTGGCAGTTAACTAACACCTTAAAAGTGATTACATAAGGAGATATGATAAAAATATTGTGTTTTGTTTTTCCTCTGTTCTGAAATGTTACTGTTCTATAATGCTCTGTTTTGTACAGTTTTCCGGCAGATTTCATGACTATGGAGCTCACAAATTAAGAAACTTCAATTTTGCAATAATCATTTTATTTTGATACAGTAAATATTTGAAGTTTAAACTAATGTAAAGAAAATGAATTTACTAAATTACCAACAACTAATTTTTCAGAGATCAAGGTCACAACCCTTGCTCCAACTACCACCACTACAACCATGCAGTCATCCACTTTGGACATGGAGTATCATATCATACCAAGTAAGTCAACCATATTTAGCACTTACTAGTTGCCCTGTTTTCGAACTAATATGACATTTCATCTTTCTGGCAGAAGTAGGTAGTTCTGAATAAACAGCAAATGTAAAACTCCAGCTTACATAAATCAATTGTCAAATTAATACATTAATAATAAAATTAAATATTCTTGATTTCAGGATTCGTTGTGCCTCCACCATCGGAGCATAAGACGATTCAAGAAGCAACGACATATGGTAAGCAAATTCATTTTATAATTGCTTGAATTTTTCCTTTTGCTGTCAACAATCATTGGATCAGAATCGTATTTCGTTTGCTAGCTGCTATTCTAAGCTCTGTGATTTATCAGCATTTTCTTATGCCTTAAACATAATTGACTGATTAATTTGAACATGATCCAAAATCTGATAATATATCGATGTTGTAGTACCATAGAACTATATGCCAAAAATTGTATGTTTTGAGTTATATTACACATTATACAGCCGAGTAAATACAACTAGAAAAACTTACTAGTTTTCTCTTAGTAGGCAGATGTTTGCACATAGAAATAAAGAAACATAAACAATCTTCTCTCAGTTTCAAATTAATAAGACTCGAAATATCATTTTATGATTTTGACAATGTTTCAATAAATATTAATTGAATTGAGATAAATAACTAAATGAGACAAATCATAATTATTACTTTTTACAAATCAGTTTAGATTTGTCAAAACTTTGGTCAGCCATATCTTAAAACTACCAATTTCTAGTTGTAACAGTGTGGAACTAAGCCATCGATGTGTTGATTTTCTTGAATAAGTTGATTCGTTTTATATTAATTTGTTATAAACATAATAAAAGATTTTAGTACTTTCTCCACATAAAATTTATTTGATCAGGACCGGTTTCGCTCATGGCGAGCATTATCAATTATACAAGTTAAATTGAAATAAAAAGTGTAAGCAATTACTAACAATGAAAAGGATTTACAAATAACATTATAATTACACAAAATTAAAATGCTTAACACCTATAACATACAATTTAAAAATCATCAATAAGTGGCAAATGATGTCAATTATAAACCCAATTGAAATTTAGGAAATTTTTAATACAAAATGAAATTTTTATTTCAATTTAACTTGTATAAATAGCACTGTTTATATATTTTTCTTATCACTTGATAACGCTCGCAATGAGCGAAACCGGTTCTGATCAAATACATTTTATGTGGAAAAGGCACTAAAAATCTTTTATTATTTTTATTATAATGCCATTCCACCAAGTACTGACAGTGAACACCTTAAAAGTGATTAATTTGTTATTTGAATATTGTACTTCTTTAATTTGTAGACACTCATGAAAACATAATCGAGCAGTCAGTAGTGGACAACGCTTGGCAGGTGACTGAGAAACCTCCAGAAGTCCTCGATAGGAGTGACATCATGTCTTCAGAATCTGGGAGAAGTGGAGCAAAGCAACTTCACTTCCCAACTTTCCTCGTAGCGAGTCTAATTTTACTGTATTTATTGATTAACAGATGATGGGTTTTAAATGTATGTCAATTTTCTTTTAGTGTCTATCTCTAAATGTTAAAATTATATTCACTTATATTAAAATAATATCATTATAGTAATCCAACCTTACAATATGAAATAATTTCATCTTTTATTTCAAACTTTTATTGAAGATTCTTTCCTGATGAAGATATAAACTAAATGGTTTCTTTGTGTGTGTATGAAACTTCTTCATCCTCTTCTTTTGCCAAATATCTACGAACTCTTTATTCATCAAGATAATGTCAGCCTCAAGATTGGACATAATTAATTTTGCGGACGAAGACGAATTAATCAAATTTAGTATGCTAGCATAACTACTTTAAACAAACATAATTACTACTAAAAATCTTGCATACTTAAGCCTTATTTAGATCAACCGAGCTATTTAGCGATTTAGTTAATTTTTTACGTGTATTTCGTTTGATTAACGACACTCGTCAAACACTTGTTCAGACACGTCAAAAACGTGAGCTAGTATTCCTTTTCAAACAGTTTCTACTCACTCGCTCACTCGAATAACTTGTCGGATCGCTTGACCAAATGTTGTGCGTTGTGTTCAGATTTTTTTGTAATCGGTTGGTCTAAATGAGACATTAGATTGGTTTCGGAGAATAATTTTAAGACTGAATACAATTGTGGGATTCAGAATTTTTTGCAGGAAGCTTTTGCTTTAATGCTGTAGTACACAAATTTAGCTAAAATTCCGCCTCTGGGGTATGAATTTTGTGTGAAATTTGAAAATATTGAACATTCTGAAAATTCAGGAAAATGTATCATAGAAAACCGCTGCAAATTAACTGAATCCCACTAGGCTGAAGGAGTGTAAATGCAAGAAGTTTTATGGCTGATAAAAGTGTGTATAATTTTGTAGTAAACATTCTTATCATAAACAAGAATGAAATTGTTTCCATGATGATATCTAAAAACATAAAATTTATTGTACATTATAAATGTATACATCTTTGGTGTACTGTGTATGTTTCTTTATCTTCTTCATTCTCATTTGCATATCATTGGTATACTGACAAAAGATGATAAATCAAAAAACTTTTTTTGATAATCATGAAATCTTAACATCTCTACTTTTTACACTTTACCATTACTTGTTGATCTAAAAAGTTCATGGAATTGGATAATTCGATTCACATGTTGCTTGTCAAAAATAGCTTTAATCTTAATTGACTTAATGTATATTAAGTTCAAATTATGTGTGGGCTGTGAAGTCGTGTAAAAAAAAGACGACTCCAACTCCAGCTTTAAAATAATTAATTACTCCGAGGAAAAAATTCAATAATTTCATTTTCACCTATATATATATATGTATATATATGTATTAGGGATTCTGAAGTCTCGGGTTTTTCAAAGTCCCGGGACTCGAGACGTGATAAAGTCAAAGTCCCGGGACTTCCCGGGACTTGGGACTTTTATTTCCCCTTCAATAAAATTATAAATGTATTTAAATTAAATATTTGTATGTATGTACTAAAATGGGATGATAACGGTACATGTATTGAAAAAATAACAATGAATTTGGGTAAAATTATGACCGTTACTTCACAAATCACAATACAGCTTTTATACCTTTTTTTGTCTTATTGAGACATTGGTAACTTTGTACAATAGTGAACAAGATTTGTTTTTTTTTCAAAACTGATCCCGATCATAGACACCAATGTAAATTTATTTTAAATCAAAATTAACTAAGGTCACATTAGCGATTGCTTGCATCCAATTTCTATTTGCTAGAATGGTTTTTTCAAAATTAAAATGTACAATTTGACTTCCTTAAGTCCCGGGACTTAAGACAGCGAAAAACCTTAAAAGTCCCGGGACTTTTGTCCCGGGACGTCTCGACACAGAATCCCTAATATGTATACCATCAGATCATTTTTAGTCAGCCAAGCATTAAATGTTAACACTTTTTACTATTTTGTTGTGAATACACATCATTAAAGTTATTTTTGAAAAAAAAATCAAGCCGCTCATTTTTCACGACTCTGACTCCGACCAAAATACCGCAACCCAACTCCACAGCCTTGATAAGTACAAAAAAATATAGCTAAACTTATTGCTTCAGAAGATACAACATGTTCAAATTTATCAATCTGCATTCATAACTCCAAACAGCCGGTTTTTGAATTATCGCTTTTTGCCAGTATACTGACAATATGGTCCATAAATATAAGAGAGCAAATAAATGCTAGCAGGCTTTTATATCTCTCGCACACAACTCAACATGTGATTGAGCGAGAAAGAGAAATATTCACAGCCAATTCATTCCCTTGTATATACATAAGTCTAAGAGTTAATAAAATATATTCTTTTATAATTTTATAATTTGTATGTACATTATAATATCATATTAAGTTAGTATGTTCATTCAGGTTGTGCGTACAATAGGTCCTCTACTTATGCGGTTAATGAGCTTAGGAGGATTCAGTGTAAGTCGAAGGATACTTAAATTTCTTTATATATCTAATGTGTAAATTGTAATCACAGTTTCATATCATCATCATAAATAAGAATAAAATTATAAGACACAAATTCGGTTTCAAATCTATAGAAATCGATCGATAATCGATTTAGTTTCAATTCTCATGTTCGTAACTACGAAACCCTATAAGTAGAGGACCCACTGTAATATATAATATACCATAATTTGTTTTTGAATCTTTGTGTACTGTCATTTGAAACACTGTAAGTTTTATGAGATGTCATGTTTTGAAACTGTAAAACATCACTGTCAAAGTGCATGCCTATAATATTTCTTAATCAAAAAGGATAATCATTATCTTACAAAATACCAGCATGCATTTATGTGCAAAAATTATTGTTTTCATTTTGTGTACATATTAGCATTAATGATGGAATTATATAAAAAGTTCGTACCTAATGGCTATAAGATAATATTAAATATCTATGTTTTAGGGTGTTCATTGTCAATACTTGGTGGAAAAGCATTACAGTGGAACCCCCAATTACACTTCTCTGAATTACGTGCCGGCTTGAAATATTCGTCGCAAATTCCCCAATTGAAAGTCACATTCCATTGCCGCTGCTACGAGACAGCCGTCTGTGCGGTACATACAGTAAAATGTTGGCTAACGTCTGTGTATTCAACACGTGCCAAGCTATTAAAGGTCTGCACGGATTCGGGCCGGGCCCCGGGTAAGGAATTTATTCTTCAGAAAAATGTGATTGATGATTTTAATTATTACCAGTTCTATAGAGAATCGTAAATTGTTGTAAATTTGTAAAGAAACTTTTTTTTTCGGGCTGCGGAGTATAAATCCGGGCTTCGGGTCGGGTTCGGGTAACAAGTGTGGTATTAGATTCGGGCTCGGGCCGGGTCGGGCCTGAGTCTTTCGGGC
The DNA here is from genome assembly GCA_031772345.1 of Himalopsyche anomala. Lineage (NCBI taxonomy): Eukaryota > Metazoa > Arthropoda > Insecta > Trichoptera > Rhyacophilidae > Himalopsyche > Himalopsyche anomala. Next base: position 21,925,525 of record CM062834.1, on the reverse strand, counting down.
TCGGACCGGGTAATTTTGTAAAATTTCGGCCCGTACAGACCTCTACAAGCTCTACACGCATAGCCAAGTGACTGGCTGTGTGCTTGATTTTGCATTTTATCACTTAGTAACTAAATATCTCGTCCATATTTTTTTTTTGCAAAACTAAGGGAAATCTTAGTTTTGCATTTTTCGCGGAATAAACGAAATCCCTAATTTTGTATAAGATTCAATCCCCCAATTACACTATTCCAAATTACACAGTGCCGACTTTAGTGTAAAGGGGGTTTTACTGTATATTCAAAAAGTAAAATACTCATTTGTACTAATTTCACATATATTTAATATAATCAAGACCGGTTTCCCTTATGACAAGAATTATCGACTTTTATTTTTTGAAAATATGTTTTTTTTTTACTAATATGTAGTTTACTGGATAGCTATGACTAGTTGCTACTACATATTTATTATTTTTGATTGCAAAAGACTTAAGTAATTTAAAACTGTTTTATCCAGCTTTTATAATTATTCTTTCCCTCTGCCCTGTGCTACCGCAACTAAGCTGCCATAATCGATCGATTAGCAAATTGAGAAAATCATCTCATTAATTTCATAATGTATTTCTACATTTGATGCTTTTTAAAGTTTTTGATGTGATTCTGGATACAAAAATTCCTTCGATAGATATGAATTATTCTTCTCGTTTCCTGTTTTTCAGCTATGAAAAAGTGTAATTTTTTGATTCCTAGACAAATGAAAATTATGTTTTACCATACAATTGGCTTAAATCAAATGACATGAAAGTAAAAAAACATAAACAAGCAATAAAGAGTCAATATAAACATATTGATATTTTGTTTAAAACACTTATAACGAAAATTATATCTCATTCTTTTAAACTGTGCAAATAATAAGAAATCTTTTTAAAAAATAAACTTTACTTATAACATTATTGATTTAGTTTATTTTGATGATAATTATTAGACTTAACACGGTGTAAACAGAGTTTTTCTATGTATCTATTTTTTTGTTGAAATTTGAGAACTTTGTTAATTCATTTTTAGTTTTTTCTTAAACCTTGCCATATTCTGTCTGATAATGCTTCTTAACCACTTGAATACCAAGCGGACACAGGTGTCCGGAACATATGCAAGCGAACATGGATGTCCAAGACTTATTCAAGTATTCTAATAGAATATAAGCAATATTTTGATGAATATGTGTGGTTCCATCTATACTGAGTCAATATAGGTTTTTAAAATATCAAATTCAAGTGTATATTAGGCAAAATAGTTTTTCTCAAAAACACGCAGTATCTCTGGGACATATTAATGATTTATTTGCGCGGTATTCTAACGGTTAAATACACGAAACATGAGGCACAATTTGTAATACCACATGTGGTATAGAAAAGTTATCAAATTTAATTTTATATTAACATGTTTAGATCAAATCTTCAGCAGCCTTTTAATTGGTACTACAAGCTTTTCCACCAATTTCCACATCATGAAAATTTTATTGTTTCTTGTGCAAAAAGAGAAAAATATTGTAGGTCAAAGACAACCTGTAAATAATAGTAACTATTAAGCCAAAAAAAAAGGAATTTTAGTTGCGGGGCGTATTAAAGTGTTTAAATAAGTTCATACAAAGTCTGAAACCTGTTTTTATTATTATTTATAGGTGCTTAATTTTTGTTTTACCGTTTATGTATTGCAAAATATATATATAATAATCATAAGTTGTATGTATGTAAATACTTTTTTTTACATTGTAGGCATAATTTTATCTTTAAATATTATGTGACATAAATGTTAATTAGAATAACTGACTAAGTAATGAATATTTTAAAAAGCAATCAACTCATATGAGAAGATAGTTACATAAAGAATCATCAATCATTTATAAAAGCAATTTCATTTTCAATGGAATGTTTCATTTATTTGATAAAAAATAGAAATTTACTGACGATTTTATTTACAGGTGTAAATATAACAAAATCCACTAATCTGACTCGATCAGTAAAAAGACAGTTATCGAACAATGGCATTTTATATTCTGAACAACATTAACTTTGAATTCAACCTTAATAATAAAATCATAATATTTAATTTTTTGCTTTGCATATTTATTATTACAGCAGTATTAATATCAAGGACACATCATCGGTTTTCTGCGAAAAGTCATTAATTGACAATTTGGTCAACACATAGTTATATAACAGTGCTTATTTTTTTTCATTTTGCATAAATTAATAAAGTCACTTAGTGTTTGAACATCAACCAATATTGTCCAATGGTTTAACTTTAAAATTATTATGTTGTATTTCAGACACACACCAAAATGAATGACATTATTAACAATCTTATGTCATTTTTGCAAAATACTCAATGTTTAATTTAGAGATATTTTGTAGACTGCTCTTTAATCTGTACCTGGTCAAGTGTATTTAAAAAAATATTTTGAACAATACATAAGAATATCTGAAGCACACATTCGTTTTGAAAGAATAATTTATGGTAATACAACTAAATGTACTCATATTTATTGACTGGTAACCGAATATTTATTTATTTTAATAGCTTTGTATTAACTGCCATTTATTTGTCAATGTTCACCCAGATTCAATGTGAGTTTATGATAGTAAAACCAAATAAAAATGCAAGCAAAATATCAAATACTATTCTGGATGATGTAGATGTGTAGATTTTTAACTAAAGTGTCCTAATTGGACATAAATATATCTGGCAACACTAGTCTACATTATACAGTTAATAATTAGTAGAAAATAAAAATAGCAGTCTATTATAGATAAATCTTAATAGTCGAAAATACACTTTTAACCCATTTTTGCCCAGTGTTCCAATATTGGAACATTTAGTATTTTTACTTCCACTCCATTATGCATGACGCAATAAAGGTTGAGATTGCGTCAGTCTCAATCAGTCTACAGCTAGCAAGTGTGTGGGGATCGTTTCGTGTAGTATTTTTTTAGATTTAAACCTGTCTGAGTGAGCAGTGTTTTTTTATTTGCATCAATTATAGGCAAATTCAGGAAAAATTCGGGCAAAAATGGGTTAATGTGTTCTCTATCAATACTTGGTGGAATGGCAATATATTAAAAAATAATAAAGAACACTTTTGTTCAAATTCAGTTGAAAATGCTTGTGATGAGCAAAATCAGTTCTGGTCCTAATAATTAATTGTGAAATAATAACAAAAGAGTGTTTTACTATTTTAAGTCAAAAATACATATCAAAGAATGATACAACAAAATTTCCAAGGAATGTTTGTTATCTATATTTTTTATTTTGATCTGAAATATATATTGACATTTCAGCACAAACCATTGACCCAAGTATACTATATTCATTAACCACTTGAATACCAAGCGGACACCGGTGCCCGGAACATATACAATCAAACACGGATGTCCAAGACATTTAAAAAAATCAAATACTTGGTATTCTAATAGAATATAAGCAATATTTTGATGAATATGTGTAGTGCCATCTATACTGAGTCAATATAGGTTTTTAAAATATCGAATTCGAGTGTATATTAGGCAAAATTATTTTTCTCAAAAACACGCAGTATCTCTGGTACATATTAATGATTTATTTGCGCGGTATTCAAGCGGTTAATTGAATTATTAATTTCTGTTATTTTAATAACGCAACAAGATTTAATTGGAGTCAAAACCATTTGGTAGATTATTTAAAATATGCCAAGTTAAAATATATGCTTCCACATATCGTTTGTAATGTTTTCTAATTTGGATTGAAATTAATACTAATTAGTGAAGAAATCTATTAATCATCAGTTGTTTAGTATGCGCAACTCATCTAGAGATGTCAAAGCCAGCTCTTTATATCATCGGTATACTACTAGAAAGTCAAAATTTGAGTGTTTTTGTTATTAATGCAGATCAATAAATTAAACACACTCTATTGTCTGAAAAAACAAGCTCACTCATATCACATGTATTTATTTTGATATTCAATGAAGGTATATGAACTAAGTCAATTCGTTGGCAGTTATTTATTACTACTGGCAGAGACCAATAAATAAATAACTTTTAACTGTACAGATTTCCTATTTCTATAACTAACAGATTGAATGTTTTTGGACTGTAAATATTTTGATTGATTTTTGTTTATTCATTTATCTTATTGTCTGTAGCCACACAACATTGAAAACTCGCTTCATAATATTCGAAAAATTTGATTCTCTCAAAACAAGATTTTCGATCTAACATTTTCTGACAGTATATCAACGATTTGATAAACCAAATGCATTTTTTAATTATATTAATAACTTGAGTAATCATTCATTCCTCATAATATAACAACAATTCAGTATTATCCAATCTTAAAAGGTTGTGATAGTTTGGTAGTAAATTACTGAAAATGTTTGAAGTGTTTCATTCCAAAAGTTTGTCATCGTGATGATTTTGTAAATAACCATTCAGAAATATTTTTTTTATTTTTATGAATAGAATATTATTTTTGTAAATAAATTATGTATTTATAACAAATACATATTATGTAAATAATCTATGTCCAAAATGAGCAAATAAAATAAAGATATCCATGATTTGTTTTGTTTTATTCAATAAATATAATTTAATATTTGCGACATTTATCTGCCCTTTCTGATATGATGAGTACTCTGCATAAAAGTAGGTAACATAATTTTAAAATGAAATCAATATTATGTGCTAAAAAAATGAATGCAATAACAAAACTATAACAAAGTAGCTGCAATTTACAGTCACTCCTTGAGTTGCATAGAGTTATTAAAATTCCTAAAAATTGTTTTACATCCATCTAATATTATTAAACTACAATAAATAAAAGATTACAAAAAACTTCAGCGTACATGTGAAGCATCCAAAGCATTTGTCGGTGGCACTCTTAAAATAATTGCTTAATAAGTTAATAGTTTTTTTTTATTATTTATTCTGCTGTTCAACCACATACATATCGACTGTGGAAAGGAAAAAGAACGTAAGCCACAGTTTTTTTAGATAATCACAATGTATCAAACTTGATACACGTTCTATCAAAAGAATGCAAGCTGCAAATGTTGAATTAGTATCTAAATTTAGCTTTTAAGTTTGAAAAAGATGACCTTGTAAAAAATTAAAACCAAGAAAAAAAAACTGAAATAAAGGTTTTTCCTAGACAATGTCAATTAAACACCAGTTTAAAAGTCTCCGTGCATTTCAAGGTTGTGTATAATTCATAATTAGCATATGATCCAAAATAATCAAAACACGTTTTTTGGGCCTCCTGTAAAATTTTATATTTTTGGGTTACGTCCTTTTTCCTTTCCACAGTCGATATATGTTTAGCGAATCTTATGGCAGAACGGTTAGCATTGTGGGCTTCCTTGCTGGACTTCACGAGTTCGAGTCCCAGTACGAACAGTATTTTTTCGATCGATTTATCGATTTCTCTTAGAAGGCATGTGTGTCTGTCATGTCTAAAAATTCCCTCCCACCCTTTCCAATCCTTAAATAATTGGGTGTAGCGAGAGTGAGTATCTAACCACCAGTCTTATCCTAGCTTTATCCTTCTATCTCTACCACTCTTTTTGAATAAGAGAGGGTGAGCAACAGAGTAATAAACAGTTCTCGTAGAAAAAAAATCTGTTGAGATACCTCCATTAGGAGGCCATATGCTCCACATTAGGAGCGGAAATGGATTTGGGGGGGAAAAAAAAAAAAAAAAAAAAAAAAACAGACTATGTATTTACATTATCATTGTTATGAAGCAAATTTAGTTAACTAAATAAAAAGTAAAACATAACTAACAGTTCACAAATATTGTTAAGCATTGTTAAAAAAATTCACTTCTGTAGACAATGCATTGATCAGCCAAACAGCCCTTGAAACTAGTGACTCATATGACTTAGGCAAAGAACAAGTTTTAAGAAACAAAATTGTTTGGTTATGGTTTTGTCCACGAATGAATAAATTGACAGCATGTAAGTTAATAGTCTTAAGAATATCATGAACATGTGCAACTTTGTTGTAAAGTTGATCAGGATTGGATGTCTGCAAATGTCTTCTTGTTATTATGATGCCAGCCAGTGGCGGATTACTCTATAAGCAAGTAAGCCATGCTTGGGGACTCCGACTTTTAGGGGGCTCAAAAATAGCCTATATGAAATAACCTACATACTTTTTTCAGATTTTATTATTTGGCATGAAATTTTTTGATGTTCTTATGTTGTCTGAAAAACAGGGCCTCCAAATTTTACTTCGCTTGTGCCCTCTCGTGTGCTTTATAATGTTTCTGCTGACTTACTTTCTTTGCACTTATTTTAAACTGAATTAAAGGGGCTAATTATTTAAATTTTAAAAAAATAAAAAAATATTAGGAAATGTTTTTATTACTCGCTTATTAATTATAGTAAGAAAATCTTTATTTGTTGTAAAAAGACTTTTTCTTTAAAAATATTTTCATTGTTGGACATTTAGAGTCCTTTGAAAAAGAAAGAATCGTGGTTCCACCGTATTTTATTTTATTATGCAACATTTTCTTCATTATGTGGATACTTGATCAATTTTAGCATGGCAACCGGTTTTTCGGTGGCTTGTGCAGATTACCAAAATAAAGCTAAATGTTGAAATTTGATTTTTATAAGCTTAGTTTCCTTTAAAATTGAAATAAGCAGTTTTTAAAACCCCCAAAAATGTTAAATTTACTCGGAAGACATTGTCAAGCGGCCGCTTTGAGATTACCGCTGACATTTAAGGTTAGATTGGCACCAGTTAATCAGTCGATATCCGTCAAACGAAATTATCACTTGCTCCATGGAAAGTCACGTAACTACAAATATATGGTCTGTCAAGCGAGATGGATGTCGGATAAATCAGCGTCCGAAGTGCGCTTCGTCTCGTCCGCCGTCGACAGCGCTAAAGAATTACGCCTCGGCAGTATCCCCGAACCTCCCGTAGTCTCAGACACTTTAGTCGACGCGGCGACGACTATCGCAAGTGGAGAACCGTCGTTAATAAGCTTGGGCCTGGGTGGATATTCGCCCGTCGGCTTAGTTCAGAATTGTATGGAATACGTACACATAACATTAGACATGCCTTGGTGGGGAGCCATAATATTAGGCACAGTATGCGTAAGAATTCTCGTATTTCCTCTGGTAATACTTTCACAAAGGAACAGCGCCATTATGAACAACAATTTACCCCAAATGCAATACCTGCAGTTGAAAATGTCGAACGCACGACAATCCGGAAACCAATTGGACGCCGCACGATACGGCCAAGAAATGATGACATTCATGAAAGAGAAAAAACTTAACCCGTTAAAAAATATGATCGTTCCATTGGTACAAGCGCCTTTTTTCATTTCATTCTTCTTGGGCTTGAGAGGAATGGCAAATTGCCCCGTAGAAAGTATGACGTCGGGTGGCCTTTTTTGGTTCACAGATCTCACCATCCCGGATCCTTATTATCTCTTGCCCATTCTCACCAGCGCGACCCTGTGGCTCACCATCGAACTCGGAACTGACGGCGGACGTTTGAGTAATCAAAACATGCAGCTGATGAGATATTTCCTCAGAGCTGTACCCGTTATCATGATTCCCTTCACGATAAATTTCCCCGGAGCGATATTAATGTACTGGTTCTCTTCAAACACGATATCGCTGGCACAGGTTGGCTTGCTGAAAGTACCTAGAGTGCGAGAATACTTTAATATACCTAAATTGATAACGCACGACCCTGACAGTTTGCCGATCCCCAAGAAAGGTTTCGTAGAAGGAGCCAAAGAGTCTTGGGACAATCTTAAAATTTCCAAAGAAATGGAAGATAGACAAAAATTGGACGAGATGCTCTTCAACAAAGCAGGAAAGGGTCCAATTATGAAAACTTTTAAAACTGACCCAAGAAAAATGTTAAATGCTATTGAAGCCAAAAAAGCTGATAAGTAAAGCTTGAAACGCACCTGTTCTCTATAGAAGTGCTTCCCAACCTTTTTCATACAACGGACCCCTTAATCTGAAAACAATAATCTGCCGACCCCCGAAAATTTTGTTCATACTTTGACCCCAGGTTGGGAAGCTCTGCTCTACAGAACAACTCTGGAATCGAATCCAGTTTGTAGATATTGTTACCTACTTCAATTTTACATTTCTGTGTCCTGTTAATTTATCTAAAATAGATATCATACTTTAAGTCTATGTCAAGGTTATGTAATTGTTATGTTGCATTTTTAATAATAAAACTACTATGAACTTTTATCCCCAAATTATTACAAAAGTGTTGATATAATTACATATCGACTGTGGAAAGGAAAAAGAACGTTACCCACACATAACAAATTTTACAGGAGCCACAAAAAACGTGTTTTGATGATTTTGGGCCAAAGTCGAATTATTATATACACACAATCTTGAAGTGCATGGAGACTTCTAAACTAGTGTTTAATTGATATAATCTAATATTAATTAAAGAAATTGTCTACAAAAAAAAAAAAAATCGGTACTTTTTTCTTGATTTCAGATTTCACAAGCTCATCTTTTTTCAATCTTAAAAGTTTAAAATCATGTTTGATACATTGTGGTTATCAAAAAAAAAAACTATTGGTTACGTCGTTTTTCCTTTCCACAGTCGATATAAGTCAAATCGAGTCTAAATTTTAAAATATGAAATAGTAAAATTACAACCTGAAAGTGACAACCAATCATGAAAGGAAACAAGCTTTAAATGGAGAAAATAAATATTATGCAACATAAAGAAAAACTGTTGTTTGATATATTCTTGTAGTTTTGAATAGGAAAAGAGCGGGCCTCGAATTTTCACTGCAGGTTCTATATATATTATAATAAACTCCTGCTTCAAACAAACACTCATCATAAAACGAACTTTAAAGGTTTGGTAACTCACCTGGTATTTCAACATTAGGCAATAACGCTATTCGAATGGATGCATTTATGTGTTAAATTAGATTAACAATAATAATGTAGAAATTTAGAATGTTGTCGACAAGAATAAATTTTATAAAATTAAGTTTTATTTGTTGTTTTTATTTTCCCTAAACAGTCTGATGGGCCCGTATTTTTACAGACACTTCTCGTTTTGACATGGATATAAATTTATGGTCAAGAAATACACCCTTTACATTGATAGAAATGATGATCTCTTAAAGTTAAAATTAGTTTGCATGGTGGTACTAGATTTTGTATTGAAATGTTTGAAGAGCGGTGGTCATGTACTTTTTTCTATGGCAGCCAAAAGGTTAAGCTGTGGGAGCGCTGACTTCACGCGCCTCCACCTCTACAGCACTATTTACCACTATATTTTGTTACCATGGGGAGGAGGGTGACAACATGTTAATTCATAAATAATGATAAATAAATATGAAAAATTAGTTTACTTTATTAAATTTATATTATAAACAATGCATTATTTTACTATACACAAGATAATTTGACAATTTTATGATAAAATTTCACAACAAATTAGTAGGTACAATTAGACCACTTCACTGAGGTTGTTGAAAAATATATTTATAAATTAATTTTATGATAGCATTACCAAATAGTAAAGAAAATAATCCATATTAATGCTACAATCGAATTGAGATGTTTAATGAATCGATTGGATTTTAAAAAGCAAGTAAATGTAATTTCAAAACAGATGGCTACTGTAACCCATTAACTATGAGCAGTGAGTTATTTTTTATTTGGAGCCAGAAAACTCGGCTGCAAAAGGAGGGTAAAGGAATCTTGAAATAAGACCAGCTTGATCATGTTCAGCCTGGAGGCGTGTTCTCAACTAGACTGTAGAATTAACATACATTTTTCAATACCATTTACTTATCACATACATACAATTCAATACCAATAACATTCAATTTTGATTTTGATTTTAGAACGAGGGTAATCAACTTTATTTGGAAGCGAATCACGTAACATAATTGATCAATCACCGGGGACCACATCAAAAATTAACAGATATTAATAAGTGGGCGGTGAAGCATCTTGGTTAATCTACCAACTGTTAGCCTAAGCGTACGCTGAGACTCTCGGCAACACAGAATTGGTAAGTGCAGGCAGAAGAACATGTGCAATCAGAGTATGCTGTGACAGCTGTGTAACATGTATGAATGACGCGTAATAACTCTTTTAATGTATTTTAAGAGTAGTATCGTATAAACAAAGTTCAGTTTGCACTAATTCATTAGTTTCTCAGTCATTTTCGCAGCAAAATCAAAAGAACACGTCTAAACATGCACGTGTCAGGCAGGAATCTGTGCCGACACTACAACGGAGTGCAGAGTAAAGTAGAAACTATTTTACTATTTCATTGATTTTATTAAAATGCTGCGGGATTTAAAATTAAAAAATCCAAATTAAGATATTTTGTAAAAGTTGAAACAAAAAAGTAAGTATTCTTCTGTGTGGACATATTTTTGGTGGCTCAATAATAATTATGATTGATTGCTTACAATCAACATAATTTTGTTACACTCGCAACCAATGCTCCCTCTAAGATAAGAGGTTAGCTCCGCGGGCCAATTAAATATTAATTGAATAGTTTTCTTGGAGTGCGCGCCAACCCATGAGTGCGCGGGGGCTTATAAACTGGTACGCGCATCTTAGAGGGAACATAACTCTTAGTTAGGATTTGATTGAAACAGTTGTTACGATTCTGCTTTTATCTGAATAAAATTACTGAAAAGATATTATATCACTTAATAACATTTTCAGGAGACAAGTTGTCAAAAACACTTCCAAACAAATCATTTTTAACCTAGTTATTATACAAACAATACAATTTACATTAGGATATCAATTGTGCGTTTGAGACATACATTAAATACGATGTAATTTATCTACACTTAATTTTATACGCAATTTAATGGAAATTAATTTTTAAAATATAAAATCGAAACGAACAACTATATTATCTTAGTGTGCAATTTTATTAAATAAGGTAAGAAAAAAGGAACTTATAAAAGCGATAGAAATGTATCACTGTTTGAGCACAATCTACGAGTACGTATTAAAAAGTAAAATGTATGAATACCATATTTTAAGTTTTATCCAATTTGAACGATAGAGTTCTAACAGTGGTGTAGTTATGATTCATAAAATATATTGATGTCAGTAACTCAATTGCGATTTTGTTTCAAAAATTGATCTAACCAACAAAAATCACTTTAGAAACACTGTAAATGTATGGAATATACTTAACTTATTTTATTGTTATGCATTTTTTAGATGTTCATTCAAAAGAGCAAGAGTTATCCGATTTTGTTCAAATAACTTGATTACTATAAAAAATAGATTCAAATTTGAGTTATGATTATTTTTTAACGTATTTGATTTGATTTCAAAAAATTATCTTTGTGTTTTACAACTTAGCTCTTCTCACTTGAAAGTCAGCTGATATTTTTGAATAGAAAAATACTTGACAACCACTGGTGTCATACAGTGATTGTCACAAACACAGGAAAGGTATAAATTGTATAAATTTCCTGCTTATTCTTTTGTAATGCGTTTTTCTAGGTCTCGTTGTTTGATGTAGAGTATTTACAATTGATTCCAAATTTCACAAAACAAAAAAGTTATCTCTTAGCTGCCTAATGACAAGAGTTAATCACCGTGTGTGCCCGATGATTGTACTCTTAGAATATTGGACACTTGCGGGCTTTCCAATCAACCAATTATTTACTTTTTCATTTTATTATCTGAAGTGACATCTGTTGAAATGTTTCAAATCAGAAAACAGATAAATCTAATAATACACTGCAGGAACAATAATTTTTTCAACGAGGTATATTCTAGAATTCAATATATGCTTACATTTAAAGAATTATCAATATTTGCTGGATAGATCATTATTGAATAAATTTAAAAAAAATTAAATCAGATTTTAACTGTTAAACTTTATATTATTTTATTTAAGATATGATTAAGTATTTAAATATTCTATAAATAACTAAATATAAATATAATTTTAACTATCATTCAATAAACTAAAAATAAAAATTATAGGAAATGGTGGAAGGTGAAGGACTTATTCAATATCGTCATTGTGCAATATATTTCATAAATCCAATTTTAATAATTGAAAATAAAATCAGGTCTTATAAAAAACAATTTCATTCCAAAACTTTAATTTTACTAAAAGTAATTAAAAACAAGTTCAATTGATTATGTCTCCAGTAATATTTGAATTGGTCAAAAACAAATGCACATCTGAAAAATTTCTCAGTATATTATGGTATATGTAGAAATGACATTATGTAATTTTTTGTAAGTTTTTTCAAAATTTAAAAGAATATAACTTCGTTAATTTTATTTTGATCAAGTCATATGTATTATTTTCAATTAGCAAATGAAGGCCTTCATAACAATAATATTATATATTTATTCTACAATAAATCAAAATTGATAAAAATCCTATGGCACTTATATAAGTATCGTAACAATAACAACTATATCAACCAAAAGGGCAATATAAACAGAAAAGCAGATAAACTAACATAAAATTAAAACATGGTAAAAAAAAAAATCTTCGAAACTAAGCAGCGATTTGTTTATTGAGACACGGTTGTTACTTTGATTATGGTAATAAAGGTTTGCTTTCAAGGACTTCTCAGACACTTGTGATTGTATGGTTTCACAAGTTACACTGAAGTATTTGATCAAAATTAAAAAAGTATCAGAATGAACATAAACAGCCGACTACGAAATTCAAAAAAATGTTGCCATACAGCGTGTCACTAACTGACAAATAAATCTATTTATAGTGGGTTACTTCAGCAGATTGATTGTGCATGCTACACTGACATCTGTGGAAAAACCTTTAGTATTTACTGTAAATGAGTAAACAAATCACTGTAATGTTTCTTTCATATGAACACAATTTTCTCAGGATTGAAGTAAAGTCAATACTAATGACATGTAAAAATCCTACAAAAATATAATGGACCTGATAAAACACGACAATGTATAAAAACAATTTATTTTTTTAACATAAAATTAATAGTAAAATTCTCATATTTAAAGTATGAAATATCCTTTTAATGGTGAACGAACAACGGACTCTTTCTGAACTCTTTCCCTGTCACGGCAGGTCTATGATATTCGAGTCAGATAGTTAATTTTTCAACATACATATTAAGAATCTAGTGTCTGGACAAACTTTGACAGCAGAAAACATTTGAGCACCTAAGTGCTAAAACAGCGTTTCAAAGTTAAATGGTTAATTGGGTAAAACAGTGTCGTATTTACTTAAACATTTTGTTTCTGATTTATTTTTTTGCATCACAGATGGCGGTAGAGGTATTATATTGAACTAATGTTAACATGCATGGAACTAACATAGTGCTAAAAATGGCATCCATTGAGAGTATTAAATAGTGAATTAAATTAGGAAGTTAGAATTGGATCTGTTAAAAAAGTGTTTGAAAGAGAAATAAAGAACAATTTAAGAGTTTGAATGGACAAAAATATGCTTCTTTGATTGGTTAATAGGTGCCGGCTAAAACTTTCAAAAATACAACAAGTGCAAAATGCAAATTTGCTTAAACTTGCTATCAATAGTATAACAAATAACAATATTATCTATGTTTTGGAGTATCGAGAATTAGCAGCAACGAAACACCATGTTTCTAGATTTCATAAAAAACATATCATTCAACATCAAATATGTTTAAAAACAAATATATTATAAATATTTGCTATCTATTTTACACATATCTGAGATGCATTTACAAATCATTTCAGCGGATGTATTATCAAGGTCTGCTCTTACAGAAAGAAGAGGGAAACATAAAAATCGCCCTAAAACGGATCATACATTGTGGGGCTACAATGCAAAACGTACTATTTCCAAAATGAGTGATATTGCGTTAGCAATGCAGATAGGGTAATTCAAGCCTAATGAATTGACTGGTATTATTACTTTTACGATAAAATGTTTAAAAGACTGTCGTTTTTCAACTTGAAAACTGTATTTTCTGCAAAACATACTATTTCCAACGAGTAATCATCTACCTTTTCTTGCAAAACGCACTATTTCCATGTTATGGCAATGTGCACTATTTCCAATAAAAATAGCAAAACAATTATTCGATCCTCTTCCTGATTTGGTTTCCTGTCAGGAATAAACAAAAATATTATTCTTTCCTTTACTGTCTTCAGAGCAGATCACAATGTTTAAAATAAACAGTCAAATGTGTCAACATTTGACAGCTCAATACAAATAGTGCGTTTTGAAAAAAAAAATACATTAAAATGACGAATTTAAAATACTTTTTTTAAAATACTTTCAAGTTTATGAAGCAGGTCAATGATTTCAAAATAATTTATTGTATGACTTTTAATTGATTCAATCATAATATTATGCTGGTGTTGTTCGCTATAGTTTTTTGTAAAGAGTGCGTTTTGCATTAAAACCCCACAATTGTCCTCTTTAAAAATGTTAAATAATTTAAATAAGAGACACTAATATATCTTTATTTTCAATAATTTCATAAACACTTGCCATGCTCTCAATTTCAATAAGAATTATTTGTGTGACCTACGCAAGAATAGCATATTTAATATTTTCTTAAAATACCATCTACCTGTTTATTTTTATTCATTATCAAATGATAAACCTTTTTTATATTGAACATAAGTATTTAATAAGTTTTTCTGTTTAAAATTTATAGGCTCATACGCTCTTCTTGCTCTCATGTGTACATTTATCGAGGTCGAATATACCGCAGTGGAACAGATATTTATCCTAAGGCATATTCAGGGTTAACATATTTAATTTACTAATTTATATCCGCATCAACATTTCTGAAGCAAGTATTACACAATTATTACCATCGAAAATGACAACTGCACAAATTTTAAAACGGAAGGTGACCCAAAATAATAACATTATGAATCGTGAAAGTCTAAAACTTTTGCGCTAACCAGACAATCAATATTTTTTTCCATATTCATCACACTTAACCGGTTCTCTGCCAGCAACGTGTTAACACAACAAACAATTTCGTGCTCGTAGGGCCGGCCATACAAAATGTGCTTGTACTTGAGATGCGGTTTTAAGGCCACAAGAAACGTATTTAATAATTTTAAAATATCATGCATATAGTGAAATCTCTTGGAATCATAGTGTGATACTTAAACTTAAAAAATATTATTTTGTAATCTATAATACAACGATTTTAAAAAAGGTTTTTTTGTTATGTGTAAATTTGTTGCTAGCAGGGCTACAATTCCTCGGCGGTAATTTCCGGTTTTGAAACGTTTTTCGATAAATGATGGAGGAAATGACCCATCGTGTACTATTATTATATGTCCATAAAGTACATATTTATTAGGTTTTATTTTTTGAAAGAAAATCACGGCCCTCCATGCACGGCCATATTAATACCGCACGGCACAGATCCGGTTAAACAAGAATCTGCTGTAGCTTATGAGGATTGTTTTCGACCATGTTTGACCAAGTGATCAAGAATACAAATAAAATAGTACAGATTGACATTTTTACAATAAAGTCAAGCCTCACCTCGCACATCACAACTAGGAATAACATTAAGAAACCAAAAACACATGTTTCCAATCAATTTTGTGTGATTTACTTTTTGAGAGATACGTATTTAGAAGCCTCTTAGGGACTGAAATGAAGAGCCAAATTATCATAATTTCCGTAGTCAAGGAATGGGTAAGAGCTCCGCTAAGCAATCACAGTGTTTCCGATTTAATTAGGGTCAATTAACCCCTAAGCTCTACAATACTGATTGATCATCACTCCTAGACTGTTCTAAAAGCATCGTGCTGATGATCTGTCAAGGTAAACTTTGATCGGTACCAATTTAATTAATATATTATATTTCAGTAATAAATATCCTCTTTGCAGTCAAAGACAGAAATATGAGTCATTATATTAACCCTCCAAGGACGAGTCTATTGATCCCACTATTCATCCTTTTTCTACCTGAATATCGTTGCTTTCACTCATATTTGGTTAAGAAGGGTACAGACTTCAGTTAGTCATCAGCCGCGGGGACAGAAACGGCCACCAAAAGCACATGCGATTTTTTGAATTTCTGTTTTTTTTAATGGATTTTTTGAAACTGTTAGTTATTTTTTTATGAAAACATCAAATTACTTAGAGATCTTTTGCTAATATATTTGTATTGAAATTATGTTAATTTAAAAAGGTCAAATTGTAAATATTTTAAAAAATTCCACGTTTAGCTATATTTCAACCCCAAATGGTTGCGTACCCATACGGTCACTTTTGTCCTTACTACTGTCCGTACACAATATTACACGCTAATAAAAGGATGAGCATGGCCATATGATCATGTGGGGTTTCTATACAACGACTTCGCGTTTTTTTTTTTTTAATTTTTGTTAGGAATAAAAGTTATCCGTGACTTCAATATGACTTCTTGTCTCTGGAGGGTTAATGTATAAATGTTTCAGTAATAAATGTCCCCTTTGCAGTCAAAGACAGAAATATGAGTCATTAAAATAATTAGTTGTATTGCCTTAAAATCTTGCGTTGAAATAAAAGTGACAAATATAAACCGCAAACGTGTTTCATGAATTTTTAAATTACTTATAAATAAATAGTATAAAAACGGTTTTTTACTAAAGTATATATTTGCAGTGCAAGGGTTTAAAAACAGAAGCTTCATTCAAATGATTCACCATGAATAAACTGTGCTTATTTATCATACTTTTTTTAACAAAGTGAAAAACAATTAAAGACCACAAGCAAATATCATTTGTATAAAATTAACTATTAATGCCATCTTGTAGAAAAATTCTTAACGCATTTTCTTATGTAATAACATTATCGGAAACAAAGTACTCTGTCCTTTTAAAATGAGTTTATAGAAATGGTAGGGTGGTCAAGGAAAAATTACCTGCAACATACAGCGCAATGAATGCACGCATATGATAATTTGACTGCACTTTAATAACAAATCATATTTGTGGAAAATTTCAAGTGTGCGAATTAACAGCTTTAGTGTGCGTAGTATATATTATATTATAATCCTCTTTTTAACTAAAAAATAATACCACTAAGCAAACAAATATTCATCAGACACCCTTCCAGGAATCGTGTAAACATTTTAAACTATCAAAAGCTCTATACGTAATATTTAAGCTAGGCATAACTTCATTCAGATTCGGCTCTCCGAGAAGACTCAGCCCCCCCAACCCGAGAAAAGTGTGCAGAGGATCGGAGCAAGTGTCGGGCCACTTTGAGAATCCGCCGACAATTTTATCTTGCGTGTCCATCACGTACCTTCTGTTCATTTGAAAGTCTGTTAATTCTAACGCATCAAGCATTTTTAATGTGGCTCCGATCCAAAAACTGTAACACGTGTCGACGGGTTTGTTGGGGCGTCCTTGGAAGCCATCCACTTGCCTGTTGACAAGCCATCGCTTCAAGCCCTCGACTTGAATATTTGATAATTTGTCTAATTGATTGCTGAGACTCAGCGTTGCGATCGCGCAGAATGTAGTCCCTCCGTGAGATTCCAGTTCTGGAGTTTGCGCAATTCCAAAATCATAGCCCTGAAATCAACAACAATCAAATTAGAGAATTGAAAACTAACAGAAAAATGTTTGTGACATTACGAAACAAACATGGTCATCTCCAACGTTGTTGGCTACTGTACCGGATCTCACGGATTCAAATCCCAGTCCAAACGGCATTTTTTCAATTGTTCTATCGATTTCTGTTTGAAGACATCGATGTTTGTGATCACTGAAAATTCCTTCCAACCCTTTCAATCCTAAAATAATGGGGCGTAGCGAGAGCGATTAGCTTATCACTAGTCCTGTCATAACCCTATCCTTTCTATTCCTACTATCAAAAAGAAGAGAGGTTGAGCAACTGGGTTCTGAGCAGTTCTCGTACAAAAATTCCGTTAGCACATTATAGGCGGGAAAGGTAAAAATACTAATCAGAACTGGTTATGTCTAACCAAATTTATTTAAAAACTGATCAAATCCAGATGTATAAATCAAATGTGGCTATCTCAAAAATTAAAATTTCTTGTTATTAGGAAATTTCGATGAATAACCATTGCCATAACCGAATTGATAAATAGAATCCATGATTATAAAGTAGCACAATATGGACTTGCTGGATAAATTAATCTGATAATGAAAAAAGGTGATTAATTCAGTTTCATCTATGATGGAGGTAACCACGTTTGTTTTGTAACATCACATTTAATAATCTTATTGTGATCCTGTTTCTGACACTGCCCGAACCTTCCGAAAACTTCTCTTTTTCTTTGCAATCAGCCTATAATTAGAAAACATGCTCGATTCTTATCCACAAATTGGTGTTATTTTTATTTATTAGTATACAAAACCGGTATCAAATTATGTTGCCTTATTTTATCAACACTGAAATACTAATAATGTGTTGCAATGCTTACTACTAACTAGCAATTAAGTATTGTAACACAGATAATAAAAAATTCACAGTATTGTCATTGCGTCATCTTATTAGGATATGAGTATCATACAAAGCACTACTCACACCTTTCCAAAAACATTTACTTATTCCACTGATATGAGTAAGAAAAAATCACATTGAAATTGTCAAAAATGAAATTAGCACACGACAAAGAAGTGTAGAAGGAACAGTGCGATACTCACAATACTGTCAATAATATATTTGGTAGCCTTTTCGATATCGAATCCCGACCAGTCATCGAGGATATAGCTGATGCAGGCGGCGCAATATAAAAATCGCATATCAGCCTCAGTTCCTGATACCGCAGCACAGTAATTACCTTCCGGTTGCTGCAGGCATTTTAGTCCTGGAATAAGACACAAAATATTGAATCACATGTCATGTCGACCACTATTGAGCAATGGCCCTTGTCAACACATTCACTACGTAGTAAAATAGCGATATTAAAAAATTTGAAATTTTGTTTATCCGATCCTAGTGCAATACCTTCTCGGTACATGAAGCATGCATGCGCTACACGTGTAATGTATCGTTTGTAATGGCACTGCTCAGTATTCCGTACAATACAAACATAAGATATCAACTGATTTGCCAGAAGCGTAATTAGCATCTCTCCAATGTGTGTTCAGGTGCTAGGCACGTTTTTAGAACCCATCGTGTTAAACAAGATAGGTGAGATGAAATTTTAGACATTCATTATCAATTGAAAAATGTATTTCATGAAACTTTCTGTACTGGGATTCAAGCCAGGGAAGCCAACAACATTGACCACTTGACTAAAAGCCTGGTTATTTATTATTAGTATTTTATGCGTGAAAAGAAAAAGTGGTCAAGACTTCGAAAAATGAGTCGAATTTGCCATAATCACTACAATCGTTGGTTTACTGCCAGAATTCATTAGGTGCCATGCGGGTCAAAACTGAATTAGATCTACGTATTTTGTCATGCTTTGCCCATTAAATAAGTCATTATGTCTAAAAACACGTTTTTAAGCTAAATACTCTAATAGTCAATCAATGCATTTGTTGTTGCATGATTTTTGCAAGGATGCTGAGTGATTTCTGAGTGAAATCGAGAGAATAAGTATTTATGAGACTTTTTGAAAACTTTCAGATTATGCAAAACAAGAGAATTTGTTATTATCAAAGTTTGGATATAACTGCTAAAATTTAGTTGAAATTTTAAATTCGATTGTCTCAGCACCAACATTATTCACTTAAAGACTTTTGACAGTAAACTGACGCCATACATATATTCATATAGGACTCAGCGTTGTCGAATTAGTAAATTTCACATTGAAACATCAAAGTTCATACAAATGCAATCTTGTTTTGGCTCTCCTGAAAAATACCGATTTAAGACTTAATTTCTTTTTCGTTTCGCACACAGAATTATTTCTTAACCCTCCAGAGACGAGAGCTTTTTTTGGATAAAACAAATATTTTTTAAGCCAATTTGAAGTCACGGATAACTTTTATTCCTAACAAAAATTTTAAAAAAAAAGCGCACAGTCGTAGTATAGAAACCCCACATGACTATATGGTTATGCTCATCCTTTATTTATGGGCACGCAAACATTCGGGGTGGAAATATAGCTAAATGTGAATTTTTTTAAAATATTTACAATTTGACCTCTTTAGATCAACATAATTTAAATACAAATATATTAGCAAAAGAACTGTAAATAATTTGATGTTTTGAGAAAAAAATAACTAACAGTTTCAAAAAGTCCATTAAAAAAAACGGAAATTCAAAAAATCGCATGTGCTTTTGGTGGCTGTTTCTGTCCCCGCGGCTGATGACTAACTGAAGTCTGTACCCTTCTTAACCAAATATGAGTGAAAGCAAAGATATTCAGGTGGAAAAGGGATGAATAGTGGGATCAATAGACAACGGTGTTTACTGTGACCATATGGTCACGCTCGTCCTTGGAGGGTTAATATTAACTAAATGACTCCATTCATTTGATGTGATGAAGCAGAGTTTATAAAAATTTGTCTCACCAGCTATTACCGCTTTCTTATGCACTCTAGAGAGATCATCACCGAGAATAATAAGGCAACAGAGTCCAGTGTAAGTCATCGTGATATGACCGCACATGTAGGTTTGATTGCTATCATCAAAATCTATGTTGATTGTAGTCGACCCTTGAAAACCACATACACTCATGTCAGAGTCTGAAAAAAGAAAATTGTATTATTGGTATATGCCACGTCCATGTGCAAAATGATATCCGTGATGAGGATAAAGCTTCCAGAATGTACACTTGAATCCTAAACTCAAGACTGGAAGCTATATAAAATTTACAAATTGATTTGTTCCTTCTAAGTATGTTGTGTAAATGGTTGTGTATGTCTTACGTGGACGAAATCAAGGCAAATGCAAAGCAACTCGGAGCACCACGAAAATATCAAATGATCTCCACTATCTATTATATGATATTTTGATTCGCATTAAGACGCGTGACATGTGTCATTTTCAAATGAATAAATCCATGTGGCATTATCTTTGTAGTGAACGAGTCACTTATTCGTCTTTATGCGATCATTAGAATCGTCAGGTGCATTGAACTGCTACCGTTAAGCAGCAATGGTAGAATGCAAGGGTTGAACAAACAGAAAAATTCTGTTAGGCTAAACGCCAGTAGACATCAATATGAACTTCAGTATCAAATTTGAACCGTAAATTAAGTTTTGTCACTGTCCAGGTCACTGACAAACTCAAACTCTCAGCTAAAAAAAATCAGATAGAAATAAACTTACCTTCTTTGGGTGGCAATATCTGAAGTCTATATATCCATTCAATTATATTTGTTGTTGTTTCGAATGACAGAGATGACAGTGAGTCCAATACATCCAAGCCGGATATTGAAAAGAAAGCCAGTGTTAATCTGAAAATATTCAAAAAGCAAAAGATAATTCCAAAGTATTCCATAGACACGGTTCCATTGACAGATAACAGACATGACAGATATTGCATGCAAACGTATTTATTAAAATATGTTGAAAGCTATGTGAAAACTAGACAGTTTTAAAAAAAATAGACATCTACATCTGTTTGAATCATTCAAATTATGTACATTCTCACAGATTTTGTCACTAACGACCCGGGTTTCGCCTTTTGGCATCTTCATGCGTTCAAGTGCACGGATGAACTTGAACTGACGCTCAGTAAATGAATGTTTCGTGTTTATATATTAAATAAATGTATCATTGAGTTTAAAGCCATTTGCTCGCACAGAAACTCCATCCCATTGAATTTGATACATTGGACCAAGATGTTAGATATAAAGATAACTAACAGTTGTGATATAAAGATAACTAAGAAAAAGTGTCAGAAATTATACAACTTAAATATGAAATATAGTCATAAAACCTTTTCCGACAAACAAATAAATATAGTTCTTAAAACCACTCACTACTCAAATCTTTGGGCTTATCCTTTTCGCCAGCAATGGCTTTAAACTCAATGATACATTAATTTATTATATAAACACAAAACATTCATTTACTGAGCGTCAGTACAAGTTCATCCGTGCACTTGAACGCAAGAAGATGCCGAAAGGCGAATCCCGGGTCGTTAGTGACAAAATCTGTGAGAATGTACATAATTTTGAACGATTCAAATTTAATATCGAAATGCCACCAAGCACCTTCAGTCGAAATCTTAAATTATATCTACATCTGTGTTCAAACAAAAAAAATATATTTCTGAGTTAAGAGGGTTAATATCGTCACTTTCTGACAGAAGGTAGTTAACAAAACTGACTTAAATAAGTCAATTAGTGCATTGATTACAGCAGTTTGCCATAAAAAGAATTTATTTTTATAGGTAATTATTAGTAATGATGATCTAAGGCAGGCAATTGTCCTTGTCTATTAATTTTAAACTCTTATTTGTGTCAGATCGGCATTAATGCATCTATATGTTGATATTATAATTATCTATGTGACATAAAATATCAATGCTAGAGGCTTTATCGTAAAAACTGAAATATTTCATTTGCTGTTTACTCAGAACCATCAATCTGTTACATACAAACTTCTGCCACAAAGGTGACAACATGCTTTAGGACAGAGGTCATTAAACTTTTTGAGAAACGGCCAGATGATTTTTCAAAAATATTGGCGAGCTGGGCGAAAAATATCTTTGATGGAATTTTAGATTTCTTCAAGTCTATATTTTGTGCGAGTACAATATTTTCATAATGAAATTTAAGGGCCGGATAAAAATCTTTGGAGGGCCGGATCTGGCCCGCGGGCCGTAGTTTGGTGACCGCTGTTTTAATACATACTTTTTTCACCGAAAAATTACTCCATACCGCAAAAAGTAATGCAATTTAATTAGTAATAATTAATAATAAAAAAAACATTGGGATCGAAGAAACCGATAATTCATGCATCACGGTTTGTTCTACAAAGTTCAATACGACATATTTCGACTTCTTAAAATGTATACTATGTTCGTATTTTGAATTAATGATCGGATTTTCTTATTGCCATGAATAATAACTTGGCATTTTATTATTCGCTATTGAATTTCTTACGAAACTGCATTGTTATTAGCGGAATTCGTTAATTTATCAGGAATAAATGAGTAGTATGTTGTAAACCATATTTACTAAAAATATTTCTGTCTCTTGTTGAGGACATAATAAACGCTGTAGCTTACCTCGTAGTATCATGTTTCGCCAATCCAGCAGGTAAAATTCCCAAAAATCTCAGAAAGTATTTCACGTGCTTTTTGTGGGCAATATCGGATTCTTCTAAATAATCCATTATGATGAGCGAACACCGATGTTGTATTAACCTCTTCAAAGTAGAATCACAGAGGTTTTTGTATTAAAATCTATCACGTCTGGGTTAGTGATAATGAATTGTGTACGCCTAATAAAATCTAGACATATTTTGAAAAGAAAAATGAAGTTTATATTTAGAATTCGATTATTGCATCGACGATAACTTTTACTTTTGACAGCAATCTGACATTGAAATGTCATGTCATACAACACCTTCTTTTTCTAAATACGGTATTGCCATTAAACGTTATCTCACAGTTTCGGAAGATAAGAAAAAACTTTTTTAATAGCGGACTGTACAGATAGGCGCTATCACACGCGTTAATGTGCTGTGTATGCTTTAAAATAACAAAATAAAAAATGTGTTAACGACGTGTATAATATTTATTTCTCATTTTATAAAACAAACATTTGTCACTGTATTTAAAAATGCGAAAAAACTTTAATACGCTTTATTTATACATATTTGTTTTGTTTTAAAGCATACATTTAACTCAAACGCAGGTGAAAATAGCTTTGTGAAAGCCATCAATATACGCATGTATTCTTAGATAACAATAATTGAACGAATATTAAAAATAATTGCCATCCACATACATATTTATAACAATATAAGATTAAGAGTCTTTTTGCATTACAGTATTTTAATAAAATTTCTACCAGTAAAACAATTACGAGTTTTTTTTATCATGTGTTATCAATGGCGTAACCAGCGGCAGATTACTTCATTGCGCTTAGGGTGTTTGAATCTTATTGGCTTCAAAATGCTTATTTTTTGTTTATATGGAATCTTGTTATCTAAAAAAACAGGGCTTCCGATCCACATTGCGCCTGGGACTCCCAATTGCTTAATCTGTCACTGGGCGTAGATTGAAATTTGGGATCCTCATGATAACGCTACTCAAAGCCCCATACCTTTTTAAAAGCTAAAAATTTCAACGAAACTTTTTGCTGAGCTCTTTGTATTGTATAGTTGTTATGGGATTGCTACCTTGCTGGGTGTTAATAAATACAATAAATCTGTATAAAAACGTTTTTGACATGCCGGTCATTGGAAAACCAATCTTGTTAGTTTCATAAAAGTATTTTTCTTGGCCTTTCATCAATCGAATTTCATTTCACATTTAAGTTGAATCATCAGAATATTCAGAATCAAGTCTTGAAACGGGACACCAGAGTTTTGATTCTGCTGAGTATCACAAAATGGATATCTATTCAGCAATTGAAATGGCTGACAAATGTTTACTACACTCAAAAGAAATAATACTTACGTAGCAGCATCGCATGGAAATATACCAATCATTTTAAAATATTCTAATATGTATTGCGGCTTTTCAAACTTATTAAAAGTCTTCACCCATTCCATCACAATTAAAATAATTCAATCCCCAAAGTAAAAATGTCATTTCAAACCTAGACTATTGAATAAAAGTATTTCATGTCATGGTTTTCTTGAAATATGGGTCATTTTATATAAAACTGATATTAATACAGAAGATCTGAGAAACACAAGCAATAAAATGAACAATCTAGAACAGTGGTTGGTAAACTTTCAACTGAGAAGAGCCAAGTTGCCAAAGAAACAGGATAGCAAATGCATTAAAGCATAGGTTCCCAACCTTTTTGGAGTGACAACCCCTTTTTTTAAGTCATGTGACCCGGGACCCTGATGCAATTGAAAAGGGCATTTTTAATAAGGTAATTTTAGTTGACTGTACAAGTTGGCGACTCCACAGAAAACCCGTCGCGACCCATAGGTTGGGAACCAATGCATTAGAGCAGGCGGGGTCAAACTTTTCGGATGGAGGGCCAAATTCAGGAATTCAAAATGATCGGCAAGCCGCAAATAAAATACCTTTTTTATGTATACTATTTGTTATCATGAAAAAAAAACAATCTTATGAAAGGAATGGAAATGTTTTACGTCTTTTAACATTTTTTTAAATTCAGGTGTTCGTTTTGTAGATTCTTAAAACTGCTTGTAAATGGCCACATGCGGCCCGTGGCTCTCGGTTTACCCGTGCCTGCATTAGAGCCATAAACATGTAGATTTGTATGGTGAAAAGCGTGATAAATTCAAGAGTTGATGTCTGAAGAGCCGCATGTAGCTTACGAGCCATGGTTTGCCAATCTCTGATCTAGACTCACAAGGAATGAAAGTAAACTGATGCAATTTTCCACTCCGATTTAAGCAGATTAAAAATATTAAAACAACTCACTAAAAAATACAATTGGGAGTATGCGTCCATGTCTAGAAACACTGCTCTAAGATATTATGTCAGTGTCTTTTGAAATCCAACCTTTATTGGGCTTTACGGGTATAAAAGCAATAATAATAAATAAGTCACAAAGTGGTATTTTTATGTTTTATTTAATTTCATGTAAGGACTTAATATTACATTGTAAGATATTGCATAAATATTTTATATAAAACTTTTAAAGACTATTGTTAAATATGACATTTAACATCATTCATCGAGACATACACTTATTTTGTATCTTAATCTATAATGATTATAGGAAAAAACATTGGTATACAAAGTTAAATTTTACACAGCATTTTGTTCGGAGGATTTAAGCAGCTTGGAAAGTCTTTTTCCAACCAATTTAGGATAAACGTTATTCTTGATTCGAAATTCTTTTGACTGATGCGTAACAGCACCATTTTTCAACTGAAACTCGCACAAAGCGTGGAGCGGTTTGAGAAGAATTTCTCGATATATAACATCTTCTTCTAGATATGATAATACTTCAGCACCAGTTTCTAATGTACTCAGGCATCCCTCGGTAGGTTGCGTTCTTATTATATAATTACTAATGTTGCAACTGATCAGCTTCACTTGTCTTAAACTATGGAGCATTGCACTTGCGAGATATATGGCTTTGGCTTGGGGCCAAGTTCCGTCGATTAAAATTATATTATAAGGCTCGGTAGAATTTTTCACGGTATCTATAGTGTTCAAATCGACAGCATCTTTACTCGGGTACAGCAGTAATGAATTGGAGGAAGACAATATGTCGTGCAATCCTTCGTGTTTTGGAAGAGGAAATTTTTTCCCTTTGTAAATGAGGCACTTTCCTTCGGCTAAACCTAAACTAAGCATTGGAGCTGTCCGCAAGCACCGCTTCTCTTCGGTAGGGTGCTGCAGTAATACTACTCGGCAAGACGGCTGCAAACGGCATTGAGGTAGTGTTCCGCACCAACAAACAACTCTCGGACGGCTAAATATAAAATTAAAAATTTAAATTATCATCAATCGACACTTCTATAAAAAAAAACTCATTTTCGGTAAATTTGAGAAAAAATATTTTATTTTCTTATTATTAAATATAATAAATAAATCTTGATAATTTTGTGATTTAACTGATTAGAGTTATTAATTGCAACACGTGATTGCAATTCGCCTATTTGAGAAGCATCTTAAGACTAACTGACCTAAGGTGTTAAGGTGTTCACTGTCAATACTTAGTGGAAAGTCATTATATTAAGTAAAACTGGTCCTGATCTTATTAAATAAAAGTGGAATTAGTACAAATGAGTATTTTGTTTTTTTGAATATCCTATGGTTATTTATTTATTTATAAATAAAATACAAAAATTCTTTACCATAATTCAAATTTATTTTACAATTCTTAATTAAATTCTCTACATAACTGCCATATTAGCCACATTAAGTATTTTTTTGGGTAGAAAAAGTAGCATGTTGTAGAGCAGGGGTGGCCAAACTTTTAATCACTACAATCAACATTTTAAAAATTATGGTAAATATGTCATACAGTAGCACGTCGACTATTGCGGCGAAAAACTTCACAAACTAAGCTGAAAACAACGCCACGATTTAAAATTATTTTTTGAGGGCTTGATAATTGTGTTAAAACCACACATTAAAAAGAAGAACACTGATAAATTATACGAAATACGAAATATTTATATATATTAGTGTGATTTTAACTCGATTTATCAATGCTTCAATAAATATTTTAAATCGTGGCGTTGTTTTCAACTACTTTGCTGCAATAGTCCATGTGTAAGTAAAGGATAATTTAAAAAGTATGGCGGTGTACAGTGAGAATATGTCATATTTTGGATAATTTATTTATTAGTGTTCTTCGTATTGATGTGTGATTTTAACGGGATTTATCAATGCTTCAATAAATATTTTAAATCGTGGAGTTGTTTTCAGCTTATTTGCATTTATATTATAATAACTATCGAGAATGGATGGTACTTACGTGCATTGGTCGCAAATGTCTCGCATCTTAGGCGGATCAGCCGGAATATTGGCTAAATCATTCCAAATTGCTTCCTCCATGTTTTGGTTTGGCCAAAATATTGGGTATAAAAGTATTATTGCAGTAATATCATATTTATTTTAATTCTAATGAGTGTATTTGAGGTTATAGTAAGAGTCATAGTTTTGACAGTTAAGGCGGCAGTGTTACTATGTATATGAAAAATAAATATATCTAAATATATTTTTTTTATATTCCCTATGGTAGTTGTATTCAACACCGCCCACTTCGATTTCACGCTCTTCTTTGAGGCTGTATTCCGTATTGTAACAACGCTATTCGTGTTCATTTTTTGCCAGGAAAGTCCCGAGAAGAAATTCATCAAGTTTTGGTTTTGGTTTCATGCACTGCAGTATTCGTAGTGATAAAGAAAAAAATAAAGTTTCAATAAAAAACTTTTATGAATTGGGTTTAATTATCTTCCCATTGGACGCGGTGAACTTCTCGAACGCCTTATTATTTACCTTAGTCTTATAGTGTAAGGAGTACTACTCACAAACAAAATCCTGTTATCTCTGAGATCAACGATACCATTACCACCTACATACCCTTAAATATAAAGGGCTATGGCGATACTCAACCTGCGGCTCAATCAGAATTTATGCGAGGTCAAAAAACTTGAGTCGCCAGATGCTTTTTCAAACATTTTGTTTGCAAATTGTACAAAAACAAATGAGTATTTTGAATACATGTGTATTTACATTTATGTTATCTTATTATTTTATATAAAGTATGCGATATATTTACGGATAACTATTAATATTTTGCGGCCCACATAATGTATCAAAAACATATTTTCCAAAAAAACCGTGTAAAGAAAATTGATTGAATTGATAGAATAAATTTAAGATTTGTTCCTGCGTTTTTAGGCCATGTTAACAATAGCAATATTAAGTATAGAAACCATATAAAAGAAATAGTAATGAAGACTCAATAAGTAAATTACTCAAATATATTTATTGTTAAGAAAAATAGTACTATTCATCAGTACTAGATTACATATGGGGACTTTTATGAGGGAATGTCCATAAATCACTTTCACTTTAAATCACGCTAGAAATATTTTGGCACATGTAATATTTTAGGATCTAATGATACATTTTGTTTGTTTTTACTGTTGTGTTGTTGAATTTATTGTTTTTAGAAAATCTGTTATCTGCTTCTGTTTTTCGTTTCTGGTAATCGTGTTAGAGAAAATAACTTGTGTAAAAATATAGTTTTAGTTCTTTTTAGTGGACCATGTTATTTCAAAACTGTGTGAAAAAAAGTTCGGCGAGTGTAGAAATTTGGGCCCCCCTTTCCGCTGGGCCCTCGTGCATTGCATGACCCTGCTATTAGGTGGCTATGCCGCTGTTATAAGAGAAATAATGTTCAACTACAAAGCTGCCTTACTGAGTAGTCAAATTCTCGAGTCTTTGTCTTATGCACTTATGATATCCACAGGCCCAATATGATCTTAAAAGCGAGACAAAGCAAAAATGATTGGCTAACGTCTAAATTACTTACCTCATCCTCATATCGCTCATATCATTACTCTCTTTTCTATAAAAGAGAGGTCGAGTGATTATTATAAACTTATTGCAAGCCAAAAGAAGAATAATGGAGACAGAGATATGTATTTCTTTATTCTTTAATTTTGTAAATCATCTAATCAATTAATCATCTTCACTATTTTTCCAAAATCAATATTCATAGTTGAATCAGCACCTGATAAGATAATTGTTATTTTTTTAATAGATTCACAAACCTTACTGCCAGGGTTTTGAAAATTTCCAGATATCAAGTTGCGAGTGAGATTTTATTGACACCTAATTTTAATTCTAACTAATTTGTTAAGCTATCAAACATTACATATCTCTACCATTACAATGATGGTTTTTGTAATGCCAGCCAAAATATCACTACTTAGGCTGGTTTTCCGATTCTAAACCACCAAACCGAAGACAATAAAACTTGTCTCGATGCTTGCTTAAAATTTATTTAGTTCACACTAATTACTTTTCAACATTATTTTTTATATCGTAAAAAAATATTTTGATAGGATCTTTTTTATTATTTAAGAAGAGTTTTCTGGCCCAACATTAAGCAATATTAAACATACAATACACAAAAAAATATAAAATATGCAAAGTTACAAAATAATAAACGTTGTTTGGTTCTCTCGTAAAGATACTCCATGCCGACAGATGCTACAGATATTGCATGACTATATAGCATCTTGGGTTGGGAATGGATTAGTAGTTGGACAAAATTTAAATAATTCACAATAATTTTGCAAAAAAACATTGATTTAAAATGAAAATTTCACTGGGTTATCACTTCTTCGGTTGATTTTTCTTTGCAGCACGAGAACGGCGTCGTTTTGATGTTTTCCTCTTGACGATTTTGCGTTTTTTTATTGCTTTGCTCTGTACTTTCTTTTTATTTAATTTTCTAGCTCGTTCAGTAGGTGGCGGACTGGTGGATACTTTTTCCACCGTTTTTTTTTCTAATATTTCAATCTTTGGTGGTGTCCTCAACTGTGCCAGATTTTGAAAATACCCTGACTTTTCTACCAATTCATGTTGCTTAATATCCATTGCAATTGTTTTTGTATATGCTCAAAAAAAAAAATTTTGTAACGTTTTGTGTTCTTGCTAAAGAAGACAGAAAAAGATATTTCTTCTATTTTTCCAAACTTTTGTTTTTGTTTTTAAAAAGAACTATAATGTTCAAAAATAACATTTTGTTTTTATAAGATCATTTGGCTGCCATGTATATATAAATAGATGGAGGTTACTAAGAAAAAGAAAATTTTTGAACCTTTTACTTGCAATTTATACCATTTTCTAATTTAGTCGATATGCCAAGGTACTGAGTACTATAAATGCATTCTATGAACACTTTGTCACGTTGCACTTAGATTAAAAACCCCCTAAAACTATTTTTGATAGTTTAAAATTTTTGATGTGATTTGTACATTTTTAATTAATCAGTGGATTTGTGAGACGTTTCACCAAATCAAACGCATATTTAAATTTGAAACCTTATCAAAAAATAGTTTTAAAATATATTTATTTTTCACTTTTAAGGTAATTACTGTCAATACTTGGTGGAAAAGCATTATATTCAAAAAATAAAACAGTCATTTGTACTAATTTTAATTTTATTGAATATCATCAGGACCGGTTTCGTTCATGACGAGCACTATTAATTAATAAGAGAATACAATACTACAGTTTTGTTTATACCAAACAAAATAAAATTAAGCGCTCAACTAAAATAAGTCTGTAATTGTAATTTTCGAGTAATGGACATGGTTAAAACATTTACTGGTGAGATGTGACATTGAGACGCATTTTTTAAAACTATTCGTCTCATTTAGATGAATAGATTTTTAAAAAAAATGACTCAGCACAGATACAAATCTGTACATGTGTGGTATCTTGACAGTTGAGCTATTTCATTTGAAAATGAATGGGTATTTTGTAAAAAAAAAATACACAAGTTTTATAGATTATCTTACTCTTTAAAACCAAAATATGTCCAACACCTTGATAGGGCAGCACATCTTGTCAATTTAATCTATAATTCATAGCACTTTTAGTATCACACAGAAGTAAAAAAATTGCTTCAAATTTAGCAAGAGTTCCACGTTAAATTTCAAAATTCTTACTTGTGGTTACACCTTCATAATTTTTATATCGCTTAAAGCAGCAGATTTTGTACAAATCATACATACTACTTGAAACAGTTACATTTATCATTATTAAGTTTTTAATTTTAGTAATGAATCATAATAGATCACTTCGTTGCAATTTAAAAAATATATAATTATGTTTGTAATTACCATTAGCCACCACTTTAACTTGATTACTCTTTGGTGATTTTTTAAATTACATGTTAGAGGTGTTGAACATTTTAATTTGCGTAATTTTAGGATAACTTATTGATAATTTTACTTTAATTTGTAAATTCTTTTTAGTCAATTGTTTATAACACCTAATTTCAATTAGTTTTTGTATAAGTAGCACTGTGAATTTTTTATGAGTTGACAATGCTCGCCATGAGTAAAACCGGTCCTGATCTTGATAAATTAAAATGGAAATTAAGTATAAAGTTATATTGTGTACAATTTTATTATTACTGGTAAAATCTAATCTATGAAAGTTATTTTAATGACTTTTTAAAATTCTTATTACAAAAATGATAGATTTTTCTAATATTTTTTCTTAGCAAATAAACCGATCATGATCAAACGTTTTTCATAAAAATAAATTGCTTGTAACTAATTTAAAATATTGCTATAAAAAAATAAACTTCAATAAATGTCGCCATCTCACGATATTTTACATGATATACATCAGTGATGCACAACCTTTACCTTCTGGCGGGCCGCATAAAGCAAATTTATCGTGGGTTCGGGCCGCAAAGAAAAAAATGTTTAAAGTACGCTCAATCCTTTTTTTATACAGAAAATATGTATGTTCCATATAAAACAGCCTTAAAAACGTGTAAAAAAGATTAAGTGAATTTAGATAAATGAGTGATAGGTTCCATTTTATTAGTTTGACCGTGTTATTTAGAAAATAAATAAGCCATGCAAAAAAAAGATCATGAGTACTTATTAAAAATCATTTCATTGTGAAATATTTATGTTTCATTTATATGCAATTCATAAGTTATGCGTTCATGGTCTTTGTTAATTTTTAACTATTTTTTGAAATTTGACATAATATTTGTAAACCTGTTTCTATGAACCAATTTATTATCCTTCATTGAAGAAAAAGGTTGCTTACATTTGTTTAATAAATGTTTTACGTGAAAAAAGTATGTCTGAGAAAGAGATTTAAAGGCCGCCACAAAGTTCAAAAAGGGCCGCATGCGGCCCGCAGGCCGCCTTTGTGCGTCACTGATATACATAATCAAAAATATTATATTTAGCTTAATTTGTTGATTTGAATATTTTTTTGCATATAATATTATATACAAATATTTATTATTCAAATTATAATATTATTACATAGGCCGAAAATTTTAAATTCTTTCAATGCTTCAATATTTTTCTAGTACTACAACACAAGAAACAAATAATTAAAGTCCAATATTTGACACTTGCAAAAATTGATGACAGTTTTCATCATTTTATGAATTAAAAAGTTTGCCTTGTCATAATACATATTAGAGACAATGAAACTAGAAGTGTGGAAAGGAGACTGGGGCTTGGCCTCTGTAGATTTAGAATGTTTACAAGTACTGGTATGAGTTCGTAACTGTACCTATTTTAGTAATAGGTTATGTGTGCCGGTCTATTTTAATTTTATTAACCCATATTAATTTGCAGGCTTATACAAAATTCTTAGGAAAATCAATAGAATACGAGGAAAAAAATAACCCATACCGTACGCCGTTCGGAAAATTTCCAGTGTTCCGAGATGGCAAGAAGACCTTCAACAAATTTCATGACATCACAGACTATCTCAAATCGCAGGTATTATATTTTGAATTAATTTTGGGTGTTTTTGAAATCATCTAATCACCTTGTCCGATGTAAGCTACAAAAATGCATAATAATAATGGGTTGGTCGAAAGCTGCTAATTTGTTGACAACATTGACTGCATTTAAAAGTTCAGGTAAATATGTTTTACTACATGCTAGTCTTTTTCTATGAAATAAATTTCATTCAAAATTAAATAAATACTCCTAATAACAATGCAACTCTGTATAAAATTTCATTGCAAATATAAAAATGTCAAATTATCATACATAGGAATTAGGGAAACCGATAATTTACGCGAAATACGAATTTTATATCACTATGAAAATGTCAACATAAGATATCAAATGGAACTTCTTAGAACAAACCATAGAGCAAAATTGGAATATGGAGACCAATTTTCGGAAACATATTTCGTAATTCGCATAAATTATCAATTTTCTTGATTCCAAATATCAGTTTTTTTGAAATTTTCTTGTCCGCACTCAAATTTCCCAGAGAATCGCATTATTTTTTAAGGGTTTTAGTTCATTTTCGAGGAGAAAACGAGTAGCGTATTGTAAAGCATAAACACCAAAACCATTTTTCTGAGAGTAAAATATTGTAGTTGTTCATTGCATTGAAATTGATCATTTTGAGCTGTTCAGTTGTGTCTGTAAATTCTGTGGGAAGTGAATATTGTTATTTTTACTACAGTTAAATAATTTTGACATGCATTCTCAAACACTGAGTATGTAATGTATGTGAACACATTGTCAGGAGATGTAAATTTAAATTTTTCACATATTGTCAGTAGAATGCGGGACACGTAAAAATGTTTTTTTTTTATTGGCGTGAAATATCAACGCCGTAGTTAATAATCACAGGTTTTACTAATTACCTAGATACATAGTTATTTACAGAATGCAATCCTTTGGAAGATTTTGTGTTAAAAGCAGGGTAAAATTTTGTTATAATTGTTATAATTGCTCATCATTAAAAGTACATTTTTTCTTTTCAATTTCAAAATATGATCAGTCAAATATTCAAACGCTCGTATCTCAAAACATGGTAAAGTGCAAATAGAACCTTTATAAAGTGAGGTAACGAATAGTTATCATTCATCCATTGGTATTCAGATATATTTTATGTTTTGTTTTTTTTTCAGAATTACAATGTAGATTCTCACTTAACCGAAGAGCAATTGTCCGACGTTTGGGCTTTCCGGCAATACCTTGAAACAAACCTGTTCCCGTGTCTCGAGTACGCGTGGTGGGTAGACGACAAAAATTTCGCAGAAATTGTCAGACCATGGTACGCCAAAGTCCTTCCGTTTCCTTTCAATTTTTACTATCCCAAAGTGTTCCAAAACAGAGCTATAGATATGGTCGACACCATGTATGGAGAATTCTGGGATAAAAAAATAGTCCACTGCGAGGTATTAACGAATTTAATTCAATACTTTTATATAATATCGACTGTGGAAAGGAAAAAGGACGTAACCCAAAGTTTTTTTCGATAATCACAATCTATCAAACTTGGTACACGTTGTATCAAAAGGATGCAAGCTGCAAATACCAAATTAGTATCTAAATTTAGCGTTTAAGTTTGAAAAAGATGAGCTAGTATAAAATTAAAACCAAGAAAAAAGACTGATACTTTCGACGGATTCGGCGGTAACTTTGTGGAAGTTCATTTTAATATAAAATAAAAATAACTAAAAAAGACTGAAATAAGAGTTTTTCATAGACAAATTCTTGAATTTATATTAGATTATGTCAATTAAACACCAGCTTAGAAGTCTCCGTACACTTCAAGGTTGTGTATAATTCATAATTTGCATATGTCACAAAATCATCAAAACACGTTTTTAGCGCCTCCTGTAAAATTTGATGTGTGAGTTACGTCCTTTTTCTTTTCCACAGTTGATTTGTATTTTTAATCGTACTTATATCATTTAAATTTATGACCAAATTGAGCGTTTATATTTTAGTTGTACATGGCGGCCGAGAAATGCTTTGAAAATCTGTCAACGCGTCTAGGATCAAATGAGTTTTTTTTCGGCAGCCGTCCTTCATCGCTCGACGCAACAGTCTTCGCTTACCTCGCCCCCATACTCAAAATGCCCCAAAAGAATCCAACACTGCAAAAAAATCTTAGGACCTATGATAACCTTGTACAGTTTGTCACTAGAATATCGCAAAGATTCTTCTCAGCAAAATATCAAGGTAATTAATTCATTTTGTAGGTAATATTAATATTTACTAATCTTTAACATATTAACCCTTTTAATGCTGGAGGGCTGAAAAATCGGCCCTCCCTACTAGAGGTCTGCACGGGCCAAAATTTTACAAAACTACCCGGTCCGAGCCCGAAAAACTCACGCCCGACCCGGCCCGGGCCCGAGTCTAATGCCGCACTTGTTTCCCGAACCCGACCCGAAGCACCGAGAAATTTGAAATCCTCGATTTGGTATACTTTTTCCCCAGATTATCTCCGAAAGTCCTTTTTTTTTTTTTTTTTAGCTCACCGAGGAATTTGAAATCCTCGATTTGGTATACTTTTTCCCCAGATTATCTCCGAAAGTCCTTTTTTTTTTTTTTTTAGCTCACCGAGGAATTTGAAATCCTCGATTTGGTATACTTTTTCCCCAGATTATCTCCGAAAGTCCTTTTTTTTTTTTTTAGCTCACCGAGGAATTTGAAATCCTCAATTTGGTATATTTTTCCCAACATTATATCCCAAATTCCAAAGCCCGGCCCGGCCCGAGCCCGACTCTCGATTGCGCTTACCCGCCCGAGCCCGGCCCACGGGCCGGGTCGGGTAAGAGCCCGTGGGCCAGGCCCGGGCCCGTGCAGACCTCTACTCCCTACCTATGCGAAAAATGCTTTACATACCAAATTTGTACCTATTAAATTTTTATTTGTATTATGTGAGTTATTTAACAGATGCGTAAAATATGCCGGGCCGATTTTTTAGCGGCATATCAATCTATCCCATCGGCCCATATCAATCTTTTCGCAATGTAACGTGACATTATAGATAAACTCACTTTTTCACTTGCGTGCAAATATGCGAAAAAATTTGGTGCTTTGTAAAATAATAAAATATATCCATTTTTTTTCATTCAATGACTAATAGATTTGACTACATAATGACATAAAAAGTGTTTCAAAATTAATATGTTTTAAACTGTTTTTTTTATTGTTGTATCATGTTTGTAAAATGCAGATAATATCACCGAATATTATTTCCATAGATCATAGAGAATACAAGTATTTATTTTTCAGTTCCTAAAAAATGCATGGCAAAATCGTCCAGTATTAAAAGGGTTAAGTTTAGTTGTCTGCTTATTAGTTATTGCATCATGCCATGACTCGGTAAACATTTCAATTATATTTCAGAGTATGAAAACATTCGGAAGAAGGCATTAGAAGAAGCAAGTTTAGCGGAAAAAAATCCCTCATCACAACACGTGCGGAATAAATTATTTGCCGGACTTTTCGCAGCACTGGCGATGTTAGGGTTCGCGATATCCAATGGACTCCTTCAGGTTGGTGCATGTTTTTATTTTTGGAGCACGTTTCTGACAAATCCACCTGGATCCCTCAATGATTCAAATTCAAAAATCATTTCTGAAATCGATGTTGAATGTATCGACAATCGAAATTATCACCATAACATGCAACATGTTTTGGAACACACTAGACTGCTCGAAATTTAGTCTGAGTTTCAAGCTCGCTGCGGCAGGTCATCGGCATCTTAGCCTATGTTGCTGTGACAAAATATTTAATTATTACGTATTACGATGAATTTTACTAACACTTGAACTTTTTATACAATATGGCAAGCAAATTTATAACATTTTTATAATGTTGGAAAATTTACTTTTCTATTTTTTTTTCCATTTCCGCTCCCAATGTGGAGCATATGGACTCCTAAAGGAGTTTATCTCAACAGAAGTGTTTCTACGAGAACTGCTTGTTACTCAGTTGCTCAACCTCTCTTTTTTCCAAAGAGAGTAGGAATAGAAGGGTAGGGCTAGAACAGAACTAGTGGTTAGCTAATCGCTTTCGATACGCCCCGTTTATAGGATAGAATGGGTGGGAGGGTTGAATTTAAGACATCACATACATCCATGCCTTCGAACAGAAATTCATAAATCAATTGAAAAATCAATTTATAAAACGGAGCGTACTGGGATTCGAACCCATGACCACCGTAGCCGCAGCCAACGACGTTGACCACTCGACCACACAGGCGGCAATTGAGTGACACTTAACTAATTTATTATTGGAGAAGTGACACTTAACTTAATATTTCAGTTAAGTAAGATACAACAGAACTGTTGGTTGATAATCAGCTCTTGTAATTCACATTGTTTTTTCAGGTAAATTTTAAGGAAGAGTTTGAAAGCGCCTCAGAGTTCAACGATATGTTTGAAATGGATGATGAGGACAATTGAAGCACACGCATTAGATTGTTCTTATTCCTAAATTCCAAAATTTCCATCATTTTACCATGGGTTAAAAAAATGTTGTTACATACTCTTCAATCTACATTCATTGATTGTTAATTAATTTATATTAGTTCATTTAACTGACTGCTGAATAAATGTCACTTCCAAATTCCTTTCCACACCATACTGGTTCATATATTGGTGTCGAAGCATGGCTCGAAATCCTTTTGTATTATTTTTAATTAAAATATTTGTCATTGTATGTCTTATGAATTGTAATGTGGCAAGATTGCTACAGTTGATAATAAAACATTTTCTGTGATTTGAACCTTACTATGAATTTTCTCTGCAACAAAATAAATTTGATTTACTTCTAAATTAAGTAAATTTTATATCAAAAATGAACTCCCCTCTGAATTGAAAATCACATTTAATATATTGCTAAAACATTAGTACTGGCAGAAAGTTGGTAAGTAACAAATTGATAGTACTGAGAAAACAGAAAAAGGATTTGTTTAGCTTTTGTGATATATCCTCTAGTCTCGATATTTTATGTTACATAAATAATTATAATATCGAAACATAGATAGATTAATGCAAATCTGACACAAATAAAGTTAGGAATAAGTAGGCCGGGAGAATTGCTTAGCTTTAGATCTGCAGTTATAATAATAACCGATAAGAAATATCCGGTCTTTGCCAAACTAGTATAATAGAGGACACCGACCGAGTTATTCCTAGTAAAGAATTTTATACATGAAGTTCATTGTGTACATAACTATTTTTTGTCATTTTTCTTACTTACCAACTTCTGCCAGTATGGTCATGATATTGTCTATTATATGTATACTATATATATGTGCTGCGAATGCCTCCGGAAAGTCTTCATCCTGCCTGCCTCTTTTTTCGACCGGTGGGATTCCGGCGCCCCGGTCGTCTGTCGGGTACTATCCATAGGATGTACTCGGCGGAATTGAGGGATGCTGGCATGTCATGGGAGGAAGCAAAGCAATTGACGGGAGACAGGGAAACATGGAGGTCCCGCGTGGCGGCCATATGCTCCACATAGGGAGCGAATATGGCCAAAGAAGAATATGTATACTAATGACTAGAGACATGTATTTTTAGCATTTTGCTATAGTTCTTAAAATTCAGAATAGATGCTAATAAATACTAAAATCGTAAAACATGCAAAATAGATACCTAAGAGTATGAGCATATTTTCAAACAACTATTAAGTAATATGAATAGTGGACTACTCCAGATATATTACAATTATTATTGATGACAACAAAAATTCAATTTAAAGAGTTTAGTTGTGCTGCTCTAAGATCAATTTGGTATCCAGTTAATAGTGTGGATGCTGAAAGATGTTTCAGTAAATATTATTTAATTCATCAAAATTGTTTATTATTTGAAATTAAAAGTAATTTTAACAGCTTAACGACCGGACGTTTTTTTTTATAAAATTTCACCTGGCGAAATAAAATTTTGCGAAAAATTGTAATTTTACTAAATTCATTATAATTTGTAAGCAAATTGAGATATCTTTACAAAATTTAATTTTCTTAGCTTTCAGATACTTCGCCTATACGCATAAATGCGTCCGCCAGCCAGCAACCTTTGTTTTTCAAAGACTCAAATACGCGTCCACGGTCGTTAAGCTGTTAACTAAAATTTAACATTTTAATGCATAATGAAAATGCCAGAACTAACAAAAATATATGCTAAAAATACGTGTCTACTAATTACCTAATGTAAATGGAAATAATCAAATCGTCAAATACCAAATTCCTCAACAATGCTGCAATCTGAAATTAAATGTTTTTAAAATTTCCATAGTAGTTATGATTATAGTATAATTTATTCACCATAAATGTTTTTTCTCTTTATCTCGCATTGTCAGACTGACTAAATGGATGCTGAAGATATTGCGGTGAGCTGTTCTCCGACAGTAAATTATTTTCATTCCTATTTTCTCAAAATCCAGCATCGAGTTGATTAAGAGGCTTACAGGGTGATTCCCACTGGTCAAAATCAGTACTATTTGAATCAATATATACCTTTATAGTACTTATTCCACAATTTTTCATGGTCAAACCTTTACAAGTGAGTATTCTCAATTGATGAAAACGTAAGATTGAACAGAACAATTATGTATGTTATTACTGTCTTGTGTTGTTGAATTTCTTGCTATTAAGAAATCCGCTTCTGTGTTTTTGTGTCTGGGAATTGTGTTAAAACAGATAATTCCTGTAAATTATAGTATTAGTTCATTATAATATCATAATAATAAAATATTTATATATAATTAATAGAAAGGAAACATTAGTAAATAACATATAACATTTCAACTGGATGACTGCCAGACAAGATGTCTTGTCAAATTTTTCGTTCTCTTCACGCCAGAGACGAGTTATCTTGTCAATTAATAATTGCAAATTATAGCCGGCGTGCTAGGTAAAGACATACTTTTTTCTACAGCAACCAAAAGGTTAATTAAAATAGTTCACCATTGTTGATTTTATTTCTATTAGGGTTTACCGTACATAATGAAAGTAATTAGTTTTAAATCAGTACTATCAAATTTTGTATCTTACTGTCCAGTAGAAAAGGACAAAACCTGAATTTTATTTTGTTATTAGTAACACAAGGATTAAAATCAATTTTTAGTTTATTCGTAAACCTTGCAATGGTCTGATGATGCTTCTCAAAGAAGCGAAACACGTGTCACATTCTGTGACACAACAAACGAAATAATAAAATTATCAAATTTAATTTAAAAATAAACAATCAAAAATCAGTTGAAAATTCATGTGATGAGGTAAACCAGTCCTGATCCTAATAAATAATTGTGAATAAAGTAGTGTATTTTTTGATACTTCTATTTTTGCTGATTCTTTTGGAGCATATCCGCCGCGTAAACTGAGATTTGGTTGTCTATATATTGAAAATGCTCATTTATTTTGCTCGAAATTCTGATCATATTATAAATGTTGATGTGAAATAAGTACTGAATATTGCGTTTTATTTTATTGTATGAACATTTACATAATCATTAAGAATAATATAATATATGGCTATTTTATTGGTTTCAATGAACTGAGAATGTGTACAGACACGTGTCAATTCTTCCTTAAAATGACACGTGTTTAACGTGACCCCATTTTATATGTTAGTAATATCATCGTCGCCTAGTATTTAGTGATTATTTTTGCTCAGCTGCTGCATTTTTTTTTGTTTTTATTCAAATTTGTTATTGTAAATAAAAACGGTATTACATGAATAAACAATTGTTTTGTTAAAAATTTGTGTTTACTTTTTGAGATGACCTTCACAAACCTTGAATTTTATGCATGTTCGA
Organism: Himalopsyche anomala; assembly: GCA_031772345.1. NCBI lineage: Eukaryota > Metazoa > Arthropoda > Insecta > Trichoptera > Rhyacophilidae > Himalopsyche > Himalopsyche anomala. The sequence continues at coordinate 21,884,692 of CM062834.1, read as the reverse complement.
CACAAACCTTTCCGGAGGCGTCCTTAGTACATAACCCAGTTCTAATGTCTCCATGACCACTGACATGACTGGGTGCTGTCTTGTACATTCCCTATCTCCGAGTTTCTAATGAAATGAAAACACCTACCCCCGTTATCTGATGCCAACATCTATTCTCGAATCTCAGTATACGGATTTTTTAAGTCTTCATCAGGTGCCATGATTCGCTAGCGTAAAGCAGCACTGGTAGAATGCAAGAGTTGAACAAATGGTATTTGGTTTCAATCGTGTACAGCTGTGTGTTCCAGACAGTCTGCATTGAGTTAAATGTGGCTACAGCTATTCTTAGGCGAATAGCAAAGCTCTTTCTTTATGCTACTGTTATCTGTTAATTCAATATGGCTTAAAAAAAAATTAAAAAAAACTTGTCTCTGGAGGGTTAAAACAATATTATAATTTTCCCAAGGAGTTTATTACTACTCAATTTTCCTGGTTTAAACCCGGAAATTTTCCCACCTCGCATCACCAATAACAAGTGAAATTAAAAAAAGTTATCAATTTTAATTATTTTAAATTAAAGCAGTGAATACAAAAAAATATCACTCATAAATAAAAATAAGATTTAAAAAAATAATTTAATATATTTTGTGACGGGGTATAAATAATTGTAACAATTGTAACTTTTAAATTAAATATTAGCATATTTTGGAGTGGGAAGAAATGAAGATCTGGAGCTGGGTGGCATTCTGTTATGTTGCGGAATAGGCATAAACCCTAAACTCGTACTGGGCCCTGGAAACAAAAATATTCCACACAATTTCAGTGACTCATTGAGAAAAGATTATAGCTAGTTGAAAGATCATACGAGAAAAATTCAATGAGAATTTATTCTAAGTCACTTGTCGCCCACTGTGGTCTAGGTGGTTAGAGCTTGCTCTACCGATCAGGTGGGTCTGGGTTCGATTCCCGGTAAGGTCAGTATCAAATTGGATTTTTTCAATTTTAATTTGAGATCTAAGACATGGGTGTTTGTGAAGTTAATTCTCCTTGAGTTAATCTCATGTGACTTTCAAAAATTCTCATTGAGTATATCTCGTATGATCTTTCAACTTTAAAATATTTGACGCATTGGCGTAAGCTGTAATGTCAAATATTTTTAAAAATTTAAAAATTTAATTAATCCACTTGAGTAAATTGACATCACAAGACCCCCATGTCTTAGGTCTCGAATTATTTTTAATTGAAAAATCTAAATTTTACATTGACCTTACTGGGAATCGAGCCCAGATTCGCTTGGTCAGTAGAGCAAGCTCTAACCAACTAAACCACAGCGGGCGACATAAATAAATTATGTTTTTCTAAGAAATGGGGCAAATTGGTATTATGAAATAGTCTTAAAGGTTTATTAATTTAAATTCCAATGATTATGTATAATTACATTAGCTAATATTTCAATATTGATTTAAACTATAAAATTTATCTGTAATTGGTTTCACTGTTATATTTTTTATTTATATTGTAATAATGTTTTTCCGCAAAGAACGAAGAGCAAAAAACACATTTTAAAGAATGAGACATCGTACATACCACTGGAAGATGCAGAAGTGTTACGAGTGCTATTTTTTGGAGTAAAACCACCTCGGCCACCTCTCTTTGACCCTCTGGTGCTTGCTGTCCTGCCTTTGAAGTATTTCGCTCCGCCCGCTCTCGGACTGTTCGTCCCAGACCTCGATCCCCTCCTGAATCTACAAAATTAACAGAAATATTATATTCAGAAACTGTATGTAAAAAAAATACAAAGAAATGTTTATTTTTTTAATTACCTTTTGGCTCTTCCGGCTTGCGCACGTCCCTTCCGTTTCGGAGCACGAGGGCGCGCGGAGACAGACAAGGCCTCCTGTTGCCAGTCTATCTCCTCTTCTGCAGCCTCCGCCTCCACTCGTTCGGATTCTTGTTTTTCTTGAAGTAACATCAGCATCGCTAACGATAAACCAGACCACACTTTAATGATATTACAAAAAAATTTTCTTCTTGCAGTGATAACATATTGTTATTATTATTAATATGAGCTGTATTCTAAATACTATATAAATTAAATAGTTTGTTCCTGAAGACTTTATTTAAAAGAATTTTTAAAGTAAAAATACGTTTATCGTATACTGTCGCGATAAATATGATAGTTCGTTAATGAAATAATAATAATCAAAAAACGTGTTGGTATATTGACTCAAAGATGTAATGGTTTCTTCAAAATAACTGCCGCGGAAAGTGATCCTTTATGACAATAAGCAATAAACCTCATAATTTATTATGCCCTGAATGTTCACACAAAGTAATTTTTTTTTAAAAGGCGACACATGTTTCTCGAATGTTTATTGCATCAGATTTCACACTTCCAGTGATTTATACTATAATTATTTATATAATTGTATGGTATGGATTAATGTTATTTTTTATAGAGAATATTTTGAATATTTCTTTTTTTTAATTTTTTTTTTAATTACCGCATCTCTCCATCGAGTATTTAATGGTTATGCTCAGAAGCTCCTCTCCATATTTTTCAAAGTTGGCGTTGGTGACGTGCGGCAAGGTAAGCATCTCGGCAGCAGTCTCCGGCAGTTTCTGCGACATAGCTTTCAAAGCTTGAATGTTCATGATCGACGAGATGGTGACACTTTTGGTGTGGGCTATATTCCTGTGCAAACAAATTCAAATATATTTTTTGGATTAATAAATTAGAAACCATTTCTGCTGCACATTTATTGAGTGTGCGGATTCTTGAAACCAAATTTAAACTTGAGATTTTGGAATTGGTATGTTAACCCATTCACTGCCAAAACTTTTCTGCAATCATTGGCGCGGTGCCCCAACGATAAATTTATAAAAAAATATCGGTACAAATAGGGTTTTATATTTTTTACAAAATGGCTTCCCCGAGAATTACCAGAGAACATTTTAATTCAAGGAATAGTGTACTGAAATTACTTTTAAGAAAATAAGAAGAAGAGATATATTTGTGCTTACCTGCAAGCCTCGAGCAGAGTCTCATAACATTTGTCCTGTATGATCTTGATTTCCGCGTTAGCTTTAGAATTGACAGGTATTGCTGCACCTCCTGCCACCATATTCAATGATTTCTTCTCGCTCTTCATCGGGAAGAGCACTTTCACTCCGTCGTTCATCAATCTAGATAGTTAAAAGTTAAAAAAAGATAGTTATATACTAGATAGTTTCTGTAAAATTTCGCGCAAAGCGAATTCGCGTAAATCGATACATGAAACATATTACAAAAATGGCAGCTGGGTTACAAAGAAATCGCGTAAAGTGAACTCATACAATTACATAATATACAGTAAAACCCCCATTTACACAAAAGTCGGGGTAGTGTAATTGGGGGAGTGAATTTCATACAAAATTAGGGATTTGGTTTTTCCGCAAAAAATGCAAAACTAAGATTTCACTTAGTTATAAAAACTCCCGAAACATCTACATACGTAAATTATTTTTATTTGATTTTTTTAATATGTTGTGTCAAAGGTGAGATGTAAGGAGACTTTGGAAGCATCTGTATTTACTCGAGTTATTATATAAATAAAAAATGAAATAAAAAAATAAATATAGTAGTGTGAATGTACCTTAGCACATGGCTCCGTTGACAAGGTGCACGTTTGCAAATGTGAGAGAAAACGCGCTAGGCGCGTTTTCAGCAGTCAACATGTTAAACAACCGAGTGAAAAAACATGTTATAACACTTACCGCCCTTTATAGATGGTAAAAACCCAGGACGTACATTTTTTAAAAACATGTTTTTCACTTGGTTCTTTAAGAGCCATCAACATATCGAAAGTATTTTTTAGCACCGTAGGGGAAGTGTTAAATAATATGTTATTGATTTTTGGATGTTATTTAATTATTTCTGAAAAAAATGTATTTTTCTTGACTGCGTAAAAGTGAAACAGCGTAAAACAAATCTCGCGTAAATCAAGGTATGGGTGTATAAAGATACAAGTTATAGAATAGTTGAGTCTCACTTGTGAACCTGCGGACCCAGCCGCAAGTAGGCGTTGGCGATATCATTATAAACTATCAATTCTTCAGTGAGGAACTCTTTGGTGGTGAGCTGATGTAGCAATCTCTGAGCGTCTCCTCTTGGCCATTTTTTTCCCTTGCCGTGGGCGGGATGCTTGTCGTGGCCATTGTCCACAATCTTTTTGAGCATGCTGCCTTTGAAGACGTCCGCAATGTGGAGGAGAGTGAACCGATTGTTTCCTCCGCACAGGTCTCTGACGCATCGACATATCGTCTTGCATTCTTCGGTCACGTCTACTATCTGTCGACCGGGAAAATAAATTTTCATGTATCATCAGGAATATGAAATAAATCATGTTTTAGGTGATAAACTATAATTTTTTTTTATATAGTTTAACAATAAACAACTGTTTTATTTAACCTTTCAGGCAAGAATGCCTAAAATAGATTTTGAATAGCACCCAATTCATATCCAATGAAAAGCAGACTGAGCTTCAGTTGAACAAATAAACAGATGCTAAAACTGATTTTTTGTTTTGAAAAACATTTCTGGTTGGAATTTTTTTTATTTAAAATTATAACTCACGACCAGGTGCTTAATTTGTCACTATATGGTTAAATTATAAAGCTACTAATATAGCATCAAATATGTTTTTTCACCATTTTAAATATCACTTAGACAGTGGCGGCTGGTCAATGTGGCATTGGATCAATGCACCCTTTGTATCTGCATTATATTTCATGAAATAATATTCAAATATAACATTTATACCATTCACTCATTTTAAATTCTTCATGTATTAATTGTTTTTAGTAAATATTAAAAAATGTCTATAATAAAATAAATATATAGACAATTGTCAACTCAATGCTCGCAATAAGCGAAACCGGTCCTGTATTTCCACCAAGTATTGACAGTGAACACCCTAAAAGTGGTCAATTACATATCAACAGTTTTTTTGGACAATAAAAAGTATATATGTACAACTAAAACTTCAATCTAATCTTTCTGAGAAATAAATGTACTTGAATGAATTGATTGAATTGTCATTTACATTTTGGTAGAACTCCATTTTAATATTGTGAAAATAATTTTGTACAGAACGGCTCTGATGAAGGCATACGCCGAAATAGCTATCAATTAACTGTTTGAATACCACGCAAATAAATCATTAATATGTCCCAGATACTGCGTATTTTTGAGAAAAATAATTTTGCCTAATATACACTCGAATTTGATATTTTAAAAAACTATATTGACTCGGTATAAATAGCACTACACATATTCATCAAAATATTGCTTATATTCTATTAGAATACCAAGTATTTGATTTTATAAATGTCTTGGACATCCGTGTTCGCTTGCATATGTTCTGGACACCTGTGTCCGTTTGGTATTCAAGTGGTTAAATAAAAAAATATATATTTGTATAGCTAAATACTATAGCTATTTTTCACATTATTATTCAAATGAAATCGCTGGAATTGTTCTATTATAAATGGACATCAAAACAGAGCATGTTTTGTCATTTGGGTTTGAAAGGTTAAATATAAAAAAATATCATAGATTAAATAATAGTTGTCATACTTTGTATTCATCATCACGCAGGCAATTATCGCAAGAGGTCTGCGTGACGGCGCGGCACGCTTCACGACTGAAAGTCTCTCCAAAGTAAGCCAGCACCTGGGCTCTTCTGCACTCCGTCACGTTCTCGCAGAACTCCACCATTCTCATCAGATTGGCAATGTGGATCTTCTTCGCTTCATAGTTGGCGCTGCGGTCCACTGACAATTTGAATACGCATCACAAACAATATCTTTTGAATTATCACACCCTTATCATGTTGAAAAAAACTATTTTTCACATTGCTGAGTTTAATTCAAAATCGTGATTCAAAATTTTATCTAAGCCTTTATTCAGAAAAAGTTTTTGGAATAAAGTAAATGTTTTACTTTGCTTTGTATATTTATTATTATCATTAAATCAGTGAAAAATAATAATTTAAAAAGTATTATCGACATAATTCGAAGTCTTATCTAGAAGCTGTATCTTCCAATTCCAGTTTAGATCTTAAAAATTATCTGTGAGGATGTGTTCATCTATAGACACTGATTCCGGGAAGGGAATCAAATAGAACTCTATATTTACATAGATACAGATTTATTTAATAAGATTTGATCTTTGACAAATAAATACGCAAACAAATAATATGAACACTCACAATCGAGTAGCTTTCGATATCGCATGACATCTGCGTAGGAGTAGAAGACGACACAGTCGGCCAGCTCTCCATCTCTGCCCGCTCTACCTGCCTCTTGATAATAACCCTCCACACTCTTCGGCAGACTGTGATGGATCACAAAGCGGACGTCGGCTTTGTCTATTCCCATGCCGAATGCTACGGTCGCACATATCTAAAAATGAAAAAAATTATAATAAACAATTGCAATGTATCGAGATATTACTTCATTTAAAATTCTCACTCACCACTCGTAATTTATCTTCCAGCCAATGCGTCTGCACCTTCTCTCTCTGCAGGTCCGACAGCCCTGCGTGATAGGCGATCGCTTGTATTCCGTCGCTTTTCAAATCGGCCGCCACGGTCTCGCATTCTTTACGAGACAGACAGTAGACGATGCCGGACTGCCTGAATAATATATTCAAATGCACTGGTTACATTTCAACATTTGAATGAAACGCATTGGACTGTAATAGCTTCATTTTTAAAAAAATTGTAGTTCTTAACTTAACATTTATGAAGGGAAATGAAACACTTAAATATATATAATATTAAAAATTCACACACGCAATATATTTACATAAAGTCATTATCTTATTGATATATACTATATTTTAGATTCACTAAAAATTGTGTACATAATAAAATAATTTTAATACATTGATATGTAAATTTAATATTAACAGGAGTAAGAAACTAACCTTAAAAATTTAGTTTTGATCAAGGATTGGATGTCGCTGATAACGCTCGCTCCCTTCTTGGGCCGGATGCAATATTTAAGATTGGGTCGGTTAAAAGAGCACAGGAACCACTTGCAATTCGGAATGCCGAGCTGATGGAGGATGTCAACTCGAACACGGGGCGCCGCCGTTGCGGTCAACGCCAAGATTGGCACCCGAGGAAAGCGACTACGCAGGTTACTCAGGCGCTTGTAGTCAGGTCTAGAGAGATTAATAACACCATCGTTACCTAAAGATATAAATAATTTTCATCCAAGGAAATACTTCTCCAAACGTACTTATAACTTTGCAAAATTAATATTTTGCAAACTGACATGAGAATACTTTATGGATATTCTCAGAATCAAAATGATTCGACCAGTTAACCCTCTATATTTCGACCCCGGATGTTTTTGTGACAATATGGTCACACGACTTTTCTATACAACGGTTTTATTCTTATATAAGTCCTGTCCTTGGAGGGTTCAGCAAATGTGAACGAATAATAGTACCATGCAACAACCTAACCATGATGCCTTAGGTCTTTTTATCATCTTGGGTCACAAACTCCAAGAGGTTCTTGCCTCAACAACAATCATAACGAAACCAGAGATCTTTATCTTCGAGCATTTTTTTTACAAGTCAAACCATGGTGTCCCTGGTGATCGATTGGTTTTGCACACTTTCTTGAATCACAATTGATATTCAACAAAGATGCAATCGACGAAGAAAAGTACCAACCTGAAGTCATGGCCCCATTGAGAAACGCAATGCGCCTCGTCGATAACAAATCTTGCGATTTTATCTCTGGCGTAGAGTGCATCCAGCGTGGATTGAAATTTTGTTGAAGCGGCTATTTTTTCAGGAGTGACATAGAGTAACTTAATGGGGGGCTCTTTGTATGCCAATTGGCGGTACACTTCGTCCACTTTGTTGACCGCCGCGTCGCCTGACATATGAGCAGCTGGTATCTAAAATTTAACAATGTTTTGTAATGAACGAATCGTCACCTTTTTGGCAGAACTTGATAAGTTATAAAACTGACAAAAATGATTTAAATATACAGGTAGTCCTCGACTTATGATCGAGATACGTTCCTGAGCTTTGGTCGTATCTCGAATTGGTCATTTGTCGAATTTCATACAAAATTTGTTGTCGCTGCACACCAAATATGGTATATGTGAAAATTTTATAAAAATGAGCTGTATTTTTTTCTCAGCCTTCTAATGTATGAACCATGTAATAATACAACATAATAAATGAGATGGAAAACAAACTATGTGCCATCATTAAAAAAAATCATTTAAATATGAACCATGTGATCTTACTGCACATGTACCAAGTACATGGTTCATATTTTACAGCTATGATTTCGCTTAAAGTAGTCAAAATTGCTCCCCCTTGCAAATGACTTTTTTTAATTATTTTTTTAATATTTTGCATTACAGCTTATGCCAATGCGCCAAATATTTTAAAGTTGAAAGATCATACGAGAAAAAACTCGAGGTAAATTGACATCACAAACACCCACGTCAAGCAAAGTCTATAGGAATAAGATTTTCACACAAATTAAAACTGAAATACAAATTCTTTATGTTGTCAGATAATAACAAAAGAGAAAGCATATATTTCAGTTTTTGTAAGGCGAAAACTTGGTCGGAGAAAACACCATATTTTCTGGGCTTTGTAGCAACGTCTGCCATAAAACATTATCTCCGGGAAAGCACGGCAATCTTGAAGAAGAATCAAGGATACGATATACATCTTTTTTACTAAGTCAGCTGTGTGCAATGGTGCCCCGTGATCCAATTCAAAATTTTTAAAATTACTATTTTTTTTTCGGTCGTAAGTGCGTATCGTCGTATGTTGAACTGTCATAAGTCGGGGACTACCTGTACAACGTTATTCTTAGATACTAATTTTTTGTCTCGAATAACTCAGTTGGTGCATTAATTACACCAGTTTGCCAAAAAAAGCATCTATTTGTATAGGCAGTTATTACTAAGGCAGGCAATTTTCCCTGTCTATTAATTTTAAACTCTTATTTGTTGTCAGATCAGAATTAATGTATCTATATTTTGATATTACAATTATCTATGCAACATAAAATATCAATGCCGGATGCTTTATCTTTTTTCATTTGCTGTTTACTCAGAACTACCAATCTGTTACTTACCAAATTCTGTGAAGAACAGTGAAGATAGAATTATTGAATGCATTTTTCTTTTCACATCATATTATGAAAAAGCCATTATATATTTTTACAAATCGACGATACTCACATCAAGAGAATTAAGTTTGTACACCTGATCCAATATCAGTGATTTCAGAGGAGATACGACAATTGTCACTCCCGGTGTAAGAATACCTGGTAGTTGGTAGCAAAGTGATTTTCCTGCAAACAAATCCAGGAATCATATTATTAATAGTGTTAACTCAATGAAAACTTAAAGGCACTCAACATGATTTTATTTATTTATTTAATTAACATTGCACAAGGTTGACAAATTATAAATTTAAAACATTAACAATGAAGAAAAAAAAATAGTATAATTCAATATTAAAAGCAGTAGAAAAAAATGGCAAGGAAATCAACTGAGTAAGCTCCGACGAACTCTACTTTAATACATAAAAAATAGTATTCCGTCGGAACTCACCCACGATGGAGGAAAACAAACTGAGTAAGCTCCGACGATAAAGTAGAGTTCGTCGGAGCTTACTCAGAGTAGAAAAAACATCACCCCTAGTACAAGATCTCAAATGTCAAATTTGATATCTAGTCAAGAATTGAAGAGAAAGGCCACATACCAAAAAATCGAAAATTCGCAAAAAGGTGCTGCATACGGACCTTGTTCTCTATATTCTTAGCTGCAGTCAAAGGATAAATATTGTTCAATGAAAACAATTTAATTTACAATTCTAGCACACAGTTTACTGTTTTATCATGATATCTCACCTCCACCAGTTGGCATGAGTACGAAGCAATCGAACCTCATTAGAGTGGCGTTGATGACTTGCAATTGATTCGGCCGGAAAGACTTCAGACCGAATTTTTCTCTGAACTGTTCCATCATTTCACTTGAGTGAGGGTAGTTCGTTCCATCGAATTCCCCTAAAAAAACACACACAGTGATTTTACAATTATGCAACATACTAGCATAATTTTAGAAATTTTACCACTTTCATTATAAGGTGAGACCACATAAGCAGATAATAAGCTTCTTTACCAGTGATTCCATCATTTTTTACACTCGAATGAAAATTTCCCATATTGCAGTTCGCATTATTGGTAGATACGGATGCGGGGGCAGCCATCACTTCTTCCGGAGGGAAAATATTCCCAGTTCCTTCGAATTCGTCCGCGAAATCCTCGGCTCGGTACAGCGGCCATCCGTCTTCGTCCACGGCCTGCTGGGGAGCGACCGCAGTCGTCTCACTATTTTTATTTGAAGTGTAGTTATTTTTACTATTATCGGTGATGTTACGCCCAAACGATGAATCGGTTTGTAAATCGGATTCCGACATATTAAAGCTTTTGTTGTCGCTGTCTTGAGAGTAATCATGTGACCCGAAACTCATACTGGCTTCGCTTTCCCGCATAAATGCGGCGTGACTCTGCAGCGGAGTCACTTTGGCGCAGGGTTTGCGCGGAGCAGTCATGACTGGGTCCGGTTTCGCAGGCTGGAACATGGCCGAACTGTCATTATTCAAAGGTTTTACTTTCGACGACGCAGATTCCTCATCCGATATCGGTTTTAAGTCTTTAGTGGCAGATTTTATTCTGTCGAGAGTATTGGACGGGACGTCTCGTTGGGGCAAGTCTGCTGAGCCCGCGGCAAGATTCACGGAACTCAGCCGACTTGGTTTTTTGAAAACGAATTTACTCTTCGGTCTCTCTTCTGTTGAGATAACTTTAGTAGTATCGGTTTCAATAACGGCGGCAGGTAATTTCATTTGTGGTTTATCAGACTCGGTGTTGATTTTTTGACTCGATTGTAATATGGGGAAATCAGGTCCTGCCTTCCTATAATTAAAGTCTGTTGACATTTTTGAATCGCCATCATCTGTTCGTTCATTGAACGATTTCAAAGCACTGTTTTGGTGTATTGACATCGTTCGACTAGGTTTCTGTGAGTTACTCAGTTGTTTAGGAGTGCTAATATTTCTCAATGATTCAAAATCAGACAAATCTTCATCGTCGTCGACGGAAGACTCGATAGTGGGAACACGTTCATGGGAGAATTGTTCCCTTTGAGGCGTTTCACTCTTTACAGTGACAGATTTAACGACTTTCTCAGATTTTTGTTCCATTTTAATAGGGCTAAGATTTGATTTTTTCAAATCGGTGATAATTTTATTTTTCAATCTAATAGTGGCTCGCAACCTTTGCCTTAGACTTTTGAGATTCATATAAGTGTCCCCGCTGAATCCAGGAAATTTCTCTAATATGGAAATGGGTATACTATCAAAAGAGGCAGCGGTCCTTTCCAATATTTCTAAATATGAGAATCTACAAAATGTGACCGATTCCTCTACATCCTTGATCCTTTTCTGAAAAGTAAGATTTTATTATGAACGGACATTGTGATTTTCAAAAATATTCATGGTAGAAAAGACAATCCTGATCACAAGGAAGAAAATAAGAAAGTAACATACAGAAAATAATTTTTCATTTTGAAAAACATGTCTGGTGACATTCTAGGCAAATAATTTTGAAACCAGTGATTGTCAAATTTTTTTATTATATTTCACAGACCGGCGATTTATTAGCGCTATATTAAAACGCTAAAAACTCACACCATAGTAGTGAATATTAGTTTTTTTTTTCACCTTTTAAAATATCATTTGGGTTATAATAAGGCTTCATAAAATGTTTAGAATGTATCAAATTCTAAAATCATATAAAAAATGTAACTGTTTTTTTGGATTTAAAAAAAATACGATAAAAAGTATGAATATCTAAAAAATCAATCCTATCTTTATTGAAAATCCACGTGTTTTAATGAAATCGGTGAACTTTTGCTATTATAAATGGACATCAAAACAGAGCATGTTCGTGACATGCTATGTCATCCAGGCTTCAAGGTTTAAGGTGTTAATGGCTTCAATAAGATTAAGAAACGACGCAGCAGAGATTACACAGCCAAATAAAACAGACTGTTTTCAATGACAAATAATTCATATCTTTCACAATATTTAGGAGAATGCTGTCATAATTTTTAAATACCTCTCGTGTACCGGACATCAGTAATTTATTCTTTGTGACGCTTTCGATCCATTTGTCTGTGCTGGCATCCATTTTTAAGTTTTTCAATCGGATCTTATTGCTTTTCGGACGTTCTTCGGAAACATTTAAAACCTCTTCCCCTTTGCTTTTGCTATTATTTTTAATATCTATTGTATCACAGCGCACTTCAGATTCTTTCTTATTTGAAGTTTTGTTTTTATATTCACATTTAATTTTTCTTGCTGATAACGGGCTTTCATCAGAGGAGCTCAGATTGACGATCGAATCGGTTTCATTATTACTCTCAGACTGAAATAAAAATAAAAAATCAATAGTGTTAATTATACCGTATTATTGCAATGTGACGATGATAAAAATCATTCTCATATGTTACTGGAGCAGTCGTGGGGAACCTGCAGCCTTAAGGCCGCATGCGGTCTTTTGGCTACTCTGGTGCGGCCTTTTGACCTGATCGGCCAAATCTGTAAATTTTTGTAAATTTGAAAATTTTTGAAAGAACTTTTTTTGGCAAATCCATAAATTCTTGGGATTTTGGATGTCTAAATTTCTGGACATTACAAATTGGCATGAAATTGTTTCCGGCCAAAGTTTCCCTAGCCTTTTATGTTGAATCAGAAAAATGAATGCAGCCTTTAGACACGAAAAGGTTCCCTACCCCTGTACTAGAGTTATGACTTTTTTGCAATTAAAATATAAGGAATTAGCTGTAATGCCATCTGTAAGAATTGATTTCTGCGATTCAGAGAGATTAACAGCTTAACGACCGCACGTTTTTTTTATAAAATTTCACCTGGCGAAATAAAATTTTGCGAAAAATTCACAAAAATTGTAATTTTACTAAATTCACTATAATTTGTAAGCAAATTGAGATATCTTTACAAAATTTAATTTTCTTAGCTTCAAGATACTTCGCCTATACGCATATACGTGTCTGCTGGCCAGCAACCTTTGTTTTTCAAAGACTCAAATACGCGTCCACAGTTGTTAAGCTGTTAAAGTAGAAAACTTTTATACATAAAAAAATTTATAACTGAAACCGTATTCAATTTGAACCATTCAAACTTTGTACATTCTCACAAGTTTCAAGTTCATTTGCACGTAAGTAAAAAGGATGCTGAAAGACTGAAAGCATTTGAATTGATTGAAATTAAAACTATTGGGAATGTACAAAATTTGAAGTATTGAAATTTAACCTGATCTGTGCCGTGCGGTATAAATATGGCCGTGCATGGAGGGCCGTGATTTTCTTTAAAAAAATAAAACCTAATAAATATGTCGCCTGCTGTGGCTCAGTTGGTTAGAGCTTGCTCTACCGATCACGCAGGTCTGGGTTCGATTCCCGGTCTGATCACAGTGAATTTGAGAATTATTCAATTCAAAGTTGTGATCGAAGACTGGGTGTTTGTGATGTCAATTCACACCATTTCCTCTCCTCCCATCCTTTTGATCCTTTAATAACTGGGTGTAGCAATAACGATTAGCCAGCCACTAGTCCTGTTCTAGCCTTATCCTTCTTTCCCTACTATACTAACTTTGAAAAAAGTGAGGTTGAGCAACTGAGTAACAAACAGTTTTCGTAGAAAAAACTTCTGTTGAGATACCTCCATTAGGAGGCCATATGCTCCACATTGGGAGCGGAAATGTACTTTTTGAACATATAATAATAGTACATCACAAACACTTACCATATAAATACACGATGGGTCATTTACGCCATCATTTATCGAAAAACGTTTCGAAAATGGAAATTACCACCAAAGAATTATAGCCCTCCTAGCAACAAATTTGAACACAACAAAAACCTTTACTTAAAATCGTTGTATTATAGATTACAAAACAATATCTTTTAAGTTTAAATATCACACTTTGATTCAAAGAGATGTCACTATATGCATGATATTTTTAAATTATTAAATACGTTTCTTGTGGCCTTTAGGCTGCGTCTCAAGTAGTACGCGTCGGCCCTACGAGCACGAAATTGTATGGCATCTTAACACGTCGGTGGCAGAGAACTGGTTAATATTGAAATTCCATCGGGCACCTTCCGTTGAAGTCCTAAATTATAAAACCTAAATTTAACCAACAGATATAAAGTAATGCACTCACATTACTCGCCGAACCTGCAAACATGTCTTCGTCAACACCCAATTTATTGAGTTCCTTCATGAAGTCTTTTTGAAAATTATCACTGCCCGGCAAGGAAGGAGATGAATTTCTCTTCGTGATCTCATCCAACATTGTATAGTGCTGTAAATTATTAGACTCTTTTCTCTTTGTCGGCGTTGCACTCTGTCGAATAATTAACGATATTAGTTGATTGATTTAAGAATTTGCTGGAGGATAGCCGCTTACCACTATCAGCGTAAAATGGAAAATAATTTCAGATATGCGTGAAAAAAACATGCATTACAAAGTCTCCTATAACTTTTAAAATATTAAAGATATTGTTATTATTATGCCTGTCGTGTTCCAAATACATAATATGAGACTTGGAGTAGATTAACTACCTTGACAAATATTTATGTGCATTCTTAAAAGGACTCATAAAAGTATTCGCAAAAATCTCATTCGAAGGGCTGAGATTGTTCCAATGGATGTTTGGCAAGGACTGTAAGAAGTGAGCAATTCGTCATCATACAACGTTAGGGAAAACGATGAATGTGAGAATGGTAGACCGGGATTCCACTCTATTAGAGATATAAGATTGTGGAACTTATGTTCTCATCAATTGACTTCAATAATTAACAGTTCAAATAATTTCAAAAATACCATTTTGCTGGATGAACTCGGGGGCTCTCTGAATTCTCTGTGGTTTGGTGAGTTTTCTATTGAACTTCCAGAGTCGCTTAAAGTTGAGTTGGAACATTTTTCTGTGAATATGTTTTTATTTATTAATTTCAAGTTAAATTCAATATTTAAAATACCACGATACACAAATTTTGTCACTAACAACCCAGGTTTCGCCTTTCGGCATCTTCAGGCGTTCAAGTACACGGATGAACTGACGTAAATAAATGTATTGTGTTTATATCAGAAATTAATGTATCACTAAGTTTAAGTTTAAAATTCATTGCTGGCAAAAAAAAAATCTATGGTGATTGGTTTCTGTTGTGTGATGATGAAAAGGGACTCACTGGTGGTTTTGAACGCGTTCAGGTTGAGGTCACATGGTTCTTTTTTGATTTTGTCAGCATTTGGTGCTAAAGAACTAAAAAAATGCATTTTTTAAAAAAATAGTTATCATTGATTTATTAGATAAAACTGCAATTTTATACTGCTGCCTTATTTTGCTTTGAAAAAACATGAAAAACAAATAAAACATACATTATCCAGGCCAAGTCGATTACTAAGAATATTTAAAATTGTTTACACAAAACCATATCAAGGAAATTGTATTTATCACCATAAGATTGTCTATGACAGAACAACATCAACCTAAAACATCTTATCAGTCTTCGTCAGAGTGTAGGAAGTTTTTTTTAGGAATGGTATAGTTTTTGGCGACATTTTTAAACCCATAATCTAAATAGAATATCGATAATTTTCACCAAAATTTATCAATCGTCATTTTTTATTATCTCACAATATAGGCGGAAAATTATGAAATAATACACATTCTTCAGATGGGGGATGGCTTTTTCAAATTTGGAATAGTGGGCATAAAAATAATACAAACATACATAATTTGTCATTCGATAAATTATTAATCTGCAGAAGTTCAATATAATTGGCTAACAGAAATTAAGGTAAATTTGTCATACTACATCGCACGGACTATTACGGCGAAAAACTTCACAAACTGAGCTAAAAACCACTCCACGATTTAAAATTATTATCTGAGATCATGGGAATCGCGTTAAAACCACAAATTAACAAATTACGGCGCCGCGCGGCCGTTCTGCAAAGCTGACGCGAAATCCTCCGAAATGTTTCGTATTTCGCTTAATTTATCAGTGTTCTTCGTAATAATTTGTGGTTTTAACGCGATTCCCATGATCTCAGATAATAATTTTAAATCGTGGAGTGGTTTTTAGCTCAGTTTGTGAAGTTTTTCGCCGTAATAGTCCGTGCGATGAAGTCATACTTTATATAATTTATTTATCAGTGTTCTTCTTAATAATGTGTGGTTTTAACGCGATTCCCATGATCTCAGATAATAATTTTAAATCGTGGAGTGGTTTTTAGCTCAGTTTGTGAAGTTTTTCGCCGCAATAGTCCGTACGATGTAGTATGACAAATTTACCGAAATTAATATCTGCATACTGCTCATTATTTTATAAAATAAGATAATTTCGGACGATTCATTGTGATAATGTAACACTCACTGTAGGTAAGATCTGAATACCTACAGTGTCTCGGGTTCTTTTATCATGTTATAAGATAGACCCCAGATAAAACGGCGTTGTCTAGAAAATAATTAAAGGCGTTTGACAAACCAGATATTTGCATGTGATATTTTCATATTTATGTTGTACGCAAAATTTTGATTGAACATGGAAGACTCACCTTATCTTAGTTTTGTTCGTAAAAGCCAAGATTGACGACTGTTTATTTTTGCTTAAGCTAAGTGTTTTTTTCGATTCCATTGTAATAAATTGTACTAAAATACCTTAATAATAAATAAAATCATAAGTATCATAACAGTATACACATCGTTCTATGCTAAGTTAAGGTTAACTTTTCGTTAGCTGTCAAAAATCAAAATAATCAAGTCGAGTTCAAGCCCATAAACTAATTTCATAGCCAATAGACAGTTATACCGCCAAATATATCTAAAATATTTATAATATTATTATACTAAGTAGACGATAGCAAACATACTTTGTTCTGATAGAACTTCCAAAGAGTAGTGTATTATTAAGGGAGAATCTATTTTCGTTGAGAAACAATCATTTAAAATAGTCGATAAGTAAGTCCCTATAATTTATATTTAATTAGGGGAGCCAAGTAAAAATATTTTATAGTTTATTTTCTTTTTTAAAAGTGAGAAAATTTGCACTAAATTCATATCGAAAGGCACATTTATAGAAAAACATACTGACGTTATGACTAGAATACTTACTTCATTTACTGACTGATTGACATAAACAAAATACATCTGACTGACTATTGCCCTGACATGTTATTCTGTACTCTATTATTTACGATATTATTCTGTTATCTCTGGTTACTCTGTCTATGGTGGCCAGCCAACAGATAATGGGCCAGTAATGGCGTATGCCATGTGCTTGTATTACTAAGTGTTTGAATTACCTAATTCGATTATCTGCAACCGTCTCGAGATAATATGGCAATAAAGAAAGATGTGGAATATTCAAATAAATTTATCGGCAAAACTCATAAAACACCACATCACCTTTTGTTAACACCAAACTTACATAGAGGCCTAGAAAATGTAGACTCCTGGCAGAATCTATACAAACCATTTCCATTCGAGAGTTCTATGCCGGTCCCGATTGGTCATCCGGGCGCGAATAATTTCGACGATCCATATCTAGATTATATCAAAAATAAAGAGACATGGAAACACAAAGTCTGCTCAATGAAATCGACTTATAAAATGTTATCAAGTGAGTGTGAATATTATTTAATTTATGAAAAATCAACGTTATATGAATTACAAGAAAATTCTAAATCCTGCTAAAATTAATGAAATTCACGAGGAAGCTTAACTGGGTAAATTTGTCATACTTCATCGCACGGACTATTACGGCGAAAAACTTCACAAACTAAGCTAAAAACCACTCCACGATTTAAAAATATTATTTGAGAGCTTGGCAATCGCGTTAAAACCACACATTATTACGAAGAACACTGATAAATTGTGCGAAATGCTCTAAAATATTTCGCATAATTTATCAGTGTTCTTCGTAATAATGTGTGGTTTTAACGCGATTGCCAAGCTCTCAAATAATATTTTTAAATCGTGGAGTGGTTTTTAGCTTAGTTTGTAAAGTTTTTCGCCGTAATAGTCCGTGCGATGAAGTATGACAAATTTACCCGAAAATTTATCGCCATTGTCTCTATGGTGTGTTCAAAAAAGTCCCGTTCCGCCATTGCGCCTTCGATATCGGTTGTCTGTCTGAAAAATAGTTCGATTTACAAAGTATCCTATAACATCGATACATCGACAAAGTACCCTATAATATCGACATATTTTTTGGACCAATTCCAGAATACGTTTTACCATCGTTTTTGGGTAAAAGTAAAGTAGCCAATCGCGAAATAAAATTCCCGTAATCCACGCTTTTTTATTTGCCCTCCAGTAAACGGGCAAATTAGACTTATCGATTCCTTTCATTGCTCGTGGGTTTAAAAACTGATTGACAACCATTGGTTTCGTTATATAACTGCCCGATGCATTACTGCAAATGAGAACAGTTATTCTGTCTTTGGCAACTTTGAATCCAAGTGCAGATTTAACGGTTTTGGAAATAAATGTGCGTTCTGACTTTTTTCCAATTAAGGCCTTTTTCGTCAGCATTGAATACTTGGTCGGGTGTGTAGCCTTCATCATCAATATTTTTTTTTAAATTTCTGTGTAAATTTTTCTGCACCTTCGTCGTCGGCAGATGCACGTTCGCCGCTCATTTTAATGCTGCGCAGGGAAAATAGATTGATAAATCGGTCAAACCATTACTTGCTTTAACCTTTGGAGGAGTGAGTAAATCTGTACTGAACTTGCTGTGAGGAGTGAGTTCTTTTAAAATGACAATTGTTTGACCTTTTTTCCCATGAATATATGTGTTATGACTGCTGGAATGATGCAAAAATATTTTTTTTAAAATAAGTTAATATTTATAGATGTTATCGATGAAAAACTGTTTGCTGAATCCAGGGGTTACAAACCTTACATATTCACAAATACGTTTAAATAATAATTACAAATACTTCTTGAAAAATGAAAATATAAAAATAAACATAAACTACATTATATAAATCCCAGGGCCGGTTCGTAACCTGAAGTTTTTGATATGCTAATATAAAGTTTAGCCTTTTTATACAATCCAGTATTTTTTATTTAGCTTTTCTCAAACAAGCTCATCAAAATAATGGTAAACAGTAAAACATGCATTTCTTGCACTGTCGTGTTAGCCCACTTCTTCATTTTGGACATTCTGGACGACTTTTGGGAAACAGCTGTGGCATAAATTTTTCTTTTGATAACTATCGTGTCTCAAATTTCTTTTGTAAAAAAAACTGAAAAAATTCCAGCTTGGTGTTCTTCTATTTTAATTTATTTTTGATTCCGTATTCAAAGCTTAACGAATTTATGAAGCGTTGGAGTGAAAGTAGAACGTTTCCAAATCCTTATTTCTTCCCGACAACGCTTAGCGCTAGGTTATGTCTCTGGCTTTTCGTTGGTTGCCATCAGATGAAGAAGAATCATATTCCATCGATATATCATCATGTTATCGATGCAGTGGTATAGGAAGGAGTCCTGCCGCCCGGGGCAGTCCTTGAATCTGCAAACCCCAAAATTTGATCTAATTTTGTTTTCAAATTACTTCTATTTTTTATCTATGAACTAGGAGTTTTAACTACAGGTGGCTGATTTTTTTTTTATTTATAAACAAAGTTTATCAAAAAATATTGTATATATTTTTGAAAATGCCGCCCCCAAAAAAATTCCCCCCCCCCCCTCCTTGGTACGCTACTGTATCGATGTTTCCTATTCATTGTCAGAGTTCATGAGAATTTCATCAATGTCTTTGTCTTTAAAGGAACCCATTTTACGAAGCACATCACGATATGAAAATAAAAAAGCTTAAAATCACGTTAAAATACGATAAGATACAATCACGCTAAAACACAAAATTCAGCACAAAAAAATATAAACACTTCAAATCACTTTATAATACGGTAAGCATTTCAAGCATTTCAAATCACTTAATACAGTAAGAAAAACTAAAAAACCACAGTATAACACAGTCTTATACAGTAAAACACGGAAAAACTTAAAATTCGCAAGAAAAATATTAACAATTTTACGCGCGTAATTCTAGAGTTTGCGATGTACACACGGCGAGCTGTCAAAAATTAAAAACTTTATTTCTACCTTTCTTAAAGCTGAAATCTATTTTTAAATGGTGTAGGAATGCGTTTAAATGTCCACAGATTGTAATGAAAGTCATATTTGGAACCTATCTAAGCTTAGGACAATAATACAGGGTGACTGGACTTAGATAATTGGTATGGAATTGTGGAAAAGTTGAATGTTGAAAGGAGGGAAGTCAAAAAACAAAAATTGTATATAGTACATACTAAATAAAAATTATTTTTCTTAATGAATTGTCAAGCGTTAGTTGTGTTTACTATTTTTTTTTCTTGTAGAGAGTTGTAAAGCGTATTTGATGGAGTCGGTAGCATTGAGATATGCGTTCTCATTATGATAACTTTTTCATTTCTTCAAAAATGTCTCGGATGATAAAGGTGTTCATGTTTTTAATGTTAAGGTCTTGTGATTTCTTGATTGGTATCATTACATTGAATATAAGACGAGAGTATATTTCATTCAATAATTTTAGAAAAAGAGCGAAATAAAGTTTTTGGATTTTAATGATAGTGTTTAGTGAATTTATTGGTAAAAGAATACTATGTCTTTTAAAATTTGAAAACCAGCGGGTTTCTTGCATGAAACACGTGTGAGAAATATTTTGTTGCCTTCCAATCTTATGAAACTAAGAGCTTTAGTTGAATCATCGAAGTACTCAGAGGTACGTCTTTTTGATTTTGGTCAATAATCAATAGAAAAGATTTTTCCATTCATCAAATAGTTCGTGCTTTTTCGGAAAAGACCTTTTGATATTACTTTCCAACGATTGTTACATATTCTTGATTTATCATTATTTTTTTTATCGAAATATCGTAACCTGTTATATCTTACGAGACGACAATTGAGATTAAGGACTCTCATTTTCAGATTTGTTTTATTATCGATCTTCGTTTCGATTGTATGAAGTTAATGGTTCTTAATTTGTTTTTTGCTATTACTTATGTTTTTTTGTTTATTATGTTAAAGTGGGTCCGAAATAATTGTGACAAAGCTTGCGGAAAATGCACTGTAGTGCTGCAACTGCCGCTAAGAATAAACTGTCAAAATTAGGAAGCATCCGAACAATCCGTTCGGTTGCGTTCAGGATGCATTCGGACCGCTCGGTTGGGTGTTGTGTCAATGCATATGTGCGAACAGTACGTAACACTTTTGATAGTACTAACTTAGCTCATATGCGTTTCGTTGTAAGACAGGAAAATTACTGCACGGAATCAAAACATTTTTGCATTATAAAAAAAAAAAAATTTTTTTCAATAATGTGCGAAATAGCGAATTGTGCGAAAGTCAAAGGTGCGAAAGACGAGGTTCTCCTGTACTGTGTTATGTTAAAAGTATGTCGACACTCCTCTAAGGAAAGATTTCTTCGACGTACATGTACGTCCACACTCCTCTAAAGGTTAAATTCGAAATGATTTAGCTCAAATTTGAATCATCAGTCTCTCCTTGTTTCAAATATGCATACATTTTTAATGCTTTGTGTTTTATAATTCGTGCACTCAATATGTCTTTTATTGCAATCTTTCTTTTTTTTTTTAATTCCGTTTTTTTTTGCATGACTGAAAAAATATTTTAATATAATAATAAATCGCGCAGTCAGTAAAGTTTTTTTAAAGATTTAAAATTAATTTGATGTAGATAAAGCAAAGTTTTTAGTTTGTGTCTGTTTTAATATGTATTTACCTGAAAGTGCAAAAGATTGACCACACCGCAAAACTTCGCATACAGTCAAATGTTGGCTAGCGTCTGTGTATTCAACACATGCCAGCGTCTGACTGCGTGCGGGATTTTTCGCGCGCTTTGCATTTTATATTTAGTTACTAAGTAACTAAATATTTCGTCAATATTTTTTTTTTTGCAAAAATGAAGGGAAATCTTAGTTTCGCATTTTCCGCAGAAAAGCCCAAATCCCTAATTTTGTATGAGATTCACACCCCCAATTATACGGTCCCGATGATCGTATAAATGGGGGTTTTACTGTATTTGTATTTTTGTGAACTATATTATGACAATTTAAGATTTCGACTGAAGGTGTTTGGTGGAATTTCAATATTAAAATTGAATCATTCAAATTATGTACATTCACACAAGCTTTGTCACTAATGACACGGGTTTCGCCTTTCGGCATCTTCAGGCGTTCAAGTGCACAGAAGAACTTCAATTCAAGTCACACGTCAGTTCATGTTCATCCATGCACTTAAATGCATGAAGATACCGAAAGGCTAAACCCAGGCTGTTAGTGGCAAAACTTGTGCGAATGTACATAATTTAAACGATTCAAATTTACTATATTATGTATGTAATAATATTACATATTTATATTTTACTATTAAAATATACTGCGACCCACTTCATGTACCAAAAACTTGAATGTGGCCCTGACGAAAAAGAGTATTACTGGTATAGAAGGTTTAAAAAATGATATTTAGTATTTATTTTTTTTGCATGCACATAGCTAATCAAAATTGCTATTTTTTTGCACAAGCCATTTATTTTCAAATGTATTTTTTTTTCAGAACAGAAAAAAGTAGTCAAATTAGCAGCAAAATCTGGGTCGTCAACTGTACCATTGTATTTATTAAATTTTGCAAAACTATTGAGAGAAGATCCAGATAAATACTTTGACAGCAAATATAATTGGTACTGCAGCGGAAATGGAAATTTATGCCAAACAACCATCGGCGAAGAGACTTGTTTACTAAAGTCTGTAAACAACGAGTTG
This sequence comes from Himalopsyche anomala, assembly GCA_031772345.1. Classification (NCBI taxonomy): domain Eukaryota; kingdom Metazoa; phylum Arthropoda; class Insecta; order Trichoptera; family Rhyacophilidae; genus Himalopsyche; species Himalopsyche anomala. The sequence continues at coordinate 21,861,702 of CM062834.1, read as the reverse complement.
CGTAAGTATTTTCTTTAAATTCCAACTGAAGAATATTGTGTCCGTTATGGTTTGAAGAGTGACTTTTCTATAAATATTACCGTATCAATAAATGGTAAACTTGTCATTGCGTACACCAAATAAATTTAATTTGAAAATTATAATATATTAATCCATTTGACAACTCCAAAGCTGTTAATAAAATTGATAGAGGATGAAGTGAAAAATACTTCCAAATATTGAATTTATTCAAAAATAATATGGATGAAATAAGATAATTTTAAAATGTTTTATCGTTATTGGGTTCATTAACCTTTAAATGCCCGCGTGCTGTGCGCAAAAGAAGTAGCTCACTGCCCAAGCATTTTTTCGCGAAATATTCGCGCTACACGCATCCGCATATTTAAAACTAGTCATCCTATTTGAGTAAAATAAAAAGCATTATCAAAATAAAAGATTGTTTATAATTTACAAAAGCTTTATTTGTAAAAATTACATTGTACAGATTAAAATAAAAGAATTAAAATGATTAAAATATCAGTATCGATTATATTATTATATCGCAGATGTTTATATTACTCGTATGACAAAAATATTTATCGAAACCGAAAATAAAATTATCTCAAGGTATCTCAAAGACATTATTTATGTAAGCTAATATTCATATCTTGAATAATATTATCATAAATCGGTGTAATCTAATAGCGAAATGAACCGTAATCAACGGTCCCGTATGGGACCGTTCGGCATTGAATAATGCAAATCCATGGTCCCATATGGGCGGATAAAGGTTGATAAATGCCACCATGATATGAAACTGTGAATACAATTTACACATCAAATATACATTGATATTTAACGATTTTTAGACTTACACGCTTTTTTACTTATACTGAATCCTTCGGAACACATTATCTGCATAAGGAGAGGATCCGCTGTAATCTCTTTTAAAAGTTACTGTTTTTGTTTACAGGCTGGCAGCTCTCCACTAAAAATATTGAAGAGAAATGCAAATCACTTTATGTCTGCGATTTTGATGATGCAATTTACGAAACAGTTCATGTGGAATTTTCAAAAAACATTTTAGTAGGTCTCAGACAGAGAGATCATATCAATTTTGTAAGCGTCCAAAGCGACCTCGACACTCTGACCTGTGATTTTTTACATTCCATCAAATCAGACGGAGCTCCTTACACTAGTTTAGCTTTAAGTCCACCCGGGACAGACTTTTGCTACAGTTGTGCCGATGGAAGTGTGCGTGTTCAAAATTTGAAAACAAATAAAAAATTTGAAATCTTTGAGAAGGATTCCGAGTTTACCGTCAACAATTGGTCCTCTGTTGAATATATCAATGATACCTGCATTCTTTTCACTTGCGGTAACTCGATACGACTGTTAGACAAGCGGACGGACCTCAAGCCCGATGCTGAACTTCTTCCGGCCTCGTTGCCTTGCGACCGAGTGACGTCTTCGAAGCTGAGCAGGCAGAAAGAATACGGAGCATTCTTTGGAACCACTCACGGTATCTATTTTTGCGATTGGAGATATATAAAAGGTGACGGGTTTGTTTCAAAATGGACCCACACCATGAAATCTGCTCCCATTCATATGTCTACTATGTTAACGGATGATGGTGAAATTGTTAGTATCGACAGTCAACTCTCGAATGAATCGTGCATGATTGTAAACAGAACTAACGGTCTGATTTTAAGTGAACGTGTTGATTCTGAGGAACAAATGGAAGATGAAGTTCCAGACAAATCGATCCAAACGTGCACACCCTGGAAACCCATTTCTATATGTGAAACACTGAGGCAGTCTCAGTTGCGGGGAATGTGTTTGGATCCGACGATCGACTTGAAGAAAAGATTCGGCGCGTCTACGGTTGGAAGCGTCTTAAGCATGCATAACAATGTCGTTGAAAAATATACACTAAATTCAATGGGGGATATATTCCACCAAGTGATACATAAACCGAATATAAAATGTGACGGTGAGGAATGCGAAAGTTTAAGATCGTGGGCGAGTACAATAGAACGGAGAGCGCTTCCTTTGGTTGTCTCGTCGCGGATCAATACCAACGCGAGCCGCTTGGCAATGTTGAGCACTACGAAACCGTTCGTCAGAAAAGATCACCGTATTGTCGAAAAGGGATTCTTGAAAAAGAAACGGCACTGGATCGAATCCCTCAACGACTTGAGTAACTATTCCGACATGTGCGCCAATGAACTTTTGTCAGTGTGGAACCTGAATGATAACAAACAGGACGCGGAGGCTCTGGCTTCTACCGCTGTTGACACCAAATTTGCTGTTGATTCTTGGATGAACCAATTTGCATTATACGACGAAAGCATCACTCAACAGAATCATGATTGGGAATAATTGTACTCCTCTGACTTAATTGATTCAATCTGGGGTTCCTTTCTTTTAGAACCATGCATGTGAAACGGTTATACTGCCCTGCTAAGAAATCACAGTAATTACAAGATAAAGTTTGTCAGAAACAGTCATCAAACTTTCATTTACCTTTTAGCTTAGTATTATTTGTATATTGTTTTCTTGGGATAATGTACTTAGTTTGTTGGTATCTTTCACGTCTTTTTATTGGGTGCTGTGGAGCTTGCTTTTTGTGCAAGTGCGGTGGCTCTGTTTCTGTTAAGCGATCTTGCTAGGATTGCTGTGTCGTCTCATATTGCGCGACGATTGTTTCGTTGGACCTGGGTATGAATGCAGGTATAGGAATATCTTTAGTGGTTGTACAACAGGGGCGATAAGGCGGACCCCTGCGGTACTTTGGCTGTCGGCTTGCGTGTCGTTGATTTTTCGCCATTAACTTTTACGCAAAAAGTTCTGTTTGTCATGAATTAGTTTATTAGTTTTAACATTGGTTTTTCGAAGCCGTTTGATAGTTTCTGATAGTTTAACTATCATACCTTCTAGCCAGACCTTGCCAGGCGGTTGAAGCCTTCGGTGATGTATTCCACAACTCTTACTAATTGATGATTTGTGGAATGCTTGATTCGGAATCCGTGTTGCTCATCAGGGATGAGTTTTTTTCTGATGCAAATTCTTCCAGGCGGGATTTTATTACACATTCCAAAAGCTTTCCCATTGTCGGGAGGAGGCTGATGGGTCTGTGATTTTCTGGGATTGCTGGTTGTTTTCCGGATTTCGGAATTTAAATGATGTCTGCGGCTTTCCAGGCGGGCGGAAAGTGTTGGACAGAGACGTTCCATTTATAATCGAAGTGAGCCTTTCATTACCGTTCCCGGGAAGGTGTTTCAACGCATTATGTTTTATTTCATCATTGTTGGGGGCTTTACGATTCTGTAAAAGTTTGATTCTCCTTTCAACAGTAGCGAGCAAAGAAATTGCAACACCCCTAAAATTTCGATTTTCCCAATCTTTATGCAAAAGTGTATGCAGTTGAAAAATTTGCTCTAAAAATTATATTATACACAATAATACGAACATAATTTGTAATTTAAATTTTTTTGCCTAACGGCATCATCAGGTATACCTGCTTTAATAAGGTAAAAAAGGAAAAAAGCTAAATTTTTTAATTTATTTCTGATGAGGAATTTTTGAAAACGGATTGCACAGATTTATTTTTAATACTTAAAACTATTTAAAATTTAATCACTAATATTTAGTTGGCCCGCCTGTTTGCTTAATAACATCGAGACCTCTTTCCGGCATTGAATCAACTAAATTTTTAATGTCTTGCTCAGAAATATAGTCATGCCACACTTTTTCTATTATTTTCATAAGACTAAATGTTGAATTGGGCTTCCTCTCATTAATGATGTGCCACAGGTTTTCTATGTGATTCAGATCCGGTGAGTTACCTGGCCATTGAAGAGTCAAATTTTGTTTTCCGATAAAAATTTCTTTATCTGCAACGAAAAAAACAAAAAAAAACTGATTATTCTGTGTTGTCAATTGACAAGTGACCAAACAATTTTTTTTGAGCATTTCCTAAATTAAAAGTCATACAGTTTCTATAAGTGAACCAGTGCCGTTTTGTAATATTAAATTTGGTAAATATGTCATACAGTAGCACGTCGACTACTGCGGCGAAAAAATTCACAAACTGAGCTGAAAACAACTCTACGATTTAAAATATTTATTAAGGCTTTCATAATCGCGATAAAATCACACATTAATATGAAGAAAAGTGATAAATAAATTATCTGATAAATTGAAAAATCTATCTGAAATATTTTCAAAATACGTCGACGATGGGTGTTGTTACTCAGAGCAGAGGACGCGGAGAACATTCTAAGTAAGCAGTGCTACCAACCCGAGAGTTGCTGCAGTTGGTGCCTACTTCAGTCGTATTTTTTTATATAGGTATCAATTAAGACGTATTGATAATAGACAAAGGTATAAAAAGTATATGTAGTTATAAATCAAATCAAAAAACAGAATAGAATACAAACCTATTGGGTGTTGGGTTTATAGAGATCCCCCGCCATTTTAAAAAATGCGTGCACTCTATCTCTGTGGTCCGGTAATGTTCTTTTCCACAAAAACTCGCACAGGTAGCCGTGGTAATGGTTTGCACTACGCCCATACCGAGGAACATTCGAACGAACCTCTCTCCATGTTCTTTCAATGTTCTGGGTATGAGCTCCCGTTGAAGGGTCAACAAAATTCAAGGAGTGGTTGACCTTTAGATGGACGAAACCCTCCGATTGAAGGCAATCGTATGCCTTCCAGCAATCGGAGATTATCGTTGTCCCGGGAAGTATATGCTCCTTGATTACATTGAGTAAAGTGTCTTTCGACCTATTGTCCACAGAACACATAAATAATTTGTGCGAGTCTCGTTCAAAACCACCAAAAACCCATTGTCCATCAATTATTCTACCTCGATTGTATTTCCTTTTACCAAACTTAGCCTCATCTATTTCCACGGTTATTCCGACGCCACCAATTTTTCCACTGTTTTTGGCGCACCATTCCACACACTTCTCTGCAGTAATTCGACCAGTTCACCACCGTATGCGAATTTATTGTCATTTCCTTCATGATGAACTGCATCCGGGGTGACCGTATCACGCACCAGTAATGAACAAATATGCAAATGTTGCTAATAGATAGACGGGAAGCGTCGAAAAAGGTTCCCTTCCGGACAGACACGGTAAAAGGACATCTTTTTTTTTTGTTTGACCGAGTGTTAAAACCGCTTTACTACAACGAAACATTAAAGATTTTGAATAAAACTTGCACGGAGTTGAACAATTTGGACACACACAAGTTCGCGGAATCACACCGTGATTGCGAAGCCATTCCAACAACTTGTCCAAGTTATCAACTATTCTAAAAAATTGTGAGAAATTAAGTTTACAAGCTACGCACTCCATGGTTGAAATTTATGAAATAATGGATGCTTTGATTACGCGCGCAATTCACCATAGATAGTCATAGACAGTATTGAAAACCATAGCTCTATCGTTTTCAGTATAAACAAAATCTTTGATATATTTGCAATAAAAATGGTAAATATGAGCAATATTATTTTAATTGATCCATATATATTTTCTTTAACCTTTTCTTTGTGGTGCTAAAAATCCCGCGCGCTCCGTTTATATGTATTCACTACAACATTTGAAAAAGAGATTTAAAAATAGGAAAAATTAGACTATTAATTTTTACATATGTTTTTACAAAAATTAAAATAAAAGTATTTTGAAAAAATTATACAAAATATTTTTTAGTGGTTTGTGGCACACGTGTCCATTTGGACACATTGGATTTAAATGCTCAATAAATATACCATAAACAAAATTATCGCCATTCTTGGATATGTTAACGTAAACGATGTATATTTATAATTTATTTAATGAAAGAAACATTATTCTTCGAATCAATATTATCAGAAAAAAATACTTACGTAAAATTTGAGTTCATGTTTTTTCGTCCGTAAAATGATGACACACTTTGACAACCGATATTATTTTAATTTAATTAGCCAGAACTCCAAAGTGACGTCTAAGTGAAGCAATGAACCTTTGTCAACTGATATATGTGAAAAAATATTTATGACTATATCCATTGACAATTTTCTGATCAATCGTAGACAACAATAAATGCGTGTCCAATTGGACACCTGTGTCATTAACGTGAGCAATTGGGTTCGGCACTAATGAGTTAATGAATATTGATTTTATAAATCATATTTTAAGTTTCTATATATTGAAATATGATTAATTAAATCAATATTCATAAATACTCTAATTTTAATCAAATCAAAAAAAATATATATAACAGGTATATATTTGTTGATTTCGTGTACATTTTGAGAATAAATACAATGTGCTCAAATATGCACTACTTATTCGAAATCGAATCAAAAAAATATATATACCGATTTCGCGCGCGCGAAATCGGTAATTTTTTTTTTTTTTCAGATAATTTTTCAATTTATCAGATAATTTATTTATCACTTTTCTTCATATTAATGTGTGATTTTATCGCGATTATGAAAGCCTCAATAAATATTTTAAATCGTAGAGTTGTTTTCAACTCAGTTTGTGAATTTTTTCGCCGCAGTAGTCGACGTGCTACTGTATGACATAATTACCTTAAATTTGAATGAAAATGCCAAATCTTCCACAGTTTAAATTTGGCATTTTCATTCAAATTTAATATTACAAAACGACACTGGTTCACTTATAGAAACTGTATAAGTGAACCAGTGCTGTGTGCGCATGACAGGGCGACCTTGGTTGATGGCTGTTTCTGGCGATTTTTTTTCACTGTCTTTTTAGTGCGACAAGCTGTGCTGGTTTTATAAGTTTCAGTCTGAGGCTCGTCATCCTTCTCGGACCCCATTTTTCTTTTGCTGGGTTTTTCTATTTTTTTTAGGCTTGAGTGGCAGCTGTGCGAGGGTCGTCCAATTCGTTTGATGAGTCGCAGTCGCAAGTCATGTCCTCCCAGTTCAAGTCTGGGGTCGGTGCGCCCTTTTCTCTGAGGATTTTTTGCAGGTTTTCTGTTTGTTCTTCCTTTTCCGAGTACGGTGAGGAGTTGGTAAAGGGTGAGTAGTGACTCTACCGATATGAGCCCCTTTCCTGAGTGGAGTATGTCTGTTATTTTAAAGAGAATTTTTCCTCGGTTGATAGTACTTTTGGTATCCCTGAGACAACGAAAGAGGCGGTGCAGCTGTTGTTTTGCAACATCGTTGTTATTGTTGCAAATTGGTCTGAATATATATAGTAGGTAGGTAGGTGCTGAGTTTGTGATCGTACGGGTTTCAGGTGTCTAGAAGCGGTGGTCAAAAGAGAGTAGCGGCAATCAGTGTGGTTTACAAGTTTGATAAGTATCGACGAACGGTAGTGTTAGCAGCGAGGTGTGCACTGAACTGTAGGTGAAGAATTGGGTGGTTTATATACAGAGCCGATAGTGAATTGTTTTTTGTAGATTTTGTGATTGTAACGAATATTTGTCTAGTGTCAAAAATGTCCTGTCTGTAGAAATGTTTGAGCTTTCTGTTAGTTATTACAGTAAGAGCTTTGCAAGGGTTTTCAATACTTCCAGCGGCTTTGTATGTGATGAGCTGTTTTTGGACATTTACTTCTCCGGTGTTTCCTACATAGGGCTCCTGAAGAAGTAATTTATCTGCTTTCCTCTTTTTTTGTTTGCCAGGATGTTGTCGGTGGCTCTTCGGCTTCTTTGCAGATTTTGCTGTAGGAATTTTATCATGCTATATTTTTGGGATTGAGTATTTTGCTTAGCAGCCATAGTCTGTGTCTTGGATAGCCCTAAGTTCCGTCCTCTTTCAATTGAGCAGAGTTTGCTGTCTGCACTATGGTCTGTGGGGTTGCTAGTTCTTATAATTTGTCCACTTGTGCTGCAATTGAAGCATTTTTTAACCGAGTTTCCGGTGTCTTTTTGGGCATGCGCTAAATTTGTGTTTCTCTGCACAATTTTCGCACCTGTTTTCTGTTGCTGTGTAGTGTTTTGTACTGTGTTCGAACCTTAAGCATTTGAACCACTGGACTAGGGGCGTGCTATCCTCAATGTCAATGTGGACTCGGAGAAAGTCTATATTGATTCTTTCTGGATTAGGATTTTCCTCATCTCTGGAGAAGCTTGAATGTATTCAAATGTTCTGCGTATGTAGTACGATTTGAATATCTTTATAATTCCTTGATCTAAAGGCTGTATAATTGACGTTGATGATAGAGATCCATAGAATGGCCAGGAGCATTATGAATAAGCAATAATATTTTGAAAGCAATATTTTTTCTTAAAGTGAATTTTTACATTTCTGGAGAAGCTTGAATGCTTATGCTGTCATTTGTAAGTAAAACTAATTCTTCCTCATCCAATTCCAAAGAATCATTGTTGTTAATTTCGTTAATATCTGACTCATTTATGTCGTTGAATCCGTTACCCTCCGGGGAGTGTGCTAAACTAATTATGCGATTAGTCTCGTGGGATATTGGAGTTACACTGACTCCATCCATGACCACTTAAGGCTAAATATTTCTCCAGCAATCGTTTAATGTGGACGATTTAACTTCACTAATAGACAAATTAATAAAATTTACAGTTTAAAATAGAGAAACCTTTTGTGTTGCATTTGGACTATTGTCCGATTTTTCCATAATGTATTCAAATGTTCTGCGCATGTAGTACGATTTGAATGTCTTTATAATTCCTTCATCTAAAGGTTGTATAATTGACGTTGTATTTGGAGGAGAGAACATTACTTTAACATTTGGATGATAGAGATCCGTAGAATGGCCAGAAGCATTGTCAATAAGCAATAATATTTTGAAAGCAATATTTTTTTCTAAAAGTGAATTTTTCTATTTCTGGAGAAACTTTGATTTTTGAGGTATTCTCTTTTGTTTTTTTCCGTTTTTATAATTTTAATATGGTCCTTCATGTATTAGTTTTGGATCTCTTCGTTTTGAATGGCCACGATGTTAATAATATCTTTGTCATTGGTTTCTTTGCTGACTCATTTGATTTGAAGAATCGGTCGTTTTTTTCTTCTTTTTTTGCTTAAAAGTTTTTGTTAAGTCTTATTTGTGATTCTTTCTGCGTGCAAGGCAGATTGACATTGTAAAAAAAGTTTATTACCTGCTGAGTAGGTCACTCTTTCGATACCTAATTCACTCGGAGTGATGTTTTTTTCAACTTGATTTTTAAGCTCATTACTAGATGTGCCTGGGTGGTTTGATTTGACAACGACGAACTACTGAGGCTTGATCTTTAAATTGCCATATTTATTTATTTTAGGAAAGTTGTTTTCATACTGTTGAGTTTTTGGGCCATCCGTTTCCTTTCAATTAATTCTATATTTTGAGTCAATTTTTCCAGGGTTTGAATAATATATTTGTTTTGACAGTGCTTTTTCGAAATCACTTCTTTTTTGGAAGATGTTATCATCGTGTGAGTTAATAACTTCTTTGATTTTTTTCACACGCTTTAACCTTTTGCGGCCTTTAAAAAAAAAAAGTTCCAGTAGGTCCCTAAATTTTTCAGACATTTTTAGGATAAATTGTTTTTTCTCAATTTTGAAATTATTATTTAATAAAACACTATTATTTTTTTACCAAGGTTATATATTTTACTAAAATAGAGGCATTATATTTTACATTTTATAATTGGATAATGTATCTCTCAAAACATTGGCCTAAATGGAGACCGGGTTTTCTGGTACATGTCACACAAACATAGTTCGTCTCCTTCCTCCCACCTGGAATTTTCCTATTGGAACATACTAGACAATCTTTACGTTTCCTCTCCGGATTGGTATAAATAAAATGAGGCTTATTGTCTAGTCGTTGCTCCTTGTCCGTAGTGGATACTCGTCTAGGTTTTTTATTCGGGGCTCTAAAATAATTCCGTGTGAAACGTTTTGTGTTTCATCGGCTTCTTTCCTTCTTTTATGGCACATGTTTTGTGCAAAATGTAAGCGTTGATTATGGATACCTCAAAACCTCAGAAAAACAGCTTTCTCCACCATTTCAGGGTTTTCCGGATGAAACATACTGATCTGCTACATCTACACCTCCCATTTGCTTGTTGTAATTTACTATTACACCAGGTTTCTGCTCTTCTTCGTTTTTTCTCGTGGTAGCTAATGGTGTTGGACTCGACCTTATACCCAGTCTTACTGCTCGCCGTGTTACTCTTGGCCATATAGTGACAGATGTCCTGGACGAATCAGACCATGTACTTAGCATTGTGACTACTCTTTGGTCAAGCCATGCCAAAACAAGAATATATTTTTTTCGGAATGAAATTTGTTCTTTGGCCAGTCTTGGTTTTTTTATATTTTCTGGTAGCCCTCTCTCGTTTGTCATAATTGTCCCAGACAAATAACAATTTTGTTTCAGCAATTCCCTTGCAAGGATTAAATTTGTGTAAAAACGGTCCGTAAATATGTGATACCCGGCAGCCTCAGGTACCGAGTGTTGTCGATTGTGATATAATTGTAGAACAATCCTGCTTATAAATGATCAATCTGGTTGAATGAGATCGGTGGTAATTTTTCCATAGTATGGAATAAACCAATATATGTAGCTCGATTTGGAATTTGTTATATATGGTTTTTTGTTCATTTTAGCAATGTAAAGAGATGCTATCAGCTCCTTTGTGTAGAAAAAAATCCAGTTTATTATGATCATATACATATAGCAACATTTAAATAGATTACCAAATAAAGCATGTGATATATTATACGACTTTTGGGTATCATTTGAATTGTAATTTTACAATAAGACTTTATTTTGCTTAGAAAAATAAATTCTTCAAATGCCTGTTCTAAATATGAACAATCAGTAGACTATTTGATTTATAGTACTTTTTCCACTTTAAATTTATTTGATCAGGACCGGTTTGGCTCCTCGCGAGCATTATCAACTGATAAGAAAAATAAATTAAACAGTGCTATTTATACAAGTTAAATTGAAATAAAAAGGTGTAAGCAAAACTACTAACAATGAAAAGGATTTACAAATTACATTATAATTACACAAAATTAAAATGCTCAACACCTATAACATACAATTAAAAAATCATCAGTGGCAAATGATATCAATTATAAACCCAATTAAAATTTGGGAAATTTTTAAACAAAATGAAACTACATTACTAAAGTAAATAACTTGATGATGATTTTGTGTTTTTCCCCGCTTCCAAGTAATGATGTACTTCAACAAAATCAGCAACAATGAAGATTCTGAAAAAGACATTTTTAAAAACCATATCAATTCTTACAAAAGAAATAAAATTTTAAAAATATATATATAATATAAAAGAGCAGTTAGCATAGACTAGAATTATGTTAATGAAACGGATATAACAAAGGTGATGATGCAAATACTACCGTATTACCGAATATTGTATGATTACGAAAAAAATATAGTAAGCATAATCGGAGATGTTCGCGAGAGCGTGCGTCAAGAGTCACTGCCTTTGTTTAGGATTTTACTTGGCAACGGCTCCCTTCTCCATTGTGTCTAGCAGGTAGGCGAAACACTCAAGGGTCATAAAAATCAACATTCCTTTCCAAATGCTGTCCCAAATACGATACGCACAAAAGAAATCACATGATTTTAAATCTGAACAGGGAAAAAAATGTAGAAATAATCTCTAATCCAGTAAAATGTTAGGTTTGTGTTTTTGTCTTGGATCAGTTTGACGAGGGTCAGGCATTGATATGTGAGAGGGTGAGTAGATGTAAAGTTCTTCAGTGATGTAAGGCTAGATTGACTATCGGAGTATATGTTTGTCAATTTGTTCAAAGGCCCATATAAGTGCTTGCTCGATCGCCAGGAGCTCCGCTTGAAATACGGAGCAGTAGCTCTAGAGTTTATACATTTTGGCTTTAATTTGGGATTCACAGTCATATGCCACAAATGCGGCTCCCACTTTATCGTCTATCAGACTGCCGTCTGTGTAGATGTCAAGGTCTGGTGTGTTTAAGTCTTTGTCGAGTGTTTCTATGTTTAGTACTGTTAAGGTTCTTGTACTTGGATGTGGTAGGTTTTTGTAATGTATTTTACTCTCGTAAGTTCTGTCTCTGGGTAGGTGATTAGGTAGTGTCGGAGAAGTTTCAACTAAGTAAATTTTGCGCCAGTTGTTGTATTTATATGTCTAGTGGGATCGTGTTTGCGAGAATCTGAGCAGATGTGAATGAAATTGTTCCGTAACCATTGCAAATGGTCATTGTGTAGTGTTCAGTTTTTTGTATTGCATTTGCATATGATGTGTAAAACTTCTGGCGAAGATCCCCATGTGGCTTTGGCAGCATGTTGAAAATACTTGCCAATCTGCGTGGCTTTATTACAGGCATAGTCAACGTGTTTGGCCCAGTGTTTGGAAAATGTTATCATTGTGAGAGTTAATAAGTTTTCTCACGACAGATTCATCTGTGTTTTTTGAATAGAAAAATGTTTTTATTTTTTCGAAGGCCAATAATGCTTCTGTTAATGTCGGAACTGATACAATGTTGCACTCTTCAACATCTCTTCTCCACTGCTGTCATTATTTGCATCACATAATGATTTGATTGTCTCAACGCCACAGGTAGCTCATTCGCTGTCACACTGCATATGTGTTGCAAAGTCAATAGCCCTCTGGGCTACAATATGCCAGTCATCATCCTCTTTAATCGCCACCAGTTCTTCCCGAGTGAAAACTGCTCTGCGAGTGTAGCCACATTTACGAAAGCAATTCATTGCTGCCGTAGCTTTCACCTGATGCCAGGCACCCACTATGTAATTTATTGCGTGCAACACATTTATTCGGAGTGTTGCTTGGTCAACATCCAAAAACTATTCTTTGTAGTAGAAGAGGCCTGTCTCGTCAGCACTGTAAATATCTCGTGGTTCGTATTCTTCAACGATCTCATGTAATCTCGCTATCCATGCTGCGGTCATGTCTTGGTCCACAGCAGCACTCTCGCCTGCTAGTTTTTTATATACAAGACCATGCCGATCTTTAAACCTATTGATCCATCCGTTCAATGCAGAGAAATCTGAAATACCTTTTTTTCGGCTATTTGCAAAGCTTTTTCTCTAAGTATGGTTCCATCAATAGGTATATTTTCAGCTCGCGCTTGCTGGTACCACGTGTGAAGAATCTTTTCAAGCTCATTAAAAGTAGACTTCTTATCGGACTTTCTTTTCTTCGCTGATTTGCTGCACTTTTTGATTGATTTGCGAATGTCACTCTTCCTAGCAACAATCGAGTTCAAAGTGGATAGTGCAAGTCCTAGACGTTTTGCTAATGTTGTGTCATCTTGTTTTTCTCTTGTATTGTTTTCAACGTCTAGAATTATTTTGGGTTCTCTGCGAGAGATCTAGTTTTTTTCGCACATAAATTATTTTCAGTAAAAAGACAACATAAATTTTAAAATCCAAAAGAAAACATAAAATAACTTGATAAATTGATTTTATCTATTCCAATGCATGGAGCCACGTATAAAGTTAACCGCACTTAAGTTATTTTTTGTGAGTCAAGTAGAATTTAATAGAATTATTTAACGAGAGCAGTTCAGAACTCATCCGTACAGTATGAATGTTCGGTTGAGTATTTCTACTATTACAAGGTACATATAGCCAAATACAATTTTACTTAGAAAGCTGAATTTACTTTCACACATAATAAAGCTGTTTTTATTTAAAAAGTCTAGCTGATTTTAAATTTTAATTAAAAAAACATTTTGATGACTATAAGTTTCGTCTTACATTACGTAAATCTTAAAATATTGCAAATTCTTTACTTTATCATACCTTTTATGTAATTACTGTGTTTGTATTTAGCAGGGTAGCATATAACTCCACTTCCTGGGATATGTTCTTGATCTCCAATGTACACGACAGCCCAATAAAGGTCATGTTCAGTGATTAGATGTAAATGAATTTATTATTTATTCATGTCTTAGTTTTAAAAGAATTTTACTTGAAAAGGAATATTCACAAATAAATTATTATCATTTCAGTTTATGTTTTATTTATTTTAACCCCTTTTATATAAAAGAGTAATCTGTATTTTCCATATGTATATCGACTGTGGAAAGGAAAAATGACCCACACATGATTTTGGGCCATATAGAAATTATGAATTATACACAACCTTGAAGTGCACGGAGACTTCTAAACTGGAGTTTAATTGACATAATCTAATATTAATTAAATAAATTGTCTGGGAAAAACCTTTTTTTCAGTCTTTTTTCTTGGTTTAAATTTTCACAAGCTCATCTTTTTTCAAACTTAAAAGCTAAATTTAAATACTAATTTGGCATTTGCAGCTTACATCCTTTTGATAGTACGTGTATCAAGTTTGATACATAGTGATCATGGAAAAAAAAACTGGGTTACGTAGTGTTTCCTTTCCACAGTCAATATATAAATTTCAACAAACTGGTAAATAAGAAAGATGTTACAGATATGTACATCAGATGTGGGCACATGCGGCTCTTTGTTGGGTAATGTGCGACCCCCAATATCTCTTATCTTTACACTCCTTATGCACAATGTAAAAAAGATATCGCACACTTCGGAAGTGTACTTCTTTCAAAAATTCATTAAGAGCATGCGTCTCAATGGGAGTAGTTTTTGATCCTCATGGAACCGCACGTCAACTGGACTTGGGTGAGACACCTTCCAGGCTATATAATATAGAGCCCAAAATATTACATATAATATGTTCAATTGCATTGAGCTATATGGTTTTTCACATTGATTTGATAGGTGTTTATTTCACGGAAAACATAGACAAAGCACAAAGTGACAATAGCTTAAAAAAGACGCACTTCAATAAAATGATAACTTGGGTTTCAATTGAAAAAATAATAAAAGTCACGACAAACAATTTCATTAGAGTTTTATTTGGTATGACATCTTTTACAAAATAAAAATAAAAAAACATTGTAATGTACTCTATAAAGATCAACTGTCAATTCATGTTGGCGAGACATAATATTGAATAAATAAAACATAATTCGTAGAATTTATTCCACATTTTTTCATCAATTGAAAACCAGGCCAGGTAAGGACCTGGCAATATCTAAAACAATATCTTTTTAAGGAAAAATGATTTACTCCATCGTCGAGCAACAGAGAAATGATACACCTCACATTTGAAATGATTTCTTAAATTTATTTGAAGATACCATACTTTAAAACAATCAGTAAACTTAAAAACAAATAAAAGCTCTTCGAGTAGACCTGAAACCGGAAATAATGGTATCAGTCTACTTATTCCACTTCTAATAAAGACACCGTAACGTTAGCGCGCAAAACAAAAGATGGCACACTGAAAGTTAGTTTGCGATAGTATAAATGTATTTTATAATTCTCGTGTCATTCGGATCATCACGCCCATCAATTTTACGTGAATGAAAGAGTTCTTGTTTTTCTTTTTTATCTATATTGCAGAAGCATCATTTACCTGAATATATTCATGTAAAAAGATAGAGAAGGTAGAACTTCTAGTTGACTTCCAACAATCAAGGGACTATTCTGATAATGGATTGCAAACAATATCAGCATATAAACCAAAAATACTCAATATTTTTTCATTGGTAAATGCATTCACAACAATCACATTTTTTTTTATTATTTTGTATAAATTTTATCTTAAACATATTTTATAACCTTGATTACCATATTTTTAAAATATGTATACATATCTGGCAATTTACCTTATTTATGATTTTATCTCCAATAATTTGATATTTTTAGTTAATTTATTATCAATTTTTTTATATATTGATTCTGTTTTATTTTATTGTAAACTATTAATTAGTTCAATTTTTGTTATTTAATATTTGTAATTGTGTAATTACTATGTATTAAAAATTAATAAAATGAAACATAACGAATTATGTTTATATTCAATTCAAAGTGAATTTAAATCCCTGTGCAACTTTGTCGTGCGCCCATTTGTTACGCGCACTTTTGTTAGTGCGTGGCATTGTCGTGCGCGGCTTTGATGTGCCGCCCTTATGACTCATGTAAAAGTTCTCGTCTTATAATATCCACACTATTTCTTGTCAAATTAAACAACTACACTGCACTTATCCATAAACATAACATGACTATTTCTTGAGAAAGCTGCGCGACCATTTGCTAGTCATCGGCTGCTGAGAAGCTTTCAATTCCTTCTCCTGCTCCTCCATCTGCTCCATGAGCCGCCTCTGGTTGTCCCTGAACGCGGCTATCGGGTCGTCGAACTGGCTGTAGTACACCAAGACTTCGCGGACGTCTTCAACGTTGGAAACTGCGATCGCTGAAAGCGCAACATTTACTTTTAAAATGGATACAACCGAACAGACTAAAATTAAATTGAGAATATTCACTGTTCCGGCAGAATTTCGTAAGTAATAGATTGATAAATCTGATTAAACAGCGTCGGTCAATATTTATAATATCAAAATATATTGACAGATGTCGACGTAGGTAAGTTCCGACGAATGCTATTTTGTATGTATTAAAGTAGAGTTTGTCGGAGCTTACTTGTTGACTTCCTTGCGAATTTTATATAATTATTTCTTCATTGTAAAAGTTTCAAATTTAAAATTTATCAATCTTTTGCAATGTTTATGTAAAAAAATAAATAAAGTATTTCAATTCATAGCAAACAAGTTTATTAAAATATGTGATTCAAAATTTGGTTTTTGTTCATATTCAACACTGAAGTACCAGGTGTTTTTGCATTTTTAAAACCGGTACTTTGGTATTGAAAAATGGCGATTGTTCTAATATGAAATTGGCAATATTTTGAGTGAGTGTTCATTTAATAGGAAGAAAGCGATTTCAATTTACGACTTACTTTTCAAAAGAGCGGTGAGATCCAAGAGCGCAGTGTCATCGTCGTTGCCTTTCCACTTTGGCAATCGCAACGTGTTCTGCGGATGGAATTTTGTAGACTGAGCATTCCAATCGACAACTATAACCTAAAATTTTAATATCATTGTAGACATATTTAGTGAATTGATAGAACCCCATTGTGTAATAAGGTAATAAAAAATATCAAAATATTATAGCTCTACGAATATTATTTTATATATGGTTGATAACTATTTTAGCTTATGCTCTCATCAGAACTATGCTTCAACATAAATTAAATCAGTTATCTGTACTGGTTTAGAAGAGTTATACAAAACATCTTCTCATCTATTCTAACATCCTACTTTATATTGAAAAATATAGTATTAAACGTAATCAATTAATATTTTCGATAGATTCGGCGGTAACTTTGCCGAAGTTCATTTTTTAATATAAAAATAAATTTGATAACTTAGATATTTCCTTCTGTTGTTTTACAAAACGCAACACATATTTCGCCTCTGAGAAGCATTATCAGACATAACATCGCAACGTTTACGAATAAACTAGAAAATTGATTATAATTCTGTTGTGATATTGTAAATTACAAAATAAAAGTCAGGGTTTTGTCGTTTTCTACCATCAATGTTATCTTAGAGCGTCTCAAGATCAGTAGTTCTCATGTGCGGCCACCAACAGTGAAATTTTTTTAGAAAATGCAACTGATATTTTTATCACATCACATATTTCTTATTTAACCCATTTTTGCCCGAATTTTGTGCGAATTTGACCGAAATTTATGCAAATAAAAAATCACTGCTCACTTCGACGGGTTCAAACCTGAAAAAGTACTACCCGAAACGATCCCCACACTTGCTAGCTGTAGACTGATTGAGACTGACGCAATCTCAACCTTTATTGCGTCATGCATAATGGAGTGGAAGTAAAAATACTAAATGTTCCAATATTGGAACACAGCAAAAATGGTTGAAACACGATAAAATCATTTACTAAGCGTCAGTTCAGGTTCATCCGTGCACTTAAACGCCTGAAGAAACCTGGGTCGTTAATGACAAAACATGTGTGAATGTTCATAATTTGAACGATTCAAATTTTATCTCGAAACAAAAATTTGGTGCGGACACGAGACATTTCCATAGGACCACTAATGTTTATAATGTTGCCACAGTGAAATTTCACATGAGAACCACTGCTCTAGAGAAACACTATGTCCGTACCGTATACGAGCTTGGCAGTTGTACAACCACATCAGAGCATCTTTAAGTCTAGCAGCCAATGTGTTAAAGTGTTCGGGTAAGTGCAGCAGACACAGCAAATATTACAATAATGATAAATAGTCACAAAAACAAACCTTTGATAAATCTCTATTGAGGTTGTCTAAATTTTTTACGTGCACACCGTCAACAAAGTGGGTGGAGTCCCTAAACAGTTTGTAAACGATTCGATTCGAATTCGGATCCATCTGCTCGATGATCGGCCAGATCATCATCGGGTTCTCGGTGGTGAATATGACCACTTCGTAAGCAGTGGTAGCCATCGTATCCAAGAAGGCGTCCAAGCCGGGACGCTTTTTGAATCTGAAGCAGAAATAGGTCTCTTGAGGATCTTACACAAAATGAAAATCATTTTTGTCAACTACATTATACACTAATAATTATTATTCAAATGTTTCAGTCGGCATGCCACTCACACTCAGAAATATTTAAAATGCCACTCAAAGATTTTATTAGAGTATTTGTAAGCCCTTCGATGAGTATCGTCGTACCTAAACGTCATAGTATCTTGTCATCTATTATCTATCATCATTCTCATATTTTTTATTATTTCTTCAGATATGGATACTAGACACATCCATCAGTGATTTTTGGCCGCCTCATTATTTTTATTATATGTTGAGAATGAATAAAAGATTTTTTAACTCTCGCGGCTCGAAAACTATAAAAATACTTCTCATCCGATGGGGGTCGTTTAGGGACACCAGTGGTTTCTTCATTATTGGCCTTATTCTTATGAATTTAAAAAAAAAAATAGTCTAAGGGCTTTAAAATATCTCTTTGCATCATCATTCCTCAAACATTTTTTTTATAAAAATCTGTGGTTTTTTATCAATAATAATCATATTTTAAGTGGTGCGTAAAAAAGACGTCATCCCAGCACACATATGAAATTGCAACTGACGAGTTTAGCCCAGCTATCTTACGAATGATCGCTTATCGCGGGCGCTTATCGTGTTATCGCGTATTTATATAAACTACAAAAGGTCCAAAAAACTATGATATAAGAAAACCTTAATTATAAACATTGTATCACCCATATTAAAATAGATATTTATGAAAATGTGGGTATTGGGGTCGCATTTCTTGAGCTTAGAACCAGAAAGTTAATAAAGGTTAACATTTGTAAACAAATCGGTAGCCGTTTAATATTGAGCGTAAAATTCCATTCGGGATCGATACTTTCCTGGAATCGACGTATGTAGAGTGTCACATGTACACAGTAATAACTTCTAGAAAAATATTTAAATGTAATAAAGAATTAGTTTACTTTACATTTTAATAATAATCTATATTCTTCCACATTGATTTGTATCTAAAAAAATCTTTTTGATATATATTTTTGTGTGTGGCAATACTACAGATAATCAAAATATAAGAAAAAACCTAATAATTCACTCCTCAAAGGGTTAAAACACTCAGAACGATCTTGCATAAAAAATTATTTCCTTCCATTGCATTTAAAATAATAACTAACTGTTCAAATATTTTCAAATAAAAAATAAAATGAGTATAACGCATAGTAGTTTTATTCTAGATTTATAATTTTAAGCCAAAAATTCTTATTTCCTTTCCATAATTCGATATTTGATAAAAAAACTAATGTTGACAGTCAAAAACTGAAAAATCACATGAATCGTTAATACCGCTTACGAAATATTCCACACATCAACACCCCCTAAGTATAATCAAGCATGTGCCACTTATGTGGTTGATTGATAATTAAAAAGCGCATGACAAAATCTCACCTCCAGCCTGTCTGATACGACCAATCGGGATGCACGAGAACGTCAGTGAACTCTAAAACGAGTGTGTAAGGTTGCTGGTATGGATACGGGGCAGGGTCAGGCAATAACTTTTCTCGTGATGGTTCTTTTATCATCTGAAAATGGAAATGTTAGATTTATAAAATTGTATTAATTAAATATTAACTTTCTATTGTGAATGAAGTAGAATTGACCATGACTAGACTTCATTTTATTTGTGCAGTAAAATTGGTAGTACAGTAAAACCCCCATTTACACTAAAGTCGGGACAGTTTAATTGGGGGTGTGAATCTCATACAAAATTAGGGATTTGGTTTTTTCCGAAAAAAATGCAAAACTAAGATTTCCCTTAGTTTTGTAAAAAAAAAATATGGATGAAATATTTAGTTACTAAGTGATAAAATGCAAAGCGAGCCAAAATCCAACACATAGACAGTCGCCCGGCCAGACAGATGCGTCAGACTATGGCCAATTGACATTAAATATTCGTCTCATGATATTCCCAATTATTTAATTATAAAAAAATATTTACAATTTGTACAACATAATTTCAATACAAATATATTGGTGAAAAAGTCACTGATGAATAGCTGGTCAGTATACTTTTTAACCAAAATTGAATGAGGGCAACACGATATAAAGGTGGAAAAAGACGAATAGTAGGCCAAAAAGACAACAGTAATTAGTGTTAGGAAAATAATAAAAATACTAACCTTTTCGTAAAATGTCATTTCTTTCCACATTCTCTTTAAATATTGCTGTACAACGGGTAAATGCGAGAATTCATCTTCAACTACGACACCATCTTCAATTCTAGGTGAGCCCATTTCATTTATGAGAGCTACGCCCATCGCAGAAACTGACAGGCCGAAAATTGTGAAGCTGAAAAGCATTTTTATCACAAGTTATATGAAGAAGTAAAGGAATTGATGTTAACCCGATGATCTTAAGATTGTGTGAACAGCAATTTTGGTAGATTGTGTGCGAAACGTTTAACCCATTTTTGCCCAGTGTTCTAATATTGGAACATTTAGTATTTTTACTTCCACTCCATTATGACACAATAAAAGTTGAGATTTCATCAGTCTCAATCAGTCTACAGCTAGCAAGAGGGAGGATTGTTTCGTGTAGTATTTTTTTAGGTTTGAACCTGTCGGAGTGAGCAGTGTTTTTTATTTGCATCAATTACCGGCAAATTCGGGCAAAAATGGGTTAATATATTTTTTTAAATAAATAGCGCATTTTGGTTGAGATGAGATTTTTTATTGAAAAAAAATAGGAGGTCCCTGCAAATGATAATAAGGAACGCTCAACTCAACTGGGATGATTTAAAAATCCTATTAACAGCTTAACGACTGCACGTTTTTTTATAAAATATCACCTGGCGGCCGGGCAATTTTGCGAAAAATTCGCAATAATTTTAATTTTACTAAATTCACTGTAATTTGTAAGCAAATTGAGATATCTTTACCAAATTTAATTTTCTTAGCTTCCGGATACTTCGCCTATACGCATATATGAGTCAACCGGCCAGCAACCTTTGATTTTCAAAGACTCAAATACGTATCGTTAAGCTGTTATGCTAGATTCTATCAATTAACAAATTTTTGTATAGAAACAATTTCATAATTTGTCTAAATTATAGGTGTCTCTGTGGACCGTGACTATTACCCTTAAATGATTGAAAGAAGATAGAAATCAAAACTCTACTTATGCTTACCCCAGCTTCATTCTCCGCCATGATTTTTCATTCTCCTCAGTCCTCTCTTGCGATTCTTTTTCTATTTCCTGCTTTTTCTTCTGGATCTCTTCCGGATTGTCGATGGTCGTCTGCGGGAAGAGTTGTGCTAGCAAATTGGGACCCCCTTCCGGTTGACCTTTTATGGGAGGAGTCCCTAAACAAAACGTGTCGCGTTTAATTATCTTTTCTGTATTCAATTTCTTTTAACAGTTGACAGAGGAAATGAACTTTTATGATTAATGAAATAAATTATTGTAGAAGGTACTTATGGATCTCTGTAATTTCTAGGTAAATATGTCATACAGTAGCACGTCGACTATTGCGGCGAAAAACTTCACAAACTAAGCTGAAAACAACGCCACGATTTAAAATATTTATTGAAGCATTGATAAATCGCGTTAAAATCACATATTAAAAACTAGAACACTGATAAATTATACGAAATATTTCGTATAATTTATCAGTGTTCTTTTTAATGTGTGATTTTAACGCAATTATCAAGCCCTCAAAAAATAATTTTAAATCATGGCGTTGTTTTCAGCATACTTTGCCGCAATAGTCCATGCGTAAGTAAAGGATAATTTAAAAAGTATGACGGTGTACAGTGAGAATATGTCATATTTTGGATAATTTATTTATCAGTGTTCTTCATATTAATGTGTGGTTTTAACGCGATTTATCAATGCTTCAATAAATATTTTAAATCGTGGAGTTGTTTTCAGCTTAGTTTGTGAAGTTTTTCGCAGCAATAGTCGACGTGCTACTGTATGACATATTTATCAATTTCTAAATTCCCTCTTATCCATCGAATTCTTAAAACAAAATTAAGGCGTGAGTGATTAACTCATCAATAATTGGTTATACTTTACTTTAGAGTAGAAAACTCACTGACAGATAATCCATCATGGCCGCCGCGTTAATGCTAACAATAGAAAAACATATGTCACATAAACAAAATATGTATTATTAGGAAAACATATGTCACATAAACCAAATATTTATTATTATTATTATAATTTCATTCTTTATTTTACATACCTAAGAAGCATAACTGTCTTTAAGAAGCGTCAGAAATACTCCAAAACCACTAAGCGGAGTGCGAAACGAATCAACTCACTCACGTCTACGATAACTTTCCGGGATTGAGGTCTACCTTCAATCACGGTAAATTGAAAACTAACAATATTTATGTTGACATCAAGAATGAAATTATAATAACAATAATAATGAATGTTTTGTTTATGTGACATATGTTTTTCTATTGGTAGCATTGACGCGGCGGCCATGATGGATTATCTGTCAATGAGTTTTCTACTCTAAAGTAAAGGATAAGCCAATAATCCTTGCCTATCCATTCTGTTATCCATTCTCTCTCAGGAAAACAGAGGTTTACCGAAAAACTTTAGTTTATATTAGATATAAGCTTCATTGAGTGACCAAGTGAGAAAATTATTAGGGAGAAAAAGGGTAGCATATTTACCAGTAATGCACATATCCATAGACAGAATTAATTTTAGTCGGCGTTTTATTCTCATCATGCATAAATATTACAGTAGATACCTACTCTACATTATATTGTTATCATGTTTAAACAAGTTAAACATAATAATGTCGATACATAAAAACATATCTCTCCTGGGCAGCATTTCTATACAGAAGGTCGTACATAATATCCGCCGGCTTCGAGTCTTGCCAACATTGGAAGCCGCATAAAATAGATCTATTCCTAACCTGCAATGCCTGAAGCGAAGAGTCTGCGGGAAAGACATCCGATTGTATTATTCTCTTGCGGACGGTAAATTATGTTATTTGATAACTGTCGAGCGGGAATCTGACTTCCAAAAATGAGTAATCTTCGGAAAAACATTGTAGACATTATGTTTATAGCATCACCAACTTCCTAGCAAAATTTTCAGTAATTTTCTCGCACAGCCGTAATTTTTCAATTTTGCACTGACTGTCAAAAGGCTTGCAGTAACTACAGTGTTGCCAATGTATATTTTGTAGACATACATAGATATTATAATGTATTTTGTTGATGTGAAGATATAGATATTGTAGAATACTAATAGAATAAAATTATTTTGTTTACCTAACTCCTTCAAAATTGACGTGATAATTATTATAAAAAGTATTTGTATTGTACAGTTTTTATTTACAAAACGACATTGGACAATTCGATTTCATTTAGTTAGTAAACAATTTTAACCATTAGTTTCATATTTCCATACTTTCATGCGTTTGAATATTAGAAACCATTCTTTATTTTAATTAATTCAATGAGGAATATTTTCAGATTATTAAATATGTACTTTATTTGCAAAAATAAAGTCAACAAACAAATAAATTGACCAAAATACGTAATTATTAAGTAAAACCACTGGCGGCCTGTCAATGTGGTATTGGATCAATGCACCCTTGTATATGCTGGGGCGGTTATATTTCATGAAATAATATTCAAACATAACATTTTTACCATTCACTCATTTTAAATTCTTCATTTATTTATTGTCTATAATAAAAATTTTGGAAAAATTTATTTTATTTACTTAATTTAAAATTTTATTTTATTATATTAAAGTCCGCCCTGCCACACCCCCCTTGCTACGCTACTGGATGTCACCAAGAACATTATAAAACTCTTACTTTAATGAAAAAGTCTTCAGACTTGTCTTTTTGTTAATGCTTTTCCAAAATTATCTTTTACTAATCAAGGCAATCTGTTCCAGTTTAGCGGCGTTAGATTGAAATGAAGGTTTCTTTCACCCCCTTAGATTTTAAGTGTGATTAGCAAAAATAAATCAATGCATTTTGCTTCCGTAGAAACTATAACACTCGCACATCTTTAAGCAAGTTAAATCACATGTATCATTCGCTTTATGGCGGAGATATTAGATAATATCATTTTTCTTTTTCAGAAAATTGAGGTTATTCGACTTTTTCATTTCTTGCACTATATTGCTAAAATGCATACCAAAACAACACTTGCATTACCATCTTAACAAATCTGCTAACAGATAGGAATGTGTTGCAGTTTAGCGACGTTAGATTAAAGGATGGTGCGATCGGCAAAATTAAATCAATGCATTTTATGGTCAGGTAACAGCCCTGACCTGGCAATATTATTATTATTGTATAGGTGTATAAAACGTTTAATATACATATTAATTACTAGGTATAAGGTATTATAATTATTTATACTATAATATACATGAAAGCTCACTGCACTCTTTTATCCTTCACATGAGCTGTTTCTCTAAAAAGACCACCGCCTCTGATACTCAAACTTCGTGGCGCTATTTTTCACACTATATAAATTAATAATAAAACAAAAAAAACATTTTGATTATTTATTTTATTACAAAAATTTGAAAACACAATCTTAAACCAACCGAAAATCAACAAAAAAAATTTGTACCAAAAATAATATTTTATGTGATTTTTTTTATAAATACTTCTTTAAAAAATCACAGGTAAGTTTCAATTATTTTAAAAATAAAAAAACCATAAAAAATTTTGAAAACCAAAAATCTTTTGTACAAAAAATGAATAATACTTTGTGATTATTTTATAAACACTACTCTTAAAAATCACAGATAAGTTTCAATTATCACAATGAAAAATTATCATAAATAATAATGGAATGTTATAAATTAATTTAAATGATAACTGAATAACATTAAATACTTGTTTAAGAATGATAAATTCATAAATAAGATACAGCTTTATATAATATTATATATTGTACAACTCACGCGAGACACGCGAGTGATTTCAGCCATTAACAATAAAATAGATTAACCTTCCAAAAATAATTTATTATAGTACGGCACACAGATATGTTACAAAGCTCCGGCAGTAGTACGAGTACCGCAATTAGTTTGATATTGTTTCACATATTTATAGACTATTGATTAACAGTATAGCTTAACCACTTGAATACCAAGCGGACTCAGGTGTCCGGAACATATGCAAGCGAACACGGATGTCCAAGACGTTTAAAAAATTGAATACTTGGTATTCTAATAGAATATAAGCAATATTTTGATGAATACGTGTAGTGCTATTTATACTGAGTCAATATAGGTTTTTAAAATATCGAATTCGAGTGTCTATTGACAATTTTTTTTTCCTCAAAAACACGCATTATCTCTGGGACATATTAATGATTTATTTGCGCGAAATTTAAACGATCAATACTTTACAATTGGATACTTTCGTGGAGACTTTCCCTGCAACCGTTTTCGTTATGATACTTTCAATAGATTTATCAGTGGAAGGAATTGACAGTCATTAGAGTTAACTAGATAGTAAAGATTTTAATGGAGTATAGACAAAACTTTACTGATAAAATTATGGCTCGGTTGACTTTTCTACGAGACGATTTTACGTCAGATTGATTCGTATCCCAGTAAATAATTTTAAGGAGTTCGGTAATTTAACTTAACTAGTGTTATAGCAAAATTTATCTATTAAAATTTACTTATTTCCAAGCAGCAGAAAATAAAGGCGATTATTCTATTTTAGAAGATATAATGGATCATATTTGAACCATTTATAATAATAAAAAATTGTCATGGCAACGGCACTAACAATAACCTTATAAATATTACTTACTATTATGGTTGACACAAGCGTTCAAAGTTCTTAAAAAAAATGGTTTTTTTAATGAATGATGGTATAATTAATTAAATGTAACTTTTTTTACAAAAATCTTGCACATTTCAGGTGACTAGAAATAATTTACTTGATAATAAAGCATCGCTATTTAAAACTTAAGCACTAATATCACTGTAATTTCAACATGAAGTGACACTAGCAAGAATGCTAACAATTCCAATACACCAAATGCTCGCTTCTACCTAAATACAACACTGACTTGGACCTGAATAAAATCTAAGTCCAAGAAGGCAATCCTACTATTATAATGTACCGATAAATAAGTCTATCCCTTGGAATTGTGGGATCCGTATTTATATATACAGTAAAACCCCCATTTACACTAAAGTCGGGACAGTGTAATTCAGGGTAGTGTAATTGGGAGAGTGAATCTCAAACAAAATTAGCGGTTTGGTTTTGTCCGCAAAAAATGCAAAACTAAGATTTCCCTTAGTTTTGCAAAATATTTAGTTACAAATTGATGCATGATACAAATGCAAAGCGCGCCAAAATCCAACACATAGACAGTTGCCAGGTTATACGTGTATAGCCTAGCACGTGTTGAATACACAGACGCTAGCTAACATTTGACTTTATGCGCCACACAGACGACCGTCTCGTAGCAACAACAATGGAATGCGACAGTGCAATTGGGAGATTTGCGGCGAATATTTCAAGCCAGCGTGTAATTGGGGGTTCCATTGTAAATAAAATAAAAAAATACTGTATCGATAATACTAAAAACTACTTTAAGAAATGCTTACAGCAAATAAATATAAAGCATAAAATTTCTAATAAATAAATAATGTAGATATACAAAGCGTCTAGTTCAGTCGAGGAGAACCTGCGGCCTTTTGACTTGATTAAAATATTCACTTTGATCAAAAAATTATACGCAAGTGTTTGGAAAATGAGCATCATAACCAACCAATTATATTTTCGAAAGTCGAAAAAAAGGGAGGGGTGTCAATGTTTTCTTTACTACGGCCTTATGCTCAATCGGAAAAATGAATGTGGCCTTCAGAAATGAAAATGTTCCCCGTCCCTGGTCTAGTTACAAAAAGCGATATGCAAACATTTCAATATTTGCCGCAAACAAGGTTTCTTATGTTTCATGCAAAAAAAGTTTATTACCTGATAAACCATACACTTAAATAAAAATAAGCAACAAAAACAATTTACACACCAGATACTAGAATCAAACAGATAAATATTATTGAGTTTTGGAACAAATTAATTCTTCTCATATTGTGTGTAAATTTCAACATAGAATAAGCACATATTTTTTTCTCGATTTTGACAGTGTGGCTTTTTGTAACTAGACACCTCATATATTTTTCATTGGAGTGCAGTTAACGATTCCCTATTTCTATTTATTCAGCCCTACTTGAGTATGAGCGAGTAGGATAAAAGACCAAACGCGAAAACAAACACCCTTCAATTGACATGTCATTACCTTACTTAGAAAAGGTTCTATTTGCATTTTATGAACCATGTTTTAAGATACGAGCGTTTGAATATTTGACTGATCATATTTTGAAATTGAAAAGAATAAATGCACTTTTAATGATGAGCAAGTATATACATAATTATTTTATTAATTTGAAGCAAAATTTATTTAATTTAAACCCTATATATCTGGAGATAAGCAGTGATTAAAACTGTAATTAGAACCTTTTTGCTCTGAACTGTTTATAACAACAATAATTGAGTTTGAAAAGGTTGTAACGTCCAGTTGAACTTTCTACACTCGGTCTGTAGTATGCGTTTGACAGTTGCCACCTACCGATCGATTGCCGAAGCTGAATTTTGGCGCAACTTCGTTCAAAAGATTTAAGTTTTATAATAATATACCGAGTTGTAATACTGTAAGTCGAATGTTGTTTATAAACCGATCATAAAAAGTCGTATTGTTTCTTAGAAGCTTGTAAAATTATTGTATGAAAGATTTTTTTTAGATAGAACTCTTGATTTCTGCTATCTTCTTTATTTAAAAATGCATGACTCTGAAATTAATATATATGTTAGATTGTGACAAATACAACATTTTCCGAATAAAAGGTAATTTTATGCTAAAATGTCAGTTAGAACCTTTTCAAAGTAAGGTAACGATGTAACAAAGCGAGAAAGGGTAATATTCGCAGCACGCACCTGACATTATAAAACTGCACAGAACAAATAAATATAATCTGTAATATATTAAAAATATTTAAAAGAGTATGAAAAAATGATATCGTAAACAAACTACGGTTTACCAATCAGTAAAATTATCTATATATAGACATATATTATACATGCGTATAATATCTACATTACTATAATGATCCAATAAAAATTGATAAAATATGCTCATGCGATGATTCAATAAGAATATCACCACACATAAAACACGACTATCAAATATGTATATACAGTTACGGCACACAAAATCTTCACGCTATATATCGTCACTTTTCTGACAGAAGATGATAAGTAACAGATTGATAGTTCTGAGTAAACAGCAAATGAAAAATTTTAGCTTTTAGGATAGATCTTCTAGCATATTTTATGTTACATATATAATTATAATATCAAAATATAGACACAAATAAGAGTTTAGAATTAATACACTGATAAATTGTCTGGCTTTAAATCAGCATTAAAAATAAATGCTTTTTTGACAAACTGGTATTACTAACTGGAGTTATTCCAGTCAAGAATGTCTTATATATATTTAACAATAATTTGTTAGACATAAACTTCTGCCAGAAAGTTGACAATATGATTACCTTAGAAAAATGCAAACTCGCAAATAATTGAAATATAAAAAAGAAACAAAGCTGCTTAATTCACAAGAATGAATTGGTATTTCATTATTAAGTGTGTAAAAAATGATTCCAAAATATCATTCCCGTTTAATTAAAAATACAATAGATATATTTGAATCAAGCCAGGCATACTGAAAATAGTGAATAAAAATTTATTGAAGAACAGCCCTTTGTAAATTTTTCATTTATAGAACATGTTGGTAAATGTTATGCCATAAAAAATGATAAAATTAAATAACATTCAGTAAAGATAAATATAAATAAAATACCAGTACAACATATTGACAACTTGGGAATTGCACGTGTTTTCCAAATTATGCGCCATAGCTTGTATTCTCACCCCACAAATAATTGAATATATTTTCAGTATACTAGCAGAAGATGTTGAGTCAAAGAACTTTGTTTTGAGATACTCATAAAATTATCTCTATTTATGAACGATCGTTTCAACCACTTCATGAAATTTATTTACAGTTATTTTTGCCAATAATAACTTTGAACGGAATTGACTTGATTTATATTATGTAAAAATACATTGAATATAGCTGAAATTGTTTTTTCAAAAGATACAGCGTGTTGTAATGTATTAATTTGCATTCGTAGCTCAAGCCTTCTGCCAGTATGCCGACGATATCAAACACTTTTCCAGCATTTAATAAATGAATATTTAAACGTATCTAGATTTTGTACAAAACAATGAATGAATTATGTATCTCATCTTATCAATATCGACTGTGGAAAGGAAAAAGGACGTAACCCACACATAGCAAATTTTGCAGGAGGCACAAAAAAACGTGTTTTGATGATTTAGGGCCGTATGCAAATTATGAAATATACACGACCTTGAAGTGCACGGAGACTTCTAAACTGGTGTTTAATTGACATAATCTGATATTAGTTAAAGAAATTGTCTAGAAAAAACCTTTTTTTCAATCTTCATTCTTGGTTTCAATTTTCACAGGCTCATCTTTTTTCAAAATGAAAAGCTAAATTTAGATACTAATTCGACATTTGCAGATTACATCCTTTTGATAGAACGTGTATCAAGTTTGATACATTGTGATTATCAAAAAAAAAAGCTGTTTTGAAATTTTTCAATGTTATGTCTAGGGCTTATACAAAAACCGACTTTTGAAAAAACCATATTGTCGAACAGTATTGGCATTCGACTACCGGTTTACAAAAAATGGATAATTCAATTAATATAGCGAGAAAAAGTTCAATTTTTTATGTTGTTTATTTATACACATAATAATGCACAAAAAGAAATTATTTGGTGTTACTTTCAGAAAATATGATTTAAGAAAACACAAAACGTCCACTGATCGTTTTGTAACAAAATTTCTTGATATCGAAAATACCCTTTCACTGGGTAATGATGTGCGGCATATGGTCTTTAATCCATCAAATAAAAGAACCAAATTTTCTGTCCTTTTGTTAATAGACTCGTTTATGGAAAATTCGGCACAACCGGTTACGAAGTTGAAAAACCGGTTTTCGAATGTCACAAATTTAGCCAAAAAACTGGTTTTTGAAAACCGACAAGCCTGGTTATGTCCTTTTTCCTTTCCACAGTCGATATATTCACCAATGAAAGAAATACAGCTCGTAAAAGAATTCAATCAACCATTAATAGCAAAAATTTCATGTGGCATCTTATTCTTAACAATATAAAAAATAGTTATAGCTGCAATAATACAATTTTAGGAATTTCGCAGTCATATTCATAAAAACATGATCATAACCTTCACTCTTAATTAACTGGCATTAAACATTTCAATAAAAAACGATTAATAAAAAACCAACTTCTTGGAACACATCCGCCCCCTATGCAGAGCAATGGACGCCACACGGCGCCTCCAGGATTTCCTGACGCCTGCTTATCACGTTGCTTCCGTGATAAAACCAGCATCCTTCAGTTCTGTGGTGTACATCCTAGGGATAGTACCCGCCGGTCGTCTAAGACAGTGCTTCCCACATTGGGGGCCGCCACAGAACATGTTTTGTATTGAAGGGGGTCGTGGATTATTTTTTTTCAAATTTAGGGGGCCGTGGAATGAAAATATTTGGGAAGCACTGGTCTAAGACACCGGATTAATACGTGGAATGTATAATTTAGATACTATTAATAAGTCTAGTTTATTTTGATACAGAGGGCGATTTACTATTTTCCTTTCTTATCATTTTTGCAGAGCTGCTCTTAGTGTGTAACAAAAAGTTATCTTTTTTCATAATTGAATTTTTGCTCTCGGCTTTCTTCAAAGTATGTTTCGTGTCTGTAAACGAGTGGGATGCAATTCGAATAGGAATCAGAGATCTTCCGAATTTTGTACTATGCTTCGGCTTCATTTCTGCACACGAATTTTCGGCTAATTTAGACAAATAACTTGAAGTATATACAAAAGTTGTTTTCGGTAAACTGGACTTCGTCACTGTATTTTTCGCGACAGTTGTTTTAGTTACTGTAGCCTTACAAAGCGGCGGCTTATTGAAGATTGCCGACTTCGATAACGGTTGCTTTACACACATTTTAGATTTGGAAATATCGGTTTCACTCTTGAAAGGCAGCACTATCTGTTTTTTGCATGCGGCTTTTGGTGCAGGTTTATCCAGTCTTAAAGGCTTCGGGGTGACCACGGTAGAAGAACACATTTTCGGTGAATCACTTCTCCTTACCGTTTCTACCACTTCCTTTTTCAAAATGTAGTAGTCGTCGATGGCGCGATGAATAATCATTTTCTCTTCTTGTTTCGAATAAGTTCTTCTCCTAAACTGCAAACAAAAAACGGTATATTTACAAAAAAACATAAGATCAAATAGGGCAATGAGTATTAGTCTCAGAGATATCATGAGTGAAGGAACCAATCGCAATACATAATGTAGAGTAAGGTCAGTATAGATCTATTCGCTCTTCTAAAGATTAACATATATGGTCGTTAAAAAAAAAAAAAACGTATATTTATGGTCGGAAATAGTATTAAAAAATTCGCTAAAAAGGTGCCGCAGATGGACGTTGATCTCTATATTCTAAGGTGAGTTTGAAATATTAGCCCGAAAGCTATTTTATATTCAGGTTAATGTAATATTGGAAGAAAATTTACATATCAACTGTGGAAAGGAAAAAAGACGTAACCTACACATAGCAAATTTTACAGGATTAAATTTGATGATTTTGGGCCATGTGCAAATTATGAAATATACACAACCTTGAAATGCACAGAGACTTTTAAACTGGTGTTTAATTGATATAATCTAATATTAATTAAAGAAATTGTCTAGGAAAAACCTTTTTTTTCAGTCTTTTTTCATGGTTTAAATTATGTACATTCACACAGATTTTGTCACTAACGGCCCGGGTTTCGCCATTCGGCATCTTTAGGCATTCAAGTGCACGGATAAACTTGAACTGACTCAGTGCACTTGAACGCCTGAAGATGCCGAAAGGCGAAACCCGGGTCATTAGTGACAAAATCTGTGTGAATGTACATAATTTGAACGATTCAAATTTAATATTGAATTCCATCAAGCACCTTCAGTCGAAATCTTAAATTTAAAAGCTAAATTTAGATACTGATTCGACATTTGCAGCTTACATCCTTTTGATAGAACGTGTATCAAGTTTGATACATTGTGATTATCGAAAAAAAGCTGTGGTTTACGTCCTTTTTCCTTTCCACAGTCGATATATAATTAATAAAGACAAACAATTGAAACCTTTATGAGAGTGGCATTTGTAGCAACTCGTACGGCGTGTAATAATCCGTTCACATGCTGCTTCATAGCCCGGGGCAATACATTGGGATGTATCTCCCATTGGGGCTGCAGATGACTCGCCAAAACTGCTCTGATTAATATCTGCTCGCACCTCGTTGACATTTTTTCGTTCAACGTCTTCCATCTCGAAGGACCCGTTTCGGATATGAGAATATTCAAATAGCTGTAGGCTTTCAACGCTACATCAGGGCTGATCTTTTCGGTCGCATTCAAAACTGTGCTTTCCACCATACCACTCAAGTGTTCACTGGGGTCTTCCTTTATTTTTTGATATCCTTCACTGTATATAAACCGGCATAAATTCTTTGTAATATACACTCTACAACGCTCGACTATTGTTTCCATCGCGAGCAACGTTTCTCCGTGTCTTTTACTTACTATGCTGTTGCAAAAATTAATGCGATCGATAACGTTGTTATAATTCTGAAAATAAAATACATTCTCATGAAGTAATAAATAAATCAAACATTTTCCACGACCGGGTATCTCAAAAAGTACAGGTTTTCAGGAGACAATGTAGGTATCGCTATCGCTGTCTATGGCTATAAAACACTTCCGGAATGGTTTTGTTTTCAATATCTGTGATGAAGTTAATAAAGCAGGAAGCAAAGACGTTTCCATCCATGCCACCCTCCCCTTCGTGCTTTAATGAGGCTATTATTTGCAAACCCGGCTCATTCGAAAATTGGTGAAACGTGAACCATGAATGTAATTTAGTAAATAAAAATACATTTTAAAAGTATTTTTAGAAGGCAATCTCAAAACTGGCTTGAGAATATACAAAATATCATTCCAAAAGCATTTAAAACTAAAAATACTTTTAAAATGTATATTATTTTACAAAATGAAATTCAAGTTTTATTTTTCAACCATTTTCGAATGAGCCGGGTTTGCAAGTAATACCCTCAAATAAAGCATGAAGTAAATATATTTTGGGCTACGAGTTGATGGAATATGTGTATTACATCTAAAAACTCAAAACTGACAAAATCGTCTGATACTTGTCTGTAGAAAATTAACGACGATTCCTTGTTTGAAACTGGTCATCGACCAAGTTTTGGATGTTTTTTTTTCTACAATTATCAATATTCTGTATTAAATTTTCAATTAGTAAACTGGATTGACAGACAAAATTTTGCATCAATAGTGAAATTTGTTAAAACCATTCTGTCAATATAATATGTATTTTAAGCCGTGAAGACTTTATTCTGAACATGATTATCATAGGGCCACACAACTGCAGCGGTTCTAATGCAATCTGCCAATGATCTGACCTTTTAAGGTGTTCACTGTCAATACTAGGTGGAATGGCATTATAATAAAAATAATAAAAGATTTTTTGTACCTTTTCCACTTAAAATTTATTTGATCAGGACCCGTTTCGCTCCTCACGAGCATTATCAACTGATAATGGTAGAGTTTCATTTTGTTTATAAATTTCCCAAATTTTAATTGTGTTTCTAATTGACATCATTTGCCAAATATATTTATTGATGATTTTTTAATTGTATGTTATTATAGGTGTTAAGCATTTTAATTTTGTGTAATTGCTTACACCTTTTTATTTCAATTTAACTTGTATAAATAGCACTGTTTAATTTATTATGAAACTCTACCATTATCAGTTGATAATGCTCGTGAGGAGCGAAACCGGTCCTGATCAAATAAATTTTAAGTGGAAAAAGTACTAAAAATCTTTTATTATTTTTATTTAGATCTGACCTTTAATCTACGGAAACCTCACTGTTCTCGTATTTGAATGCACAGTAGGACCTTGTATCGCACACTTAATAACAAACAAGTTCTTGGTATCAAACGCGATTTCTCATTGTATCCAATAACAAATAAATTGAATCGAAATCTTCGATGGATTTGGCGATAACTTTGTGGAAGTTATTTTTTAATATTAAATTATATTTGATAAGTTTGTTATACCACTGTTTTTCTATTAAATGATCCGAAACTTACGAGATCTTTAATTCTTACATTAACCCTCAGATGAGTATCGCCATTTTGCCAATGGCAATACTGTTAAGTTACAATGTTCAAAAGAAAAATACTTACAATATGTGGACGCATATCCATGTAGATGGCGTCGATCGCCCCAGCTTGTATTTCAAAAAATTCAGACGATTTCTCAAACAGCGCAATGTAATCTTTTACCCACGCGAGCACTGGTCGAAATATATCGTTGTCTGTTCGATATATAATCTTTAAACACTTTAATCCCGTGTGCACGCATTCATGGCACGGCTGAAAATGAAATTATAATTATGAATAGTTTACATGGGCACATGATATATAATATATTGTCACTGTTCTGGCAGAAGTTGGTAAGTAACAGATTGACAGTTCTGAGCAAACGGCAAATGAAAAGTTTCAATTTTTAGTGTAAAGCCTCTAGATATTTTTTGCTATATATATAATTATTATATCAAAATATAGATGCATTAACGCTGATATAACACAAATAAGGGTGTAAAATTAATAGACAGAGAAAAATTTTCACCACTTTTAGGGTGTTCACTGTCAATACTTGGTGGAAAGGCATTATATTAATAAAAACACAATATTCCTCTATACTTTATTCCACTTTATTTTAAAGGTCAGGACCGGTTTCGCTCATTGCGAGCATTGACAATGCTGTCGACAATGTTTGTTGTGACAATGACCAGTTGACAACACTCGCAATGAGTGAAACCGGTCCTGACCTTTTAAATAAAGTGGAATAAAGTACAAAGGAATATTGTGTTTTTATTAATAGTAATAAAATGTTCTATGAAAGACTGAAGTGCACACAACACAATAAGTGCACAATGTAAGAACATGCAGCAGACAATAATGCAATAAAAAACAGTTCACACTTACCCGATGAAAACAATGACAGTATTGCGTTGTAAACACATCATTTAGCGTGCTTTGTAAACCGTCCATTAATAATGCACTCGATAGTGAGGACAAATCTTCCAAATTGACATCTAATGGAACCTTGATGTGGCCGGCGTATATATGACACAAAGCGAAATGGACTGTTTTATACAAATATCTGAAAAAAATGAGGGAAGTAATTATAAATTAATTAACACAGGAGAAAAACAAGCCATTATAACATGACGACTTAATGTACAGCGGAACCCCCAATTACACTACCCCGAATTACGCGCTGGTTTGAAATATTCGCCGCAAATCCCCCAATTGATCGGTCGCATTACATTGTAGTTGCTACGAGACGGTCGTCTGTGCGGTGCATACAGTCAAATGTTGGCTAGTGTCTGAGTATTCAAAACGTGTCAGGCTATACACGCATAGCCGGGCGACTGTCTATGTGTTGGATTTTGGCTCGCTTTGCATTTTATCACTTAGTAACTAAATATTTCATCCATATTTTTTTTTACAAAACTTAGGGAAATCTTAGTTTTGCATTTTTCGCAGAAAAAACAAAATCCATAATTTTGTATGAGATTCACACCCCAATTATACTATTCCGAATTACACTGTCCCGACTTTAGTGTAAATGGTGGTTTTACTGTATTCTTATTTGAATCATTCAAATTTGGTA
Source organism: Himalopsyche anomala (assembly GCA_031772345.1). Classification (NCBI taxonomy): domain Eukaryota; kingdom Metazoa; phylum Arthropoda; class Insecta; order Trichoptera; family Rhyacophilidae; genus Himalopsyche; species Himalopsyche anomala. The sequence goes on along the minus strand of CM062834.1, from coordinate 21,825,323 downwards.
TTGAAATTGTATTAAGCACCATCAATCGAAATTATAAATTATAGTATTTTTTTTGGATCCCCAGAAGAAATTTATCATCAATTTGGGTAGCAAACATGGTCTGTTAAACAGATTATGCAAATTTAACGATCACTCTCTGTATGAAAAAACATTCCGTTTTGAATTTTTATTAAGATACGTGTTGTCATGGATACGTTATTTTACAATTTCTGATATTAGAGCAAGTAATTTTCTTACCCATCGAGGACAATTTCACCGCCCGTTTGAGAGCTACCACTAAACAAACTGGCAAAGAAGAGACACCTAGTAAAAAAAGAACATATTAATGGTGGATATGTTTCATAGAAGTAACTCTTAATATAACCAATTCTGTCAATTACTTCTTCGTATAAAAATCAGCTTACTTTTGTGATACAAAATTGAAAATTATAACTAACAACGGAGCTTTAAGTCAAAAAGTAATGGTGGTGTTTGGGCATAACTTGATAACTGCAAAATATAGAATTTACAGGAAGGTAATTCAAACAAATACTAATGTATGAAGTAAGTAAACGAAAGCAAAAATATCATATAAAATAACTTAGATTATTCCACGTATTGTGCCACAAACTGTGAAACGTGTTTCGCCTCTTGCAGAGGCATCCTCAGACAGACTTACTTTCACAAATGCTTGCTTAAGTACGAATGATTTTAATTTTACTATTCTGATATATTATAATAAAAATCAAATAAAAATGGGAGGCAAGCAGGGGATGATAGAAAAATAGACAAACAATAATGGTAATACAAATGACATTTACATTAAGAAATGATTAACCAATGAGTTGCATCAATTAGGACGGGTTTAACCGTTGGAAAATAAATTTAGCAGTGGCGAACCACCTGTTTTATTTAACAAAAATATCATCATCACATTTTCGATTATTCCTATTATTATAGAATTTATATCAGTTTAAGGAATTATGCAAACATTTATTATATAATCTATATTTTAAAGTATGTATGCAACAGCGTTTCAAAAGGCAGTTATCAGATTTTTTCCAAATGCAACTGATAACATTATCGACAAAAAAAAACTCTTTTGTAGATAACATCATTCATCAAATTGTTTCTGCAACAAGTTGTCTGTACACTGGCAGAAGGCGGTAGTTTCAAGATAAATGTCATTTTTGATTATCATGAAATTTGAACATCTCTATTAATCTACTTATCGTTCCAAACACCATGAAATTCAATAATGATTAAAATATTCAATTCACACATTCAATTAATTTATTTATGGTTTATTTTTGCCAAAAATAACTTTGAACAAAATTGAATTAATGTATATTATGTTCAAATTAAACAAATATACACAGAATACGACTGAACATATTGTTTCATAAGATACAGCGTTTTAAAAAATTATCTATCTGCATTCATAACTCAAAACATCCTGTTTTAACATTACTCCTTCTATAAGTATAAAGATGAAATAAAATTCATTTGTTGGGCATAGATCACAACACTGTGCAAAAAAATATATTTAAATCTTAGCATACCTGGCAGAAAGAATTTTCTTGTGTGCCTTTATAGATCGATTTTCACCTTTCACAAAGATGTTAATGTCCCAGCAAATTTCTTTCAAAAATATAGTGAGCAGGTCGATACCGAATGCCGACCTGGGGCGATGCCTGCAATACGGTATATTATCACCTGAAAGAATTTTTCCAATAAGTTATGCATAGAGAAATGACTGACACTACCGGTATGCGGCAGAGTGCTTCTGTTGGACTTTCAGACAACAATTTTTGACCACTCGTGTATTGCTAACCTGGATTATTTGATTCGTGATCAAACCACTGACCACAGTGTTTTCCCGACTGACACTTTCAAAGCATTTAAATTTTCTACTATCCACAGCACGGGTCACGTGCTGCGGATGCCTCCGGAAAGCCTCAATCCTGCCTGCCTCTTCTTTCGACCGGTGGGATTTCGGTGTCCCGGACATCCGTCGGGTACTATCCATAGGATGTATTCGGCGGAACTGAGGGATGCTGGCATGTCATGGGAGGAAGCAAAGCAATTGGCGGGAGACAGGGAAACATGGATGTGCCGCATGGATATGGCCGCCACACTCCACATAGTGAGCGAACATGGCCAAAGAAGACTATTCTGCATATTTCAGAGGTATCACTTGCCTTGATTTTTAAACAATACAATAGATCTATCTTCAAGTTAGGAAGAATTATTCTCCATGATAGAAACCATGTTATTATTGGTTTTACTTTCGATAAAGATTGAGCTATTCCGTGTATAGCAGCCAATACACACATTTTGTTACAGAAATTTATTAATTCTTCTTTATTAATTGCAAGAGTTTTGATAAAACCAGCATGGTAAAATAGTATCATTGATGATATGGCACCTCCGTCAATGGGTAGAATAAAGCTTGCAATATGGGAAGTAAAAAATTAGCTATCATAAGACCGTTGTTTGTTTTCAATATGATCTCATTTGTATGAGAAGCATTATCTGTTCAAAATAATGATTTCTGCGGTAAAAATGTCTGACAAAATCTGGACCAAAAAGGCAATACATTACACTGTTAGTTTTTTGAGTCAAAACAAAAGCGTTCTCATTATAGAAAAGTGAATTAACCTTTAAACACTGAGCAGTCCCGTATGGGACCAGTGATTATGGTACATTTCGCTATCGGATTATACTGATTTATGATAATAGTATTCAAAATATGAATATTAGCTTAATTAAATGATGACTTTGAGATACCGATGAATAATTTTATTTTCAGTTTCGATGTATATTTTCAATATTTTTGTCATATTGAGTAATATAAGCATCTGCATTACAAGGCCGACTCATGGAATATACGTTGTGTTAGGCGGACCGTAATAAATCAGCTTTATCCACACCATACAACATATTTCAATGGGGATATAGATTTTTTTCCATACATAGAAAATTCTCTATTTTTTTGTAATTTTATGGTTTGAATTTTTTAGGTTTTGTTTAATTTTTATCGTTTGAATTCCTTAACTTTATTGTATAATAATATAAAAATGTGAAAAATTGTAAATAAAACTTTCATTAATTATAAACATTTTTTTATTTTGCTAATGCTTTTTATTTAACCCACTTAGGCTGACTAGTTTTAGGGATATAATTATTTTTATAAAAGCTACAGGTCATGCAAATATTTCACAAAAAGTCCATGGACGTTTAAAGGTTAAATACACAATCGAATCCGCACCCCGATAATTGAATGTACACTATAGATTAAGATATAAATAACTTACTCAGAAGGGATGATATTGAAGATGCTTCGTTGTTTTCATAACAGCAGGGCGTACTTTTGACCAGTTCCGAATTTAGATCCGGAAATATTCTCAATAAACTTGGGATATTATTCGCTGCCAATGAATTCTGAGTTCTTCGACGAGCGTAAATCTGAAACGGATTAATTTCTGGATACGACCTTGTCATCTTTGGACTGACTGCTACTTCATCGCAATAATCGTAAAAAGACTTTTTGGCGATCGGTTGCTTCACCAATTTTCCCCAGGAATGTTCTTGTTTCAAATGAGAAACCGACGTACATGAATTGCATATCTTTTTACACTCATATTCGCGATCGCTGGACTGCATAGAAAAGTTTTCCACGTTCTCGTTACATTCCGTGGATGGACTTCTAGACGGACTCCTATGAAATGGGCGTCGGTTGAATCTCTTTGGGAAATTTTTTAATATTTTTTCTTCGACTTTGACAAAAAAGGCTTGGCGTAAATTCTCATGAAAGTCTGTTTTGTCAACTTTGGCATCATAACCGATATCGGATAAATCAATAAAATAGTTGAGGGATTTATTTAAAACCTCAGACTGATTTTTATCATATCTCTTCTTCCAAATCATCATGCACTGATTGGTGTGTGTTCGTTCCTTCTCCAGGAAGGTTAAGTTGGCAAAAATTATTTTAGACATTATTAATTTATTCCAAAAAATTACTCCTTCAAATCTGAAACAAATAAATAAACCAATTAATATCAATGATATAACATATTTGTCACCTGCTGCGGCCCAGTTGGTTAGAGCTTGCTCTAATTATCACGCAGGTATGGGTTCAATTCCCGGTAAGACCACAGTGAATTTGAGAATTATTCAATTAAAAGTTGTGATCGAAGACTGGGTGTTTGTGATGTCAATTCACATTATTTCCTCTCCTCCCAACCTTCTGATCCCTTAATAATTGGGTGTAGCAATAGCGATTAGTCAACCACTAGTAATGTTCTAGCCTTATCCTTCTTTCCCTACTACTCACTTTGAAAAAAGTGAGGTTGAGCTACTGAGTAACAAACAGTTCTCGTAGAAAAAACTTCCGTTGAGATACCTCCATTAGGAGACCATATGCTTCACACTGGGAGTGGACATGGATAAATATGTATATATATTTACCACAGGTTAGTATTATTTCATTGACAAATTATATATTTATTAAAAAAAAATTAGTCACATCCGCTCTCAATGTGGAGCATATGACCTCCCAATGAAGGTATCTCAGCGTAAGTTTTTTTTCTATGAGAACTGCTTGTTACTCAGTTTCTCATAGAAAACAAAGTAGAGTAGGGATAGAAAAGATAGGGATAAGACAGAACTAGAGGTTAGCTAATCGCTCTCACTACACCCCGTTTATTTAGGATTGGAAGAGTGGTGGGACGGAATTTTTAAACATCACAAACATCCATGCCTTCGAACAGAAGTCGATAATTCGATTGAAAAAATATTGTTCATAGTGGGATTCAAGCTTGTGATATCCATCACGGAAGACAACAGCTTTGACCAATGCACTTCTGACTCAGCTATCCGATTAATCGTATTATTATAACGGCAAAAAAGTTTTCAAGAATGTTTACATGCAATCCACCAAATGGTCTAAAGACCAACTTATTGATAAGTTGGTGCTAAATTATCGAAAACATGAATCGTGCAAACAGCCAAGTTATAATGAAAATTATAATAAGAAAAAATCGTTATCAATGTCGATATCGCATCACAACCACAAAGTTTTCACGATGATTAACACTAACTAGATTATGACTTAAAATACGGACCAATATTTCCAGGGTAATTATTCCTTATGACTTGCTACCCATCTTCTATCCGAAAATAACTAAATACCGCTAGAAACTGTGCAGTTTCTTTAGCATTTGAATTACGAGCGGGTAATTACCATATTATCATACATGGGAATCATAAAAACTGACAATTCACGCGAAATGTTAAGCATAAGTAGTATGAAAAGTCGCCATCAAACCATAACATGTCAAACTTAGGCAGTGGTTTGTTGTCTATGGGTCAAATCATGCCACATTATTGTCCATAACCAATAGGTTTTTTCATAAGCTAATCGCAACCTGAGTACAAGTTCTAAGTAGGGCGTCCAATTTTATGATCCCGAAATCCCGGGATTGTGACTGTACTAATCCCGGATTTGGAGATTGAAAATAAGAAGTAAAATTCTCAAACATGTTTGAAATCTGACAGAGACCTAAAAAAAACAACAGTTTCGAATTACTTATTATTTTGGGAAATCAGCAAATTCCTGGGATTTTGATATCGACATGAAAGACAAAAAAATTGAAATCGGCGAAAAACGAAAAAAAGTACTACATTTTTTCATGCTGGAAATTCCGGTAATTCCTGGGGTTTTTTAATCGGTCCGGGATTAGATGCCCTAGTTCTAAGTGTCGATTATTGGCGGTATAAAGTTATAAAGTAATAAAGAGACAGTTTTAAGAATAGAATTATTTACACGCTAAATTTAGTAATATTATATGAAGTCGGTATTTAGCTTAAAATTCCATTACAACCCAATACATTATAAGCCTTTGTGCATGTCGCAAAATATTTGTGGTGCTATAAACCTCGATTATATTTTTCAAAGGACCGTAATAAACAGACGAAAAATGCGAAAAAACTTCAAATAACACCAAAATAAACATTTAATTAATAACCTATTTATTTATTTACACTTTTTTTTATTATGAATACATTATTAAATTTATAATATGAGTTATAATAAGTAAATAAAATTGCAGAATGTATTATTTTAGAGAAAGGTATATTTGTGATCGTTATAATATATAAAGAAGAATAATTAGACAAATAAGAGATAGAAAAAGATTGTCGAGCTTATTTAAATACTTTTTATGCCCACATCATTAGTCTAAAAAGAAAACAATCAGATTTTAAGGAACATTTATTTATTCAACAAGATGATATTCATCTATCAACTATTTTTAGATTATATTTATTGATAATATACAATTTATATTATATTAACATGCGCTGACACCCACAAATTTTATTTGTACAATAGCACAAATAGTGTTAAAAAGTTTAAATTGTACATGATAATGTGTGTAACTTATTGGACGCTGTCCTTTCATATTTGACTGCATTTAACCAGTGGCGGTTCCTGACCTGAAATCTTGGGTGGGCTAGAGAAAAGCATATTTCCACTTCACTTTATACATTAATCTACAAGCAAATTAACAAATATTACGACACTACTGCAATGCATAAATTTTTATATAATAAAATCAATGCTAATGTAACTAAGAAATAGTAGAATAATAACACGGAATCCTTAAATTCGTCTCTTTCAAAGTGAAATAACAAGTACCTACTAAAAGCAGTATAGAACTGTCACTTGCAATCACTGAAAGTCAATACCTGTCACTTTCATACAATACAACGATATTGGTTTTGTGTTTCAATGCATAAGTATGCGTAATGGGCCAGCGGTGGGCTGCCAATATCTTAACAAGGGGCTCGGTAAATCTTATCCATTTATTTGTATCCATTTTTGCTCCTAATGTGGAGCATATGGCTTCCTTATGAAGGTATCTCAACAAAAGTCTTTTTTCTACGAGAACTGTTTGCTACTTAGTCGCTCATCCATCCTTTTCCAAAGAGAGTAGTAGGGATAGAATGATGAGGCTAAGACAGGACTAGTGATTAACTCAAACCCATGAGGTCCGGCACGAAAGTCCACAACGCTGAATGAGAAAATGAAGGGGCTACTAAGTCTTGTTTTATAGTAAAATTTAACCATCTACAGAAATTGCAGTTAGGTGCTGATTTGATCTAAGACGAATGATTTTCTTATCTTAACAAGGGGTTCGCCGGCCGCGCTTAAATTTAACAAGGGGCTCGCGCGAGCCCCCCCGAGCCCCCTCCAGCCCACCCCTGTAATGGGCTGAATCAGATCAGCCCCCAACGATCAACAGAAGCTTGACAGATTGAAACACTATCCTTTGTGTTTGATGACGTTTCCGTACATACAAATACAAAAAAATCTAATCGTGCTTGATTGCGCCCCAGTGTAAAGAAATATTGCATGATATTGTCTGTGGTTACGGGCATGAAGAATTTAGCCCCTGAGTGGTGTTGCCAGTGACGTAACGTTCCTGTTCCCTGTGAAGTATTTATAGGGTTATTGTTTTTTTTATGCCGGCTCAGTTTAAAATTGTAATACAAAACACAATCGAGAATATGATTGTAGGTAGACATAACATTGTCTTATATTGACAGAGGAAAATTAAAACAAAGATATTATATTCATTTGAGAAAGGTAAGTTACGCTTATAAATGTATTTATTTTGTTCAGCGGCCGAATTGCTGTTCATTTTTATTCAGCCATCTAATGTTTTAGGTGAAAAATGCAGGTCGGGCTTAGCCCACCTAGCCCAGTACCTAGAACCGCCACTGCATTTAACGTTGACACGATTTCTGGCCCACTTAGATGCACGCCATTTGATTTTTCACGACTGCGCCCCAGTGTAAGGTCTCTATTTAGGCGCTTCTTACAATATGAAATTGTCTCTGCTCCATAGACAACATACTATAGACTTGTATTCTTAAGACTTATACCATAGACCAGTTAACATACTCTACTCGCCGTGCCATGGCGACGTCAAAAACTACGAATACCTATAATCGCCAAAACTGGGAAGATGCCGTTAGTAATTCAAATTAATACAAAGTATTCTATATCCTAAGGCGCCTTTTATTTCGTGTCATAATTAAATATAATATTTGGCGGTTGTTAAAAATGTTTGAGTTTTTGTTTTCAGGAATTTCCAATTTTATGCCAGACTTGCCTAGGCGACAATCCTTATCTGCGCATGGTGAGTTTTTATATTATCAATGAACTAAAGTGCAACAAAATATACTACGGAATATACACTGATCCTTTCGTCTTCCGTTTCAGACCAAAGAGAAATATGGGAAAGAGTGCAAGATATGTTCGAGACCGTTCACCGTTTTCCGTTGGTGCCCGGGCGCGAGAATGCGCTTCAAGAAGACGGAGGTGTGTCAGACGTGCTCCCGACTGAAGAATGTGTGCCAGACATGTTTGCTGGATCTAGAATACGGCTTGCCTATCCAAGTGAGAGATGCGGCACTTAAAGTACAGGACGACCTCCCTAGAAGCGATGTTAACAAGGAGTACTACATACAAAATATGACAAATCAGGTGAGCGCGAGATGATGTATAGCGATGATTCTTTTTTCAAATTTTCGTTAAAATATTTCGTGATTCGCATAAATTATCAGTTTCCTTTATTTCAACTCTTGGTTTTTTTTTGTCAACATTTATTATTTGCAATTAAATTTCTTTTAGAACTGCATAAGTACATTTGGTAATTGTGTGTTAAAGCTAGTCATGGATTATTTCGGCGAAAAAACTTCACAAACTAAGCTAAAAACAACCCCGCGATTTACAAATCTTTATTGAAGCTTTGATAGTCGCGTTAAAATCACATTATTACGAAGATCACTGATTTATTATGCGAAATATGACAGAACATTCAGATAAAGGATTGTATATGGATAAAGGTATTCACAGAATACAGTCGGACCATTATTTAAGCATGAAGGCGTAGTAGTGAAAAATATTGCATATTTTATCAGTGACCAAGGGGAAAAACGATCAAAATACACGAGAAGGAAGAGAGATATAGCAAGAGCTCTTCTTTATGTAAAAGATGAAAGACACTAGTCCAGGGTGGGGAACCTTTTCTTCTCTAAAGACCGCATTCATTTTTCTGATTCGACATTAGGCCGTTGTAAACATTGACTAGAGAATCTTTGTCCGGAAACAAGAATTTACAGTCAGAATATGTCTGGCATTAATGAATTTACAGAATTGGCCAGGAGGCCGGACCAGAGTAGCCAAAAGGCTGCAGGTTCCCCACGCCTGCACTAGTCAGTCATGACAGCTTTACTCTCAACCACTGTTGTTTTAGCACAAAATTCAACCACACTTGTCTGACCATACTTTACCGCATGTTTCGCAAATATGTGGCTGCAACATTCCTATCAATTTTATTGACCATGTGCAATTTTTGATGCTTAACATTTTAGAGAAATGTATTATGGAACTGCTCGACTCAATCCCAAGAAGAATAAACGATTTATAAAATAAATTCCGTCAATTCAGCAAATATACAGAAATATCAAATAAACTACAAATCTAGTTGATAGCCACAAAATTTGACACTAATATGAATGTTGAATGTCCCGTCAGATGTCATCGTGGGATCCATCCCAGTCAGGAAGCGGCGGAGGGAGGTCTCAAGCGGCAGGGGAGCTTCTTCTGAAGTTGGCCAGAACAGCCCCCTACTACAAACGTAATCGTCCCCACGTGTGCTCCTTCTGGGTGAAAGGTGAATGCCGGCGCGGAGAAGAGTGTCCGTACCGTCACGAAAGGCCCACCGATCCGGATGATCCCCTCGCTGACCAGAACATCAAGGATAGGTAGGGTGTTAAAATTTTTACCAAGAATTATGACAAATATTTTTTCATAACATGCAATCTGCAATCAAATATCTTTTCATTTTCTTTTGATACAAGAAAAGAGGAGTAACTCTTCCAATCTTATTCTGTCCACATTAAGTTATTTGCCATAAAAAAGCAAACAAGTGATATCTTATTACTTTAACACTGTTTACAAAATATGCACACCAATATGATTCTCGAAATCGTGTAGAAAAGAACTGAATAAAACAAAAAGATTAATTTTATTTTGATATAAGAAATGTTAATAAAATATGATAATAAATGTTAACGACATGAACAAAATACATTTTGAAATAAATCAAAGTTCAACAAAACGCACTTTAATGAAATCGCTTATGTATTAATTTACTGTCGTTGAGTTGTTTAATAGTAAATATATGAGAACAAAATTATATTACCAACATAAAAATGACACTTATATACCAACAATACATTTTGAATTGATCACTTCCATGGACAAAACTTATTTTGCTAACTGAACATTATTTCATAGGGCTTAAAGTATGATTTGTTGCACATTGTTTATTGAATCAATGAGACTTTGATTATATAAATAAAAGTCCGTTTCAAACTCAATTTTGTGCTCCTCAAACGTTGTTTTAAATTAATAGTTAAAGAGACATTTAATTTAGTAAGTAAAGTAAAAGAACCATTCGATGACATTTAACAGAATTCACTTTACCTTAGTGGAAAAAATTTGCATTTTTATTTAGTCTAATAATTATTTTCTGTAATCATACAGGTATTACGGTGTGAATGACCCTGTTGCCGAAAAACTGATGCGCCGTGCTGCCTCCATGCCAGCATTGCCCGCACCGGAGGACCCCTCAATCACCACTCTGTACGTCGGCAATCTCGCCGACTCCCTCACCGAGGAGACTCTGAGATCGCATTTCTACCAGTATGGAGAAATTCGGTAAAGACATGCCCTTTGGTTGGCACTTTTTGTTATTATTGCTATTAGACATGTTCACTGTATCGAGCGTACTCACTTTCACCTTAGTCATGAGAATGTCTCATATTTCCACTGTGTATGGAAGATTGTCAGATTTCTTCGAGGCAAAAATCCAGTCGGTTGAAAAAAGAATTTGGTATTTTGAGTGCTCCCATTTTATAACAAAGGTAACGATATTCATGTAGAAAAAAGATGAATAGTTGGATTAATAGACAGCGATGTTTACTGTTACCATATGGTCACACTCCTTGGAAGGTTAATCTGTCAGATTATGTTTAAAAATGTGTAAAAACACTCAAAATATCGCTGAACTTGTTTTTTCAAAAGATACATGGAGTTAAAATTTATCTGCATTCATAATTCAAAACAGCCAGCTTTTGACGTAACAGCTTCCGCCAGTATAAAGTATTTTTATCATTGCCGTTGCACCATCAGTGCTAACAACAATACGATTACTAAATCCATTGAATGAAATTTGTTTGAAAGATAAGAATACTTGATTCTTTCTCATTTTGGATGCATCGTACCACAAGTGCACTGAATTAGAATGTGTAGTCCATTGCATTAGTGGCACTTGGTTCCAACTGACTCCAAAATTCATTTCAACCGTTGGTCACCTAAATATTTATACTTCAATTCAAGTAGTACTGCAAGTTGTTAATGGAAAGGTATCGTAAATGTAAGAGGAATTCATCTTTCAGCTCGTTAACGTTGGTGCCGCGTGCGCAGTGTGGATTCGTTCAGTTTACTAGCCGAGCGGCAGCAGAGCATGCAGCTGAGAAAACTTTCAACAAGCTCGTTATTCAAGGCAGACGGCTCACCATCAAGTGGGGTAAATCTCAAGGTAATCAGCATCTTTACAATTGATATTTCACCGAGTCCCATTCTTTTAAAAACGAAGTAGCTAATGAATATTTATTTTTCTCTATACAAAACAGACAATGTCAAATTGTTTTATTTTCACAGGTCGCATGGGAGGTGAAAAACCGGAAGGCGCCCCTCGACAGTCGCTAGAACCAGTCCCCGGGCTCCCGGCTGCCCTTCCGCTGCCACCCTCTCGCTCGCACCCCACAGACGGTTTTCCGCTTTCAGCAGGGCACCCTCACGCCCAGCGTCGCCCACTCGTTCCTCCGCCTCCTCCGGACGATTTCTTCAATCTCCACCCGGCGGCGAGGCACGGACAGCCCGGTCAGCAGGATCAGTGGCCCGCGTGGAGGCCTCCGCCGCCTCCTGCCGCGGTGCATTACCCCAGCCAGGACCCCGACAGAATGGGATCACATCACCAGCCTGCACCTGCTCCGGCGCGACATTGATATGTTTCATAGAAATGGCGACCGTGTAATGTGAATCTGTGAGCAGATCTGTTTAAGAAATACACCACTGAAACTGGCGCTGTCATTCCAAGTGTTTGGTGTTCATCATTTATTATGTTTCCATACCATAATATTATCAATTCATGATCATCAAAGACCCTTACAAATCCGTGTAGTACACTTTTCAAAGGAAGAAATTGGAAAATGATGCTCTTTCAAATTATTTCAAAACTGGAGCTGTACATTAGATTGTATTCATTGTATTGTAACCCGAATAATTGTACTGCAAAATAGACATTCAAACCTTTTTAAATAAAACATATTTTTATTTATAAAAAATCCTTTATTGTGTTATTCCTGTTATGATGGCCTTATTATTAGAAGTGTCAGAACGGCGGCAAAAAAAAGTGTCAACTAACATCCTCGGACCTTAAGTACTCTTTAAGTGGTCATTTTAAAATCCACAAATTTTGAATTCAGGTATGTTTTGCATTATTTGCACGCCCCAAACATGCAGTAGTCAAAGTAACGATGGCGGTTGCCATAGCCCTACTTTCCTTCATGCAGTTTACATCACAAATTCATTTATCTTAAGATTTTTTCCGAAGCGATACAAAAAGAATTGACAAAACTAATATTTAAAACAACAAACATTGATTCTGGGATTTCTAAATAAAAGAGTTCTTCAGAAAGTGAATCGATTATTCCTTGCAATAATGAAAGGATGGTTTAAAGAATCAATAAAAAGGAAAAAAATACATAGTTTTTAGATGATGGCAGTGAGAATGAATATAATTAATTTTAAGCAATAGATAATTTAATAAATTTTTGGATGAAAACTTCAGCATTCATTTGATGAGTAGTTAACCTATATTATGTGGATTTTCCTGACTAGCAAGCTTTACACCCGAGCACAATCATGTATGATTAGGTGTACTGTGTTCCTTATGCCTACTGTGTGTAAAGAACACGCCACTAAATCGCTCATTACTTTTTATCTGCATTAAACTAACACGGTTTTAAAATAATGCAGACTTTTTTGTATTTTCATACAGTTTTAATTTACTTGACTTAATGTGGAACATATCTGTTGCGTAAATCAGAAGATATACATTTTATTTGATCAATATTGTGACTAAGGTGTTCTAGAATGTACTTCATCGATTTGGATATCAAGAAAGGTTATTTTGTCATTAAAAGTGCAATCTAATTTTAGGACACAAATTCTATGAAATTAACTTAACATTTTGGTAAAGTTTTCCTTTAATTTGGTGCAACTTTCGGGTGTTGTGACGGATGCTATACACCATTGATTCCCAAACTTATTATGCTCGTGGACCCCTTTCATAGCAAAAATCTGACCGTGGACCCCCAAGTGAAATAATAAAGTTAATGACTTGAGAGGTATTTTTTTCCATGCCTGTTTCCAATGTGGACAGATGTTTTTCTACGAGAACTGTATGTTGGTCAGTCGCTCAAACTCACTTTTCCAAAGAGATAGGATAGGAATCCGCGGACCCCCTGACGTTGTCCACGCACCCCCAAATGATTTTTAATTTGTCACGGACCCCTGGGGGTTCACAGGAACCACTTTGGAAACCACTGCTATACACGAAAGAAAATTAAAAATCTAATATAAGTTTTAATGAAAACAATTTACTACACGATATTTCACCCTTTTAAGACAGGCATGCACTGTATTATGTTTTTAGTTCCGGTTTTTTTTATTCTTATATATCCCTGAAATAATTGACCGTTTGAATACCGCACAAATAAATCATTAATATGTCCCAGAGATACTGCATGTTTTTGAGAAAAATAATTTTGCCTAATATACACTCGAATTCGATATTTTAAAAACCTATACTGACCCAGTATAGATAGCACTACACAAATTCATCAAAATATTGCTTATATACTATTAGAATACCAAGTATTTGATTTTTTAAATGTCTTGGACAAATCCGTGTTCGCTTACATATTTTCCGGACACCTGTGACCGCTTGGTATTCAAGTGGTTGATGATTATTTACTCAACTTATAAAATAAAATGCTGTTATCCCAATATTGCAGAATAATATTGAAAAAAAAACCATTTTATTACTGCCATTTAAACTGCATTTTATTGTTCAATTTGCGATCGACAAAGACTGTCATATTAAATCACATTAAAATAAATAGTGAAAAAAAATATAACATAGAAACTAAAATTACAAAAATTAACCAGAACGTTCTGCAAGATTATCAATATACGAGCTAAACGAAACCAGTTTTCCAGCTTAAATAAAATGTGGAGTTCGTATTAGAATTGTTTACATAATATCATGTCTTTCCACTAAAGAGCAACAGTAGAAAATTCACCAGATCAATCAGTGAAATAATTCCCTTTTGAGTTTGGTGAAGTGTCAAATATCCGGCAACACATTTAATTATTGTGCGCAGGAAAACATGGAAGTGCAATTGAAGACACGCGTCCGGTCGTTGTGAAAATTGAAACTATAGATTGATATGCGTAAAACATGTTATTAATCTTAAATGCATTATCTTATATCTAAATCTATAACAGCAAAAAGTTCATGAAAATAGGTACATACATAAACAATTTTTAGACATAAATATTAAGCGACAGTTTTTTGTTTACTTAGGCTAAATTTTCTTAAATAATATCGATAAAAAAAGTCAAATTAGTCTTAGTAGAATACTAGTAAATTCTTCCGTAACAGTGATAAACAACAGTCCGATTGGGGATTCATAACTGACTTTACGTGATACATAGGAATATAGTAACCCTCTTTGAGAAGCGGTTATGCACCGGTATCGGTGCGAGCATTTTACCAATCATAAATTGCAAACGGTGAAACAAACCGTCCGAATGATTATCAACACTCAAAGTGACCGCAGAAACGGGAGTGATATCGAACGGAATCACTCACGGAAATTTGTTCAAGCTCAGTTCTTGAAAACATTAAATAAATACACCGACTTGTAGGGTAAGTTCTTTTAGTAAGACTACAATCTGTTCTGGATTCTTTGCTAGCACATTATAGGCAGGAAACGTAAAAATACATTTATCGCGTACTGTCGGTTTTGTTGGTATATTGACTCATAATTTAATGGTTTCTTCAAAAAAACTGCCGCGGCAAATGACCCTTTTTGACAATAAGCAATGAACCTCATAATTTATTATGCCCTGAATGTTCGTTCACACAAAATATTTTTTTTAAAAAGGCTATACATGTTTCACACTTCCATTGATTGTAAATTAGAAGGAATGAGGATTTTATACTATAATTATTTATATAATTGTATGGTATGGATTAATGTTATTTTTTATACAGAATATTTTGAATATTTCATATTGATAACAAGTGGAGGGCTATCTACTAAATTAATAACAGGTTTTTATATTCAGCTTAGAAAAGTAGTGAAATTATGACGTATTCAAAATGTTTTCATTTTATTTTTAATGATTAATTGTCACGTATGATTTCTTTGAAAATTTCAGCCGAAAAAATTGTTTGGTTTAGAAGTTGTGTTGATTTTAAAAATGTAATATATTTTTGCGCTAATCAATAAAAAAACGCCCGCTTACAAAGTGCTAGCATTGATATTTCTACTGTGAACAATTGAAAAATTACAACTACCAAATTGCAAGGAAAAAGTTCTATTGAAATTCTACCAAACTTGATATAATACAAAACTGTATAAGGCACAAATTTGCTTGCCTTTGCATCCTTGAAAATGTGACATAATTAATAACGATATAACGTCAGTTTGCTGCAAGAAGTCGTCAATTTACAATTCATTTAAAGCCTTTTGAATAAATTAAAAAACGTCACTTACTGTCTTAGCGTCAACCAATATTGTCCAATGAAATACCTACCTTTAAAATTATTATGTTGTATTTCATGCACATACCGAAGTGAAAGACTAAGGATCAGAGGTTGCATATCTACAAAAACATACTTTTAGTTCACTAAAGTATAAAAAGTGATTAACTTCCGTGCTTCTAACTTGTTTCACTAATAAATATGGCTATGGCATTGCCTAAATCAGGGTTTCCCAAACTTATTGTGCAACGGAACACTTCGCAAATCTGGAAATGTTACCGGAACACAGTTTATTTTAAATTAGGAGTAATTCATAATACATATTAAAAATATATCACTTTTAGGGTGTCCACTGTCAATGGTTGGTGGAAAGGCATTATATTAATAAAAACACAATATTCCTTTGCACTTTGTATCAGTTGACAATGCTCGCAATGAGCGAAACTGGTCCTGAAATTTTTAATAAAGTGGAATAAAGGAATATTGTGTTCTTATTAATAAAAATATAACACTTATTATGTATTAATTAATTGTTTTTAAGACATTTTACACAAACATACGAGTACACAAAGCTCTTTGTGATTCAAAATCTCCACCTATATCTAGATATTTGACATTTTAAACATCAGTGGATATTTACCATCACTCAATTTTGAATATGAAGTAGAAGATGTTTAAATGTATTGCACCGTAGATTACCATTCCCAATTTTCGCATAACACCTATTAAGGTCCCGCGGAACATAGTTTGGGAAGCCCTGGCCCAAGCCACTAAACCAAGCATTTTTGTAGTGATCCTAAGCCCTTGCGTCATTCTTTTGAAATGTATTTTAATGACTTTTTGCATCAAACCGACAATGAGGAGTATTTCAACTAAAAAAAAAAGCAGTTTCGTTGATTCAATTGACAGCGCTTATTTGTTGAGCGAAATGAGTCCTAGACAACTTTCTGGCGCAACTCGCATTAAAATCTTCCATTCTTTGAAAAGATACCGTTAAATGATATAGTAGAAAACAGTACGGATGAAATATGACTAGACGGCTCAATTTGCAATGGATGATTATACACGCACCTAACATAAAAACAGTCAGTTATTTGGAAACATAACGTAATAATAACACAAATATTAGAATACTTGTTATTTTTAATTCATAATAATTTATTGGAATAATAATTCAACCGACGGGCGACAGAGCGGCGGCAGATGTTTTTTTTTTTTGGCTGCGTTCTTTGTTACGCATTTTATACACTTTTTTTTTAAATAGATAGTTTTATCAATGAATGCATTATTAATATAATGTTTTCACGCCCATTCGGTAAGACGCCTTGCCTATTTTACATTAGTGACTGAAGCAATACATTAACTTAATTCAACTTTCAAATTTGAAAATTTACAGCTTGGTATAATGGATAAGTACAAAATTATCAACCCTCTGAGTAGCACGCCATACCGGTACAGCAAAGTATTTAGTCATATCGTTACCTTACTTTGAAAAGGTTCTATTTACACTTTTAATGATGAGCAAGTATATACATAATTATTTTATTAATTTTAAGCAAAATTTATTTAATATAAACCCTATATATCTGGAGATAATCAGTTCTTAAAACTGTAAAAAGAACCTTTTTGCTCTGAACTGACGACAATAATTGAGTTTGAAAAGGTTGTAACGTCCAGTTAAACTTTCTACACTCGGTCTATAGTATGCGTTTGACAGTTGCCACTAGGGCTTGTCGGTTATCAAAAACCGGTTTTTTGGCTAAATTTGTGACATTCGAAAACCGGTTTTTCAACTTATACTGAAACTAATATAAAATTTAAAATAACTTTGATTATTCCACGTATTGTGCGACTAACTGTGACACGTGTTTCGCCTCTTTCATCCTCAAGACTTACTATCGCAAAATGAATGAAGCAAGATTGATTCTAACATTTAAATTATGAAATTACAAAATGGAGTTTGGGTTTTTTTTACGTGGAATAATCAAAGTTATTTTAAATTTTATATTAAAATGAACTTCCACAAAGTTACCGCCGAAACCATCGAAAGTATTATACTGAAACTGATTACTAATATCGACTCTGGAAAGGAAAAAGAACATAACTCTCAGTTTTTCCAAAACAGCTTTTTTTTTTGATAATCACAATGTATACAATTTTACATACGTTCTATCAAAAAGGTGGAAGCTGAAAATGCTGAATTAGTATCTAAATTTAGCTTTTAAGTTTGAAAAAGAGACCTTGTAAAAACTTAAAACCAAGAAAAACAACAAATTCTTTAGTAAATATTAGATTATGTCAATTTAACACCAGTTTAGAAGTCTCTGTGTACTTCAAGGTTGTGTATAATTCATAATTTGCATATGGCCCAAAATCATCAAAACACGTTTTTTGCTCCTCCTGTAAAATTTGATATGTGTGGGTTACGTCCTTTTTTCTTTCCACAGTCGATATGTATTCCATGAGATAATATTGGTCAGCCAAGCATGCAATGTCAACACTATGAACTATTGTGGTTTGAATACACATCATTTAAATATATTTTTTAAAAATGGATCTGAACCCTGCTTTTAACTATGCGTTTTATTATTAAAAAAAATATTACTTCTTGAAATAATTCCCACATTGATCTGTATCAAAAAAAAAAGTTTTAATATTTTCTGTGTGGCAGTAGCAAAAACATTTAAAATATACGAAAAAATAGCTCACTACTCAAAGGGTTAATAATAGCCAAAAATTATGTTTGTTGTAGAATACAATCCAAGATCCTGGATAGCAGTTTTGGACTTAGCTATCCATTCAGTTGGAGAATTCAAGTAGAATTTTTCGTTTCAGTCACTATCTCATTACAGTAAATATGCTGTCAGTTACAAATTTGATTTGTACGCGCCCTTGTCTTCAAGATTGCGCAGTTAGTATGCAGGGAGATAATTAATTTTAAGAATAACACGTCAAAGAACCGTCTGACAAGATCGGCGGATTCGATGCAGACGGTTAATATCGGCTGGCGTTGATTTGCGAATTGAGGGCTGCGGTGGCAGCATTTGCGGCGGCCGACTGCAAGTGCTGATTGCCCATTATCTCCGAGCTGAATTCCTGCTGCGCTTTGGCGAACGATGCCCCCGTGCTGCGGTAAATCCGGTGGACCTGCAAATCACGATTGAATTATTATCAATGAAATTATTGTACAGTGAAAACCTCGATTTTACGTTTTTCAAGGGACCGTAATAAACAAACGAAAAATGCGGGAAATCTTGAAATAATACCAAAATAAATGTTTTATTTTTATTATAACACTTTTTATTAAAGAATATATATATTTTTTTAATTTCTTAATACATACTTTATTGCTTATTTGCAGTTTGACACACTTCAACCAAAGCGTACTTTTCTAAGTTAACTCTTTTTGCTATGTCAATTCGTTTTTCTTCTGTCTTGATAGAGTACTAGTGTTCTTCATTTACATATTTTAGTTGCGAGTTAAAAAAAAATCGCGAAACGAGATGCGAGGCAAGACTACACATTTATGAGCGAAATGAGAAATATTCAACAAAAACGGTCAATCAGGATAATATTTGTGACTGGACCATAATATTTAGACAATAGATCGAGGAAATCGGTAAATCGGAGAACGATTAATGCGGGATTATTTAACATTGTTCCTATGGGTGTTTGGCCGGGACTATGAAAACTAAACGATCCATGTGGGAAAACGAATAATGCGAGAACGGTAGATATAGGTTCCACTGTCTATAATTTTAGCTTCTCGTTAAATTATTGGTAACAGAATAAGAAAGTTGTTGATTTTATGTTAAAATTGAATTTATAAAGTCCAACCAGTGAATCGAGGGCATCCAATCAATCGTTTTTTATGAACACAGACTGAGGTGATCTCTAGGGTGAAGCTCTTACCCACTAGACTTGTAAAGATGGCATAATGTCCTTGTAACAATGTGAGATAAATAAGAATCATAAAACAAACACTCACCTTCGCTATAAGCAGAATATCAGCGGTCGCGGCAGTGACGAATCCTGCTGCAATGAGCAGTAGAAACACTCCCACTGCTGCTCCGCTACCGCTTCCATCAAATGTACCCATGGCCATTAACACGCCGCTGATAAAAGAAAAAATTGCTAATATAAAATAACTTCCTCAGACAGACTACTTTCATAGATATGTCGCAAACTTAAGTATGAATGATTTTAATTATACTATTCTGATATATTATAATAAAAATCAAATAAAAATGGGAGGCAAGGAGAGGATGATAGAAAAACAGACAAACAATAATGGTAATACAAATGACATTTACCATCGAGTAAATAAAAAAAAGGTTTAAAAATGAATAATTTAGAATTTTTAGAAATAAATAAAGTATTAACAATAAAGAAATATTATTAAATAATATCTTGAATAAAACAGGTGGTTTGCCACTGTTAAATTTATTTTCCAACGGTTTAACCCGTCCTAATTGATGCAACTCATTAGTTAATCATTTCCTAGTGTAAATGTCATTCGTATTACTATTATTGTTTGTCTGTTTTTCTATCATACCCTCCCTGCCTCCCGTTTTTATTTGAATAGTTGACGAGATCAAGAAAAGTCTACTAACCATGTTCCGCTTCCTTCTATCCCGATGGCCTGAATGACAGTCACGATGAATTGAAAGAAGAAAACGAAGAAGTAAACCATGAAACTGAAGGAGGAATCGCTCCTGAACGCCTTGTAAACGGGCCGATACCAACAGATGAAACTGAACGGGGTGAAGAGAATGAAGTACAGAATGGCCAGGCCGAAAGTCTTAAATTGGTTGGCGTGGATGAGCAACGCGAACCCTCCGACTATGTTGAGCATCATTACCAGTGCGTGAACTGAAACACATATCATTATCATTA
Source organism: Himalopsyche anomala (assembly GCA_031772345.1). NCBI lineage: Eukaryota > Metazoa > Arthropoda > Insecta > Trichoptera > Rhyacophilidae > Himalopsyche > Himalopsyche anomala. Next base: position 21,804,471 of record CM062834.1, on the reverse strand, counting down.
ATACCATTATTATGACTAGGGCTTCCAATTAACCGGACTTAAACACTAACCGGTTTTCGGTTTTTTTCTGACAAATAAACCGGGTAACCGGTTTAAACCGAAATATCATGTATTTTGATTAGGTAGGTATGCAAAAAAAATCGTAGAAATTTTTCAATATTTGGCATAACAGGTTATACTCCAATTTCAAACAAAAAACACGACATTTATCTTAATGGGACTCTAGTTACCAACCTGTTTGCTATGACAAAATAACAATTACTATAACATGTGAAAAAATATTTTATGATAAAAAAAATTGAGCTTGATTATAAAACTCACCAAAAGAATGATGTTTAAATGCATTCAATTTTTAAGAAATAAAAACTGGATAAGACAAGAAATTCAATGTTTAGACAAAAAAAGAGTAGAATACCAAAATATTCACTTGTCAAAAAATGACAAATTATATGAAAGAGTCATTTCTGTTCACAAAATGGACAACTTTGAGACAGAAGTAGATTATTATACAATATATATATATATATATATATATATGTATATGTTTGTTGTATTTTGTCAATCGTTTCCTATATAACGCAGTAAATTCATTATAAAACATTTTTCTTTTTGTAAAAAAACAATGAAAAATAAGAAAAGAGTATTTTTGATAGAACCCGGTTAACCGAGAGAAATAAACCGGTTTTCGGGTTTTTTCAAAACACGCGATAAACCGGTTAACCGGTTTCGGTTTAAACCGGTTTGGAAGCCCTAATTATGACTAAATAATACTAACAACTCTTACGAGCATTGTCTATTACCTTTTGACATACTCATATATTTTTTCAAAATTATTATTTCTTCATATAAGGATACATAAGCTTTAAGGGAGTGAATAGATTTATACAGACCTTACTTTAATTTACTGCCTTTTCTTAACATGACAATTTTGTGACTTTTTCCCACTGAATACATGTAATTCATACTTAGAGCATATATATATTTACAGACAGACACTCCTGTGTTTAAACTACTTTTATACTCATTTACAGAAAAATGGCGCCAACGTACGTGTACGTCCATACTTCCTCTAAAGCATAGGTTCCCAACCTTTTCTGGGTGGCGACCCTTTTTTATAAAAGCCATGTGACCCGCGGACCCAATGCAATTGAAAAGGGTATTTTTTTCAATAAGGTAATTTTAGTTGACTTTAGTTTTAGTGTTCAAATCCAATATCGAAAAAAGTTGGCGACCCCCAGAAAACTCGTCACGACCCATAGGTTGGGAACCCGTGCTCTAAAGGTTAAGGTGCTTTCACTTGCGTTTGAGTAAAATGTATGCTTTAAAACAAGAGAAAAAGAGAAAGAGTTCTTACACACCTTTTTTGGTATCAAAACACACACCACCACCTAACGCATGAGGCAAAATAAAATGAATACATACATAGCCACAGGTAATACATATGACGGACGACCCGCTGAAAGTCAAGAGGTATGTCGACATTGATGTCTTGGTAGAAGCAGGGCTGCATGGGGCAATTGGACGGCAGAGGTGGCCAGTTGTTCCTGCGACCGGCGGCTGCGGCTCCGCCCGCTTGCCTCAGTTGTTCTTCCATGCGAGCCAGCGCTTCCGCTTTTCGCTCCAGTTCTTCTTGACGCCTCTGCACAACAACAACAAAAAAGTTGAAACGTTTTAAAAGTGTGAAAATATGCCATGAGATAAAATCGCTCGCTGAAAGATCTTGCGTAGATCTGCAAGTATTGTGATGCGTAATCGACTCATTTATATGTGACAGTTGGTACACGGTCAAGTTTGAACACTCGGTATAGTTTGAAATATTTTCCAGTGTGAAAAACTCCTTGTAACGTATGTTAGATTACGTCAGCGCAGACCAAACGCGACCATTTTGACAAAAATATATAAAACTTTGATTTGAGCACGTAATGTAAGAACTCTAAAGAATAAATTTCATAAAATAGCGAGTTATACTTTAAAAAAAAGTAAAAATTTTGTAGAATAATTTTTAAGTTGATAAGTTTTTTTATTCCAATGGTCATGTATTGAGATGTGCTGCCCCTTTTTAAAAAGCATCTTCAGACTACTTTATAAGAATTTGAACAACCAGTGAAATAAACAGTGCTTTTTTAAAAAAAAAAAGGTACCGGACCTCACTTCTCGTCAAGATTTTTTTCTAATGTGATGACAAGATAACGATCGCCTGTGATTCTTTCAGTCGGTTTTAACAGCTCATAAAAAAACCAAGTCGAGCTGGTTCCACCAAAAAGCATGATCTTAGAGCCGTGAATATTCAGTTTGGACGTCGAAGTGGAAGCATGGCTGGGATATCCCCATGATTTTCTGCGCTTGGGGTTATCGTAATGAACCCATTTTGCGTCCTCAGTCAAAATGCGATGAAGAAATCTCTTGCGTCTTTCCCTTTCAAGCAAATGGACACAAGCAAACAAACGCCGTTCAACATCTCTCGGTTTCAACTTGTACGGTACCCAATTTCCTTGCTTCTGAATCATTCCCATGTCTCTCGAGGCGTTTTGAAATACCTCGTTGAATCACTTCCAATGATGGTGCCATTTCTTCTTGACTTTGACACGAGTCTTCATTAAGTAATTCCTCCAATTCTTCATCTTTGAAAACCTTCTCTCTTCCAGTGCTATGCCAGTTTTCAACGTGTTAATCACCGTTCTTCATTCCGTGGGTCCACACGGTTAAATACCTTGGGCTCACGCTAGACTCACGATTAACCTTCTGCAAACATATTGCTGAGAAAAACGCCAGGTGTCGCAAATCACTGGTCGACTCTATTTGATGATTGGCCACAAGAGTAAACTTGCCGTAAAAAGCAAATTACTATTGTACACCGCGATTACAAGACCGATCATGACCTACGCGTGCCAAGTATGGGCACACGCGGGCATGAATCGTATACGGACACTACAGACAATACAAAACAAAGCACTTTGCATGGTCACGGGAGCACCCTGGTTCGTGCGAGGTTCCACGTTACACAAAGACATGAACCTAGACCCGATCCTTGATCACGTCATAAAACTGTCGAAGAAGTTCTATAGTGACATGGCGGATCATCCTAACCAATCTATCAAAAATTTACTTAACGACTACATTGATTACCCTCACACAAACATAGCGCGACGGCGGAGAGTCCTCCTACTGAAACCTCCTTAGCCCCCCCCTGATCCCCCACATTCACATGTTTGGTTATCAACATCTGCTAAAACCCCGATCTCCAAAACCTGAACGACTGCCGCAGACACTGTAGGTTTGACCTCCTCTCGAGGATAAATAACAAAAAAAAAGAGGGAAAAAGATTAAAAAAATAATAATTATATAAAAAAAAAAAACAGATCAAAAAAAAAAAAAAATATATTAACTGATCAGATAAGCATAACCCCAATTAATTGCAGCTCGAGGTTACTGAATCAACCACTAGTGTCTCATGTAATGCCTACGAATGAGAACTAATACCACCACAAAAACAAAACAAAAACCAAAGACCACGCACCCGCCTACGCCCAGGTAAATCCAGGACGCTACGCGGGAAAAGCAACATCAAAATACACCAGATGAAAGGGAAATTGGAGCTCGGCTCCACCAGCCCCATAATTTGATGTATAGATATCAATCAAATCACCGTTCTTGAAGCGTTGAAACCACTCACGACACATTCTTTCACTAATAGTGGCCCCACCATAACTATTTAAAAGCATTCAATGAGCCTCAGCCACAGATTTCTTCATATTGAAACAGAAAATTAAAACCTCCCGCAAATGACGAGATATTGGCTCGTAAACTGGCATTTTCTATCGAGAATAACTTTATGATGCAGACAAAAATCGACTATTGTTTCTTTGGGGTTGTGTTAACACTTTGCAAGCGGCCGTTTTTTAGTGATTAGCGCAAAAATATATTACATTCTTAAAATCAACACAATTTCTAAACTAAGCAATATTTTCGGCTGAAATTTTCAAAGAAATCATATGTGACATTTTATCATTAAAAATAAAATGAAAACATTTTGAATACACCATAATTTCACTAATTTTCTAAGCTGAATATAAAAACCTGCTATTAATTTAGTAGATAGCACTCCACTTGTTATCAATATGAAATATTCAAAATATTCTGTATAAAAAATAACATTAATCCATACCATACAATTATATAAATAATTATAATACAAAATCCTCATTCCTACAAATTTACAATCACTGGAAGTGTGAAATCTGATGTCGCCTTTTCAAAAAAAATACTGTGTGAACGAACATTCAGGGCGTAATAAATTATGAGGTATGTTGCTTATTGTCAAAAAGGGTCACTTGCCGCGGCATTTATTTTGAAGAAACCATTAAATTATGGGTCAATATATCAACAAAACTGACAGTACGCGATGAAGGTATTTTTATATTCCTGCCTATTAATTAATGTGTTAACAGATGCACGGCGTCTATGATTTATTTATTTTGACCACTACTTAACACTAAGGCCATCTATAGAAAAACAGCGGAAGCGTACACCTAACGTTTTTCTACAAAACTTGCTCTACAATAAAATCAGTTTAATCTTACCTTCAGCTCCTTTTCCGAAATCAGTGAATTGCAATCAAAGAAAATTACAAAATTACATAAATCACTTTGATTGTAAAATAAAATTCATAAAAAGCTACTGCCAAATCTATCTAAAATATTATAGTCAATAAATATAATGTATGCTATCACAATTTACATTTTTTCTTATCAGTATCTACTTGTAGTAACAAATTTATATTTTTATTATAAAACCCACACATGATTATCTTTTTTATTTAAATAATTTAATTAATTTACTTGTACAGTTTTACATTTCTGAGCCAATGAAAACACATACTATAAATAAAATTGTGGTACTATACATATTATATTTATAAATATATAGAAATCCATTTTTTTTTTTGATTTAAGTCCGCTCCCAATGTGGAGCATATGGCCTACTTGTGGACGTGACTCAACATAATTTTTTCTACAAGAACTGTGTGTTACTCAGTCGCTCAACCTCTCGTTTTCCAAAGAGAGTAATAGAAATAGAAAGATCAGGATAAGTGTTTAAATAATGGTACGGTACCTCAACAGAAGTTTTTTCTACGAGAACTGTTTTTTTACACAGTCGCTCAACCTCACTTTTTTTAAGGTGAGTAGTAGGGAAAGAAGGATAAGGCTAGAACAGGACAAGTGGTTTCTAATCACTATTGCTACACCCAGTTATTAAAGGATCAGAAGGATGGGAGGAGAGGAAATAATGTGAATTTGTAATCACAAACAACCAGTCTTCGATCACAACATTAAATTGAATAATTTTCAAATTCACTGTGATCTGACCGGGAATCGAACTCAGACATGCGTGATCGGTAGAGCAAGCTCTAACCAACTAGGCCACAGCAGGCGACAACAGAAATCCATAAAACAATTTATAGAAACTGTTCGTACTGGGATTCGCACCCGTGGGCTCCGTTTTCTAAGTCAACGACGTTGAATACTCGACCACGCAGCCAACTTATCTGAAGCATACTAGCCGACATTACCAGTGGATTATATCACACAAAACCGTCTCACCAAAACAGCGGCAAACAGAAACAATGTGCACAAAAAATTTCAATAACCTGGAAATCTGCAGTGGAATAATTCTGAGGAGGCGGAGGTCCCGTATTGGTGACGGGAGTCTGCTGAGCCGAGCGCGAATAGTTGGGGGCCGGGGCGAGAGGAACCGCCCGCATGATTGCCGGCTGGTTCTGCTGTCCTTGTCCATCCTAATGCAAAGAGTATAATTCAACCATTAGTGTAAATATAAATTGTGTCTATATTGATTCTATTATATTCAGATAATAATACGACAACTATTAAAAAACAAATTATCTGTATACAAAAATATTTGCAACCCCGCTGTTATATTTTCTACCGATCCTCATTTGTAAAGGGGTAAGGAAACACTCATCTGGGTAACTGCAATTTTTTTTTGTCTAAAGTACACGCATTACGAACATTTGTGAAAAAGATTTGTTTCAGCACATTCTAAATGAACTACGAGTACATAAATATTGCATTAAACTGCAGTAAGAAATCAATCAAGTTTAAATATAATTCAGTACTCAAGGAACTTGGGAACACTTTGTACAGTTGATAAATGGCCAAACAAACTTTTCTTTTGTGACGTCAAAGTGAATTAGAGTTATTACAATTTTTTTTCATCCATTCATATGTGAACATTCTATTTTGGAATTTTAACCCTTCAGAGACGAGAGATTTTTTTCGATAAAAAAAATATTTTTTAAGCCATATTGAAGTCACGGATAACTTTTATTCCTAAAAAAAAATTAAAAAAAAAAAAAACGCGAAGTCGTTGTATAGAAACCCCGCATGACTATATGGTCATGCTCATCCTTTTATTATCGTGTAATATTGTGTACGGACAGTAGTAAGGACGAGTGTGACCGTTTGGGCACGCAAACATTCGAGGTTGAAATATAGCTAAACGTGAATTTTTTAAAAATATTTACAATTTGACCTCTTTAGATCAACATAATTTCACTACAAATATATTAGCAAAAGAACTGTAAATAATTTGATGTTTTGATAAAAAAAATAACTAACAGTTTCAAAAAGTCCATTAAAAAAAACCGAAATTCAAAAAATCGCATGTGCTTTTGGTGGCCGTTTCTGTCCCCGCGGCTGATGATTAACTGAAATGAGGGTTAAAAGCTATTTCATTGAAGGTTCAACTGGAGATTCTTTCATAGAGTTGATATATTTGATTGATTTTCGTAATTTCAATATTTTTTTATTTTAAATCACTCAAGATTCAAAAACACTCATATCCATGATCTCAAATTTAAATAATCTTATTTCATATTGAATTCAATGGGACTTGAAACCACGACCGACCCGATTGCTAGGGAAAAGCTCTTGCCAACAAGATGACAGAGGGCGACAATTGAACACAATTAATAAGACTGTTTAATTTATTGTTTTCATATTATATTATCAATCTAAGATAAATTAGCTACTTGACATGATGATCAATAAATATAATGCATAGAAGATTACTTAAGGCACTTATCTTAAGCTAAAAATGAATATAATCTATAAGCAACACTTCCAATTTCAATAGACATTGTTTACAGCAGTGTTCTTCAACTTTTTTACATTCATGGACCGGTGAAAAATATAATAATATTTCGCGCACCGGCGTCAACCAGATATATATATTTACACACAATCAGTTCTCGACTAACGACTAACAATGGATCATCTATGGAAATCAAGAAAACTGATAATTTTTCGAAATACAAATCTAATATCAGTATGAAATAGTCAACAAGATGAGTCAAATGAAACTTCTTAGAACGAACCATAGAGTACATATTATAATTTTAAATATCAACTGTAGTCAGTAAAAGGAAGAATCTTTCAATTTTTTCAAAATAGCTTTTTTTTCGATAATCGCTATGTATATAACTTAATACACATTCTATCAAAAATGACATATGCTGCAAATGCCGAATTAGTATCTAAATTTAGCTGAAAGTGTGAAAAAAGAATGGCCTGTGAAAATTGCAACCAGGAAAAAGAATTTTCAGTGTTTTCTTCAAAAAATATATTAAATTGTTATTATATTGAGTTATAAAACACGAGTTCTTTTTGAACATTAAGGTTGTTTATTTAATATGTTGACTTTGATCCAAAAAAGTTTTTCGTCCCTCCTGTAAAATATGTTCTGTGTGGGTTGATTCATTTTATCTAACTACAGTTGATTCGTGTATTATCAGTTTCCATGATTCCATTCTGTTATTGTTTTTTTTTTTATATATTTTCGTATCTGCAATTAAACATCCCACAGGAACACATTGTTTGTTACGGGATTAAGTAAGTTTTCAGAGAGGACAATAGACGCTTGCTGTAAAGCATATTTACCATATTTTCAACATTAATTTCTACATTAAATAATAGTAAATGTGATGTTTGAAAACAGAAGTATAAATCTCGATCGTAAGTGATATTTGATTGATAAGTACATAATGTACCTTCATATTAAATCAATAATACCGAAAGCTTACAATATGTTAATTATAGAATATCTGGTTTTGATAAGAATTTAAGCGTTTCTTGTTATTATCAATGTCTCCAAATGAGTCATTTAAATCCGATACAATGATAAAGGAGAAGAAATAATCACCCCCGCAGCATTTCTGTTATCTTGATTTCCGAACGGACTGTAGTCATCGAGACCTCTCTGCGCAATATTACTGTTATTTGTTACTTGTTGAACTGCCGGATCCTGAAAACGTTTCCGAATTATTATTTTAAGCGTGATATTTCTACAGGGACAGCGATACTACTATTGTTATTGAATTTATCGTAAAATAAATAATCATCGAAAACTTACAGCGAATGGGTTGTCTATGGTAGGCTCGGCAAACGGATTGTCATCAAATCCTGGCATTGTGATTGTCTAATGATGAATACTCTATGAAACAAACAGTCGAAATGAAAATCGGCTACAAAAGCACATGGGCAAGGTAGTGCTTCGTAAAATAACAGCGTAATTACGACATAGATACGTATTTAAAATAAAATCGTTCACGTCAACACTGACAGCCAGTGATACCAAATATAAGGAATGCACCCATAGACTAGGTACCGTAAGAATAATCAAAGACAACAGTAGTCAGTAGTATACAGCTATGTAGTAAAAAATAATTTAAAATTCAGTAAGTATCATTAATAGATGATGTATAAGATATTGAAGCTTAAATTTGTTTGAGTGTAGAAAGCTTATTTTATTCATAAAATGTCTTTGCTTTGATTTTTGTTTATCAATATGTATAAAACAAATTCTCTTGTGCATTCATATTAAGAATAAAAGTAAAGCTGAGCTAGTTTGAAATTATTCTCTAAAAAATGCTTTAACACTTTACTTTACGTAAAGTTTACTCTATCTCCATCGAAATGCGTGTATAAGCATGTGTTTCAATTTTTTAACATTAAACTGAGCTGGGCTGGGATATTCCTTATATGAAAACATTAATAAAAAATCATCTGGAGGGAACTTCAGGGGCAGTTAGAGCAATACAACAACCAAATTGTATATTTCTCTTCGCATATAAGAAAAACCCTACCCAAACTGTATTAAAATACTTTCATTTGTGTTTTGAATTAAAATTGAAACCAAGTTGGATGAAATTTGAATCGTTCAAATAATGTACACTCCCAAAGATTTTGAACAATTCAAATTTAATATTGAAATTCCATCAAGCACCTTCAGTCGAAATCTTAAATTATAACAAGTTGGATGAAATAAAATAAAACAGCCCTTCCATATATGAATAAGTAATAATTTTTAGTCACAAACCGCTATAGGATAAATTAAACTGATATTTATTATTGATTATATTATGGGTATTAGCGACGGTGATGGATTAATAATTGTTTGTTCATTTAGGATGTTAAAATATGAATTGGGAACTAAAAACCACTCCACTATTTAAAATTATTATTTGAGAGCTTGGCAATCGCGTTAAAACAACACATTATTACAAAGAACACTGATAAATATTTCGTATTTCACATAATTTATCAGTGTTCTTCGTAATAATGTGTGGTTTTAACGCGATTGCCAAGCTCTCAAATAATAATTTTAAATTGTGGAGTGGTTTTTAGTTTAGTTTGTGAAGTTTTTCACCGTAATATTCCGTGTGATGAAGTATGACAAATTTACCGTTATTGCTATTGTTGCCCTATTATAATGGAGTTCTGTCAAGTCGATTGTAGATTTATTGTTGATGATAGTTTTGAAATCCTTTTTTTTTGATGGTAGTGTTGCCTAGCTTGACTGTCGCAATTTCAAACTCAAATGTCAATGTCAATGTCAACAATATTATGACTAAAATTTACATTGATTTAGTATTATATTAATTGGCATGGGAATTTGTATTTACAATGTTTACATATTAATCTACATCATTTTTTCATACCAGCTGTTAATGTGTTGCCTCATACGAATGACAGGTAGGGTTCAATTAAAAATTGATGCTATGCATTATGAAAAAGAATTGAGAAGAGAAACATGCATGTATCGGCTCTATAGCACTAAACACATGAATACTTCCCGCTTCTCCAAGCTTAAAGTCTGAGCTGAACCATAAGTCTTTTAATTTTCATGTCATTAGTGAATGAGGAGACCCAAACAGGGAAACAGACATTGTTTGAAAGCACTAGTTTAAAAAAACAATCAATTGCAATATGCGTATAGGCGAAGTATCTGGAAGCTAAGAAAATTAAATTTTGTAAAGATATATCAATTTGCTTACAAATTATAGTGAATTTAGTAAAATTACAATTTTTACGAATTTTTCGCAAAATTTTATTTTGCCAGGTGAAATTTTATAAAAAAAACACGCGGTCGTAAAGCTGTTAACATTTTTTGGTGGTATAGCGAAGACATATTTTTATCAGTATGTTTATTGTAGTTTTATAATCAAGGCAAGCGCTTTTTTTAGATTTACGTCCGTTGCTGGATGCTCATATAAGATGGGTAATAAGTCGAAGAAGGCACATACGTTTGTTGTGAAGCGACTACGAGATGCAGCAGATCCGTTTGATATTCCCGTTGAACAGTTTAAAGCCATATATCAACTCAATCAAGGGGCTGCGTTGCTCATCGTAGAAGAATTGAGCAACCATTTGCAAAACAAAAGTTGGGCTGGTCTAAAAGCAGCTATGAGGGTGAGCTAATTTCCATTTTTCTGATTATTCTACTGATATTGTGTTTTTTTAATACCACATCACATTTTCTAGCCTAGATTTGATTTTAAACCTTTGAGTAGTGAGTTATTTTTTACTAAATTTGGTTTTTTTAAAATTAAAAATTGGTTTCGTAGGGAGTTTAGTTTCAACGAGCTTTTAAAATAAGTGACTACAAATAGGGAACTTATTATTCTAAAATAAAAATAAGTGAAATAAATAAACATGTTTATTTTTAGAAACAAACATTTGGTATTATATTATTTAAAGCTTTCCTGCATTTTCCATTTTTTATTAGAGCCCCTTGAAAAACAAAGAATCGGAGTTTCACCGTAACTTACAAACATAACGGATAACCTGTATTAACTTTTACTATTCGTTTTGAGTCTCATTGGCATTCCTTTTGTTTACAGGTGATTCATCTTATAATTTAAAACTTTGGCTCATGACGCCTGTTGAGAATTGGAAGCCAGGGTCACCAGATCACGTGTATTCGACATCGCTTTGTAAAGATCAATGTCTAAGTCTAAAATCAGTTCCACTGTATGAACCAGATGTTGTTTCACAAATAATATTGGCATGCAGAGTTTTGCGCAACATGTGTTTTTACTATAATATAAACCTGAAGAAACACGGCCATGTTTGAAAAAGAGGCGACGGTTGCACTATGCGATGGCTCCTTTAGCACGACCGAGGCATTCTGTCAACAGTTTGAGTTGATAGCTGAACTTTTCAGTTCAAATTACAACTCAATATTTAAATTTACTCAACTCTTTTTTTATACGGTAGATACGTTTCACAAAAGCCGTGTAAAAAAAGTGATTGGTTCCCTGAGTTTAAAAAACCGTGTTATTTGAAAAAAGGACAACATTGTGATATAGAAAATCGTGTAAAAAAGATAATATTGACGACTCAATAAGTAAATTACACAATATTATTCATCGCTGTTTGATTATATACAGGGACTTTAATGTCGGACTGGGCATGAATCGTTAGAGATATCTGACACATCTAATGTGTTAGGATCTAATGAAGCCTTTAGTTTGTTATTACTGTCTTGTGTTGTTTAATTTCTTGTTATTTGGATATACATTATCCACTTGTTTTTTTTCTTTCTGGGAATCAAGCTGGAGCAAATAATTTTTGTAAGAATAAAGTATTCATTCGACCGTGTAAAAAAAGAGTTGAATGTATAAGAATGACACAGAATAATTTTACAATGTATGCAAAACTTCAAATGAATGTCATTTTTTTAAAGACGAAGAGAAACTTTGTTTAAACATTTATTGATTCAAAATATAATTCCTTTCTAAAGATAACAAGATAAACAATCTTCTTCTACCTCTGTCAATTTTTTAATACCATTGTCATAAAATGTTGGAAATGTTTCCCAATTAAAAAGTGTTGTAATGATATGGTGGATGGGATTCAGAAGGCCCTGTCTCCAATCTTCTTTACGTGTCTGTCCAATGTTGAATCAGGTTGGTTTGGCTTTTCGGCCAGCTGATAAATAGTTCGAGTATGATTTGCTTCAATTTCTGCCGCCAACACATCTTTGTCTACTTGGTATATAGTCCAAATATGCATCAACACAAATATCACAAAAAATGTACGCAGGTAACAACGGTCAGATCGCTACTGACTTTTGACAATATATAATATCATTATACAAAATATCTTTTTAAGAAAACAATACATTAGTACATAGGCAGACAGGATCAATGGCCACCAGGTGTTTTCAAACTGAATTGAAATGGAATAGCACATTTTTCTAGTTATAAGAAAATATATATATTTTGTAAAAGTTAAAGGTTGATAGCTATTTCGGCTTACGCCATCGTCAGAACTATCGAACATCGTCATCGTCAGTACATCGTCAGATGGCGTAAGCCGAAATAGCTATCAACCTTTAACTTTTTAAAAACTGTAGAACTGAAATACCTTGATATTTTACCCTATTAAAATGTTCTACCAAGTAAATGCCAAATCAATAAATATATATTTTGTCTTGGTGGACCTCAGCCGACCAGGCCATGGCAAGTTCAATGCTAAACTATTCGCGCTGGGCAAGTTGGTTTTAAGGCCGGGCTGCTCTTGTGGGTATGCCGAGCAGGACGTTAATTACGTTCTGTGGGACTGCCCTGAGATGGAGTACGAACGAGCAGAATTGTTTGCTGTGGTCCGTCCTCACAGGGGCCTAATAGGCCACGCTGACTTGATTGCAACCAAAGCTAACTTCACGGCATTTGAAAAGTTTGCCAATTCATATGGGGATCGTCACAACCTTGATTCCTCTCTAGTCATTAAACCCGTCGACATCGACGAGTTCTCAGTATACGGACTATACACAAGATACTTAATATCAACTTGATTGAAGTGGCTGAGCTAGTCACACTTTTATTATTATTATTTAAGCACATTAGTGCATGGTTCAAAATCAGTCCCGTGCAGTTCTGCTCGGGCCATGAATGTGAGGGGTAGACTCCTTTTTTTCTGTCGATAGCGTTGTGGAAGGCGGCCATTAAACGTTGGCTGCATATACACAACGGGTGGTGGTGGGAAACCAACTTAGTCGACACTATTCATTTCCTTAGCAAAACAAAGCCAGATAAACATTGAAAAATTTAAACAGAAGATATCATCGAAAATTAGCGGTTTTCCATCGACAAAGATATCGTTATAATTTCTAGATGGAATAAACTATTATTATATCTACAGTATTAATACAGTGGAAACCAGGATTTATCGCTTTTTAAGGGAACCTAAAAAAACAATGAATTATTTTGCATTGTTATTACTCGCTGGGAGTATAAAAAAAAAGATAAATGTTGGAAAATGATGAATGCTAGAACTTCATTTCCACTATATTTGTATTTAAGTAATGTAATAATTAACACAAGTATGATATTTTTTACAATTTATTTCATTAATAAAAACAAACATATACAATATTATTTGTTTAATTATGACAATGTAGTATTATAAGATGCAATTGGCTCCTACGTCGGTCAACTGGGACGAATAGTAAACTAAAATCTTGATTAATCAATTCTGTTTCCTGACCATTTTCTTTCAGTTATTTTTCAGCAAATTTTGCTACGAGTTTACCTTAGATCCAATAATTCTCATAAAAAAATATATTTCAAATTTATACAAGACGTTGTAAAGAATAGTAGATAATAAGGTACCAAAGATCATGACCGAGTTAATACCCCCAGAGAGAGCGAACTGGGGAAAGGTAAGGAAGACATGGATCTGTAGCATAAGAGTGAAGCATTAAAGATTTAAAATTGAAGAAGATTAGGTATGGACAAATAAAGAGTAAGGGTCAAGGATCTCACACCCAATCAGCAATGGCAATAACCAAGTGAATACTGTCTTCCAATCTTCACCATATTTTTGCGATTTTCAAAGGTTTCGAAACTGATGGCATTCTCCTCCCCTAAGATTTGTTTTTATAGAAAACGTTTTGCAACAAACGCAGATATAATACTTTTAATTTTGATTAAATTTAATTGATCACCTTGTAGCTTCAAATCAGTTTCATTTAATTTGGTAAATAAATCTGTCATAGGGTTTAAATATAATCGATAGAGTTGAACCGCAAGTACTTGTCTACTTTCCAGGAATTCCAACACTGAATCAAAGAGTGCATTAAATCGATCCAAATGTGTCATACAGATCTTGACTCAAGATTTCAATATTAATATATTGGAAAATTATCATCTACATCTCTCGCCCAGGCGTGTAAACCTCCTGCAATGTCCTTGATTACGGGTTCGATCTGTTGGCCCTCGATCGTAAAAGTACCTTTCAACTCTTTCACAGCTAACTGGGAATCGTTTCCTCTTCGGCATACAAAATAGACTGAAAAAATATTAAATATATGTTTATAAGAATATAGAAATAGCGAGAGATGTCGAGTGAGTGATGTTTTCTCTATCGACTGTTCATGATTGCAAGTTTTTAAAATTTATTAATTCATTTATACTCATTAAAAACTGCTTGTTACTTAATTGTTCAACCACTTTTTTTTAAGATAGAGATAGAAAGGATTTGGCTAGGGCAGGACTAATGGTTAGCTTAGGGCTCTCGCTACACCTTGTTATTTTTGGGATTGGAAGGGTGGGAGGGAATTTTTAGACATCGCAAACATACATGCCTTCAACAGAAATCAATTGAAAAAAATTCTGTTCTTACTGGGATTTGAACCCGTGAAATCCGTCATATAAGCCAATGACGCTGACCGCTGCACTACATACCCCATACAGTTTGTATAGTATAATAAATTATAAATAAAAAAATAGATTTTACTAGAACTAGCTTAGAATTGCGACATTTCTTCCACAGTTATCCCAAAAAGCCTGTCCACTAAAGTATTAATATCATCACGCCAGTCCATTGACAAGTTATAAAATGTTTTAGAAAGTGATATGAGGAAATTTCGAATCTCGCCAAAAGATATATAATAAATGGGTGGCGAAAGCATATACGTTTTGAAAACGATGTTCAATATTTGAATGTTATTTATCAAATACTCACTTTCATTGATATTCTTTTCTTTCAAAACCCTAACTAAATCGTCTCTCTTATCCGATAAGTCTTCGATCGGTAAATTCATACTGCCTTCAATTTTGCACATATCAAATTCTCCTTTAGAACGAACGTCCAGTAATATGCTGGAACCTTTGACGACATCATCGGATTGCAAAATTTCACAATTTGAACTGATATTTCTTTTCAATTTGTAGTTTTCAAGTAAATGCGGATATATTTTTTCTGCATATTCTTCAGCCGATATTCGACTGTCGGCTGAAAGAATATTTAACGCAAGATCCTGAAAACAAAGGACAAGTTTCATAAAATACTTATAATTTATAGAGGGAATCTTTCAAAACTATTTGTACATATATGTATAATATATATATTCACCATCTGGTCTACCCTAGGCAATAGTATAACACTTTTTCCCACATCAAGTTGTCTATACCACTTGCTACCTATCCTTACTAAATTTGATTACATGCTTTCAATCATACTAAATTCTAGCAAATTTTCAACTTTTGTAGAATAGAGAAATAGTAAATTTGGAATTGAGCTCTCGAGAAGTGAATTGAGCTGAGTAGTAAAATGGTAAAACTTTTCCACGTCTTCACATGGAATAAAGATGATCTGAAGTATGTTTTTGGCAGAATCAACGTAATACAATTAATTTTTGATTAAAAAAATCACCAAAAGTAGTAACTTGAAGGTACACTGTCCGCTTTTGTTTTAATATATAGTGCTTATCGAAGAATTTCGCACAAATGAGCAAGGAATAAAATCGGCCGTTTTATTGGATAGTATCCCCTGTTTGAAAAGTCACCGACCGCCACTGGTATGTACATATTATGCAAAAGCATACAAAATGCTAATTTAAGTGCTGATCCAGTATTGTTTGACTTGTAGCCTTTTTTCCCCTTAGAAAGATTAATTTATCATTAAACAGCATGATTTACTGCTTTTTTACCACATTTACAAATCGTTCGACATTTTTCTCTTATCCACCATGGTCTTCTGTTCTTCGGTCCTCAACTTCCATCAAAACTTCGTTTCTCAATTCCGTTGAATAACTACTCTTATAAGTCGAGGATTTACTGTATTTAGAACACTTCTTTCTCATTTTCATTGGGGTGAGTTTCTTAGTTGTTGATGCGTTGAATTAGATTAAAAAACAATAGCCTGTACAACTTTTTAGAGATTTTAGAATCAAAATAGAATTGCTAGTATAGCCAACATATTTTATTCTGATTTTAAGTTATATGGCATGATTTCAATCTGCATAAAGAAGGAAATCGATCTAATAAAATTGCAAGGATGTTAACCCCTAGAGACGAGAGCTTTTTTTCGATAAAAAAAATACTTTTTAACCCATATTGAAATCATGGATAACGCCAAGTCGTTGTATAGGAACCCTGCATGACTATATGGTCATGCTCATCCTTTTATTACCGTGTAATATTGTGTACGGACAGTAGTAAGGACGAGCGTGACCGTGTGGGCACGCAAACATTCGGGGTTGAAATATAGCTGAACGTGAAATTTTTAAAAATATTTACAATTTGACCTCTTTAGATCAACAATATTTCAATACAAATATATTAGCAAAAGAACTGTAAATAATTTGATGTTTTGATAAAAAAATAACTAACAGTTTCAAAAAGTCCATTAAAAAAACGGAAATTCAAAAAATCGCATGTGCTTTTGGTGGTCGTTTCTGTCCCCGTGGCTGATGACTAACTGAAGTCTGTGTCTTCTTAATCATATATGAGTGAAAGCAACGATATTCAGGTAGAAAAACGATGAATAGTGGGATCAATAGACAACGGTGTTTACTCTGACCATATGGTCACGCTTGTCCTTGGAGGGTTAAGGTTATAGACAAGATTAATACATACCTTATCAGTAGCTTGAGAGTTGCAGAATAGTGCGTAGTCAATTAGTTCAGTAATTTTAGGGTTATCTGAACAAACTAGACAGCCAGGGTTTCTTTTACGAAGCTTAACTAAAAAAATATTAACAAACTTTTTAAATGCATTGCAAATTACAAACTGGAATTTGTTGGAATATTACATAGTGGTCCATATGCGATTGTGATAAAAAAATAAGGATTGAAATAAACCTTTTCTGAAACACATCTGTTCTCCGTCAAAGAGTAAAAGTGAACCGACGGATCGAGGCCTGTCGAGCAATACATGCATGGCTTCTAATGCCTGAAGACTTCCCATTATTCCGGTGACGGGACCCACAACTCCTGATTGGGAACACGAGCCTACCGCTGCCGGAGGTGGAGCTTCAGGAAACACACAGCGTAGACACGGTCCTTGGATCTGCTGTTGTATAAAGATTTCTTTACTAGTCTGTTTAACAATATCTTATTGACTTAATTATCATCTTTTTTACCAAACATCTTACCCCATCTTTCGATCTGTAGTTGTATACAGTCATTTGTCCCTCTAATTTCAAAGCGGCCGCCGACACTAGGCTCTTTTTGGAAAAAACGCATGCGTCATTTAGTAAGTAGCGTGTCACAACATTGTCAGTAGCATCAATAACCAAGTCGAATTCTTTGATGAGACCCAAAGCGTTTGACGAATCGATCAGCATGTGGTATGGAGTAACTCTAATATTTGAATTCATCCTTAATGCATAAATAAAAAATATTATATTAATGTTTAAAAATATCCAAATTGATTCCTTTAAATGAAGATAAAGACCACAGCATGCAAATCTATAATTCTGCTTCGACTAGTCTTTTTCATTATGTGTACATGCATATTTTTTTTCTTTATAAACTCCACTGAATACTGCAGTCCTATGCAGAGCATATCGACTGTGGAAAGGAAAAAGGACGTAACCCACAGTTTTTTTTCGATAATCACATTGTATCAAACTTGATACATGTTCTATCAACAAGATGTATGCTTCAAATGCCGAATTAGTATCTAAATTTAGCTTTAAAGTTTGAAAAAAGATGAGCTTGTGAAAATTTAAACCATGAAAAAAGACTGAAAAAAAGGTTTTTATTAGATAATTTCTGTAATTAATCTTAGATTATTTTAATTAAACAACAGTTTAGAAGTCTCCGTGCACTTCAAGGTTGTGGATATTTCATAATTTGCATATGGCCCAAAATCATCAAAACACGTTTTTTGTGCCTCCTGTAAATGTGTGGGTTACGTCCTTTTTTCTTTTCCACAGTCGATATGTACAACCTTCTTAACGCCATAGCGACAGATTCCACTTTCTTCATGCCGACTGTCACTTCAGAGTGGAGAATTTGTCGGTGAATATTTGACAAATCAACTTCATCGTGATCAACTATTCCGATGTGTCCTGAAACACAAATAAGTTAAATATTAAAATAAAGAGAGTGAAAGTAAATTTATCGCTAGTTTTGTTTCTGTGCCAACAAATAAAAGCAGGGAATGCTCACCCAGCCCCGCTCCGGCCAAGAAGGCAGCTGTTGGGCATCCCAGTCCGCCTGCACCGACAATGAGAACTGAAGCATTCATCAGAGTCTTCGTGGCTTCACCAACGGGAGCCAACTCAGACACAAGTGACTGCCGACTGTAGCGCTCTATCGCCCATTTCGGAAGTTTTTCAATGTGAAGAAAGCTCAAGGATTTCTAAAAAATATAGCTATTTCTAAATAAATTATCATGAAAAATTAGGATCTAAAAAGTTTAAAATATACACTTATGGGTTGTTTATGGCCAAGATTAGGAGATATATATGAGAAGAATATGGTGAAAAACCTTTTCATTTTTTATTGTATCCTTGATTTGTGAAAGTCTCTCTTCTTTCTCTTGTAATAATTTTCTTAGATTTAAAATTTCTTGTTCCAAAACTTGAACATTCATTTTAAAAGATTTTACTGATAACTATCGCAACTATTCAAATGGTATTAACAAACTGCATTTTTTAATCATGAACCAACAGGTTGATTTAAATTGAATGTTTTAGATATCACAATTTTGACAGTTGTTTTGACATTTGAGAACATAGACATCGAAAATTTTATTTTTTTAATCATTTCCCATCCAACAAAGATAAAAACCATATATATTTTAATGATTCTCCTGAATTTTTTAGTTTACAATTTTTAAAACTAAACGAAAAAAGAGAAAATCGTTTTTTCACTTATTTCAAATGAAGATTTTTTTGTTGGCAGCACCAAATAACTATTGAAGTTTGTGAATACTAGTCTATGGTTAGTTGTCAAATTTCAAAAGGTGAAAAATTGGCGGCACATTGTTAAACGAAAGATTTTAAAGTTTATCAAAGTTCAAAATCACCACCGTGTTTGTCTCCACATAATACGCTGTAGTTATGTTTACTTTGTGGACCAATCCAGACAAATTATTGAAACAATATTGAACTTTACAAAGCTCTGAAATATTCAACATTGTAAACATGAAACTACAATGCGAAATTGATCTTTTCAACCGGCTTCTGCCGACTTTGAATATAGTATCGTCTAAAAAACGAGCCACCAAGTCCGTGCTCGCCCTTGGAAGGGAGCTGAAGGATGAGAAATCGTTCTTTCTCATGCTCTTTTCCTCAGCCCACAAACTGGGCACCAAGTACAAAGTCAATGACAACATAGAACAGGTTTTCTGTAAATATTGTCACGAAGGTAAAGCAACAATACGACTGAAATATCCGCCCAGCGACATGCGCATAAATGCCGATCCACTACAGCTGAAAGTCTTCCTCAAGGCATTGAAATTATCGTTGGACCGAAACGTAGAAGGCTTGAAGAGCTTGAATTTGACAAATATATCTGTGGTGGCGAAAAATACGTCGGTCACCAAACTGATTATCTTAGATATTCAAAAATATCCACCGAAAGGTCTGCCCAGAACCTTGAACCACCTTCAGATCAGTGGGATAAATATGTTCAATTTCAAAAGAGAAATTTTGATGTTAAGGAGCTTGAAAATACTCGATCTGAGTGATAACTCAATTCTGACGATTCCTCCGGAACTTGGTAAGTGTACATTTATTACATGTAACCTATGGCTGTTATTTCAAACTGAGTCCACTCCATTTTCAATATCACTTGGATATATATGAGTAGCTTAGAATCTTAACTCACATTCTACAAAAATCGAGTTATGAAAAAATCGCAAAAAAACATAGAGCAATTCTTTATAGTTTTAAAAAAAAGTAATATTTATGCTGATTGAAAATTAAGACTTTTATATTTTTTGCGAAACATAGTATTAAACTATGAAAAATACAAATCACGGATTGGTTCATTATACAACTGGACAACCATTGGTGATCTTTTTTGACAGTGACTTTAACATTGCTTATTGTTTTTAATTAGCAATAGACTAGTGGTTAATTAATAGCGATTAATTAACCACTAGTCATGTTCTAGCCTCATTTTTTAAAAAAAATGTGAAGTTTAGTAACAAAAATAAAAAAAATTAAAATAGGTGCATTTAGATTCATTTGACATACTTGACTTAAAAATGTCAAAAATGCAAAATGTGAGTGCTACATATAGCTTCATAAAAACAATTTCTTATGTTTTTAGAATGACAAATTTTCTCTAGTTACAAATTTTAAGAAAATTAAACAAGAAATTCACCATTTCGAGATCTTACCACAGCTTATCATTGTGTCATCACTCATCAACTATAATTATTTTAATAAATTATTTTTTAGGAAAGATGCCGCACTTACTGGAACTATATCTTGGAAATAACGATTTAGGTTGCAATACGTCGCCGGATTGGCGGTGGCTTGAAGGTGATCAAGTGAGTAATGGTGGATGAATGGAGTAAAATGTGTAATTTTGTTCATATCCAAAAATGACTTAGAATCCCATCTTTTGATTGTTGTTCATGTTCAAATCAACACCATCTGTATTACAGATGATGTTGATTTAAAAAAGATATCGCTATTGATTATCCAAATGATCAATAGCCTAAGACTTTTATGTGAAATTTGTGTATCTATAGCAGGGGTCACCAAACTTTTTGAGAAGCGGGCCGGATTGAACTTTTTAAAAACTAAGGGGGCCGGATGACAAATAAATTCTTATTGGAACTCAATCAGAATATTATTTCATTTTTTGAGTAAACGAACATCTGGTCGTCTCGCTTCTATCCAACTTCCTTCACTTTGAGTCCTCTACCAGATAGTTGTATGACAATTGATGATTTGAAATAAATAGTTGTCGTGAATTCACAACTAAATCATGAAAATTTATATTTCTTATATAAATAATTATATAAATAATTTCTATGCAAAAATCCAGATCTTTTCGCGGGCCGGATGAAAATCTTCGGCGGGCCGTAGTTTGGTGACCGCTGATCTATAGTATTGGCATACAGTCGACATGTGTTAGTGGTTGCGAATGATTTATATTCACTCGCCTAGTTGTAACGTAAAAATAAAATACAGTCGAACTTGGTTATTACGATCATGGAAATAGTGATATCTTGGATGTAATGTGGAAACATTCGTTGGCATTTTAGTTTATGGTTTTCTCCATACATTTATTCATTTTTATAACGAGCTACTTCTCGGGTATACCGAGCAAAAATATCATCGAACATTTGAAACAATGAGAGTGAAAACAATGAAACATGCATCAATTTTAAATTTGATAAGAAAAGTGGATTGACAGAAAAATGTAATATATGTGTAAATTCAAATTGTATATTTTTGTTTGAATTGCAACTTTTTGTGTTGTGACCGCTCCAGATACTTCATGTGATGGGTATGTTTGTCAGTGGCGGTTCTAGGTACTGGGCTAGGTGGACTAAGCCCGACCTGCATTTTTCACCCAAAACTTTAGATGGCTGAATAAAAATGAACAGCAATTCGGCCGCTGAACAAAATAAATACATTTATAAGCGTAACTAACCTTTCCCAAATGAATATAATATCTTTGTTTTAATTTTCCTCTGTCAATATAAGACAATGTTACGTCTACCTAAAATCATATTCTCGATTGTGTTTTGTATTAATTACAATTTTAAACTGAGCCGGCATAAAAAAAACAATAACCCTATAAATACTTCATAGAGAACGAACAGGCAACGTCACGTCAGTCTGGCAACACCACTCAGGGGTTATAGATGTTAAGCCCGTGACCACAGACATTTCTTTACACTGGGGCGCAATCAAGCACGATTAGAAACGTCATCTAATACACGCGATTGTGTTTTAAATTAACAAGTTTCTGTCTTCGTTGGGGGCTAAATGGATTCTGCCCATTACGCATAATTATGCATTGAAACACAAATACCAATATCGTTGTATCGTATGAAAGTGACAGGTATTGACTCTCACTGACAGCTAGCTCTGTATTGCTGTTAGTACTTGTTTTTTCACTTTAAAAGAGACGAATTTAAGGTGCCGTATGAATTTTTTAATATTTCTTAGTTACATTAGCATTGATTTTATTATATAATAATTTATGCATTGCAGTAGTGTCGTAGTATTTGTTAATTTGCTTGTAGATTAATGTATAAGGTGAAAAGCATAGCATTGTATACAATTTCGTAAATAGTATACAATGCTATGCTTTTCTCTAGCCCACCCAAGATTTTAGGTCAGGAACCGCCACTGATGTTTGTAAGCATTAAAAAATACCTATTCTGTCATAACGAGCAAATTCAGTCGGTCCCATCTTCCTTGTAATAACCAAGTTTGACTGTATTTAGATATTATTTAGAAAACTAGAATATGTTTTTTTTCTCCCAGACAGCATTTATCAAGTAACATTATTTTCTAGTGTCAACGACGCTATTCTCTACATTAGAAGACTTGTTTTAAAAAATTGTATGAAAAAGCTTCATATTTTTCTTCTTTTTTTATTAGATAGTGCACAAATTAAGACTCCTCGATCTGAGTTCCAACAAATTGGCAGAGAACCTTCCACACACTTTAAAAAAACTAACGAATCTCGTGACCCTGAAATTGGATAAGAATGGATTGAAATTTTTACCGAGAGGAATCGGAAAGATGATAAACCTCAAGTATGTCAAAAAAAAG
Organism: Himalopsyche anomala; assembly: GCA_031772345.1. Taxonomy (NCBI): domain Eukaryota; kingdom Metazoa; phylum Arthropoda; class Insecta; order Trichoptera; family Rhyacophilidae; genus Himalopsyche; species Himalopsyche anomala. The sequence goes on along the minus strand of CM062834.1, from coordinate 21,781,129 downwards.
TATTTTTTTTATTTTTAATCCATGTCCGCTACCAATGCAGAGCATAGAGCATACAGAGAGTTTGTTACTCAGTCGCTCAACCTCACTTTTTTTCAAATTGAGTAGTAGGTAAAGAAGGATAAGGCTAGAACAGGATTAGTGGCTGACTAATCGCTATTGCTACACCCAGTTATTAAAGGATCAGAAGGATGGGAGGAGAGGAAATCATGTGACATCACAAACACCCAGTCTTCAATCACAACTTTGAATTGAATAATTCTCAAATTCACTGTGATCTGACCGGGAATCAAACCCAGGCCTGCGAGATTGGTATAGTAAGCTAAAACCAACTGGGCCACAGCAGGCGACAAATACTTACACTTACTTAATGCTACCAGATAAATATGTACAAAACACATGCAGCGGTGGGGCCGATTCTCGCAAAATTGATAAAAGTGTGGAGTCTATCATTATAACTTTTACTCTATCGGGAATTATTTGTTAAAAATCGGTGAAAATATTCCTCTTTATTATGGTAATAGGAAAATAATCAAAGAATAATCATTTTTTTATCAGTTATTTAACCACTTGGATCCTAAGCGGACACAGGTGTCCAGAACATATGCAAGCGAACACAGATGTCCAAGACATTTAAAAAAATCAAATACTTGGTATTCTAATAGAATATAAGCAATATTTTGATGAATATGTGTAGTGCCATCTATACTGAGTCAATATAGGTTTTTAAAATTTCGAATTAGAGAGTATATTAGGCAAAATTATTTTTCTCAAAAAAACACAGTATCTCTAGGACATATTAATGGTTTATTTGCGCGTTATTCAAATTTTGAATTAGAATGTTAGAGTGAATAACATGATGCATTGTGTATCTCTTTGGAGCCATTATATATATAGCTGAGAAAAATGTAAGTTTAATCATAGTTCTGACGATGGTAAAAGCCGAAATAGCTATCAACTAATAAATATATAAAAACTGTGGAACTAAATACGTTGCTATTTTTACCCTATTATAATGGAGTTCTACCAAGTCAATAAATACATGGATTCTACGTTCCCCAGAGTGAATGCATTAATATAGAGAGAGCTTGATATCAATAAAAACGAGGGTAACTTTTCATTTTTCTGTTTTCAGATACCTGAACGCATCCCACAACAATCTGACGTCACTCCCTGCAAATATAAGGCTGTTAAATTTAGATTCCTTGGATTTATCATCAAACAATTTCAACGAGGATACAAGTCGGCCGGATGTAAATCATTCATTTCGACTGAGCACGCTGGTCGAGATCGCCGGCTCTTGCGTACTGCGACGTAGACTGCCTTACTCCAAGAAGACGATTCCGTACACTCTTGTTGACTATTTAGATATGTCTTATTATTGCATATGCGGTTCTCCGACATTAGACATTGTCAAATACGACAGATTGAAATTGTGTCTTAAACAATTTTGTCGGACAGTCATTCTAGAAAGCGACGTGACCGATTCGACCGTCATTCTGGATTGTTATTATTGTTCCATGAAATGTTACCACAAATTCAGTACGACTAAAAGAAAAGAACCCTCATAAAAGTTGTTTTTCGCAATAATGATGTATTATTCTAATTTTAAATTTCGACTGAAGGTGCTTGCTGGAATTTCAATATTAAATTTGAATCGTTGAAACTATGTACATTCACACAAATTTTGTCACTAACGACCCGGGTTTCACCTTTCGGTATCTTCAGGCGTTCAAGCGCACGGATCAACTTAAAATGACGGGTTGCAGTGAGGTTACTAGCTGCTGTCAAACCCACGCTCCTGCTTGTAATATGTTTTGGTTTTATTCTTGAATTGTTGCATTTTGTACTTATAACTTATTGGGAACACCTCCGTTATGACTAGTAAAATCATATAATTAGGTTTTTTATATTTTTATTATCGTTTTGTTTATGAATATATTATTTGTATCAACAAACTATGTTTTTATTTCATGTTAAAATATTAAATTAAAAATCTAGTGCCGCGATTGCACTAAACTGATGGCATAAGTATTTTATAAATGTACACAATACAGCGGAACCCCCAATTACACTACCCCAAATTACGCGCTGGCTTGAAATATTCGACGCAAATCCCCCAAGTGCACCGTCGCATTCCATTATCGTTGCTACGAGACGGTCGTCTGTACGGCGCATACCGTCAAATGTTGGCTAGCGTCTGTGTACTCAACACGTGCCAGGCTTATACACGTATAGCCGGGCGACTGTATATGTGTTGGATTTTGGCCCGCTTTGTATTTTATCACTTGGTAACTAAATATTCCAAATTTACTTTTTTTGCAAAACTAAGGGAAATCTTAGCTTTGCATTTTTTTTTGGAAAAAACCAAATCCCTAATTTTGTATGAGATTCACTCCCTTAATTACTACCCCGACTTAAGTGTAAACGGGGGTTTTACTGTACACAATATAATTATTGGTTATATTTAGGGCTTCCAAACCGGTTTAAGCCGAAACCGGTTAACCGGTTTATCACGTGTTTTGAAAAAACCCGAAAACCGGTTTATTTTTCTCGGTTAACCGGGTTCTATCAAAAATACTCTTTTCTTATTTTTCATTGTTTTTTACAAAGAGAAAAATGTTTTATAATGAATTTACTGCGTTATATAGGAAACAATTCACAAAATACAACAAACATGTACATATACATATATTTTGTAAAATAATATACTTCTGTCTCAAAGTTGTCCATGTTGTGAACGGAAATGACTCTTTCAAATAATTTGACATTTTTTGACAAGTGAATATTTTGGTATTCTACTCTATTTTTGTCTAAACATTGGATTTCTTGTCTTATCCAGTTGGTATTTTTTAAAAATTGAATGCATTTAAACATCAGTCTTTTGGTGAGTTTTATAACCAAGCTCTATTTTTTTTATTTGACGTATATTTTTTTTGCCGCCTGTGTGGTCGAGTGGTCAACATCGTTGGCTACCGCTACGGAGGGCACGGATTCGAATCCCGGTACGGGCAGTTTTATAAATTGATTTTTCAATCGATTTATGAATTTCTGTTCAAAGGCATGGATGTATGTGATGTCTTGAATTCCCCCCTCCTACCCATTCTATCCTATGAACGGGGCGTATAGAGAGCGATTAGCTAACCACTAGCTAACCACGAGGTTGAGCAACTGAGTAACAAGCAGTTCTCGTAGAAACATTTCTGTTGAGATAAATTCCATTAAGAGTCCATATGCTCCATATTGGGAGCGGACATGGAAAAAAAAAAAAAATTATTGTAAAATATTTTTTCACATGTTATAGCAATTGTTACTTTGCCATAGCAAACAGGTTGGTAACTAAAGTTCCATTAAGATAAATGTCGTGTTTTTTGATTGAAATTGGAGTATTAGCTGTTATGCCAAATATTGAAAAATTTCTACGATTTTTTTTTGCATACCAACCTAATCAAAATACATGATATTTCGGTTTAAACCGGTTACCCGGTTTATTTGTCAGAAAAAAACCGAAAACCGGTTAGTGTTTAAGTCCGGTTAATTGGAAGCCCTAGTTATATTCTTATAAGGTCTGGTATCATTTTTTTGCTTGTTCATTATAAGTATTGAAAAAATAAAATACTCATTTTTACTAATTCCACTTTTATTTAATATGATCAAGACTGGTTTCGCTCATGATGAGAATTATCAACTGATAAGAGAAAACAAGATTACAGTGACTGAAAATGACTTCAATTTACTTTTTAGTGTATTGTATGTATGTGCGTGTGTGTGTACACGTATGGGTAGAGTATGTGAAGAGATATAATATGGGCCCATTTGAGGTGAAGTGAGCCAAGAGGTATTTTAGAAAAAAAGAGCTAGACGCGTTGTAATAATCTACATGTCTTTAGTGAAGATAAAAGTGAAGTAACCTCAGTTATCTCCGTAAAATAAACATATCGACTGTGGAAAGGAAAAAGTACACAACCCACAGTTTTTTCAAAACAGCTTTTTTTCGATAATCACAATGTATCAAACTTGACACACGTTCTATCAAAAGGATGTAAGCTGCAAATGTCGAATTAGTATTTAAATTTAGCTTTTATGTTTGAAAAAAGATAAGCTTGTGAAAATTTTAACCAAGAAAAAAAGACTGAAAAAAAAGTTTTTCCAAGACAATTTCTTTAATTAATATTAGAATATGTCAATTAAAGACCAGTTTAGAGGTGTTCTTGCACTTCAAAAGATTGTGTATATTTCATAATTTGCATTGGCCCAAAATCATCAAAACAAGTTTCTTCAAATTTGCCATGTGGGTTACGTCCTTTTTCCTTTCCACAGTCGATATGCAATCCACCAAACCAACAAATAAATACGTGATTGTATGTACTTAAAAGTTTTACCATTTTACTAGTCGGTTCACTTCACCTCTCGAGGGCACATATGATTTGCATATTAATGGTATTGGTGTCCAAGTGAACTGGCTTCACTGAGGATTGCTCAGATCTGTAAGGATCACACCCTTCCGTCGGCAGCGATGGTAAAGGAATCCAAACGACCAAAACTAGACTTGAAGAACTTTGACGCTAATGCGCCATTGGACTTAAAGTTTCATAAATTTGATATCCAAAAAATAAATAAAAATACTTATAATTTAATAAAAATATGTTACAAATCAAAATTAACAATTTCATAATATGAATTATAAAATTATTTTATCCTATAATAGTTCTATCTTCCATTTGAAATCTTGTATGACTGGTGCTATTCTGACGTGTGGCTCTGAAAAAAGAAAGAAAGAGCTTGTTTGATTGGTATGTAATGACATAACCTCATTATGTTCGGGCGAAAATATATACAACAAAACCCTCCCAGTATCAATCATTCGATGGCAAATTATACATAGTGTTGCTATGGTAACATGAAGTATTCCGTTTTATTTTGACATTAATATTCTCAATTTAAAACGGACAAGTCTGCACTTTTGTCATAGACAAGCAGAACTGTAATCTATGATACATATTTTCCCGTGTACAGTGTGACGGCAATCATTTATAACTGCTATCTGTTGATCTGGATTCATATATACATAATATTCAAATAAGACTTGCTGTCCCAAAAACATTTAATAGTTCTCACCTAATGAAGATGCAGCATCGTTATCAATCTGTTCATCGGTAGTAGTGTTGTTGTCGGCGTATGTCATTTTACTGGCTTCCATTATAAGATTCTGGTTCCAAATCTCAGGAAAGCTTTTTACCATATTCTTCAACACTGACTCCAACGAATTCTGAAAAAGTCAAAAAAAAATTAAGCACACTCTATTGACATATTTGTTGTTTTCCTTGTATTGGCATTAATTAACTGTAAGTTTGTTACCTTACATTAAAAAATTGGTTGTCTGTAAAGTCGGTTTACGGACGATAGTTTAACGTGACAACGTCATAAGAAAACATTGATGAAATGATTGCATACTTTTATGAATAAAATGGAATCATTTTTATTGAATTATCATTATTTTGTATGGATACGAAGAAGGAGTGAAATGAAATCTACAATTTTTGACGTATATTTTTATATATTTTTTATTGTATATATTTATTTTATTTATTAATTTTATTTATTAAATAAATATATACAATAAATTTAAATATTAATCTTTCCAGAATTATAAATATATAAAATAAAAAATCTATTATTGTATATATTATACAAATTTATCTATATATATAAAACAAAGTCGGGTTATTTACACCACGTATATCTCGAGAATTACTCCAAGGATTTCAATGATCTTTGCTTTATAAAATTCCTTTTTGCCTAGAATAGCAGAATAAGCATTAAAACATCGGAAAAATATCACGGAAAATAAATTATAAAGAAAATAAATATCTTCATACAGAATAAAAATTTTAAATGACGAACGAGCTTCAAACGATAAAATGTCGTAAGCTGGTTTCAGAAAAATCCACCAGATCGCACTGTTTTCTATATTTGTTTGTTTTTGCTTCTTTTGCATACGATTGGCTTATGAATAATTTTAAATTTAGAATATGGATTAGAATAAAAGAAATCGATGATATGAAATGAAAACGAAAGAAAATCGGATAATATTGAAATAAGGTTATGTTTATAATTAGGTATGATAAATTTTTGACAACAATATTTTGCACGAACGTTGCTTTGCTCTGAGATGACACGTTATTACACTTGGAACGCTATATCGAAGACATTTTAACGTCAAAAGCAAAGCGATGCGGTTCCTGATCACCCGAATGACTATTGATGCTCTTGGTCGCATTTACACAGTTCATCCGAAAAATGACGAATGTTTCTACTTGCATGTCAAGAGCTCAATTTGCTTGAAAATTATACTTATTGGGACATGCCAATCACTGAACAAATTGTTTCTGAATCTCCATGTCAGATACGCACATTATTTTCTATCATGATTTTGACATGCTTCACATCGAATTCATGTGAGCTGTGGAACAAGTTCAAGGATGACATGTCGGAAGTCATTTTACATCGAATTCGTGTCAGTTCAAGGAATCCCGATCTCGAGGTGAATGAAGAGATAAATAACCAGGCTTTGATTTAGATTGAAGACATGTGTTACCTCATGTGAGGCATTTTGTTAATCAAGCTAGGAATGCCAACTTTAAACTAAATCGAAACTAAATCTTCAATATCCATTTAAAAAAAAAACTTTTAGGAGTTTATGTCTCATGTTCATCACCGTCGCTAAAATATATACTGAAATGTGAAAAGACTAATGAAAGTACACAAAATCAGAAGGTATGTAAAAAAAAATCAGTATACTTTTCATGTATATTATATTGTTATAGAATACTATCAAATCATTATTTTATTTTTGATCCCTATATACAGTCAATCCTGTTTTTATGCGGTTTTTTTATGCGATTTTGAAGTAATGCGATTTTTTACTGATGTTGCATCTGCCATCGGTAATATCAGCTGAAATGATTACTTTAGCACCTGAACTTGGCGAAGAAAGGTTTGATACCTTTAGCGAAAATTATATCGACGAATTACTTACAGATAAAGCTATAAGTGACGAAGATGTTCATAATTTAAATTTAATTATTGACAAAAAACCAGAAAACAATGACAACTGAAAGAAATTCCAGTTCCTTCACTGCGAAAATAATTGAAGAAGGTATCCAACTTTTCAGTAAATTAGAAGATCATTTCTTTCTAAATTATTCAAATTCTGATCGCGCATTCAAGTTTCAACGATAACTTTAAAATATATTATATATATGGGTATAACAAACTGCATAAACAATTAATTATCGAAAAAGAAAATCTGAACAAACTCTGATCACTAATTTTATTGTTAGAAAACAACCATAGTTTTATGAAATTGATGCGCATACTATTTCTTCCGAAAAAGAGTGATTTAGAACCACATGCTTTAAAACACATATAGAATTGTCATACAGTGACTATTTTTTAATATTTTTACGCCGTGGTTTTCCCCTAATTTTCTTATAGTTTGCGATTTAGTGTATATTTTAACTCGCTGTTTCAAAGTTATGCGGATTTTAAAATTTAAGTAACGCACCCGACTATTTCTATGGAAGTCAAGTTGTTTTTATGCGATTTTTTTTTTGCGATATTTCGTGGAACACATCTACCGCATAAAAACAGGATTGACTGTATAACTGTTTGTATGTGTGAAACATTAAACAAAAATATATTTTTTTTTCTAATAAAAGATAATCTCATAAATATAATATTGAAGATTTGGAAAATGTTGCGTTCTTTGTTATAATGAGAATTTATGTCATTTCGTAATATAAAAAATATGAAAATTTAGAATGAACTTTCGTAAAATTATAAAAAAGTATTATTTGAATAATTTTGAAAAGATCCCTGTCATTATGTTGGTGACAAGCATTGAGAACAAATTTATCCTAGATCAACACATTTCTTAGCAACAGTCTTTGTTTGACAGTTACTGTCAAACAAAAGTAGTCGTTTGTCAACATTGTGAAGATGTAATTTTATTTTTTAAAATACAGTGAAATAAAGAGGTATTAGCTATGCCAAGTACTTCTAAACCAATCAGTAAGAGTGCTCAGAATGGTTTTCTAAGAGTCTTTCAGTTCTGTGAACATGAAAAATCTGAAAAACAACCAATAATTCCCTTCGGGTCGACATTTCGAATCATTTCGAACTGTCAATGGCGTCGTATGCCTAACATTTCGTGCCGCATGTCAATAGCTCAATTTGCTTGAAAACTAAACTCATTGGGACATGACAATCGCTGAAGCAATTGTTTCTGCGTCTCCAAGTCAGATACGCACATTATTTGCTATCATTATTTTGACATGCTTCCCATCGAATTCACGTGAACTGTGGAACAAGTACAAGGATGACATGTCCGAAGACACTTTACACCGAATTCACGTCAGTTCAGGAAATCTCGATCTCGAGGTGAATGAGGAGATACATAACCAGGCGTTGCTTTTGATCGAAGATATGTGTTACCTCATGCGCTGCATGATGCGTCGCCAGATCGAGGAATGAACGACGCTTTCGATCGAGAATCGAAACGTAAACGTGAATATGATCGAGATGCATTGAACCAATCACTTCGAACGAATGTACCACTGTTGAACCCCCAACAGAAAGTGTACGATACTTTAATGAAGGCAATTGATGAGGGAAATGGTGGCTTATTTTTCCTCCGCATTGGAAGCACTCAACCGAACTATGAAAGATCAGCGCAATGACTCAAAATGTTTTGGAGGCGCAATGATTCTAATATCTGGCGATTTTCGCCAAACACTACCAGTCATTCCAAGATCGACCGCTGCCGATGAAATAAACTCTTGCCTTAAAACATCGACTCTGTGGCGCTATGTGAAGAAACTTCAGCTAACGACAAACATGCGAGTTGCATTTCTAAACGACCATATGCCGCAGATTTCTCCAAGCATTTGCTGACTATCTGTAACGGCCGTGTTCCTGTCGACGAATCGAATGGATTGATTTCGTTTTTGCCGAATTTTTGAAATTTCGTCTCATCGAAGGACAATCAACAAAGTGTTCCTGAATATCATTGCTAATCACAAACATCATAATTGGTTGATTGAACGAGCAATTCTTGCAGCAAATAACAAAGATGTGGATCATTTCAACTTCACAATTCAAAATCAAATCGTTGGTCCACTGCATTCTTTTAAATCTATCGACTGTGCCACGTGAATAACATCATTTCAATGTAATTAAAATACTTTTCATTTTTAATTTTGCACATTTATTGAACTTAATTCATTTTGAGTATTCATTCAAACTGAATTTAACTCATC